>OY992877.1:8451035-8708535 GCA_963921405.1 Cepaea hortensis
TTATTTATATCCAGCTGTTTGAGAGCTGAGCTGAAAGTCTCTAGGAAATTCCCATATTGTGGGTTCTAGAAGATTTCACTTATAGAGAGTTGGTTCTGGATTCTGGGACCACTGGTTAGTTTTCCCAGATGATATATGGATGGCCTCTCCACCATACTGTTCTCTGTTGATATATAAAATGGCACAACATCTCTTTACATATGTTAAAAGATAATGTTATTATACATCAACAGACACCGACTGGGGATGGGGATGTTCAGGAAGGATGTTGACCAAAGACACCTCTCCTGGTTTGATGATGCAGTGTATTTCACTGTGATGTACTGTGGGTGATATGTGTTCAATTCACCCCTATCTGTGGTAATCACAAGCCTATATGTTGAGACAGGGTAGCTTAACACAATTACAAGCATTTATGTGGTCTAAGTTCCACCATGTTTGAACCACAGTAAACCTGGGCACAAGGAGGACCAGACACAGTACAGCAATCATTGTGACATAGCAACATGGGACAGGCATTGTGAAGGGAAATGGAAAATAGGCATTTACAACTGCAGTATGCAATATGTATTAACTAATGGCATTTACCCAATTAGCAGACCAGACATCCATTCCTATGGCTGTCATGTTGGTGCAGGAATGTCCTATTCCATATTCACTTACACAGCAATGCCAGACCTCACCCCTTTTTCACCAGACTTGTCTCACAGGTACATCATCATCATCATGTGCTCTTTCCCCACTGAGTAATTTTCATGTCTACTACAGTAGGTAACAGAAGCTCAATTGCATACACAATTGTTCACATATGCACCAAGCACATATGTGGAAAACATGTTTAGTCCTTGTAAGTTTGCATGAGCCATACATTATATTCAGCCAACTGAGACACAGGTTCACACACCTATGGTTCTCTTAGGAACTAGTTTATATGAACCATCCAACAGTAGAGGTAACAGTGTAATACTTCAGAGAGAAATGGTATTCTCTTGAGCTTAATTTTGCCACCAGGTATCACATTAACTTAGCAATTCTGGCGTGCCATCACCGTCCTGTTTACATATGGATATTGAAGCATCTTTCCTTCCACTAGATGTGAGAGGCTATTTATTAAATCACCAACTCACTCACTCCATCAATCTCAGCGTTTTACAAAGGAACGTGTACATGTTTCATCACTCATTCCAATCCAGACTGCCATCTGTCAACTCGCGAGAGCAAAGGTACAGTTGAGTTAAGAATGAGTCATCCTAGGCATGAAGAATGCACAAGGGGTTTGGGTTTGCGAATCTGCATGAGTGTGCCATACATTCATCAAGCATACGCAACCAGTCACAACAAGGGATTGATATGCATTTGGAGTATACAGCGTGAAAGACGTGTCAAGGTTGAAGATGCAGTGTTCAGAATTCTGGCGCACAGAAGTTAGGTTTTCCACTTTCACATTTTATTCATAAAATACTCATACATTCTTCTCATTCGTTTATCAGGCACAACTACAACATTAAAGTATGTTTTAAAGTGGTACCTGCTGTCCAGAGAACGATATATTATTGAATCTTTAAGGGCATTGTTGGGTCATCACATCACACTAGCGACCGCTCCTGGTGAAATTCCCGCTCCTACTAATTAGATTTTAAAATATGGCCCAGGAATAGCGTGGGCTCATTACTTATGAACCAATCAAAAGACAAGTGCATACCGCCGCCTTCCCCAACTCGTTCTGGAACATTCGATCTAAGAATAGCCCTTATATTTGGGATGGTCCCCGTTAAGACTTAAAGTATCTTTATGAAATGTGTCGGACTGGGAATGAGGAATTCTGTTCCATCATGCTACAGGTGGATGTGTGTGGGTGTGGGATGTGTGGGTTGGGGAATGTATGTGTGCTTGGTGTGTGGGTGGATGGGGTGTGTGGTGGGTGAGAGGTGTGTATGGGTGGGGAGATGTGTAGGTGTAGGGATGTGGTGGATGGGTAGGGGCATGTATGTGTGTGTGGGTATGTGTGTGGTTGGGTGGTGGATTTGGAGTGAATGGGAGACGTGTGGGTGGGTGGTTGATGTGTCTCATAACATAGTAATATGCCTTGTTTATGTTTACAAAATTCATGTGACAATTTTTTTTCCTATGCACTGTTGATGAAAGAAAGATGAGTGATTGGAAGGAACGAATGTAAGACGGGCCTGCGTGCCCAGTTTGTTACCCTTTGAAAATAAAGTCTGTTCGTTCGTTCGTTCGTTTTGTATTGACTGTGAACATATCTGATATACCTTCTTGTGTTCTTACTGCACTTCGGCTCGAGTGGTACATGGCTATGATAGTAGTATACAATGTTGTATTTACACCTCAAATACGGATCCAGATCCGTCTGATGACGTCATTTTTTACTATATGAAGGGTATAGCTCCCCATAGAAAGCGGAGCCAAAGCGGACCTCATTTTCAAGGGATATAACTCATGAATATATAATCGAACGTATTTTTTCACGGTTACTTCCCTTTTTATGTTGCGAATTTAGGCTACAAACGAAAACCTTAAAAAGGTAAAGATGGCCGATATTATTGATTGTAGCAGGTATAGCTTAGTGAAATTTGTTGGTAGGGGGAAGGTGAGTGGAGGAATTGCTAGATAGGTGCTTCTGATCATTGTTAAGGGGTAGTCGAGTGACGGGGTGGTTAGATAAATACGTTCGGCCCTAGTTAAGAACAGGAGTTTCAGTCTCATATTAAAGTCTAAAGATTGAACTCATAGGTGGTTGATCTGAGGGTGACCGCCTGGGTGACTCATCACGGGGCTATGTCGGCGGGGGTGAACGTACGTGACCGTGTTCGGACATGTCTGTGGGGAAAACCGGAGGATGACTCATAGCGTACTGACCGCGGTAAACCTGCTTGAACATGGTTAGACATGTTTTCTATGTTGCATTAGCCGCACAGTCTGTATAAAAAGGACGGCAAAGGTGGGCTAAAGACACTACGTTTGCAAAAAGACCTATCGTAAACACCTCACCGAAGAGACCACAGTGGTAAGTACTACTGTGTGTATGCTATATTGTCGTGGTACACGTCGTCAAGTCGGTATAGTGCTGTCACTAGTGTATATCTCAGGAGCTACATGAGGCAACTAACAATAATACACCATTAGGTATAGCAGCCCGGTATAGGAATACTAATACAGATACTAATGATGGTCATATATTTAAAAAAATCATCATAAATCATCATCATCAGCTTCACTTTTGCCGTCAAGCGACGTGGGGAGAAATGGCGTTACACCGCTTGATGGGTGACACTGAATAGTGTCATGCCGGGTGATTGTCTGTATTCTCAGGCGTCCTCTGCCGTAATCCGTTAGGGTAGCTGCTGTGGTGCATTCCAATTGTGTACATATGAAACTTGTTTGTCACTAAAACATGCTTTATCTCTTCACTAAAAAGTATTATGCTTTTGTCCAGCTACAGATTCAAACCAAGACGACCAGTCCCTGATTGACACATGGACCACAGCGATTCTGGAACGTAAAAAGGTGTGTGTGTATATATCAGGTCTCCATTAAGTGTAGTGTAACATATATGCTAGGGAAAACCCCGGATAAAATAGTCCCTGTCGAGAAAATTCTTCGTTATTCTAGAAAGTAAGAGACAGACAGACAGACAGACAGACAGACAGACAGAAGGAAGGAAAGAAAGAAAGAAAGAAAGAGAAAGAAAGAAAGAAAGAAAATCAAGCCCCATAGATGTGTGAAGTATTGAGACCATCACATGTTGCAGACCTAGGCGCATGGAGGCGTAGGTGGTGAGCCTTTCCCTCCCATAGCGAACGTCGAGAGATGGCAGGGAACCCTGGTCCGACCGAGCCCATACCATTGACAGCGTAACGCTAACCACTACACCAACGCCCTGGCATACTACACCAGCAATCTGGACCTCACACATTGTGTCACCACACTCAACCCAGCTGATGTACATTTCATAATATAAATCATTCTTCTTTACCACCACCATCACCACCACCACCACCACCACCACCACCACCACCACCACCACCACCACCACCACCACCACCACCACCACCACCACCACCACCATCACCACCACCACCACCACCACCACCACCACCACCAACCCCACCACTACTACTACTATTACTATTACTACTACTACTACTACTACTACTACTACTACTACTACTACTACTACGTCTACTACCACTGCTAATACCACTGCTACTGTTACTACTACTACTACTGCTACTACTACTACTACTACTACTACTACTACTACTACTACTACTACTACTACTACTACTACTACTACTACTACTACTACTACTACTACTACCACTGCTGCTGCTGCTGCTGCTGCAGCCTTAGTCAGCACACAGACAACGTGAAGACACTAAAACAAGTACATAAAAAGAATAACACAACATATATGGGTCTATTTCATGTTTAATCGTATAAGCTTGTCCATAGATAATCCGATAATATTATAGAAGCATATCATTATACATTAAGTTATGTAATCAGCCCGCGGTTAAGGTTGTCTAGGAGAATTGTGAGGTGTTGCCAAAATCTAATATGAGTATGTACAACTATAGTTACGTTATAGAAAGTAAACGTAACTGGGTGGTTTGTCATCAGATCCAACATGTTTATGTTCGAGTGTATTTATGTGTAATCGCGAATGATGCAGTTAAAGAAAATGTGTACGTTACATACTATACTGGCATGCTGTCGTCTTGACAGACGATAGTTTGTTACATTGTGCTTCATAACAAGGCATAATAACCTCTCTGAATTACAAAAACTGGGCTGAATTGTAGAGGCCTAGCTTTGCCCATGCAACGTGATTCCTCTCTCGGCCTGCCTAGCTTACAACAGAGAAATGGTAACACCAATACATCTGGAACGAGACAATCTACAGAAGCTGTCGGATCAGCAAATCAGTGTTCTGCTCTGACTGTCTGCCTGTCTGAGCTTCGATCCTAGACCAGCTGCCGACCAAGGCTTAATGCCTGGTCTGAACTGTCAGGACATTTAGTCTTTAAGTTGCATTTCCTCGCACCAAGATAAGGCTTGTACAGTCCCAGTAGCGCTCCCGAAGCCGGTGGCAAAATGTGGGGTGTCAGGTGTGATGAGCGCCGCCCAACATTCGACGCTAACAGAAAGCAGGTAGTACCTCTACTGTCACACGGTAGCTCAGTCATATATGACTAAGACCTCTCTAATTATACACTGCACATTTATGAATCATTGTTTGCGTTCTTTTGTATGCACCAATAAATTAATGGTTAATTTTCCATTTATATACACAGGTTTAAACCGCCAAAAATGAGGCTACTATTTATTTACAAATGTTTAAACCTTTAAAAATTAGGCTACCACACTGTGCTATTCACACAATAGCATATACTAGTGTGTATTAAAATAACAACAACAACAACAACAACAACAACAAGAACAACAACAACAACAACAACTCCAGAAACAGAAGCCTGAGATGTGTCTGTAGAGTGCTAGGCCTGAATGCCTGAATAGATGGCCAGCCTGTCTCTAACTTAGCGGACGATGATCACAGGCGTAGGACACTCGTCCAACATTGACCATGACATTATTAGCGTAACCTTCATGTGTATTAGTGTCACAGCCTCACATAAGGGCGGTACCAACATAAAAGTAAGAGAAACTAGAGAATGGATAGAACTCCAGCTAAAGGGAAAGAACCGAGTCACTCGAAGGCTCGAATAATCCAGAGCCTTCTCGAAGGACCGGTCAGTGTGTCCACAGCCCCGTGGACACCGATGGGGCCCCCCGATTGCGGGGTCCACGAGAAACTCGGAGAGAGTTACCACCCGTGTCGGATTGGGACACGTGTGGAAAGGCAGACACGGACTGGACATCGAGGAAGCAACAGGGCTTACCTTAAGGGGGACTTGATAGTTTAGACCCAAGTGTATTTAGGGGTCTTATGCATATGTTAGATAGCTGATAGAGTTGTTGTGATAATCATGTTTATTGTAAACTCCTGTGATACGCAACTTGCAGATTGCTGGCTTGCGAAACCTCTCTTCGCCAGCTTAATGTAAAATAATAATAATAAATGATGTTAGATTGCATATGAACGGAGTTTGTTGCCTGTATGAGCCCGAGTTTCATTCCCCTAGAGATCTAGGACGGTGACAATTAGCTACATATTGTTTTAAATGTGCTCCGTTATCATCATAATGGGTGGGTGAGTGGGTTGTAGGGTGGCTGATGTGTGTGTGGGTGGGTGGGGAAAATTGTGAGGGTGCGGGATGTGTGGGTTGGTGGGGGTATGTGTGTGTGGTTTTGTGATGTGTGTTTTGCTGGGTGGATGCGGGTGTGTGGGTAGATGGTGGAGAATATGTAGGTGGGTGTGTGAGTGTCGGTTATGGGATGGGTGGGGGATGTGTGTGTGTGGGGAACTATGTGTGGGTGGGGGATCAGTGGGTGGGTGGCGGCATGTATGTTTGCCTGGGTCTGTGTGAGTGCTTGGAGGTATGTGTGGGTGGGTGGGGGAAGTGTGATTGGGTGCGGGATGTATGGGTGTCTGCGGAATGTGAGGGTGGATGGGGGATGTGTCTCACAACATTGCAATATGCACTGTTTATGTTTACAACTTTCATTTGACAATGTTTTTTTCCCCCCATGTGAATGTACCATGCGTAATATGCATTGTTTATGCTTACAAAATCCATTTGACAATGTTTTTTTTTTCCCTATGTAAATGTAACATGCACATTTGATGAATGAAAGATGAGTGATTGACAGGGCCGAATGTAAGACGGGCCTGCATGCCCAATTTGTTACCCTTTTAAAATAAAGTTCGTTCGTTCGTTCGTTCGTTCTTCAACAACCAGTAAAGAGTCCCGGTACTAATAGAGCCAGCAGTAGTCTGATTATGTGTCCTTTTCTCGAAGTCCTGAGAGTCCGTCAGACATTCCCTGCAGCACCATTCTCTCCAAGTGGTGATAGTCTATACGTTTTCCTGCTCTATACAAACGATCCCAAAAGGTCTCGACCACGAACTGCCCATATCATGCCCCAATACCCCACCCAGCGGTGCAGACCCAGCCTGTCTATCCGTCTGCTCGTCTCCCACCACACCTGCATGTCCAGTGGGGGAAATCCAACAGATGCTCTCTATGTTTGATTGCTGAATTGAAGCCTGCCATTCTGCCAGAAGCATGACTGACTTCACCTTTCTCATCATAATTTGTGGGTCCGTTACAATCACAACATGCCTCCGTTGTTTGTTCTCTGGCGAGCGAAAAGCCGCTGTGACTGCCCCCACCTCTATTCTCAGACTAGATGTTGTGATATCATATGTCAGGTTCTCCTGTACCAAACACCGTCCATCAACCTTCGCCAAAAACCCCTACGCAATTTTTGCACCTCTTAGCACAGGGCCATCCGTGAAAATGATTACATCACCTGAACGAGAATTGTCGTGGATGAACTGTTGCACCCTCCATTCAATGCAGCCTGCCGGCCAATCCCTGTATTCCCGTCTCCAATGTGATTATGACCTTTCACAGGTCTGACCTTTCCTCCGGCGTTATGACCCACCACTCCTCTCCCAATGTTCTCAAGCATGCACACTTCTCTGATTGTGTCCTCAACCTGAGCCAGCCATGATTTTCTCCTGATAAGCCCTTAACTGTGTCCATGGTTCCTTGCAGGGAATGTTCCATGTCTGCAGTCATTCGGAGATATGATTTAGATATGATCGGAGATATGTGTTAACCTGAAGCACCATGAACCTATCTGCAGTCTTGGGTCAAGCTAGGATGTACCGCACACACTACGGGCGTGTCTCGTGTGCATCCCAGTATCCCCCACATAGCTTACTCTGTACGCGCTCTAGTTTAACCACCAGCTGACTCTTTGACGCTGTGAGCATTCCCAATCCATACTCAGTTACTGGGATAATCGGATGTTGATAGAGTATGAATAACATTCTTTGCTCCATGTCCATTGATGCCGTGATCTTCAGCGCACGGAGTCCCTTCTTAGATCTCATTACGTCTTCTTCCATATGACCCTTGAAGACAGGCTTCTGTCGAAGGTGATTCCCAGGTACCTCAGTTTACTTCCTCTACTAACATTTATGTCACTTGAGTTTGGATGTCAGCCTTAACAATCCTACTGTCCAGAGAGCACCATAACTATAACTCCTTATCTGGGTTAATGACACAATCCCTCTCTATACACCAGTCAATCACTTAGTTTACTATCACGAGCAACGCTTACGCCATTTGCTTTCTGTCTACCCCCTGTCTATACGCAAGGACATCCTCTGAAAATGTCAATATCCGCTCAAACGAAGTGGCGGAAACCTAAAGAACACGAAGATGCATGATCTGGGAAAGACGTGGAGGAGGATGCAGGAGGTAGCAACAGATTGGAATGCTTGGTGAGAGTTAGTTGGTTGTCTATGAACCATCGGTAGAGAAGGACAAAAGAAGCAGACACAACATCTCATCTCATCTAGTTCCTCTTGTACCTAGCGAAAGTGAAGCATAAACAGCGGGAGAGTGCCCGTTTATTGCCTTCATATATCGAAATTCCCATGTTATCCCCCCCCCCCCCCACCCCCTGTCCTTCGTTTACATGGTCGGTCTCTTCTTCTGGTTCCATTTGCTCTGAACATCATTGCTTTTTGTGGTATCCTGTTAGTTGGAAACCTAGTTATATAGCAGAACCATTTCACTTGTGCTTTCCTGAGTAAATCTAGCGCTGCCATAACCCCAACTTTAGTCCTGATTTCTTCATGTCTGATCTTCTATCTTCTTGAAACGTTGAGTATTCTTCTCAGGAATCTCATTTCCGTTGTGGTAATTTCTTTTTCTCTGTTTCTGTCATTGTCCAGGTTTGGCATTGGTAGCTTGGAGTAATGTGACAACAAAGAAAATGGTACAATTGTTTGAATTATCAATGACAATGTATATTATATACGTAAATTATATGATATGGATGTCTTATCACTAAGACAGCCTTATCACGGAATTTTCATGACAACAGTAATTTAACAAGTGTTCTTCTTCTTCTTCTTCTTCTTCTTCTTCTTCTTCTTCTTCTTCTTCTTCTTCTTCTTCTTCTTCTTCTTCTTCTTCTTCTTCTTCTTCTTCTTCTTCTTCTTCTTCTTCTTCTTCTTCTTCTTCTTCTTCTTCTTCTTCTTCTTCTTCTTCTTCTTCTTCTTCTTCTTCTTCTTCTTCTTCTTCTTCTTCTTCTTCTTCTTCTTCTTCTTCTTCTTCTTCTTCTTCTTCTTCTTCTTCTTCTTCTTCTTCTTCTTCTTCTTCTTCTTCTTCTTCTTCTTCTTCTTCTTCTTCTTCTTCTTCTTCTTCTTCTTCTTCTTCTTCTTCTTCTTCTTCTTCTTCTTCTTCTTCTTCTTCTTCTTCTTCTTCTTCTTCGTCTTCTTCAGCGTTCCGAGCCAATTAGGTTCTTTGCTGCAGATACAAGCCGTCTCCATTCGTCTCTCTGGTGGACCTTCTCTTGCCAGTCCTTGATCCCATGTGCTTGTAGGTATGTACATGTATTATCTCTCCACCGTCTTCTTGGTCTACCTCGGGGTCTACGGTCATTTATTTCCTGAGTGTAAGCGAGTTTTGTTTCCCTATTTTCTTCCATTCTTTCTATATGCCCCAGCCATTGTAGTCTATTAGCCTTCATGATACCAGTGATTAGCGGGGACTTAAACAGATCATAAATGTCCTTGTTACTTCTTCTTTTCCACTCTCCACTTTGTGTATCCCTAAATGCGTCTTAAAACTTTGTTCTCAAAGGTTTGTAACAAGGCTTCGTCTCCTTTCGTTGTACTCCAGATTTCAGAGCCATACAGCACAACTGGTCTGATCAGTGTTTTGTACAAGTGTTCATGTTTGTTAAAATTTCTGTAATACATGGTATATGTTTGTACAATGAAATAATACATGATCACATGATTATACGTGTTTGTGTGTATTCATAAAAAAAAAGTTAGTTGCATGTTCTGTACAGGACGCAGCAGTCAACCCCAGCATTTTTTTGGTCTGTTCCTGATTCCTGGTAAAGTTTACGTTGTGTAGTTTGCTATTGCTTTCTGAACGACCGGCACCCATACCATTTCATAAAATACCAACACAGCTGTGTTTGAACGCGGGTATGCGGGATTACGAACTGCGTCCGTAATCCTTCGCTATGGAGCATGTTATATAAAGGACCTGTGTGTATACATACATCTGTTATATAAAGGGCCTGTGAGTATACATACATCTGTTATATAAAGGGCTTGTGTGTATAATACACCTGTTTTATATAAAGGGCCTGTGTGTATACATACATCTGTTATATAAAGGGCTTGCGTGTATTCATACACATGCTACGAGGGCGAGTCAATAAGTAAGTCACACAGTTCTGTGGAATGGCAGGTAAATGTAGTTGATGTTTTCTCCAGGTGTCATTTTGTGACAGTAACATCGTACTTTATATTTCCGTTCGTCGGGTGGCGCTAGGTTTCTCATGCGCATGCGCAGCGCATAAACAAAATGGCCACTGTACTTACGGAGTGTACAATCAAAAAGCAACGTTCTGTTGTGCGTTATTATTTTTTTGTGGGCAAAAGGACTGCCTGCAAAGGACATTCGTAAGGAAATGGTTCCTGTTTATGCTGATAAATGTTTGTCACGTAAAGTGGTGCATAGCTGGATAGAAAACATCCTTCTTCGCCTTGTGTCCAAAAATTCAAGGTTACGCTATCAGCAGGGAAGGTTATGCTGACAGTGTTCTGGGATTGTCAATGAGTGGTTTTAACCAATTTCAAGAAGGAAGGTGACAATGTGAATTCTGAATCGTACTTTGAAGTTCTATCGATGGTTCATGAAGCAATTCGAAGAAAACGTCCCGGACTGCTGACTAGAGGAGCATTGCTTCTTCATGACAACGCCAGACCACATACGGATCGATTAACTCAGGAGAAAATTAACCAACTAAGGTGGGAAGTTCTGGAACATCCATCTTACAGCCCCGAGTTAGCCCCTAGCGATTACCACCTTTTTGGTCCACTGAAAACCTACCTTGGCGGGAGACATTTCACGAATGACGCTGAAGTTGAATGTGAATTAAAAACGTGGTTTAGAAAACAGAGCACACAGTTCTATGCAGCCGATTTGGGAAGACTGATAAAACGATGGGATAAGTGCATCAATGTTGGTGGAAATTATGTTGAGAAATAAAGGGACAATACATATATAAAAATAAACTGGTTTCAAGTTGTTATCGCATTTAGTTATTTTTCTACAGCCATTTGTGACTTACTTATTGATTTCCCCTCGTATATAAAGGGCTTGTGTGAATTCATACACATGTTATATAAAGGGCTTGTGTGTATTCATACACATATTATATAAAGAAACAATTACCACGCCTTGGGCAGTGATGGGTATATGGTGATGTCCTCAAATTTTGATGCCGAGGTAGCGGGTTCAGCCCCTACACCGGTCAATTGGACTAAAATATTAATCTCTCGCCCTTGACTTCGGGACGTAAATTACAAGTACCCCTGAAGTCGGAGTGGGTTTGCCTGATGGCGAGACACGCTGGTAATAGAGATAGCTAATCCATATGCAAACATCTAGTCTAGTGTATTAGAAGTAGTAGTACGCATATGGACTACGATTGAGTTCAAGGCGAGGAAATAATACAACACTAGATGGAGGTTACAACAACTGGGTTTAAACATTCATAGAGGGAGGTAATGGATAATAACAATAAACAAGTAAATGATAACCTAAGTCTCGGGGAGAAACCTCACGTCAACAGACACAATCATACACCCCCTGTCATTAAGTAACTGACAATTTGCGAATAAGTTTTTTTGTTTTTTGTTTTACAGTAGTGCGAACCAGTTCTAGAAGGTCTACAAGGTGTGGACTACACCTAGCCCTGCAACCAGCAGGGTTAGGCTCGGCTAGCCTCTCCCAGGAGGGGTGAAGAGCGAAAATTAGTAGCCTGCCGATGACCCGCAGTCTACACAAGTCAACCCCACCTCCAAGTGATGTAGACCGGGAAACCATGACCGCGAGCTCATGGGCTAACCATGGCTTGCCATATGGGACAGACTCCCAATGGTCAGGTTCTTTTCTAAATCTGCAACTGGCCTAGCAAGGGGATCTTCATACTGCTCGTAGAAAGACAAAGAAGTATAAACGGACTGACCAAAATGGATATAGACCCGGCAATGTTAATGGACTACGAGATAGATCAGCCATTCAAAAAAAAAAAAAAAAAAAAAAAAAAAAAACAGTCACAATGAACGTCTGCGGTTTTAACAGTAAAGAAGAAAAACTTGTAAAACAATAGAAGAAAGGAAAATAGGACTGGTGGGAGTAGCGGACACAAGAATAAAGGGGGAAGGATGCAAGGAAGAAAAGGCATTTGATAGTGTAAATAGAAACAAGCTGTAGGAAATCCTTAAACAATATGGAGTGGATACACATCCAATAATCCTATGTAGAAGCTTATACAACAACAGTGAATTCATAATTAACCAACGAACGAACGAACTTTATTTTCAAAAGGTTAAGAATTGGGCACGTAGGCCCGTCTAACATTCTGCCCTTCTATCACTCTCTTTCATACATTATTTCACTCACACACCATTCAAGGCTAACAAAAAACAGCAACAATATAAAAGATATGCATTATAAAGGCATGGGCAAAATGCGAACATCAAAACTACACGACTCAGTAATATTAGAAAATGGTCTGACACTTGTTATTAGCCATGTGGAATATACTGGCCTACAAAAAGGGGACTGGCTGTTATACTAGAGTTTTGTGAGAGTGAGAGTTTTGTGTTTTTAATGAGAGCAGTTGAGAACACTCAGACCCCTTCACCATAAAATCTGGAGTACGACAAGGTTGTGTCCTGTCCCCTCTCTTGTTCATAACCTATATAGACAACATATGTAAAGAAACCAGCCAAACAGAGACCGCAATAACACCGACGAGAACACAGAAGAAAAACCATCTGCAAATTGCACCATTAGCGAACTCTAGTTTGCGGACGACCAAGCACTAATCAAAATCAGAAGCTGAATTACAAGACTACATGAATAGTCTAAACGAAATGCGTAGGGAACATAACATGAAAATTAGCACAAGTAAAACAGAGGTAATGATTATAGCTAAAGAAGAAAAAAACAACAACAACGATTCACCTAAACGAACTTTCCCTGAAACAACTACAGGTATTGATCGACTTACGACCTATGCAACTTACGACCATTCGACTTTATGACCACAAACGACTCCACTCATCCAGCCTATGGACCAAGGTTTGATTGCGACCGTGAAGGCCAACTATCTCCGAACCACCTTCGTTCAAGCAATATCTGCAATAGATGCTGACACAGAACTAACATTGTGAGATTTTTGGAAACACTACAACATTTTAATGTGTATCAAGAATATCGCTACCGCCTGGGAGGCTGTGACGACAAAGTGCATGAATGGCATCTGGAAAAATTGTGTTAAGCGCTATGTTAATGATTTTCATGGATTTGACAGTGAACATGAACTTGAAACGATTCAGGAAAAAATAGTAAAACTCGCCAACGACCTTTCTTTGGAGTGTGAAATTGAAGATGTCGAAGAGTTGCTAGACAAAGATTCCGGAGAACTTACAAATGAAGAGTTAATCGAACTGGAAGAAGAAAGAGTGGCGGAAGAAGAAAGAAGAGAAGCCAAGAAAGAAGAGGATGAGCCAGAAAGAAAGTTCACCACTAAGGGATTATCAGAAGGTTTATCTTTACTGAATAAACTTCTTATACATTTCGAAGCAATAGACCCAAACATCGAACGATTTGCAAGGATTGAACAGATGGCACACAATGTGTTTCATCCGTATCGTGAAATTTATGATGAAAAAAAGAAACATACAATTCAGACAAAGCTCACCATGTTTATGAAAAAACCAACTCCGGTACCCCTAACTGTTGCCTTAAATGACGATATTAATGATCTGCAGCCAAGCACCAGTGGCCAATAAAATGTTTCGTACATGTTTATATATTTTGATGTTAATGACAATTTGATGTGTTTTGCTATTGGGAAAATGTTTCCTATAGTATTTTCCACACCTGTATTTTGTATGTTTTTGCAAATATTAAACCAGTTGTACATGTACAGTTAATGCAGTGTTTTTCTTAAACCTGACGATGTAAAAATAAGAAACAAAATGGTGTAGAGATGATACAAATGGCACAAAATGAACATCGAAAATTATGATTTATAACAATAATAAAAGAAATTTATGATATAATTTAACTTAAATATTTTTATAAAATCACTTCACATTACTGCACACATAGTGTACTCAACTTACGACCAAATCGTGTTACGACCGGTCTGTCGGAACCGATCGTGGTCGTAAGTCGAGCACTAGCTGTAAAGAGTTTCAAGTATCTAGGAAATGACAGTAAAGGAGAAAAGAAAAATCACAACAACAGAAATGAGATTCCTGAGAAGAATACTCAATGTATCAAGAAGAGATAAGATCAGTAAGTTAGTTAGTTAGTTAGTTAGTCTCGGTTCCAACTTCACAGGAACGGGTCGTTCCCATTATGCTCCGTTCCTGTGCCAGTGAATATCACACAAAATGCTCCTCATTACCCCATGTGAAAAGTGGAACAGACAGGAGTCTGGACAAACGAACAGCCCCCCCTCCCCCCCCCCCCCCCCCCCACAGGTACATTGTGCGTAATGCAGCCGCCAGAATGTCAACGCAACAGTCCTCCACGAAAAATACAGTTCATCTTCGATGGAAGCGGCAGTCACTAGAAAACCAGCAGTCACACATTACTGCATACGGCAAACCAGTCAATTCTGCGACAAAGCCGGCTGCCATCATCCCGAACATACAGGTCACGCTACAAACAACCACGGACAGATGTAAAAGCATTTCAATGTACATAATGCCGCCACCAGAATGTCAACACAAAAGGCCGCCACGAAAAATACAGTTCATCGTCGATGGAAGCGGCAGTCACTAGAAAACCAGCAGCCATACATTACTCCATAAGACAAGCCAGTCTGTTTTGCTACAAAGCCAGCCGCCATTTGTCCAAACATGCAGTTCACGCTACAAACAAGCGCGGACAGATGTAAAAGCATTTCACACGAAATTCACAGCTTACAGTATCGCGCCACACACTCAACTCTGTAACAGGTGGAACCATACACTTCCAGTCCAACATGAGGAAAATGCGAATGCAAACAGAAGCCACGAGTACAAACACTCAAGAGGTCATATCCGTTTAAATGCCTATCCTCCATGTTCGGGACCGGAAGTCAAGAAAAAGATAGGTAGCAGCAGGTCAAATGGTTTGGACATGTAACTAGGTTACCAGCTAACAGTATAACACAACAAGCAATGATGTACAGACCAGATGAAAGCCGAAGAAGAGGCCAACCACGTAAACGATGGACGGAGGGAATAGCAGAGTCCATGGGAATATCGATACACGAAGCCCATAAAAGGACACTCACCCGATTTTTATGCTTCACCTCGACACCGCAAGGTACAAGAGGAACACGATGAGATGAGATGATATGAAATGTGATGAGACTATTCTCATGTTTTCTCAAAGAGGGTGATAGAATGGCAGAATGTTAGACGGGCCTGCGTGCCCAATTCTTAACCCTTTGAAAATAAAGTTTATTCGTTCGTTCTTTCGTTCGTTCTTTTGTTCGTTCGTTCGTTCGTTCGTTCGTTCGTTCAGTCATATCCAGCGCCGCCTTGTTTTCTTTGCCTCATGGTTTCTTGGTATGTGTCTATTTCTCTCCATGAGCTCCATACTGGTGATTTGTGTGTGTGTTTTTGTGTGTGTGACTATTTTATTACGTCTATTTAGCACAGGCCGGTATCTCTGGCCGAGGGGTTACACCACTTTCTCCGTAATCCCGCTTATCACGCAGAGTCTCGTAGCGGGCGAGAGCTGGAAGCGGTTCTACCCCCGCTGGTGACTTGCGGGATAACTGAGCCGGCCGCTCAGAAAGCAATGGCAAACTACTGAGCGTAATCTTGCCAAGAAATCAACAGACAGCTGAAAGATGCTGCTGTTGACAGCGACGTCCTGTAAAGGATATGCGAATTAAAAATTTTTTTTTTTTAGCGCAGACAGCAATTAGTTAAAGTGTGTAGCTTATACGTGTAATCGTTTTCGTTATTATCTATATTTCTGATCCAAACAGCAGTTCTAATTTAACATTAGAATTCAATATTGTAAGTTTTGTATTAAGTTTAATTTCGTTTGACTTCCACACATTTCCTGTTGTTATGAAGGTTCCTCTAGCCTTCTGTGTTCTTGTTCTGAGATCGTTATCTGCTCCACTTCCTTTGGTTACACTGCTACCTAGGTACGGGGGAAAGTCATTAGGTAACAGGAATTTCATTATAAAGTGCATGGAGGAGTATGGACAACGGAAACATCTTATTTCAGGACACAAACTGACCATTAAACAATCAGGATCAAGCAATCTGTGCAATAGCGATTACAAAATGGCTGCCTCAGTATCGACTTGATAAGAATAAGGGGAACTGCAGTAAAGCTTAAAAAGACAATAAATGAATCACCAAATAACGAGAAACATATTTTGAGTTTTACTAGAACACTATTACAAGAAACAAAATGAACGTTGCGGCTAAAGCATTCATCAGCACAGAACAAACAAACACAAACAGACACACAACTACATGAAAAAAACACTACATGAAAATACAAAGGTTACTTATTTGCATCCTAGTTGGTCGAATACGCCTTAAACCCTTACCGTTTGATGTGAATTGAAAAAAACAACAACAACCGGATTTATGGTTTAAACGGGTCGATGGGCGACAGGGATTGGCTTAGCTGCCCAGTGGGATGGATGGGGGACGCCCATGTGAGCAAACGGTGAAAAGCGGATTAGGAGTGAACTACAGCCGGCTATGTGGCGAAGATATCGTAATCACTCCCCAATACCGCGTATAAACACAGCGGCAGGTGCTTGGAATGCAGTCCGCCCTGCGTTGGTTTGCATAGAATGGCATGAGTGCCGGTCGCTCAGAAAGCAATGACAATCCACTGAACGCAGACATGCCACGAAATCACAAAAGGCAAAAGTAATGTTGGGGTTGAAAACTACGTCCTGTAAAGGATATGCTACCACGTTTTTCTAGTGGGCTATACAACTTCGGGGATGGAAAAGGGGTGAGGGGAGGTTGGAAGTTAAACGAAACTATGTTGGACATTGAGGTCAAGAGGGGAGAGTGAACCCAATTGAAAGATGAGGCTATTTTTCAATGTCTTACGACCACGTTCGTGTGATGCGCACGATTTGAGCGCCGTGACCTGTATGTCTTAAACGCCACAGTGGCCAGAACTGATAAAATGTGTGGATACCGGTTTCTGGGCACCACTGTTGATATCCGAAAGTTGCTGTCTAAATCTGTCAGTAAGACGTAGACCTGTTTCTCCAATATATCTGATGCCACAACGTGTGCAGATGATCGCATCGATAACCTTGCGACTCGTGCATGAGAAACCCTCACGAATGTGAAAAGTGGAATTTGTGGACCAAACAAAAATGAGTGGCGGAAATGATAATTATCATATTGTCACAATTATAATTGCCAGGCGGGGAGGGGGGCATGTTGAGTGGACAGATGCTGCCAGACATGGGGACTATTTTAAGGAATAATGCACGTACAATTTCTGGTTCGCACTAATCTCGTCTCATTTCATCGTGTTCCTCTTGCACCTTTCGGTGACGAGATGAGTTATAAACAGCGGGAGAGTGCTCGCTTATGGGCTTCGTGTATCGATATTCCCATAGACTGTTATTCCCTCCGCTCATCGGTTACATGGTCGGCCTCTTCCTCTGCTTCCATCTGGTCTGTACGTTATTGCTTGTTGTGTTATACTGTTAGTTGGTAACCTAGTTACATGTCCAAACCATTTGACCTGCTGCCTTCTAATAAAATCTAGCGCTGCTATATTCTCACTTTAGTCCTGATTTCTTCATTTCTGATCTTATCTCTTCTTGTTACATTGAGTATTCTTCTCAGGAATCTCATTTATGTTGTTATGCTTTTTCTTTACTATTTTCTGTCACGGTCCAGGTTTGGCATTGGTAGCATAGAGTTGCTAGTTAGACAGTATGGGAAATGGTTTTCACAAACAGCCTATGTTTACCGGAGGACATTGACTGGAATAATTTTGAAACAGAAAGTTCACCGACCAGTATAAGTTCAAAAATAGTGAGTTGCCGGGCACTGGGACACGCCCGGGTAACTGCAGCTCACCTCTCGTTGTTAGTGGAATAAGAAATTCAGGTAACATGAAGCCAAACTTAGCATAGGCTTTGTTGGGAACCGTCAGATGGGCAAGAAATACAACGGGTGCGGTAGATATATGGGGACGGACACGCCCCCCATGACCCAAAACAGTCAAAAGGCGGGAAAATAGGTCCTTAACCTCAAGCTATAACCTAGTGGTGTCAAATGATCTTGAATGAAGCGGATTAAGGTGAATCAATTATGCGGTATAGCTAAAAGCTGATTGGGTAGTCCTTCACGACAAGGGAGAACAACGTCACGTGATTCCAGAAAGGCGCAAAATTAAGCGGCATATATACGCGGTACAGGAGGCCGTTAGAGAGATACGCAGGTTTGGAACGGCTGAGTGTACATACTCGGGAGCTGTTGAGACCAAGAAGGCTGTAGGAACTCTGGTCGGGCAGATATACCTAAGGACCAGAGGAAACACGGACTTAAGTGTTGGAAAGATAGCCGCCCAAAATAATGTATTGATTGCTACGAAGGAACCACTGTCAATTGCAATCATTAGCGAAAGTCGTACGAGACTAAGGTGGGCTAAGAGGATACACGTTCCCGTGGGATCATCCAGAGAACTGAGTCAAACAAATTTGGAAGGAGCCTGACTTGATAGGAAAGTGGCGGAATCACTCTGCGACGGGCGTGGTGATCAAACCAAAGCACCCGTAGACAGACGAGCAAGTATCCACTGGACAGGGCTTGAACGTTGTCGCTTGATCGATTGCCTGGTTAAAAGTAAGTGGGCGTTTATTTAACGGTGGTAGTCAGGTGTGTGTTCTTGTTAGATTTGCGCACTTTCTTGTTATATTCCCCTGACTGATGTTTGATTAGTTACTAGCTTAATTGCATTTCCTTAGTGTTTATATTCGTTTGATGGTATTCTCTTTGTGTTAGTAATCTGACAGCATTTCCCATATTAATTGGAATTGTTTTCGCACGATACTTTGTAATTTCCTTTGAGAAGCAAATAAACTTGATTCAGTGTTAGCTTATTCTTGTGAGTGCCTGTACTAGTGTCAGTTAAGACAGTGTTGTATTCGTGACCTGCATACCTGTATACTTGTGAGGTTGGTAGATAAAACCAAGGGTAATCACACATTAGTGGTTATCTCTACGACCGGAAGACGGACAATCTTTATCTATCAATTCTTTATTCTTTACACCTCACCTTTCACTTATCACTTCTTCCTCTCTCTCCTTCATCTTGTCGTAATAAGCGTCGTCCCTGGGGTGAGGGGAATCAACACCCACATTCATTTAACCCCATATCATTATCTTGAGGTTCTTCTGGATTTCTGTCCCCAACACCCCGTCAGTCTTTGGATCTCTCTCTCTCTCTCTCTCTCTCTCTCTCTCTCTCTCTCTCTCTCTCTCTCTCTCTCTCCTTTCTTCTTACCACTGGACTATGCCCCCTCTCATTCTTTTCCAAAACATACTACACAACTCTTAACTTCTAACAAAATGACAAATTAATTTAATAAAGAAAAGTGTCAGGTATGTGCAAAGTCTGTGTGTAGAATGTCTGTCATATAATCTAGAGTGTATGCAATATCAGACCGAACAGCTCAGGATCAAAGTCTGATTCATCACAGTACTGGCCACACAACAGCACCATAGATCAAGAACAGAGGGACCTCACCGACCTCTCCGGCCAGGTGTCGACTTCCTCCAATGGCTCTTGGATAGTCCGGATGCCTGGTCACCAATAGTGGATATAGTCCAATACTGACCATGAATCTGTCACACACAGTGTAACTAATATGTCACTAAAAGTTCTGTGATCTGGTAACACTTGTACCGTATAATAATGTTTACTGTCACTTTGACACAAAATGTTGGTAGTTAATTTCTCTCCGGAATTCACCAATTGGAAAACACAATGTTAATTTTCAATTTCTATGTATAACTACTCATTGGCACCATGTCGTCTTGACAGATGATAGTTTGTGCTTTAAAAAGGCATAATAACTTTTACCTATGGCGGTAGCGAATGTGACTGATAAGGCCAATTTGCGCTGTAAATATCCGTTCACAGTGGGTGCATGTGAACACGTGGTCATTTCCACCATCATGCACCATCTTACGTCTCAAACGCTCGGTGTGTGACTTATATGCAATAAATTTCTCCTTTGTCTTTATTCCATTTCTGATGTTTGCCCTCCATGCAACACGTTCAGCGGCGACTTGCTCCCAATATGCATTATCAATGCCTGTATCAATCATGTCCCACTTATACACATCTTTGTATCGTAGTAGAGGCCGACCCTGAGATCTCTTACCCATCTGTAATTCACTAAAAAAGATGTCCTTTGGTATTCTACCATCATCCATCCTCCTAAGATGTCCTATCCATCTAAGTCTACGAAGACTGAGCATGGAATAAACTGTCACACAACTTGATCTTTCCAATACTCCAGTATTAGTGATTTTGTCTTGCCACTTAATACCATGAATTCTTCGCAGACACCGCATATGAAAGCTGTTTAAATGTTTCTCTTGGTGTGAGTAAGTTGTCCAGGTTTCACTGCCATAAAGAAGGGTACTAAGGACACAGGCTTGATAGACAAGGACTTTTGTTTTTGCAGTAAGCTTCCTGTTCTTCCAGACTCTTTTTCTTAACCTGTTCATTGTTGTTGCTGCCTTACCGATCCGGATGTTGATTTCCTGATCTAGGGATAATTTACTATTTACCACTGATCCTAGATATGTAAAATTGTCTACCATCTCTAGTTCGGCATCGTCAATTAAGATTGATGGTACCCCATGTGCACCTTGTGACATAATCTGTGTCTCCTTTTTGCTAATTGTTAAACCAAATTCAGAACAAGCATTGGAGAATGCAGATAGTAGACATTGCAATTCTTCCTCGGAGTGGGTCGTAACTGCAGCATCATCTGCAAAAAGCAACTCTCTGATCAATACCCTCCTAATTTTGGTCTTGGCTTTCAATCTCTGAGCATTGTAAAGGCCGCCATCTGAGCGTGAGTGAATGTATATACCACTGTCCTGATCACGAAAGGCATATTTCAGTAGAAGTGAAAAGTATATTCCAAAGAGGGTGGGAGCTAGTACACAACCTTGCTTAACTCCACTCTTGATTTCAAACTCTTCAGAAGTTGCACCATCAAACTTGATTATACCTTTCATGCCTGTGTGGAACGATTCCACAATGGACAGAAGAGTTTGTGGGCAGCCAATCTTCTTTAGTGCCTTGAACAGACCCTCACGACTGACCAAATCAAATGCCTTTGTGAGGTCGATGAAGGCAATAAACAGTGGTTGATTCTGTTCACGGCATTTTTCTTGCATTTGTCGCAATGAGAATATCATATCAATGGTAGACCGGTTCTGTCGAAAGCCACACTGTGATTCGGGGTAGACTTGATCTCCCTCCTAGGACTTGAAGTCTGCGCAGAACAATTCTGGCAAATACTTTTCCAACAATACACAGAAGTGAGATACGCCTATAGTTGTCGCAGTAACTCCGATCGCCCTTGTTCTTGTACAGTGTTATGATGCTTGAATCTTTGAAATCCTGTGGAACTTGTCCTTCTCGCCAGCATAGCTCTATTAGCTGGTGGATCTGTAGAGTGAGTGTGTCTTGCCCACTCCTGATAACCCCTATTCGAATCCCATCCTTACCTGGAGCCTTGCCAGATGCAAGTTCATTTATAGCACACTTAACTTCTGTTATGGTGGGAAGTGTGTCCAGGTGGTCAAGAGTTGGTAGAGCCTCTATGGCGTTGAGGGCATCATCCGCCAGTTTGGTCTCACTTGAGTAAAGCTCCAAATAGTACTCTAACCATCTGTCCATCTGCTGTTTCTTATCAGTGATGATTTCTCCAGTCAAGGTTTTCAATGGTGCACTTCTTTTGATCACTGGACCACAGGCTTTCTTTAATCCTTCATACATGCTTCTTATGTTTCCCTTATCACTTGCGATTTGAATGGACTCACATAACTAGATCCAATAATCATTTGCACACTGCGTGGCAGTCTTTTGCACATCCTTCCTAGCTTGCCTTAGATCACTCAAAGTGTTACGCGTTGGTCTGTCCTTGTTTCTTAAGAGAGCTTTCTTCTTCTTATCAATCAAGGGCTGCAGTCTCGCTGTTTACCGCAAACCAGTCCTGCCTCTGATGATCCACAGTGCCGTAAACCCCTCCAGCAGTTTTATAAAGAGTTTCCTTAATTTGACCCCACTTTTCATTTACTGTACAATTTTCTGGTGTATCAGTGAAAGCGTCTTCAAGTTGTTGCTGAAACTGAAAGCACTTTTCAGGATCGTGAATGTTAATAATATTAATCCTGGGGCTAGATTTGTGTTCAACTGTATAGATTCTCTTTGGTCTCAATCTAACCCTTGCAACAACCAAAGAATGATGTGTATCACAGTCAGCACTGTGGTAACTTCGAGTCAATGATATATGGTTCAGATGTTGTCTCCGTGTGATGATGAAGTCCAGCTGGTGCCAATGGCCGGATCTTGGATGATTCCATGTGACCTTATGCATCTCTGTAGTTTTAAAAATGGAGATTGTAATACATAGGTCATTACTGATGCAATGCTCCAGCAGCCTTTGCCCATTTTCATTCATGCGACCGATGTTGTATTTTGCAAGGCACACTGGCCATGAACTCGAGTCCTTGCCCACACGAGCATTGAAATCACCGAGCAAATAAATATAGTCAGATTTTGGAATTACCTTGATCACGGAGTCTAACTCCTCATAGAACGAATCCTTCACATCATCAGAGGAATCGAGTGTCGGGGCATATGCAGTAATAATGGTGGCAAAACTACAAGAGGTTGCCAAGCGCAGGGATAATAGTCTTTCATTTCCTCCCGCTGGAATTTAAATCATTCCCAGTAGCGAATTCTTCACTGCAAAGCCCACACCGTGTTGCCTTTTTTTCTGCTTGCCCTCTACCATTCCAAAAAAGGTGTAATTGTTTTCCCCGAGTGACCCTTCCTCAGCTAGGCGAGTCTCCTGCAGGCCAGGAATATCAATGTTAAGACGATTGAGTTCGGCATCAATCACAGCTGGTTTTCTCACATCGTCAATATTTGTCAAGTCAGTGGAAAATCCTGGACACATGGTTCTCACGTTCCAGGTTGCAAGCCGTTGCTTGAGGTTTCTATTTTTATTTTTGTTTGCACCTGGTGCAGTGGTTTTACAGCCTGCGATTCAGATTTTGTCCTAGCCCCAAGCACCCATTGAAGCAGGCAGGCTGTGGCGGATCAGCACCCAATTGGTCAGGAACTGCCCAGCTTGAGGCGGGCGGTAGCTGATCAGTGACACCTGTAGTTGTCTCCCACCGTCAGAGGCAACGCGTGTCGCCCCATGTCTACGCCAATTGACAAGGACTTATAACCCGTAACAGTTGCCTCTCGCTTTGATTTCGAGACCAGTTAAGTCATGGGATGGAGTTATTGCCTCTCCATAGCACAAAGCCTCTGCTAAAATATAGAGATCATGTGTTGCCCATGCAGCATGATCCCTCTCTCGGCCCGCCTAGTTCACTCCTGAGGAAAGGTAACACCTATACATCTGAAACAAGACAAGCTGCAGAAGCTGCCGGATCAGCAAAGCAATGCTCTAACTGTCCCCCTGTCGGAGCTTCAATCCTAGACCAGCCGCCAATCAAGGCTTAGGGCCTGGTCTGCCCTGCAATGACATTCTGTCTTTAGCTTGCATTTCCTCGCACTAGGGTAAGGCTTGTACCCTCCCAATTACGCTCTTCCGCCCGAAGCCGTTGGCACAATGTGGGGTGTCGGGTTTGGTAAGCGCCGCCCAACGTTCGGCGCTAACAGAAAGCAGGTAGTACCGTCTACTGTTATACGGTAGCTCAGTCATACCTGACTAAGACCTGACTACCGTATAACTACTATTGTTCCTGTTACTAGTGGTATTTACTATTGTTCCTGTTCCTAGTGGTATTGTAAGTATCTTCACTCTACTATAATGAGAACTACCACTGAGGAATCACTCTTAGATGACCATCGGTTCCCGCTCAGCAGAGGCCAGGTTCTTACAGACCCTCTGGATAATGGGCCCAGTGCAAAAGCCGCTGAGTACAAACTTCCTTCAATGACCGAGCCATAATCATCTTCTATGGCTTTTCTGCAAGCTTTTTGTAAAACATAGTGGAACCTGTTGAAGAGAGAACACACCGGGTGAGAGCAACCCGATTCCGACCTTTATTAGGTGAGTGTAGGCTGACAGACGCACTCAGATATATAACAGAGAACTAAACTCTGTCATAAGGCAGAGGAGCTCATCACATCGGTCTGAGTCATGGTAAGACAAGGAAAAACTAAAGGAAAAGTGCAGAAACCCAAGATACCCTACTGGAAGATCCCACCATTTGACATTTCCTTTATCCCCACAACCATCCTCAATCTCCCTAAGTATCATCCCACTACATTGTTCTTAACTCACTGAGTTAATTGATATCTCACACTAGCTAGTTTAAGCAACGCGATAGCCTACTGCTGCCTACGCTCCTATACTACGTTGTCACAACGCACATTACTACACTCGATTCTAAGAATCATCTAATTTGGGTCTATTTAATTAAATACCATCTATTTATACCTGTTTGAAATTGAGTCTACTAAATCACACAATGGATAAATGTCCGCCGATGTAGATCAACATAAGACACTGCAGTCTCTCTCCATAATCAAACAAGGAACATCACACAAGTCCTTGTTGCTTCACAACATTTGGTCAACTCCCGCCAAAGTTGTTTGTCCAGACTGTTTTAATACTGTGTCTGAATGACGTCACAAATCTGACTAGACACTAGGCTGGAGAAGCTATTTTTTTTATCTCCTTTTTCGACTCGATGTAAACAACTGGCTGGTTATCCCGCTTTCATCTGGGGAATTGTCCCGGTAATCCAAAAAGTCTTGCAGACCTCTGATCTGGAGACCTGTTTTCCCCACAACAAAAGATCTTGCCGACTTTCATCAGGGCAGTCTGTCTCCAAAGGATGGCGGCCGCCCGTAGACGAATGGCGCGACAGTCTTTCATCGATCGACAACTCCAAGAATTTTCGCGACACATCTCTCCTTCTCTCTCTCTCTCTCTCTCTCTCTCTCTCTCTCTCTCTCTCTCTCTCTCTCTCTCTCTCTCTCTCTCTCTCTCTCTCTCTCTCTCTCTCTTTCACACTAGGAAGATTGTTTTGTAGAGTATATCCAGAAAGACATTAATCCGGAATCCACAGGACAAACGAAATAGAGGAAGAGATAAAAACTCTTTGAGAAGAGAAGTAGAAACAGAAATAAACAATAATGGAAGCACACGGACAGATCTGCGTGGGAAATGTAAAGACAGGAGGACTGGTAGACATTTGGTTGGGGACACCGTGCCTCGATTGGGGATAGCGGGAACTAGAGGAAGCAGAGTCCCTGTTTTTATACAAAAACGTCTCTACTAACATCCGTCTATTGACGCCCTTAAAAATACCAATCCCTAACAATTACTGTTTAAGTATCTTACTTAGTGTAGGAGAAGAAAAGAAAACATAGCCTAATTTATTTGGCAGTAGGTTACAAATTTGGCCTTAGTTCGGTTCACGTACCTGGCCAACAGTCGTCGATTTTTAAAGACAAAGGCGCGAGAGTGGCCATTTCTGTGTAAGAGAACACAAAAGACAGACGTCGGCTTTTCCCCGTGTGGGGAAAGGCAATGTTGCCCTAAAAACCATCATTCTCTGCAGCCATTGGTATGTTAACATCTACATTATTAAGATGTATTCATGTATTTTTATAAAGTACATATATCATTGTGTTTAATTAAGAATTAGTTAGAATGATAAATCAACAATTCTTGTAAACTAAAGTCTGACTGATTTTTAGTACTGAGCACATGTGTGGGCCACGCTGTAATTTTTCCTATGCTTTACAATTTCAAATCCCTATGTTAAAACCTTTTACAGGCATTGTGAACTTATATCTAACTAGTAGTGCTTATAACCTATAAATATTATGGGTATTGTAGAGTATCAAACTCATGTCAGAAACACATTCAGAAATTTTCTCAATTTGGGAGCAGACACCTGATTCATACTTCAAAGTAGAGAACTCGTTTCTGTCAAGTTCATATTCCTATGTTTAAATAACTTCTATGCATTGTGAACTATATCTCAGTATCTATGCTTAGAAATCTGCAAATAATCTATGTACGATGGAGTAGGCAACTCTAAAGAACATTTTCAAAGGAACTTTCCTCCATGTGGAAACAGAATACTGGACACACATCTTATAAATGTACATTTATGTTGGAGAAATGGTTTTCCTAATTCCTAATCTGTAATTTGAAACTATCGTGCTAAATCTTAGTACAATCTTTTTGTTAACAGATTATTAACCACTCAATATGAGTAAGGGACATGTAATCATTTCATAAAATAGTGCTAGGAAATTGCCATGTTTGAGAATATCAATTCAAGAACAAAGACAGTAAACGCATGATATAAATGAATGTTCGGATAGGATGTGCCTTCAATCCACATCACCTCACTGTGGTAGGAACAGAAGTGAAGTTTGATGTTAATAAATTGCTTGAATATTCATAAGACTGGACCATGCAGCATAAGTTATTCTGATAAATACACTCCGAATAAGAGCAGCACTTGGCAAAAAATATACAGCGTTGACTATCATTATACTGCTGTAAGCAGTGGGGGAAAACAATATATGTTTTAGTATGGATTAACCCCTGAGTAAATCCAAAAACATAGTCTCCTTGCATCATCATTATGATTAATTATTATTTATGATTGTCATTTACTTGACATCAGAGAAATGCACATGTATGTTTTCTCTGTTATGAGAATTTTTCTCTGCCCTGATTGTTACTCTTTACGGTGGGAATATACATTTTAATGTTACCCCTGGGGACAGGAGGATGTTGATGTAAGAATCCTTGAGTATGTCAGTACACCAGAAGTCAATGTTGAATAGCCTTGGCCTAATGCTGATTATAGTGAAGGAAAGGAAACATAGGTTATGTATGGGTTATTCTCTTCAAGAATGAGAGATAAAATATCTACATGTTTGGATGAAAAGAATGGCTTCACTCATCTAATAGTCCCAGTAACAACAGAACAAAACATGGGGTGAAAAGATACCTCACTCACTATCAGAGCTAGGGAAGCTCTACAACAAGCGACGAGGGACATGGAACTTGGAAACCCACTCCTATCTCCTTCCCCTATTTTGTTTGTAATTGTGTTGTGAAATGTTAACATATCACAGTAGGTTAATGCTCGTGTTGTATTCTTTGTCATCCCTTTTCTATAGCGAGTGGTGGATTTAGTGGGACTGCGTTTCATCACTATCAACTGGAAACTGGGTAAACAGCCAGGAGAGAGTGAAAATGGCAACATGTCCTAAACCTAGACTGGACCAATACACCAATGTATACTGCTGCACTCATTAGCTGCCATAGCCAGCAACAGACAAATTCGAAGACAACTGACTGCGTGATTGAGGAAGTCCTATTTTAGCAGGAAAATCCAGGATGGACTTCGCGCTCTAAAAATCTACAAAGATGAAAATCAACAGAGTAAATGACAACAATGTATCGTCTGCTTTACTTCTGAGAAGTACCACCTATAGCCTCATCATTCAACAAAATCAGTGAAACTATGGGACAATCCTACTACAAGTTTAATAAAACTAACAACAGTGAGTAACCTTCAACTGTTGGTTGGATTACAAAGTTAATATCCAACAATGGATAAGTCTTCAAAAGAACGTGTCACAGCAGCAAGAGTCAAACATAAGGTTCCAGACACTCAACACCAAGTTCTAGAATACTAACACCAATTCAAACAAATGGGAAGAGACACTGAAACCACATAAGCCAATACAACCAAGGTACCAACTTAAGATCCTCTGAAACATAACTACACCAGATTACCTCAAGGATCCAAAACCTGAACACCATAGAAAAGACCATATGAAAGCAGCTAGCGGAGTAAATGCCTTTACGCCTGCAACCAAAGGAAGCATCTGATTGCTTGCAACCCTGGTTATGTGTTGAAAGTAATATTCTTCAGTCCCATGCCTGCAGCAGAATCCTGGAAATATCTCCAGATGAACCAAATGAATAACAAGCAGCCTTGTATGTCTAAACTGAAAGGAAACTACTGAATCAGAAATCTTTGCTGGTCCCATGTCAGCCTAAATGGCAACAACTGTGGAATAGGGTATAGACTGGTGACTAGGCGGGTGAAAAATCTTTGTGAACATAATTGAGATTCGGATATTATAAGCCGAGAAGCTGAATGGACGTCGACTTTTCATCAGACCTGATGATAAAAGGAATTACCTTCTGCAGAGCTTAAGTGGAACTCCTGAAGTATGACCAACCTGAGGCCTCAATTTCACACTGGCACCGAGCCATTCGCAACAGAAGATTCGTGAATTCAGCCCCAATGGAGGGGATAGGTGGTTAATTTATTTCCTAATATGGATTATAATTATTCAGCAGCCAACTTCAGTGGACATTAGAACATGACTGTGAGTATTTTATTTCTGTCCCGGATAATTATGGACATTAACTGCTTCGCACTGGAGAAGAATACCCACCCGCAATGCCTAAAGGAATACTATAATTAATTAGTTTAATTATTAGTACCAACTGCTTTTTATATGTGTTTTTCCTATGCCATGGATTTATAAGGTAAATATTGTTTTATTTGGTAATGAGGTATAAACTAATGGTGGTTATTTGAAAGCTGAGAATTTTGACACCATCTCATTATTTTTAAACATGAGAATGGTACATGGTGTCAGAAACAAATGTTGTATATATTTGGGTTTTCTGCACTTAGACCAATGTTGTGCTTTTATATAGGTAAAATAAGTCAAGTTAGCAGAACCAAGTTGTGGTTGTTGTTTTGTTTGTAATAACATTGTTTTTTTTCCCCTTGTCTTAAAGGGGGTAAATGTGTTTTGATAATGCAAATCATTCCCATGCCTGTTCATGAAATCAAATGAGACTATTACACTTTCATGTATGTTACTTCAGATCTTGATTTAATACTTGAACTGTGTGTCCAAAATTTGTTGATGTGTGCATCAAGTAAATGTGGTGTTCACCAGTGGTTGTTTATATGTTGTGAACAATCAATGTCCTCTAGCACTATATTTAAGCTTTAGAAGGTGATGATGTGGGAAGGGAAACCTACACACAGATGCCATTGTTTCAAGGATTGAAGTGTTTTCTCCTGGTGTTTGTGGTAAATATCCCTGATCATCTGGCATTCTTGAAGTGACCAGAGAATCATTAAATCCCCTAGACACTTTTAACAAAATATTCTCTTAGATTAAAATCCACATCCCACAGTCCAGTGTAGCGGGGTTGGGGGGGGGGGGGGTGGGAGGTGTAGTATGACATGTAGGTTGTTGCCATAAGCGGGATAGGCTTTCGGATGGCTGTTGACATGTGTGTGGTGCTAACATGAGCGCAATGTATTGCCGTGGAGCGAAATCAATCACAAATGAGTCGACAATAAGTTATTGCTAAATGGATTACGACTGGCGATTCTACTGCCACTGAGCTATTCTGTGTTGCCGATGGATGAGATGATGTTACTCAGTTGCTAACGAATTAGGACACCTGTAACTGTTGACATAAGTCACTCTACTGTCTCCAGATAGTTAGGGCATATGTAATATTCATGTTCTATTGTTATTCTTATTTGCCCTGGAGCTAATTGGCAGTGTTTTCCAGTGCTTGACGCTGGTATCTGTCGGGGAGTTATTCTCCCACTCTGTTTAGCTTTCGTCTGGCAAAGAGCACCCTGTACTTCTTCAGGAAGGATTCTTAATTGACTGGTTGTAGAATCAACCTTTCTACCTTCTCTAAATCACCACATATATATCACATAACAGACAACACTGCGTTAACAATAACTTCTTCATAACACGACAGCTGCATCTGTTTTCACACGGTGTATTCTTTCTTTTAAAACGAATGTCAGATCAATGTCATTAAAACAATAATACTTGCACTCCATCTCTATCTTGTATATCTGTCGCTCGAACAATCACTGACGTCGACATTCGTCCACAGATTCACAAATGCTCCATCTGTACAAACGTGGTGGCTAGATGGACTTCTGCCATGTGCCATTCTCCGTCCGACCTCGAACGCGGTCCAGACGTGAATGATCTCTCGCGGACCTGTAGTCCGTGCTTGACCTTCGCTCCGGTTACTTCCGGCAGAATGGTTCACAATCCACTCGTAGTAGGTTGTTGTGTCTAGTATCTGTCTGCTGGTTGTTGTGTCTAGTATCTGTCTGCAGGTTGTTGTGTCTAGTATCTGTCTGCTGGTTGTTGTGTCTAGTATCTGTCTGCAGGTTGTTGTGTCTAGTATCTGTCTGCTGGTTGTTGTGTCTAGTATCTGTCTGCAGGTTGTTGTGTCTAGTATCTGTCTGCAGGTTGTTGTGTGTAGTATCTGTCTGCAGGTTGTTGTGTCTAATATATGTCTGCTGGTTGTTGTGTCTAGTATCTGTTTGCAGGTTGTTGTGTCTAGTATCTGTCTGCTGGTTGTTGTGTCTAGTACCTGTCTGCAGGTTGTTGTGTCTAGTATCTGTCTGTAGGTTGTTGTGTCTAGTATCTGTCTGCTGGTTGTTGTGTCTAGTATCTGTCTGCAGGTTGTTGTGTCTAGTATCTGTCTGCAGGTTGTTGTGTCTAGTATCTGTCAGGAGGTTATGTCTAGTATCTGTCTGTTGGTTGTTGTCTCTAAATTCTGCCTGTAGATTGTTGTGTCTAGTATCCGTCAGGAAACACTAAACATGATTTGTGTACATTGAGTAACGACAAGGAAATACAAAACAAATTCAACATAAAAGTACAGAACAGTCTGCTCTAAAGATCCTATTCCAGGATGTGGATGGTCAATGGGAAATGTCGAAGCATTCAATTAGTTTCGCTGCAGAAACAACTATTCCAGAATTAAAGAAGGTTGGTCGTAAGAAATGGATGACTGAAGAAATTTTACAACTAATGGAAACAAGAAGACTCAACATAAATAATTCTGCCAAATATGAAGAAATTCACAGAAAAGTCAGAATATTATGTAAGTAGGCAAAAGAAGCATGACTTGAGAAAAATTGCTTAGAAATTGAAAAACAACACAACAGTCAAAATACCAAATTAGTGCACAAAAGAATTCAGGAACTTACCAATTAAAGAACAAGCTACCATTGGTAGCAGGCTGTCTAAAATCTAAAGATGGCAAAATCATAATAGAAAAAGATAAGATTCTACATGTATGGTCAGACTATGTCAAAAACCTTTATGATGATAACAGAGATGAACAGTTTACTATTCGATTTAATAATGAAGGACCACCAATTTTGAAGATGGAGGTTCGAAATGTTCTTAAACATATGAAAGCTGGCAAGGCCCCCGGTTCAGATAACATCACAACATAAATGATTAAAGCTTTAGAAGAATATGGAATAGATCAAGTCACCAGACTGCTGAACACATTATATGATACGGGCCTTATACCTTCTGAATTATGTAATTCTGAATTTATTGCAATCCCAAAGAAATCAGGAGCCTTGGAATGTGATCAACATAAAACAATTAGTATAATTAGTCACATCACAAAGATTTTGCTACGAATTATCATGCAAAGAGTGAAGAAGAAAATACAACCTAAAATATGGGAAGCACAATGTGGGTTTGTAAAAGGAAAGGGTACAGTAAATGATGTGTATATGCTGCGTTCATTTCTTGAACGTTCCATGGAAGTAATCAATGATATATATCTTTGCTTTATTGACTACACAAAGGCTTTCGATAGATTAAGACATGTCAACATGGTAGATATGCTTGCAGATCTACAAATTAAGACATTAGACTTATAAAAAACATATATTGGAAACAACAAGCTGCCACAAGGATTGATGATGAAGTGGGACAATATCAGCCTATTAAGAGAGGTGTTAGGCAGGAATGTGTAATGTCTCCAGATCTGTTTTCACTATACAGTGAAAATATTTTCATAAATGTAGAATATATAAATAGAATCAGCATTGGAGGACGAAAAATCAATACCATTAGATATGCAGATGATACAGTATTGATTGCAGTCAATGATCAGATGCGGATGAACAATTAGTAGATGCGGTTGTTGCACACAGTGAACAACTGGGATTAGAATTAAATTGTAAAAAGACACAGATTATGGTCGTCACTAGGAAGAACGAAGTACCACAATGTAATATGCAAGTAAATGGGAATATTCTTCAACAAGTGAATCGGTACAATTACCTCGGAACAGTCACAACATCTGATGGGAGAAGCCTTGAAGAGATTAGAACATGAATCGTCATGGCAAAAGTAGCCTTTAGCAAGACGAAAAGCATACTGACCAATAAAAAGATGACAATTGAAACGAGAAAAAGAGTGTTTAGGCGCAACATAGAGCCCGTTCTTTTGAATGTCAACATGGTCAACATGTGAAACGTGGACAATGAGCAGTCAAGCTGAAAAACATCTGATGGCTGCAGAAATATGGTTTCCGATGGAAATGCAGAGAATACCATGGACAGACAGAAAAACCGATGACCAAGTACTACAGGAGACAAATGAAAATCGTAAATTGATTAGAGAAATTAGACGTAGACAGTCAAAATTATTTGGACATGTTATGAGAAGAAATGACTTGGAGAACTTAGTGACAACTGGCAAGATCGAAGGGAACAGACCAAGGTGAAGACGAGAAGTAAATACCTGGATGACTTGACCACATGGCATGGTCGAGACAGGAAAACTAAGCTGATCCATGACTCTGGTGATCGAGTGCAATGGCGAGTCATGACCGCCCACGCTTTCCGGCATGGCACATGATTGATTGATCCGTTAGTATCTTTCGCCCGTGTGATGCCGGGGCAAATACGGGGGAGCAAAGAATAGTAACACTGTTGCCTACCATGCATGTTGTAAGAGGCGACTACGGAGGCTATAGTTCAGTCGCCCTGCTACTGAGTGCGTGGCGCGACACTGTGAGCTGTGAATTTCGTGTGGAATGCTTTTACATCTGTTCGCAGTTTGTAGCGTGAATAGCATGTTCGGAATGATGGTACCGGCTGTTGCTGGATTGACTGGTTTGCCTTTTCGGTTCACTAGTGCATTTTCAGGATACTTCTGGGATTCGTCGCTTGAGCTACGGAGTTCGTTCTCTTTTCAGCGGGTCGCCTTCCGGAAAGAGACCGAGCCATATGGGATAAAACCCGGGCCAATGAAGGCGTTCTGGTGACTGCCGTTTCCATCGAAAATGAACTGTATTTCTCTTGGAGGCCTATTGTGTTGGCATTCTAGCGGCGGCATTATGCAGTGTTCCTGTGCGGGCTGTTGGCTTGCCGACACTCCTGTCTATTCCATTGTTCACATTGGGAAGTGAGGAGCATTTTGTGTGATTTTACTGGCACAGGACGGAGCATAATGGGGACAACCCACTGCAGTGAAGATGGAACCGCGACTAACTAACTAACTAACCAGCTAGTATACGTGTGTAGGTTGTTGCGTCTAGTATCTGTCGTGTAGGTTTTTGCGTCTAGTATCTGTCTGCGGGTTGTTGAGTCTAGTATCCCATACAGTTTGTTGTGTCTAATAGCCAATACAGGTTGGTGTGTCTAGTATCCAATACATGCTGTTATGTCTAATATCCAATACAGGTTGCCGTGTCTAGTATCCCATACATGCTGTTGTATCTAATATCCAATACAGGTTGCCGTGTCTAGTATCCCATACATGCTGTTGCGTCTAATATCCAACGCAAGTTGCTGTGTCTAGTATCCCATACAGGTTGCCGTGTCTAGTATTCCATACAGATTGTTGTGTCAATTGTCAGTAGCGAACTTTAAAGAGTGTCGGCAGCAGTGCCCGTGGAGGCTGTTCTGTTCGACCTTGAACTTGATTGTGAGAGATCACGAGGCCGTCTAAACAATTGGCAGTACAGGTTTCCAACTCTCTTATTACAAATAAATGACACAAAGATAAAAACACCCTGCAGACACATCACCGGTGACGCAAACAGAGTTATAAATGGATTGTGTAGATGAAGCGCCAGCGCGCAAATAACGAAGGATAATCCTGTCAGGGTAGACAACTTTACGTATGTTATCACCCCCTTGCCTTTAACCGTGGACCTTCTGACTCTAGGAGCATGAACCATTTCGCGAATAGTGAGCACAAAGAGGACGCCATTCGTCAGTATTGTGGCGTAGAGCGGGACGACGATTGACAAGTACACGGTCAGGTAAGATAGTCGCAAGTCTAGAAAACAAAACTCATGACTGTAACCAAATGACGAGCCTGATGTTACGCAGAGACACACAACTACATATATTACAATAATGACAACAGGCGACCCAAATGCGAAGAGGCAGTAGTGTAGATGTTGTTTGGTATGGTTGATAAATTGGGTGCTTTGGCATGTGAATGCTCGGTACATGTGGATACAACAAGCACTCATCCACGCGAACGTAGCCAGCCAGAAGTAGTGTACGGAAATGGCGTGAAAAACGCAATAGCCTGGATTTAATTGAAGGGTATAGCTAAATTCAACAGTAATAAACAGAAGGATGTGCGCCAGAGCCAGTGAAATAATTAGACACGTGTTATTGAGGCCTGGTTGTGTTCGTAGAACTGGAAACAAACAATATGTCACAAAAGAGATCAACAAGCAAACAGTTGACAAAAACGAGGATATAATTTCTAAGTAATTAATGGCAAGATATAACAATGCGTATTTCCTGTAATCATATAACTTCGCATGATAAGGTTCTGTGAGCTTTTTAAACAAGGCAAGACAGATACGAATTTCGCTGCTCACTAATGAAATATTTTCTGTACTAGCTACTGTAAAATTTATATTTTTGTAATTGAAATTCACTACTACGGAGCGTCTTTTAAACGAAATATTCGTAAACTTTATAGCAATAAACGGGCAGGTTAAACTGGGTGTGATGTCTATAAATTTATCCTCATGCTGCCATTGTTGCAAACCAAAGCCTCCAGTCAAATAATGTATTGTGTAAAGTTTCTCCACATATGAGGATGTGTGTGGGACGTTTGTCGAGTTAGTGTCTATGGTATCATTTAATATAAAATGATGGTCTTTAGAAATCTCAGGTTCCTGTAGATACTCGATGACTGATTGTCCGTCTTCATCATGTAGAAATGGCGCAAAGCCTTCTCCTAAAACTTCGGTTACTAGTCTGGCCGTTGTATTATCTTCTGCTTGCATTATCCGCGCATCTTTGGCAATTCTAAGAACCTTGTTTTCAAACTCATCTCTATAATATTTATGATTGCTAATTAGACGGACCGCCACGGTAATCGTTTGTAAAGACTCTATTCTAGAATCGTGTAATTTAGACCGAACTCTAACCTTACTTTCAGTTCGAATTCCGGCTGATATTTTAGAAAGATCATGATGAATTGTTTTGGTGAGGCGTTCGATGTCGACTTTGGAGACTCTGAATTCCAACGAATCGGGTATTAGCACCATATACAGTTTATAACCAAGGCCACGGATTTGACTGATGGCAGTCTTGCATAGATCACCTTCTTCAGCAAGTTTACCGGCCGCGCAGGAGGCTTCCTCACATTCACCCTGAAAAGGAAATGGCATTGATACATCTTTTATGTGTGTTAGCAAAATGTGTTTTCCAGCTATTTCTTCGTTTCTCCCTGTTCCTCATACCACCATCCCCCTTCTTAGTTTGGGTAACATATTTTCTAACTTTGGCCAACCTTTTTCATTACTTTGCAATACATTTTCTCACTTTGGTTAGTATTTTTCTTCATTTGGCTAACATCTTACTTATTTTGGCCAACTTTTTTCTTGCTTTGCCATACATTTTTTCTCACTTTGGTTAATATTTTTGTTCATTTGGCTAACATCTTACTTATTTTGGTCAACTTTTTTCTTACTTTACCATACATATCTCCTAGTTTGGTCGACATTTTTCTCTCTTTTGTCAATATTTTTCTTAATTTGGCTTACACATTTGCTTACTTTGGTCCACTTATTTCTGCCCTTGGCAGACGTTTTTCTTAGTTTGGTTGATTTGTTTTTCTTACTTTGAACATTATTTTTACTACTTCGGGTAACATATTTTTTTTTACTTCGGCGAACAAATTTCTTAATTTGGCCATCTTTTTTTCTTTCTCAATTTGGTAAACACTTTTCTTACTTTGTCATACATATTTCCTAGTTTGTCCATTATTTTGTTTTTAAATTTAACCAACATTTTCCTTAATTTGGTTAACACATTTTCTTAATTATAATTGAGATATTTATTGATTTGGTCATAATGTTTTTTTTTTTTTTTTTTTTTTTTTTTTTTTTTAATTTGGCCAATATTGTTACTAATGTGGCTAAAATGTTTTCTTATTTTGGTCGACATTTTCTTGATGTCACTAACATATTTTCTTAATCTGGACAGTATACTACAACAAACAAGAATGCACAGACCAAAGTGAACCAGAAGAAGAGGCCAACCATCTAAATGATGGACAGAGGGAATCACAGAGACTATATGACTCTCGCTATATTGACACAAACAGACGGGCTTTTCGGGTTGTTTATGCTTCCCCTCGACACCACAAGGTGCAGGAGAAACACGATAAGGTGATAGTGAACCTAAGAGCCATGAACTCAACTATCCTATTCTTCGTATCTAATGGTCTCCTTTATTAAAGACTGCCTTGTCTTTGAGACTTTACTATGCAGTTACCGACTTAGAATTTAATATTTCCATAAATTTTAAATCTAGCTTGCGTGAAAGCTGTTATGCTTTGTTGTCTACATACAGGTGTCCTCTAAACTTTCATGAGAGTGTGAGACTAATCCAATATGGCTTTAAAAAAACTATCACTAGGCTATCACTGTTACATTGTTACTGTTCTTTGATTCTCATATAGCCCTGATAACATATGAGTGCTATTGTTACTGTTGTATTAATGTTGGTGTGCTGCTCTTTGTCAGTAGCCCGTGTCATTTTTCGTAACGCGTGGGTGATGTGTTTTTCATAGGACATGTACTTTTGTAGGTTGGGAAGCTTGGACAATGAATAGACAAGCTGAAAAACATCTGATGGTTGTGGAGATATTGGGGAAAATACAATGAATACCATGGGCAGACAGAAAAATACCTAACACTGTAAATGACAGCTTAGCGAGTATAGATGCTGATGAGAAGAAATAAACTGGAGAACTTGGTCACAGCTAGAAAGTTTGATGGGAAGATAAGTAAAATATTTAAATGATACTCTCCGACTTCGGGAGAATCAGCGATCCTACTATGTTAGCCAATATCCCGAAGGGACCTGTTACCAAGGACGCACGACTAGGACGTGTTAGCAGGTCTTCGCAAGCATGACGTCTCACTCTGGTGCCTTATAAACACCTCTGCGTCCCTTTAAATTTGATAAAATTTTAACTGTTTGAATTTTTGAAATTTTAACAGGTTCAACTTTTTAAATCTTGAAGGTTCAAAATTTTAAAATTTAAAATTTTTAAAGTTTTAACTTTAAAATTTTTTTGAATTTTAAACTTATTTTTAACTTTTTGAATGTCGCTTAAAAGTCGCTTAAAAGTCGACAGGGTTGACTTCATTGCACCGGGTTTTATCCCATATGGCTCGGTCTCTTTCCGCAGCATGGAAAGCGTCGCACAAAGCACGAACTCCGTAGCTTTTAGCGACGACCCACAGGAGTCTCCGAAACATTTAACTCGTACAGCGAAGGGTGCGGCCCGGAATCGAACCCACACGAGTCAAACGAGCACGAGTCAAACGGCTTGACCACTTCGCCAAAGAGACTCCGAAACTTTTTGAATGTTTGAATTTTAACTTTTAAGTTTTAACATTTGGAATTGAAAATGTTTTAACTTTTTAAATCCATAGATCGACCGAACTGCCGCTTTCCCAACCATCTTCAAATTTTAAAAACATTGATTTGGGGTGGCCCGGTCGCGCGTTGTCTCTGTTAGAAACAGCAATCCTCCAACCTTATCCTGGGATTCGAGCCTGTCACCTCCACACGGCGCCCCATTGCAGGAACACGAGTAGTCCAACACATGACCAGCTAGATACATCACAACTATCGTTACCACGCCACCACCTTTACACACTGTTGATACATTACCCCTCGACGTCACAGTCACACAAACCATCAACCACTCCATCTGCACCTATTCTTCAACATCTATCATTCACACTCTATGATTCGAACCTGTCACCTCCACACAACGACGGCGGACCCTCATTCATATTCTACCATTCGTCGACCCGAAGTCATACATCCCGAACACCACAACCACTTATAACCACCATCTTTACTTTATGACGCTTTTCACTTGAAGATCTGTAACCCGTTTATGATTATAGTGTTTAAGCACTGCCCACTACAACCCGTCCACTACAGCCAATAATATCCACCATATTAATAAATTCAATTTTTAAATTTAGAAAAGGGATGCAATATTGCAAAACACCAGTCGAGTGGTTAAGTATGAAATATATATCATTGTCTCCCGATCCTCAATGGGGAGCTGATTTGGGAAGAGGGAAGGGGAGCCGCGTAACGTCGCATAGAGCTATATAAGGAAATACTCGGGAGCTCCCCACCTTGGCTCCCGAGTTGAGGGGTCAAAACCCTTATGTCATACTGCTCAGCACCCTAAGCTAACCGAGAAACAGAAACATACGCCTATTGAGGTCGCCATGTAGGTAACTATGGTGGAACAGATAAAGATATCAGAATATGAACACTGAAGTCTGGCGAGCTTTTATAACACTAGTTAATTTATGGAAGTAAAAAAAATAAGAAAATAAACTTAGCGGACACCAAGAATATTCAATTATAATGATAAATCAGTACTGCCGTATGGGTCAGAAACATGGAGAACAATGAAACCGATTACAACTATACTAAATACATTAACTAATTGGTGCCTGCGTAAAAGTGATACGACAATTCACCAATGTAGAGCTCATGGAGAGAACTAGACAAATACCAATGTGGAGCTCTTGGGGAGAACTAAACAAATACCAATGTGGAGCTCATGGAGAGAACTAGACAAATACCAATGTGGAGCTCATGGAGAGAACTAGACAAATACCAACGTGGAGCTCATAGAGAGAAATAGACAAATACCAATGTGGAGCTCATGGAGAGAACTAGACAAATACCAACGTGGAGCTCATAGAGAGAAATAGACAAATACCAATGTGGAGCTCATGGAGAGAACTAGACAAATCACCAATGTGGAGCTCATAGAGAGAAATAGACAAATACCAATGTGGAGGTCATTGAGAGAACTAGACAAATCACCAATGTGGAGCTCATGGAGAGAACTAGACAAATCACCAAGGTGGAGCTCATAGAGAGAAATAGACAAATACCAATGTGGAGCTCATGGAGAGAACTAGACAAATGTCAATGTGGAGCTCATGGAGAGAACTAGACAAATCATCAATGTAGAGCTCATAGAGAGAAATAGACAAATACCAATGTGGAGCTCATGGAGAGAACTAGACAAATCACCAATCTGGAGCTCATAGAGAGAAATAGACAAATACCAATGTGGAACTCATGGAGAGAACTAGACAAACACCAATGTGGAGCTCATGAAGAGAACTAGACAAATACGAGTGTTGAGCTCATAGAAATAACTAGACACATACCAGTGTAGAGCTCATGAAAAGAACTTGAAAATCATCAATGTGGAGCTCATGGAGAGAATTAGGCAAATAATCAATGTGGAGTTCATGGAGAGAACTAGACAAATCACCAGCATGGAACTCATGGATAGAACTAGACAAATCGCCAATGTGGAACTCATGGATAGAACTAGACAAATCACCAGCATGAAACTCATGGATAGAATTAGACAAATCGCCAATGTGGAACTCATGGATAGAACTAAACAAATCACCAGCATGGAACTCATGGATAGACCTAGACAAATCACCAATGCGTAGCTCATAAAGAAGTCAAGACAAATCACCAATGTGGAGCTCATGGATAGAACTAGACGAATCACCAATGTGGAGCTCACGGAAAGAAATAGACAAATAATAGTGTTGAGCTTACACAGAGAACAAGACAAATCACCAATGTGTATCTCATAGAGAGAACTAGACACATCACCAATGTGGAGCTCATTTAGAGAACTAGACACATAACAATGTGGGATTCATGGATAGAAATAAATAAATAACCAATGTATACCGCACGGAGAGAACTATACAAATCACAAATGTGGAGCTCATGAAGAGAATTAGATAAATCACCAATGTGTAGCTCACAGAGAGAAATAGACACATAGCAGATGTATAGCGCACGGAGAGAACTAGACAAATATTTTTGAACCAATAGATGAAGGAAAGACTCTGGTGCAGGAATACCATACACAGAGATAACCATGGAATGAGATAACTAGAAAAGCCTTAGTTTGGAACCTAAAGAGCAAGAGATATACAGGAAGATATGAACACTGTCTGTCTGTCTGTCTGTCTGTCTGTCTGTCTGTCTGTCTGTCTGTCCGGCGGGCGGGCGGGCGGGCGGGTGCGTGCGTGCGTGCGTAGGTAGGTAGGTATGTAGGTGTGTCTGTGTGTATGTGTGTGTTGTATGTGTGTGGATGTGCGTATGTGTGTGTGTATGTGTGTATGGATATGTGTGTGTATGTGTGTGTTTGTATGTGTGTGTTTGTGTGTGTCTATGTATTATGTAATAGTTACCTCAACTTGTGGCCATTCACTTGAGACATTACATATAGCGTCAACATGCTTAATGACGTCTGGTTGGGGCGTCGAAGTTCCAATCAGAAGAGAGAAACGAGACTGTCTGCTGATGTCCCAAGACCGCGATCTGAGGATATACGGCATGTCATTATCGTCCAAGTTCAGCATGTGAAAATCATCACACCTTTCGACAGACAAGTTTCCTCCACTGCACATGTAACAAAACATCGTCTGTCCAACTTTGAGTCGAAGAAACTTGTGTTTGAGGTTCAGGCAGTGACCTTGTAGGTTTGAATCTGAAATTGAGCATGTTGTCTCAGTGACATGGTGAAATTGGGGATCGCATGTTTTGGCCTTAGCGCTAATGTTCGGCTGTGTGTAGTCAATCCTACATTCAGCTCTGCCTAGTTTTAGCGCCGATTTGAACAGCTCCAAGTCTGAAGTAACGTGAAATAAGTTTTGATAATGATAACAGGACACGGTTAGTGTCCATGCGGAGACTGTACCTACTATGGTTGATTGTCTGTCCCTTTGTATTTTTGTCCCGTCGTTTATATATCCGCTATTGTTACTTTCAATGAGATAACCATTACAGAGAGCGCAAAATTTATTTTTAAAGGTTATACCGTATTGTAAATCAGTGTACGGTGTCACATCGTCAAATGTATCCGTGTTAGATTCCACACACCGCTTGTACACACTAACACCGTTTTCCGTATCTTGAAACGGGTTCATATATTTCCAGTTGTTATTTGATTGTTCTTGTTCTAGATTGTGTAGATATTCCGGGGAACAGTCAGATATCACATAGTAATAGCTTTTGGAACCCGGAAAGGCACTGCAGAAGAATCGCTCAGGAGAGGGGAGTTCCCTCGCTGGAGGTGCTTCAGAGTAATTCAGTGGTGTCGGTGTATTAAAGGTGAAATCAATGGTGGAATCAAACGATGGACAACATGTCCCATAAATGATGCATGTTGGATCACAGTCGCATTCGAAACACGATGGCACCTGACACTGGTGATGACTGTCTTTAACAACGACTCCGTTTCTGCAAACACGTCCACAATATCGCTTGTACAAATCTAGCCAGGTTTCTGAAGTAGAGTTCCAATGGATTCGCCCTTCAAAAGAGGCAGTGCACTGAAGTATTACAATGCAACAGTACACAGCAGTTGTCTTGTAACAAAATGGCATTATTCGGTTTGTAAACAGATGAAAATTTACAACGGAGATCTATTTCTTTACTATAACAAAATCATTGCAGACGTATAAATTATATATAACCAAATATTATAAATGTTAGCAAAGCACACGAGACTTGGACATCTGAACTGACGCTAACGAAGTTGTAATAACATATGCGCTGCTGCTGTATGTCTGCCCTTTAGTAATGCTCTGACGATGTAATTACAGTTAACAATGCACATATTTACTGTGATATTATTTGTCATATCACCGAGAGACACAGATTGTTTTTCATATTTGTACAAGATAAACAAGAATATTATAGAATGCATGGGGAGATAGTAAATAGGTGCGGGGTAGCTAGAGAGGTTGGGATGGGTAGGCAGTGCATGGAAATTGGAACAAATTATAGAAAGGGCTCACGTTCCAACAATAACAGGTGGGAAAACACGAGATGCCACTGGATGTTTGAAATCGAGGAGCGGTACAGTGTTGATAGGACAGGATAATGTAGTCAGTGGATGAACGGAGTGTTTGGAGGGGCTGTGTGGTGGTAGAGACCGGATGTGGATATTCAGGACAATGGTGAGGGTGGAGGTTGAGGATGGGCTGCATCGCACGGGTTGGGTAAGGGGGGGGGGGGGCACCCGGTCCTGAAAGCATTGCAGTAGAGGAAATTGAGGCTCTGGATAATTTTGGAATAGGAATATAGACAAAAGTTCTAAATGACATCTAGACTGGTGGGTACATTCCTGGTGACCTATTGAAATCTATCAATCAAGTGTGGGTTGGTGGGGGACTGTGTGCGTGGGGAGGGGAATATGTGGTCGATGGAGATGTGGCTGGGGGGTGGGTGGTTTGAGGTGTGGGTGGGGAGATGATGTGTGGGTTAGGATGTGGATGGGCGTGGGATGTGTTGGTTATTGAGGGAATGTTTGTGGGTGGCGAGTGTGTTTTGGTTGGGGGATCAGATGAGGGTAGTGTGTGTGGGTGAGGGAATGTGCGCGAGGGGGATGGGTCGGTTGGTGGGGTATGTATGTGTCCCTGGTGTGCGTGTGTGTGGGTAGGTGGGGGTGTGTGTGTGGGGTGATGTATGGATAAGTGGGAGATGGGCCTCATAACATGTTAATAAGCCTTTTTTTATGTTTACAACATTCATTTCACAATGTTTATTTTTCTTCCTATGTAAATGTATAATGCTCTTGATGAATGAAAGACGAGTGATTGGAAGGGCCGAATGTAAGACGGGCCTGCGCGCCCAATTTGTGACCCTAATAAAGTTGATTTGATTTATCTTTGTGGCTCTGCCAGAGGCCAGGCGAGTTGGAGTGCGAAGAGCATCGCACAGTGAGTCTTGTAGTTGTTGTTCAGACTGGTTATGATATATATATATATATCATCATCATCAAGTGCCCTGCCAGCTGGCGTAGGCGTTCATGGCTCTCCACAGATCTCGGTCTTTGGTTTTCTGGATCAACTCTGCTGCTGATATTCCTCCGTGCCACCGTCTCAATCCATCCAGCATCATTTCTCTTGGTCTGCCTCTGCCTCTCTTCCCCTCGATCTTTCCAGTTGTCAGGATGTTCTCCAAAGCCTCTCTTCTCATCACATGACCAAAGAAAGATGTTTGTCTCTTTCTTATTGTTGTATATAGTGTTCTAGTTTCATTAGCCTGTTTCAGGCAGTCGTCGTTAGTTACTCTGGCAGTCCAAGGAATTCTCAACATTCGTCTCAGGAACCACATCTCTGTTGCTTCTAATTTCTTCTTAATTTGTTCATTTACTTCCAAGATTCACTGCCATACAGCAAAACTGGTTCTACATAGCATTTCAGCACTCTCTTTCTTACACTCAGTGATAGTGACCTACTGCACAAAATACTCTTAATTTCCTTAAATGCGGCCTTTGCCTGCCCTATTCTGCTCTTAATCTCTGTGGTAATCTTCCATCTGATGTTATAAATGTCCCTAGGTATCTAAAATTATCCACTTGGTTAAGAATTTTTCCTTCTATTTCAATGTCACATTTTGGTGTCACCATTTTCTTTGATATCACCATTGTTACTGTTTTCTTGATATTCAAGGAGAGTCCTTTCCTTGCACTCTCTGTTACTACAGTGTCCAACAATTATTGATTTATCTGCCATCAATACTGTGTCATCTGCATAGCGTATATTATTTATATTATAACCTCCAACTAGTATTCCTGGCATCTCTTTGATCTCTCTCATTATTACTTTGCTATATAGGGAGAAGAGATCTGGTGACAAGACACACCCCTGTCGTACTCCTAGCTTTATGTGTTCGTAACTACCCTCTTTATTTCCAATTTTAATTGCTGCTACTTGGTTCCAGTAAATATTCTTTATTATTCTTAAATCTTTCCCATCAATGTTGATATCTTCCAACATTTTAGCAGCTCATCATGTTTTACTTTATCAAATGCCTTAGTATAATCTATGAAGCATAAATATATGTCTTTCTGTTTCTCTATTGACTTTTCTATTAGTGTCCGTAATGTATATATTGCATTGTTTGTGCCCTTTCCCTCCACAAATCCATACTGTTCTTCACTAATTTCCATTTTTATTTTCTTTCTGGTTCTTCTCATTATGATTCCGAGCATAAGCTTAGTGATATGGTTTATGAGGTTAATTGTGCTAAAATCTTCACATTCAATTGCCCCTGGTCTTTTTCGTATAGCTATGAATACAGATTTCAGTATATCACTGGGTATACATCCACTGCTGTAAATATCATTTAACATTTTGGTTAATATATCTACTCCAAATTCTCCCAATACTTCTAATTCTTCTATTGTGATTTCATCTGGTCCAGCTGTTTTTACTTTCTTCATATATTTGATAGCGTCAGCGACTTCTTCTTTTAGAATAGGTGAACCTTCTAAGATATTTTCTTCTGTTAATTCTTCCCTTTCCCCATCATATAATTCTTTTATATACTCATTCCACCTCTTCATTATATCATCTTCCTCCAATAATATCTTACCTGTTTTTGATTTCAAACATCCTGTATTTATTCTTATTTTTCTTCCCGTGAGCTCACTGATTTGACTGTGCATATTTTTTGTCTCTTTAATGGCATTTAATTCAATTTTTATTTTGCACTGCTCATTTAACCAACTTTCTTTTGCATTCCAACATTTATCTTTTATTTCTTTATTTATCTTAGCGTATTCTTGTTTGTCATTTTTACTCTGTTTTCTTTTGTCCATCAGCATTAAGATTTCTTCATTCATCCATTTTTTTCTTAGCTATTTGAATTCTCTCCGGCAATATTTCTTTGCCGGTTACCGGGGAGCTCATTCATTATTATCATGTATCATGTCCTTCACAGACCGTCACTTCCCCCAAGGCCCTTAGATAAGAACCTCGATTCTTTCTTTAATTTCCCTGTCTCGTGTATGTTCATGAACGAAGTCTATTCTATGCTCTTTGTCCATCTTCGTGCTGGTCTACCTCCGCCTCCTCTGCAGGAAACATTACTGGATAACTATTTTCCCTAACTACTGAGGCGTTAAATATGACCAAAGTAGCCCAGTGTCCGAGACATGATACTGTTTGTGAACCTGCTTTCTGCCATGTTCAGAATGTAAATATGTTTCATCTTATTGGGCCACGAATTGAAATACATTTTCGTAACATTTACGTTCAAAAGGTCAGTTTTCTTCTTTATTGATTGATTGATTGATTTAGGAACCGACATCACATCATTCGGGACATTCCCATAAGCGCTCCGTCCCCATCCTCAGCAGCCAGCGAAGAGTTCCAACACTAATAGTATCAGTAGCATCTGAGCGTCGAGCGTTGTCCAGATTCCGTCGTCACTCGTCGCTGTCTCATTCTTGCCAGACCATGATGATCCATTTGCTCCTCCGAGGTGTACACGTGCTCCCACAAGGCCGCAACCACGTCTGCCTTGTCATGCATCAATACTCCACCCAGTTTTGCCGAGCCAGCCAATCTGTCCGCCTGTTCATTCCCCAGCACACCGGCATGTCCCGGAGAAAAGATCCAGGCGATGCTTGCCACCCATGACCTCCGCAGCGAAGCAATCCACTCTGCGCGAAGCAGATAATCCATAATCAATCACTGAGAGGATCAAGTGCTGGTTGCCATACGGCGCACGTCAAAAATAGAGATTTAGGAAGAAATGAAATTACAAGTGCGGCACGAGCAATGAACGTTCGCCTGTAGATATTGGAAACGGGACGTCATAAGAAAACAGACGGCGTAGACGATCCATGAAGAAAGGAAGGCATAGGGTTATCAGCGGGACAAGAGCTTGAGATGCGAATGACGAAAGGGAGTGAACAACCAACGAATATAAGGACAAGAGGAATGCAAGAAGAAGCAGAGATGAAATGAGGACAGAAAGAGATTCAGCACAGAACACGGAAAGAAGAAGATAATAAAATAAGAGTTGATGGACCGTTGGTTCAGAGTCACCGAAAGGTCATCCAACGAATAACGTTACAAGCTTCAAGTGTGGCGTAAGTAGTTTAAGTAAGAAGATGTTCTATAAATATGACAGCATAGGGCAATGACATGCTAGACTTTAGTTTTGTGCTGTTTAATGAGGGACTGGAAGGAGATACAATGTAATGCGAAATAGAGAGTTCATGTGGAGTTCTCTGCATGTTGTATAAAGTACAGTGCTTCAATACAGACTCAAAATGTGGCCTGCGTGTCGGCGTTGTTCATGAACAAGTTTTAATAGTTCTGCTGTTCAATTCGCATTGGTTATTGAGAAAATTCAACCTAGATAAAATGAGCTAAACTTTGCCATTGAAGGAAGGTCGAACACCTTGGCAGATATGGGTGCACGTCTCGGTGGATAATTAACCCAGGACATAAGTGACGATGGTAACAGTGTATAAACATCAGCTGTTCTAAAGGAAAGCCTGCTCAGATTGCATTACAATAAGGTTTCATGGTGAAAATGTTGATAAGGATGTGTGGCAGTGTTGCCAGATTGTTAGAAGGATAGCTGTTCCATTGTAGGTAGAGGTTAGCCGTCCCTACGAACAGGACACGGATGTAATTACAGTACCATTTTTATATGCATACGTACATTTCTTTTGGAGCATTTATACAACGGTATCAAGACCAGTGAATGTACACAGAATTAATTTTTACCTGTTAACTAGATGTTTGTGCAGTATCTCGGCAGATAACACTGAACATTACAATACGCAGGATGGATATTGATAGGATTCTTCGGGCAGAAATTTCATACAGGATTAGATCCAATATCTGTCGCTGTCATGAGACAGAGTTAATGTCGAAAGCTGGCAATCGTGGCCAGGGAACTGATAACCCCTATACTATATGTTGATTAAACAATTCTTTGCGCCATACTTCTTAGATAATAGTAAAGTAGATCACTTACACGGATGTGCAGCTAGAAGATTTATACATAATGATTTATATATTTATATATATTATATATAAGATTTATATATAATTTATATATATTTATCTTATATTCTCATTAAACGGTCCAATACATATACAGTTAGTTCCATCCATCATGTGCCATGCCGGTAAGCGTGGGCGGTCATGTTCTGCCATCTCACTCGATCACCAGAGTCGTGGATCAGCTCCGTGTTTCTGTCTCGACCATGCCACAAGGCCAAGCCATCCAGGTAATTGCTTCTAGGTCTTCCCCTTGGTCTGTTCCCCTCGATCTTACCAGTCGTCACCAAGTTCTCCAATCCATTTCTTCTCATAACATGCCCAAAAAATTTTGACTGTCTACGTCTAATTTCTCTAATCAATTTACGATCTTCATTTGTTTCTTGAAGGACTTGTTCATTGGTCTTTCTGGCTGTCCATGGTATTCTTTGCATTTACCTCAGAAACCACATCTCTATAGCCATCAGATGTTTTTCAGCCTGACTGCTCATTGTCCACGCTTCACATCCATATAAAAGTACAGGTTCTATATAGCATCTCAACACTCTTTTTCTCGTTTCAATTGACATCTTTTTATTGGTCAGTATGTTTTTCATCTTGCTAAAGGCTACTTTTGCCATGGCGATTCTTGTTCTAATCTCTTCAAGGCATCTTCTATCAGATGTTATTACTGTTCCGAGATAATTGTACCTGCTCACTTGTTGAAGAATATTCCCATTTACTTGTATATTACATTGTGATATTTCGTTCTTCCTAGTGACGACCATAATCTGTGTCTTTTTACAATTTAATTCTAACCCTAGTTGTTCACTGTGTGTAACAATCGCATCTACTAAATTTTGCAGGTTCTGCTCATTGTCTGCAATCAAGATTGTATCATCTGCATATCTAATGTTATTGATGCATCGTCCTCCAATGTTGATTCCTTCCACATCTTCAATATTTCTGAAAATACGTTCACTGTACAGGGAAAACAGATCTGGAGACATTACACATCCCTGTCTCACACCTCTCTTAATAGGTTGATATTGGCTTACTTCATTATCAACTCTTATGGCAGCTTGTTGTTTCCAATATATGTTTTTTACAAGTCTAAGATCTTTTCCATCAATTTGTAGATCTTCAAGCATCCTTATCATGTTGACATGTCTCACTTTATCAAAAGCCTTTGTGTAGTCAATAAAGCAAAGGTGTAGATCTTTGTTTAATTCTGTAGAACGATCGATTATGGTTCTCAGTATATACACAGCATTTACTGTACCCTTGCCTTCTACAACCCCACATTGTTCTTCTCCTATTTCAGGTTGTATTTTCCTCCTAACTCTTTGCATGCTAATTCTTAGCAAAATCTTCGTGATGTGACTCATTATACTAATTGTTCGATGTTGATCACATTCCAAGGCTCCTGATTTCTTTGGAATTGCAATAAATACAGAATTATATAACTCCTGAGGTATATTTCCAGTATCATATATTGTATTAAGCAGACTGGTAACTTTATCTACTCCATATTCTTCTAAAGCATTAATCATTTCTGTTGTGATGCTGTCTGAACCGGGGATCTTGCCAGATTTCATATGGTTAAGAGCATTCTGAACCTTCATCTTCAAAATTGCTGGTCCTTCATTATTATTTTGAACATTATACTGTTCATCTCTGTTATCGTCATACAGGTTTTTCTCGTAATCTGACCATTCATGTAATATCTGATCTTTTTCTATTATGACTCTTCCATCTTTTGTCTTTAGGCAGTCTGCTGATGTACGTGTTCTTTGATTAGTAAGCTCCTGAATTCTTTTGTGCATTAGTTTCGCATTGTTACTGTTGTGTTGTTTTTCAATTTCTCTGCAATTTTTCTCAAGCCATGTTTCTTTTGCTTTCTTACATAAGGTTCTCACTTTTCTGTGAATTTCTTCATATTTGGCAGGATTATTTTTGTTCTGTCTTCTTGTTTCCATTAGTTGTAAAATGTATTCAGTCATCCATGTCTTACGGCCCACTTTCTTTACTTTTGGAATAGTTTTTTTCTGCTGCACAACTGATTGAATTCTTCATCATTTCCCACTGATCATCTACATCTTGAAATAGGATCTCTAGATCAGACAATATATCAAATTTGTTCTTTACTTCTATGTTAAAATTATCTTGTATTTCTTTGTCAGTTTTCAATTTGCACAAGTCATATTTAGGGTTTCCTGCTGTATACTTGACTTTCTTTAACTTTACTTTCAATGTGCCTGTAATTAATCTGCGATCACTATAACAGTCTGCATTTGGAACTGTTTTTACGACTGTTAACGCATTTCGAAACCTTTTGCTAATCAGGATGTAATCTATCTGGTTTTTAATCCTACTGTCTGGACTCCTCCATGTCCATAATCTTCTAGGATGCTGTTTAAACCAGGTGTTTCCTACAACCATTTCTTGTTCTTTTGCCCATTCTACAAGTCTGTATCCTCTTTCATTTCTCTCTCCCAAACCATGGTTGCCTACACTGCATCCATCGCCTTGCTGTCCTATTTTTGCGTTGAAATCACCCATTATGATATTTATTTCTGATTTTTTGCAGTTCTTCAAAGCAGACTCCATGTCATTATAAAATTCCTCTATGCTTTCTTCACTGCATTCACTTGTTGGGGCAGATACTTGAATGACATTTATTTTAAAAGGTCTTCCGTTTAATTTTACTAATAGAACTCTGTCTGATATCCTTTGACAGGATTTGATGTTTGCTTATCTAATATAATGGCTACACCTCTTTGATGTTCTTCTCCCCCAGAGTAAATAATCTTACAATCCTCTCCTGTCCTTATCCCTGCTCCTTTCCATCTCGTTTCCGATATTCCTAATATGTTAATCTTCTCTCTCTCCATTTCTTTTTTGATGTTTTCTAATTTTCCATCTGCACTCATTGTTCTAACATTCCAAGTTCCTACTTTCAATGATATTAATCTGTTGCACCTAGTAGCCTGTTGACGGCCTGGAGTCACCTGGTGCGCATGACTATCCCTACCGGGCGAGGCTGCTCCTTTGGAGCACCCATTTACGCCGTTTCTCTGATTATCGATGATTTCACACAACATGATTTTCTTGGCATCTGTAAAGAAGGTAGTTTGCCATTGCTTTCCCTCCTAGCAGTGACCATACTGGTCAGTGACCGTAGCCATTGTCTCCTCAAAATTGAGATCCTCTGCCTACAGTCGTGAAGGTGGAGACCATAACCTACAACTATCTGTCGGCTGCTCTTCATCTTCATCCACCACCTGCACCCATGGCTTCACGTAACCCTGATCGGGGGGCTAAACGGGTACTCCACCTTGCCCAAGGGTGTCCCGTAGGCTAGCGGAGGGAAGGAGGCGCCTTACTTCTCCTTTGATAGAGGATACCCTTACCCCGCTACAGTTAGTTACATATACGATTTAGGAAGTATAATTCGTTACAATCACGTAATACGTCAAACACATATAACATATCAGTCAACCCCATACATCACATTACGTCAATAATATATACATACAATACAACAATTCACATGGTCGAGCAGCTTGTACACATCATCCATAATAGAGCAACTCATAAAGGGTGTTTGAACAAATCTGATACTCTGAACAGACAGTCAGGACATTTCAGACCGTCGGAAAACAGCCGGTAGTAATTGATGTTAGCAAATTGTTAATAACTATGTCAATATTGATTTGTTCAGATACATACATATTTGGGTTATTATTGTTACAGATATATTTATAATACGGCAATATCAGTGCGGAAGGATGACTATTAGTACATGTCATTGGTGGTCAAATGAGATTTGGAGCAGACGAAATGTAATCCCACGTTACAAGTTTTCGGCGAGCGAAAATCGTCGTTGTACGGATAAGTAATAATAGTAGTAACTGTAGTAGTATTAAGAAATATTCATGATGTTTCACTGATTTGAAAGAAAAAAAATGAAATTCATAAAAATTGGAAAAATATGAATTCCTGAAAAAAATAAATTCAGGAAAATGAAAAAATGTGGTTACACACCCGCTTCACACGCGTGATCCGGGACTGTTTCCGGATCCGGTCAGGGATATGCATTACTGACGAGCTCAAATGAGGGCGAAACTCGAGTATAGTGCTTCCATATTGACGTGGATAGGCCTTAGGTTCATAGCAGAATGCGATCGGCGTTGCCAGTAGTGGGTTGTGCTCAATATTTAAATTTCAAATCCCGAAACAACCACATAATCAAAATGAAAAAAAGATGAATTCCTGAAAAAATAAATAAATTCATGAAAATGAAAAAAGATGAATTCATGAAAAAAAAAAAAAAAAATAAATTCATGAAAATGAAAAGAATAAAAAAAATTTAATTATTGAAAAAAAAAAAAAAAGACATGACAAAGCAATAGAAAAGAACAAGATTTGTCATTATTTCGTTTAATGCATTTTTCAGTATCACATGATGTATTATTGTTGTTTTATCATGACAATACATATATATAATATATTATGTACTCTTTGACACAAATTACACAGGTCAGTAAGCCATAGGTAGAACGCATGATACAAAGGGTACTACTAATTTGATTATGAGGAAATTGATTGGTTTCAAATATTCATGGGGTTCATTGCAATTATACTATTGCGTTAATTAGAGTATTATTGTTCATACTTTAACATGCAGTTATTGCATGAACAGGATGAATGGGTACGAAAGGAATAGTAGCTATCTAGGTAATTAACTTAATGAAGATATTTATTATGTGATAGAATATGATTAAATATTACAGGTAAATATTAGGCAGCCATACTCGTGAGCCACAGAGGTCAACGAAGAATATACAGTAACAACATTAGAAAGTGCCGACAAGAAATATACATATATGAAAACCCCACATGAAGCATTACACGGAAGAGTCGAAGTCGAAGTTACGTCAACTGTAGTCAGGTCATACGCACATTGGATTATGGGAAGGTCGACTATGAAGATAGTCGAAGGCATGAGCGATTCAGTTACCAATGATGTCAGTGAAGGCTGGATGTGATGAACACACACATTTAAGGAGCTACTAGGGATGTCGTGGGAGACATCGGGATCTTAGTATGCTGGACTTCAATTCTCTGATATAATAAGGAGTTTGGAGCCACACATTGTCTACGGGGATAGATGTGATATGTGTCCGATTTATAATTTTTTTTTTTTGTGATGTCGTTCATAGCACTTCAACTATCCACAATGGAATGGGTTGTAAAGATAGTGGATACGCTTTATTACAGAAACATAGACGGATATGTACGACCTTTAGTGGATAATGTAGACGGAGATGTGCGACTATGGACCAATAGGACAGGTATGTTCGACTACTGCGACGTATGTCAAAGACTAGAAAACTGAGATGGTAGGACAGATGTTTACACCATTTTAATGTGTAGGGGGGTAAGTGCCATACGGCGCACGTCAAAAATAGAGATTTAGGAAGAACTGAAATTACAAGTGCGGCACGAGCAATGAACGTACGCGTTTAGATATTGGAAACGGGACGTCATAAGAAAACAGACGGCGTAGACGATCCATGAAGAAAGGAAGGCATAGAGTTATCAGCGGGACAAGAGCTTGAGATGCGAATGACGAAAGGGAGTGAACAACCAACGAATATAAGGACAAGAGGAATGCAAGAAGAAGCAGAGATGAAATGAGGACAGAAAGAGATTCAGCACAGAACACGGAAAGAAGAAGATAATAAAATAAGAGTTGATGGACCGTTGGTTCAGAATCACCGAAAGGTCATCCAACGAATAACGTTACAAGCTTCAAGTATGGCGTAAGTAGTTTAAGTAAGAAGATGTTCTATAAATGTGACAGCATAGGGCAATGACATGCTAGACTTTAGTTTTGTGCTGTTTAATGAGGGACTGGAAGGAGATACAATGTAATGCGAGATAGAGAGTTCATGTGGAGTTATCTGCATGTTGTATAAAGTACAGTGCTTCAATACAGACTCAAAATGTGGCCTGCGTGTCGGCGTTGTTCATGAACAAGTTTTAATAGTTCTGCTGTTCAATTCGCATTGGTTATTGAGAAAATTCAACCTAGATAAAATGAGCTAAACTTTGCCATTGAAGGAAGGTCGAACACCTTGGCACTGGTATAGTGTGAAAAGCATTCTCTGCTCTGTGTCTCTTGCAGCCATAGTTTTAAGTGCACTGAGTCCCTTTTGAGATCTTGTCACAACCGTCTCCACATGGTCCTTGAAGGACAGGCACCTGTCAAATGTGATTGCCAGATACTTCAGTTTGTTCTCTCTGCTGACATTTCTACCATCTATCGCGAGGCTTAGGACATCATCTCTCACAATCCTGTTGTCCAGAGAGCACCACAAAACAGCCGCCTTTTCCGGGTGGATGACAGCACTCATTTCAGTGCACCAGTCAATCACTTTGTCTACTGTCGCCTGTAACTCCTGAGCTGTTTGCTCCCTATCTCTCCCCTGCCTATATGCAAGAATATCATCTGCAAATGTTAGTATCCTTCCAACCCCTGGTGCTTCTAGGTTTGCAATTTTGCTCGTATACACGTTAAAGAGCACCGGTGAGATTACAGATCCCTGTCGCAGTCCCGGGGTTAAAATATGTGGCTCTGAGGTCCATGTACCCAGACAGAGAGCAACCCGACGAGAATGCAGGACAGCCGCTATCCAATTCACCAACCAGGGATTGACCCCCTTCTCCATAATTGCGGTCATCAAAATATCATATCGAACTCTATTGTACGCATCCTCTAGATCAAGCTCTGCCGCCATCGTTCCCTGTCTACTCTGGAACCTCTCATAAACACCAAAGGCAACAGTGTCTGCATTTGACCAGGTATCTTTTCCAGGCCTGTAGCTCACCAGGCCTCTTGGAAGAAGCTTCCCACTTTCCAAAAACTCTTGCAGCTTGACAGCGACTATCTTCTCTAGAACCTTCCCAAATGTATTTTGAAGGGTGATGATCCTAAAGCCGCTAAGCTTTGAATGGTCCTTGAATGGTTTTGGGAGAGAGATGAGATAGCTGTGTACCCTATTCTGCGGTACTGATGCTGAACTAATGCTCTGGTTACAGAAGTCGGTCATCTCCTTCAGGTCTGCGTCGCTCAAAGCCTTTATATGGCTATACCTGACCCTATCAGGCCCTGGTGCCGCGTCTTTTTCCTTTTTCAAAATATGTTTAACATCTTCAACCACTATGATGTCTTCTTCTTTATTGTCATATAGTTTATATATATATAAATATTGTCATGGCTCATAAACTATTTTTTTTAAAAAATATTCTATTATATTCTATTACTATATATTCTTTTTTGTTTTTGGATTTTGTTCGCTCAGTGGTCTCGAGGTATGGTGTCCGCCTCGAGGGCTGGAGGTCCCGGTAAGGGCCGGGATTTTTTCAAGTGGACTTCTAGTAACAAAATGTCCCCTGGTCTCTGGGTAGTGAGATCGGACGCCCGTGTTGATTGTTGCGCACGTAAAAAATCCCTTGGCTTTTGGAAATCGAAAAAGAGAAACCTAACGGCGCTGCCCGGGCAAAATTTCGAGTTAAAAATCTACCCAGATTATTTCAGGATCCTCGCCGGTGCTACGGAGTTCGTGCACGGAGCTGAGATTCTCCGGACTCAGGCTTGAGTTAGCAGTAGAACGGAGCACTTGTGGGTTACACCCGTGTGACGTGATGTTGATCCGTCGACTAAACTAAACTAACTAAACTAAACTAAACTTTGAGCTCAAGCGTAGTTCACACTGGACATATTTTTGCGTGTGGATTAGCTTTCCCTATTACCGGTATCCCTTGCTATCAGACGAACCCAGTCCGACTTCTGAGGTACGTGTAATTTTGTCCTCAAGTCAAGAAATATTTTGGTCACTTGAAACGTCACGAAAGTTTGGAGAGAACGAACGAACGAACAATCGTTATTTTCAGAGGGTTAATAATTGGGTACACAGGCCCGTCTGACATTCTGCCCTTCTTCTCTATTTCCTCTCATACATTCTTTCATTCAATATCACTTATGAAGCTAATCTTTGACAACAAAAGAACAATAAGCATTAAAACTCATAAACAAAATCATCAATAATACATGACTCACTGAGGCCGTGTTTAATATGGGCATTATAAATACCCAAGCATGGTGTAGCGTGCCCAAATATGGAAATGTTTATTGGCTAGTTGTCGTTTGAGATAATTTACCATTATTACAGTTTTGTTGTTGTCGTTTTTTGTTTTTGTTTATGGGGGTATGTAGTCCAAAGGAAGGCCAAAGAGAAGATGGGTGTAGGATGTGGCGGATGATCTCCAGATGGGTGTATCGGATGCGCGACATCTTGCTTATGATCGAGAGGTTTTCCGTAAGGTTGTTATGGGAACGAGGTTCTGCAAAGGACATGCTACTGAATGAATTAAGTCAAGGACGAGAAGTCAACATTTTAGTCCAACTGACTGGAGTAAAGGTTGAGCCCGTTACATCGGCATCAGCACACCGGATGTTTAAGAGCAAGCGTTCTTATTCAATCGGCCACGCTGACCTCCATTTGCACTATTACACAGCTTGAGAGGAGAACTGTTTAAGCTGCATATCTGAGTTCTGGGATTGAATTTGTCCCTAATATAACTGTCTGGCGCCTTGCCATCTTGACAGACGATAGTTTGTTACATTGTGTTTCAAAAAAGGCGTATTAACAACAACCCATGACAGTAGCGAGTGTGATTGATCAGACCGATCGCGTTGTGAATCCGCATTGTTGTACCTATTATGAATGAATGAAAACTGTCACTAGTCTCATTGTGTTTGACGCTTCTAGTTACATTTTCAAGATAGAACCTTAATAAGTAAGAATGTAAATATGATCTGTAGAGGGTCGTAGTAGTGTAAACACTATCATCATATGGGTTACAAATGAAAACCTTCGAAAGTAAAAATGGCCGATATGATTGATTTTAGTGGATATATCTTAGTGAAACTCGTTGGTAAGGGGTGGGTAGCAGCTATTAGTGGTCTGTAGAGGGTCACAGTGGCTTATTCACTATCATCATACAGGTTACAAATAAATACCTTTAAAAGTAAAAACCCCGGGAAGGTTAAGCCGGTCAACAAATGCCAGCAGAAGTAGGATGTGTCGGCCTAACGGCGCAAGAACGCAGCTCTGCTGTAAACAGGCACAACGCAGTCACATCCGAAAAAAAAAATCCAGATGAACGCAGAAGAAGAAGTAGAAAGTAAAAATTGCCGATAATATTGATAGCAGCGGGTATAACTTAGTGAAATTCATTTGTAAGGGGTGGGGAGCGGTTATTAGTGATCTGTAGCGTGTCGTAGGGGCCAATACACTATCATCCTACGGGTTACAAATGAAGACCTTCAAAAGTAAAAATGGCCGATATGATTGATTTTAGTGGGTATATCTTAGTGAAACTCGTTGGTAAGGGGTGAGTAGCGGCTATTAATAGTCTGTAAAGGGTCACAGTAGCTTATTCACTATCATCATACAGGTTATAAATGAAAACTTAAAAAAAGTAAAGATATTAATGATTTTAGCGGGTATAGCTTAGTGAAATTCGTTGGTGAGGGGTGGGTAGCGGCTATTAATGATCTGTACCGTGTCGCAGTGGCCAATACACTATCATAATACGGGTTACAAATAAAAACCGTAAAAAGTAAAAATGGTTGATATTATTGATTGTCTCAGGCATACCTTAGTGAAAGTTGGTGGTAAGGGGTGGGTAGCGGTTATTAGTGATCTGTAGAGTGTTGTAGTTGCCTATACACTATCATCACACAGGCTTCAAATGAAAACATTAAAAAGGTAAAGATAGCCTATATTATCGACTATAGCGGGTATGGCGTAGTGAAATTCGTTGGCAAGTGGTTTGTGTGTGGAGGAAAGACTAGGTAGGTGCTTCTGATCATTGTTAAGGGTGGTCGAGTGGGCCGATGGTAGATAAATACTGCCGTTCCTTGATAATAGCCAGAGGGTAAGACTCATATTAAAGTCTAAAGATTGAACTCATAGGTAGTTGATCTGGGGGGGGGGGGAACCGCCTGGGTGACTCATCAAGGGGCTATGTCGGTGGGGGTGAACATAGTGAACGTGTTCAGACATGTCTTTGGGGAAACTGGAGGATGACTCAGAGCGTACCGACAGCGGTAAACCGGTTTGAACATGTTTAGACATGTTTTCTATGTTGCATCAGCCACTCAGTCTCTATAAAAACGAGCACAAGGGCGGGGTAAAGACACTACGTTTGCAACAAGACCTATCGAAAACAGCTCACCGAAGAGACCCCAGAGGTAAGTACTCTATGTGTAGTTTGCATTTTCGTTACACGCCGTCAAGTCGGTATAGTGTTGTCGCTTATGTATTTCTCAGAAAATAAGGTACATGGTGCGACATTCGGGTTTACACCTCGAAATTTATCAGATGCACATTAGGTCAAAACTGGTCTGCATAAAGGTCATATGGAGGGTGTCACACTGTAAAATTCAGTATGTGTAAATTTATCATATAATATGATGTCACTTGTTATACCACCTATAATATTTGATCGTTTCTCCAGATTGAGGATTTACTGACACAAACAGGAACAAGCTCGCTTATTAAATTGTGTATAAGAAGTGAAAGCTCTGACAGTCTACCACAAAATATTGGTATGTATTCTTTCAGCATTGCTCACTAATTATTGTTCACCACTGCTCGGTAACTGTCCAAAAGTGCGTGTATTCGCCTGCTTTGTTCACTAATATAGTACATAAAACAGCTCTATGTCGGTAACATACTATATAAAATGACACAAAGTAAGACAGCTTTACATAATTACGAAACAAACAGGACGTTGCTAGCCTTAACCACAAAACACAAATCATATAGTCAAGGAGAAAACCCACAGATGACGTAAGACATCAGGCATGTGAAGAACAAAAAACGAGAGTAATGCAGAGAAAAGGAACTATTTTATAACATATGACGTCTTGGTCACCCTCACATTTCGCAAATGTCAAATGGGTACTTTTGTTCTATTGATATATCAAGGTTAAAAAGTTAGTACTATTGATTTGAAAACATTCTGGTTAATATTTTCTGTAGGTGATGTAAAAGCAATAGCATCAAAATAATATTGGTTGTCGCGTGTTTTGAAATACAAAGTAAAAGTCATGTAAAATATCGACGGTGGACTGTAATGGTTTGTCTTTTCTTCACAGCGGTACAAGGTTCGGCAGTCAGTACTTACACCAGAACGACTCGGAACTACAGAAATCTATACAAATCAGAGTGTTGGATCACTATATCGTATCAACACTTCACCAGTGCAACTACACAAAAGAGTACTGTGCTAATAATTAACACTCCATTAGCTGGTGCCGGAAACTACAAGCGGGTTGGAATACGTGCCTTATCGCCCTTAACCTTTCTAGTGTAATGGCCACTAAACAGGAAAATCTCTATCTGTGTCATATATGTGATCAATTCTTTACAGAAAACCACAAACGTACACGTCACATTAACACAATTCACAACACCGAAACACACACATGCCACCTCTGCAGTAATCTATACAATAGAAAAGACAACCTACAACGATACATAACAACAAATCATCAGACACCCACTTCAACAACACCTATGAGCACTACACTCTCAGCTTCATCATGCAAAACTAAAACACCTTCAGACACACGAAAACTGAGCCACCAAACAGATATATACTATACCACCAGTTGTCAACCCAACTACAGTCAGATGTGTGACGACCCCAGCAACCAGATGTGTGATGAACCCAACAACCAGCTGCTTGATGTACCCGACACTCAGATATTTGATGCCCCGTTGCTGTGAAGTTGGAACTGTGACTAACTAACTAACTAACTAACTCAGATGTCAGCCCACCAACCAGGAGACCAGTCTTATGACTACATGCCAAGTGACATATACATACCAAGCTATCGACCGGAAAAACCAACCTACTCAGACAATGGTGTGAAGAAACCCAGAAACAACATACAATGTGTATAGCTCTGTATGTGAAAATAAAATGTTGTGATGAAACTATGTATACTGTCGCATATTGCGCACTCAGTTCAGTTCACATCTGCACACCACTACAGCAAAACACAGTTTCTCCACGAAAGTGTTCGCCCCAGATAGCATTGGAATTCTAAGAATGTTGCATCAGCACTAAGAATAGCCATGTCACCCAATGATAGACAGGTCAGATGTTCAAATCCTGCCTGAATCATTGGATAACCTAGAAGGCCACAACTTTGGTCGCAATTTTTCACATTTGGTCAACAAAATTTCATACTTTTTATGGATTTGGGTGAAATTTGGTCAAACTTTTCACATTTGGTTAACAAAGTTTCCTACTTTTTATGCGTTTTGTTTGAAATTTTGGCAGACTTTACATATTTTGTTAACAAAATTGCCTATTTTTCATAAGTTTTGGATGAAATGTGTCCAAACTTTTCACATTTTGATTACCAGTTTCCTACTTTTTATGAGTTTGTTTGAAATTTGGCCAAACTTTTCACATATGGTTAACAAAGTTTCCTTTTTTTTTCATGTGAAATTTGGCCAAAGTTTTCACATCTGGACAACAAAATGTCCTACTTTTCACAAGTTTGGGTGAAATTTGGCCAAACTTTTGAAGTTTGGTTAACAACATTTCCAATTATTTTAAAAGTTTGGTTTGAAATTTGGTTAATCTTTTCACATTTGGTTAACAAAGTTTCCTACTTTTTATAAGTTTGTTTGAAATTTGGCCAAACTTTTCACATTTGGTTAACAAAGTTTCCTACTTTTCATAGGTTTGGGTGAGATTTTTATAAGTTTGGTTGAACTTTGGCCACAATTTTTTCACCTTTGGTCAACAAAATTTCCTACTTTTTATGGATTTGGTTGAAATTTAGCCAAACTTCACATTTGGTTAAAAATGTTTACTACTTTTTATGATTGTGTTTGAAATTTGGCCAAAATGTTTTCACTTTGGTTAACAAAGTTTCCTTCTTTTTATGAGTTTGTTTGAAATTTGTCCAAAATATTTCACTTTCGTTAACACATTTTCCTAGTTTTTTTTATAAGTTTGATTGAACTTTTTATAAGTTTGAAGGAAATTTGGCCAAACTTTTCACATTTGGTTAACAAAGTTTCCTACTTTTCATAAGTTTGGGTGAAATTTGGTCAAACTTTTCACATCTGGACAACAAAATTTCCCACTTTTCATAAGTTTGAGTGAAATTGGCCAAGCTTTTCACGTTTGGTTAACAGATTTTCCTACTTTTCATATGTTTGACTGAGATTTTTATAAGTTTGGTTTGAAATTTGACTAACCTTTTCACATTTGGTTAAAAAATTTTCTTACTTGGTCAAGATTTTTGCCATTTGGTTAAAAAATTTTCCTAAGTTTGATTGAAATTTAGCCAAATATTTTTTTCCTTTATGGTACCAGTTCTTCCTACTTTTTGCAAAGTTTCCTACTTTTCATAATTTTGGTTGAGGTATTTCAGACTATAGTCAACAGTTTTTCAAATTTTGGTTAACTCGTTTCCTTAGTTTTGTTGAAATATTTCTTGAATTTGTCATCAATATGTTTCATTCTCTCATCACATGACAATTATATACGCCGTAAACACTAAAAATTTCAACAACCAAGACGTAATTATAATATATGCCTGTTTATTTTACAGTATTTCATTATATTTTACAGTATTTCATTACATTTTACAAGAATAAAAATGCATAATGTCATTATACGAAATGGATGCTGTGATATGAGCTGGTATACATAGTATCATCACATTTTATTTTCACATACAGAGCTATACACATTGTATGTTGTTTCTGGGTTTCTTCACACCATTTTCTGAGTAGGTTGTTTTTTTCGGTTGGTAGCCTGGTATGTGTATGTCACTTGGCATATGGTCATAAGACTGGTCTCCTGGTTGGTGGGCTGACATCTGAGTATTGTAGGCAAAAGGGGCATCAAATATGTGAGTTTCGGGTATATCAAGCAGCTGGTTGTTGGGTTCATCACACATCTGACTGTAGTTGGGTTGACAACTGGTGGTATAGTATACATCTGTTTGGTGGCTCAGTTTTCGTGTGTCTGAAGGTGTTTTAGTTTTGCATGATAAAGCTGAGGGTGTAGTACTCATAGGTGTTGTTGAAGTGGGTGTCTGATGATTTGTCTTTATGTGTTGTTGTAGGCTGCCTTTTCTGTTGTATAGATTACTACAGAGGTGGCATGTGTGTGTTTCGGTGTTGTGAACTGTGTTAATGTGACGTGTAAGTTTGTGGTTTTCTGTAAAGAATTGACCACATATATGACACAGATAGAGATGTTTCTGTTTAATGGCCATTACACTGGAATGGGTAAGGGCGATAAGGCACGTATTCAAACCCGCTTGTAGTTTCCGGCACCAGCTAATGGAGTGTTGATAATTAGCACAGTACTCTTTTGTGTAGTTGCACTGGTGAAGTGTTGATACGGTAGAGTGATCCAACACTATGATTTGTGTAGATTTCTGTAGTTCCACTCTTTCACGGGTCGTTCTATTGTAAGTACTGACTGTCGAACGTTATACCGCTGTAAAGAAAAGACAAACCATTACAGTCCACCGTCGATATTTTACATGACTTATATTTTGTATTTCAAAACACGCAACAACCAATATTATATTGATGCTATTGTTTTTACATCACCTACAGAAAATAATAACCAGAATGTTTTCAGATCAATAATAATAACTTTTTAACCTTGATATATCAATAGAACAAAAGTACCCATTTGACATTTGCGATATATGAGGGTGCACCAAGACGTCATATGTAATAAAATAATTCATGTTCTTTGCATTACTCTAGGTTTTTGTTCTTCACATGCCTGATGTCTTACGTCATCTGTGGGTCTTCTCCGTGACTATATGATTTGTGTTTTGTGGTTAAGGCTAGCAACGTCCTGTATGTTTCGTAATTATGTAAAGCTGTCTTACTTTGTGTCATTTTATATAGTATGTTATCGACAAAGAGCTGTTTAATGTACTATATTAGTGAACAAAGCAGGCGAATACACGCACTGTTGGAAAGTTACCGAGCAGTGGTGAACAATAATTAGGGAGCAATGTTGAAAGAATACATACCAATATTTTATGGTAGACTGTCAGAGCTTTCACTTTTTACACACAACTCAATAAGCGAGCTTGTTCCTGTTTGTGTCACTAAATTCTCAATTTGGAGAAACGATCAAATATTATAGGTGATATAACAAGTGACATCATATTATATGATACATTTACACATACTGAATTTTACAGTGTGACACCCTCCATATGACCTTTATGCAGACCAGTTTTGACCTAATGTGAAGGAATATATACACCAGCCAGTATTTTGATATCATTTGCATCTGATATATTTCGAGGTGTAAACCCGAATGTCGCACAATGTACCTTATTTTCTGAGAAATACATAAGCGACAACACTATACCGACTTGACGGCGTGTAACGAAAATGCATACTAAACATAGAGTACTTACCCCTGGGGTCTCTTCGGTGAGCTGTTTTCGATAGGCCTTGATGCAAACATAGTGTCTTTACCCCGCCTTTGTGGTCGCTTTTATACAGACTTTGTGGCTGATGCGACATAGAAAACATGTCTAAATATGTTCAAACCGGTTTACCGCTGTCGGTACCCTCTGAGTCATCCTAGAGTTTCCCCAAAGACATGTCTGAACACGTTCACTATGTTCACCCCCACCGACATAGCCCCTTGATGAGTCACCCAGGCGGTCACCCTCAGATCAGCCACCTATGAGTTCAATCTTTAGACTTTAATATGAATCTTACCCTCTGGCTATTATCAAGGAACGGCCGGTTTATCTACCATCGGCCCACTCGACCACCCTTAACAATGATCAGAAGCACCTACCTAGTCTTTACTCCAAACACAAACCACTTGCCAACGAATTTCACTATGCCATACCCGCTGTAGTCGATAATACCGGTAATCTGTACCTTGTTAATGTTTTCATTTGAAGCCTGTGATGATAGTGTATACGCCACTACGACACTCTATAGATCACTAATAACCGCTACCCACCCCTTACCACCGACTTTCACTAAGGTATACCTGAGACAATCAATAATATTAACCATTTTTACTTTTTAAGGTTGTTATTTGTCACCTGTATGATAGTGTATAGGTCGCTACAACATACTACAGAGCACTAAAACCGCTCCCACCCCTCATCAGCGAATTTCACTAAGCTATACCCGCTACAATCAATAATATCGGCCATCTTTACCTTTTAAGGTTTTCACTTGAAGCCGTATGATGATAGTGTATAGGTCACCATGACACTCTACAGATCACTAATAGCCACTACCCAGCCTTTACCAACGAATTTCACTAAGCCATACCCGAGACAATCAACAATATCGACCATCTTTACTTTTTAAAGTTTTGATTTGTAACCCGTATGATGATAGTGAAAAAGCTACTGTGACCCTTAACAGACCACTAATAACCACTACCCACCCCTTACCAACGAATTTCACTAAGCCATACCCGATACAATCAATACTATCGACCATATTTACTTTTTACGGCTTTCATTTGTAACCCGTATCATGATAGTGTATTGGCCACTACGACACGGTACAGATCATTAATAGCCGCTACCCCCCCCCCCCCCCCCTCTCCAACGAATTTCACTAAGTTATATCCGCTAAAATCATTAATATCGGCCATCTTTACTTTTTAAAGTTTTCATTTATAACCTGTATGATGAATGCGAATAAGCCACTGTTACCCTCTACAGACCACTAATAGCCGCTACCCACCCCTTACCAACGAGTTTCACTAAGATATACCCACTAAAATCAATCATATCGGCCATTTTTACTTTTGGAGGCTTTCATTTCTAACCCATATGTGGGATGTGGATTTTAATTTATGAAAATATTCTGTTAAGTGTCTAGGGGAATTATTGATTCTCTGGTCACTTGTTAGAATGCAGGGTGATTATGGATATTTACCACAAACCCCAGGAGAACAAAGTTCAATCCTTGAAACCATGGCATCTGTGTGTAGGTTTCCCTTCCCACTTCATCACCCTTTTAGTTTACTATAGTGTTTGAAGGATATTGATTGTTCACAACATATAAACAACCACTGATGAACACCACATTTACTTGATGTACACATCAACAAATTTTGGACAAACAGTTCAAGTATGAATCAAGATCTGCAGTTATATATATATATATATATATATATATATATATATATATGTGTGTAATGAACACTATGCATTTTCAGACAGGCATAGGAATGATTTTCATTATCAAAACACATTTATCCCATTTCACCATAGAAAAATACAATGTTATTACAAACAAGACAACAACCACAAATTGGGTCTACTTTAATTTATGCTCATAATTAAGGCAATTAATGATCTAAGTAATAGAACCCAACATATAAACATTTGTTTCTGACACCTTTTACAATGTTCTCATTTTTAAAAATAATGAGTTGGTGTCAAAATACTATACATATATACCATTGGAAAAAAACTACTGACCTGTTACCTTCAGAAAAAAAACAACCAACATATAACCAGCATTTTGTACTACTTATTAAACTAATAATAGAGTAATTTATCTCCTGGTGTGCGGTTAAGGGTTCATCATTGCTGTAGATTAGATCCTTTTCCCATTATCTGGGTACCGAATTAATGCACTCAGTTGTGTTCCTAATATTTATACACTGGTAATTGGCTGGTGACTATTTTATAATCCATAATCCAGGAATTGAAAAATCATACACCATATATCCCCTCCGTTGGGGCTAGAATCACGAATATTCTGTTGCCTTAGGCTCGGTGCCATTTTTTTTTAAATTTGGTGCCTCAGGTTGGTCATACTTCAGGATTTCCACTTAAGCTTTGCAGAAGGTAATTCCCTTTATCATCAGGTCTGATGAAAAGTTGACGTCCATTCAGCTTCTCGGCTTATAATATCCGACTACCAAATTGGCTTACACAGAGGTTTCACCCACCTAGTCGCGAGTCTATAACCCATGGCATTTAGGCTGACATTGGACCGGCAAGGGATTAGTCATTGTTATCTAGTCCAGTGTAGAACTTTAATTGACTGAGAGGCATCTCATGGTAGTATCTGTGACTAGGGCCACAATTGATCTATACCTACATATATCCACAGATGAATAAATCCAGCACACTAACAGGTTTGCAAACAATTAGATGATTCCTCTTGTTGCTGATGTAGAGGTATTTAGTTGCTTTCATATGATCTTTTATCTGATAGGGTTCAGGTTTTGGATCCCTGAGGTAATCTGGTGTAGTTATGGTTTTCAGTTGGTATCTTGGTTGTATTGGTTCAGTGTCTTCTCCCCATTTGTTCGAGTTGGTGTTCATAGCTAGAACGTGGTGTTGAATGGCTGAATGGCTGAATCCCATGTTTGACTGTTGCAGCTGTGAGACGTTCTTTCGAAGACTTATCCATTGTTGGATATTAACTTGGTAATCCAACCAACATTTGAAGGGTTTTCACTGTTGCTAGTTTTAGTAACTTGTAGTAGGATTGTCCCATAGTTTCACTGATTTGATTGAATGATGAGGCCATAGGTGGTACTTCCCAGACGTAAAGCAGACTATACACTGTTGTCAGTTAACTCTGTTGATCTTCATCTTTGTAGATTATTAGATCTTGAAGTCCATCCTGGATATTCCTACTGAGATAGAACTTAATCACTCACCCAGTCAGTTGTCTTCAAATTTTCTGTTGCTCGCTATGGAGCTATTGAGCGCAGCAGTAAACATTGAGGTATTGCTAGATCCAGACCATGGTTAGGACATTCACTTTCTGGCTGTTGACCCAGGATCCAGTTTTAGTGATATAGTCCCACCAATTCAACCACCACTTGCTTCTCTTCTATAGAAAAGGGATGACAAGAATACAACACGAGCATTAACCTACTGTGGTATGGTAAAAAGGTTTACAACACAATTACAAACAAAAATACAACCAACAGGACGAGAAGGGGAAAAGAGTGGGTGTCCACGTTCCACTGTCCCTCATTGTTTGGTGTAGACATTCTGACTCTTAATAGTGAGTAAGGTATTTTCTCACTTTATATTATGTTCTGTTGTTACTCGGACTATTAGATGAGTGAAGTCATTCTGTCCATCCAACATGTTGATATTACCTCTCTCTCTACTTGATGAGACTAGCCTATACAGAATCTCTGTGGTTTCTAATGCCGCGTCTTCCTTTCGGCACTATAATCATCCTTAGGTCAAGGCTATTCAACATTGGCTTCTTAAGTACTGACACCCACATATTTCCTACATCATCTCATGTTTCCACAGGAGTCACATTACAATGTGTATTTCCCAGTAAAAAGTAACAATCAGAACAGAGAAAAATTCTCATAACAGAAAAAAACATACATGTACATTTCTCTGATATCAAGTACATGATAATCATACATAATAATTTTAATCATAAAATTTAATGCCGGAGCCAATGGTTTTGAATTTTCTTCAGGGGTTAATCCATAAACTAAACCATACATTGTTTTCCCCCACTGCGTACAGCACATGAGGATAGTAACCGCTGTGATATATTTTGCCAATGATTGGTATTATTCGGAGTGTATTTATTAGAATAACGTATGCTGCATGGTCCAGTATTCTGAATATTGCAAGCAATTTATTCACATCAATTTTTGCTTCTGTTCCTACTACAGTGAGGTGATACGGATTGAATGTACATCCTATCCGAACATTCCTTTTTATCAAGCGTTTACTTCCTTTGTTCTAGAATTTATATTCTCAAACATGGCATTTCCCTAGCAATATTTTATGAAATGATTATATTTTCATCACTCATATGGAGTGGTTATTAATCTGTTAACAAAAGGATTGCACTAAAATTTAGCACTATAGTTCCAAGTTACAGATTATGATGTGGCAAAGCATTTTAACCCCTGACTACGAGTCAGAAATATGCGTAATCATTTGTATGTCCCCCCATGGATAAAACAAGTTCAGAAATATCCTTAACAGTGAATTTACACTACATAGGATATTTGAAAGTGGCAGACACAAGTTCTCTACTATGAATTATGTAATCAAGAGTCTGTTCCCACCTTGAGAAAATGCCTAGAATGTGTTTTTGGCCTGAGTTTGATACTCTACGGTACACATAATATTTCTAGGTTATAAGCACTATTAGTTAGATATAAGTTCATAATGCCTATAAAAGGTTTTAACATAGGGATTTGAAATTGTAACACATAGGGAAAATTACAGCGTGGCACCCACATGTGCTTCATTGGTAAACATCATCCAGCCTGGTTTAAGAGAACTGTTGACTTATTATTGTAACTAATTCTTAATTAAACATACTGGTCTATGTAATACATAAATACATCTTAATAATGTAGATATAACATACCAATAGCTTCAGAGAATGATGGTTTTAAGGCAAAATTACCTTTTCCCCACACGGGGAAACTTTTACATATCTGCTACCTTTGTTTATCTGAACTAAAAGGGCTACAAAGAGCCTTTGTTTTTCAATCAGTCGACGACTGTTGACCAGGTGCGTGAGCCAAAATAAAGCCAAATAAATTAAGCTGCTATGGTCAGTCTATCGCTGTTTTATTTTCTATTCCTACCTAAGCAAGATACTTAAACAGTAATTGTAAGGGGTTGTTTATTTTTAAGGGAGTCAATGCTAGGAAAGGGTAAGGACGTTTTACTATATCACACCATATGATGATTGTGTTTACACTACTACGACCCTCTACAAATCATATAATTACCATATTTACATTCTTACTTATTAAGGTTTTCATATGACACCTGTCATGACCGAGGTTTGAACCACCTAGCCCAACCCCACACGCCGACACCCAAGCCCAACCACTGAGCTCCCATCCCCACACCGGCCTGCCCCTAGACCACGCCGAGGAATTGCTCTGTAACCCTAAGCCTTATACAGCACCAATGGAATGATGATAGTTTTTATGCCCGACCCAGTACAGATAAAGAAAGAAGACGAGAAAAAAAAAACGAGGAGGAAGAGCATTGTACCTTAGCAGCATCACTAGTATGATGATAGTTTGGTAAGCCCCACACCACTACAATCAATAATACCAGCAAATATAACATTTTTAAACATAAAATTTATCACACAAAAAGGGAAGTAACACTGCAAAAATACGTTCGATTATTTATTCATGGGTTGCATCCCTTGAAAATGTGGTCGTAAACCTTCGTATAGTTAAAAAAAAATGACGTATCATTGACGTATTGCTCCAGAGTTAAGACTTAGTTTGCGTCTCCCCTACTACTGCGGGGGAGGGGGATGTACAGGCTGATAGATTGACAGGGAAGGCGCCTCTCGGTGGTCGATTACCTATGGACAAGGGAAAAGTGGTTGTGCGCCTGTGGGACCATGTGGAGAAGGCTGAGGAACAGACTGAGAACCCTTATGTGGAAAGGATGAGATTGCAGGGGATTGGCAGAGGTTCTGGTAGAATCTCAAAACTGAGAGGGAAGACCAGGAGAACTTTCAATCAGATAGCGGTGGGAACGATTAGTAGTGTAACTTTTCGCTGGCTGTTGAACGAGGGGACAGAGCGCGTATGGGAATGTCCTGAGTGCGGTGATGTCTGTTCTTAGGTCAACTTAACTAGTGGCGTAATGTGTGTACTATTCCAACTGAAGCATTGAATATTTTCGTTTGCGTATACATTAAAACTTCTCTTATATTCCTGAAATTTAGAAATGGTTACAGGCGGATTATTTCAGTGCTAAAAGGTTGGGGACATGAAATGGCTTTGGTATACTGCGTCCGCGTTTGACTCAGTTAGATAGGTATGTATTCACGCTATGGTATTAGATGACTACGTGCGCTCTCTGTGGGTACGTGTGGTTGTGGACATGCTATTGAATTAGATAGGCAGATATAGTCGTTGTGTGATTAGATGACTACGTATAGTCGTTGTGGAATTAGATGGGTACGTATATTCACTGTGTGATTAGATGGTTACGTATACTTGCTGTGGAATTAGATGGGTACGTATACTTGCTGTGGAATTAGATAACTACCAATACTCTTTGTGGATTTAGATAACTATTTATATTAACTGTATAGTCTCTGTTGATATAAACGACTATGTATAGTCTCAATGGAATTAGATGACTACGTATATTCTCCGAGGGATTAAAAAAGTAAAGAAACAATTGAACATGATGACAAACCGATTACACATATCAACCTGGAGAACTGACGTCTCCCAAAACTCACAACCTATTAGAATTTGGACATGTGGCAAACAAAAAGGTCTTCAGTGTGCTTTTGACAAAACATAACTAAACGTTATTGAGTTGCAGAGACATATGCTACACAGGCCAGAAATCAGCAGCCAAATAAACAAAAGATATGCCAGTCTCTTAAAAACTACAACGGTGACAGTGAAGCATGTGGCAGTGTGTTTTGTGTATTTCAACTTAAAGGATTAATTTTACTTGCTTCAATGTATGTTGAACCAGTTCTGTTGGATGGCCCTGACGAGATACAGCAAAATATGCCAGGCAATAAATTATGCACTGTATTGTTTGTGTCTTGATTACCCAACTTCACAGCCGGACATCTTTAGATTATTGATATTGTGCATCCAGAGGCGTGTCTATAATTTCAACTGTAGGTGGTAACATTGTCAACATATATTGTCCTGCACTATTCGGAAAGTGTGGATGAGATATAATTGACCTTATTTATTGGCACCATGAAGTGTGGAGCTGTAGACGAAAGGTGGTGTTTAATAAGTTTGTAAACAAATTTTCCTCGACACAGTTTTCTGATATGGGTCTGCGATGTGACAGGTCCATCACCTGTTGAAGGTCGGACTGCACGGGGGTGTTGGTGGCCAGTCTTTCCCTTCTGGCAGGCGACGAGATTCTGTATGTTAAGGTGTGGACGATTCTCATACGGACTGTTAGAGGCAGTCAGTTTATAACGCGTCAACACATTACCCATTTATGACCGAAGGAGGTTGTTGTTGTTGTTGAGCTGAGATTCTCCGGACTCAGGCTTGAGTTAGGAGTAGAACGGAGCACTTATGGGTTACACCCGCGTGCCGTAATGTTGATCCGTCGACTAAACTAAAACTAAACTTTCAACTAAACAGTTGTTGTCATTTTGGTATACGAACATGAGAACTCTCGCCGATGCTAAATTATTCGTGGACTGGAAACAATTGGGAGGAGTGGCTTAGATTTCGAAGTCCGAATCTAGATAGTGCAAACGCAGATCGATCCACTGTCTGGTCATTATGGGTTTCTACACAATAAGAGAAGGATGCCATACTCCCTCCTGGGCATGGGGTAGCGGATCAGATGTCTAGCTTTCCTGGCAAGTATGTAAACACTAAAGCCATATACAAATATTGCACGATTTCTTGCCTGGCATAAATCGCTGACACCTGGCTGACTTGACAGACGATACATTATTAAATTAATCATGTGCCATGCCGAAACGCATGGGCGGTCATGACTCGCCATTTCACTCGATCACCAGAGTCGTCGATCAGCTCAGTGTTCCTGTCTTGTCTATGCCATGTGGCCAAAACATCCAGGTATTTTCCTCTCGGTCTTCCTCTTGATCTGTTCCCTTCGATCTTGCCAGTTATCACTAAGTTCTCTAATCCATTTCTGCTCATAACAAGTCCAAACAATTTTCACCGACTACACCTAATTTCTCTAATAGATTAGAGATATATTATTACAATGTTCTTAAAAAAATGTCCTAACAACAACCCATGGCGATAGCGAATGTGACTGATCATAAGAAAATATATATGTCTGTGTGTATCTTTGCATGCTATTCTTTTTGTCTTTCATTTTCATTTTTACCATTAATTTCTTTTTGCGTTTGTTTCTACATTTATTTGTTTGTTTGTTTGCTTGTTTCTGTCTGTCTGTCTGTCTGTCTGTCTGTCTGTCTGTCTGTCTGTCTGTCTGTCTGTCTGTCTGTCATTTCATTTTTCTCTAATTTATTTATTACCCCTTCCCCCTTTTCATGTGCTTAATTTGTTAACCTTCTTTAATACTTTCTTTCAGACGTCGATTTGCTTCACTCTTGTTCTCTGATTTAGAGATTAGTGATTAGTGCTTATCATCATCATCATCGCACGCCGGCCAGGTCCACAAGTGCTCACCTCTCCGCCTCGACATCTCCACCGCATGTATCCACTGATAGCGCTAGCTCTGTGTTGGTTAATCAAATGTCTTGTGCTCTTGACAAAATGTTTAACTTTACTTTCTGTTTTCTTTCATACTACTTTGTATGTGCTTTATTCTTGGGTTTTCTTCTTTCTCTCTAACTAACTTTCTGTAATTTTCGTGTCATGCAAATCTGACCGAAACCCTCGGTGTCTGGGTGATCTAAACTGTTGTCGCATTATGAATTGTTATTCTGGCTTGTTGGCGTTGTGCGTGAATGTCAAATGATAGACAATATGGCAATTTGGATCCATTATGGCAGCATCAATGAGCTAATGTCTGTTGTGCAGATATTCTGACAAATGTTAAACCTAATAGCTTCTGGTAACAGATGTGTGATCATCATCATCAAGCTCCTTGCAAAGTGGCGTTGGCGTTCGTGTATTTTCCCAGATTTTGGGCCTTGGTATTGTGGGTCAATTATATTGATAATATCCTCCCATTCCTTAATTCCTCCATCCCTCCATCTTTGATCATCAATAATCTTTGTTTTTAATTGACCACAGCTTTCAGATCGACCATCATCACCATCATGTGCCCTGCCAAGTGGCGCAAAACTGCAAATAGCGCAGCTGAGCCAGGCTTAACAAATAAAGGATCATAATCAAAGCTTTCAGATATACACAAATTGAGAGTCACAAACATAAACATTACTTACTTTACTATCTTATGTAAGTTTTATTTCACTTTGAAAATAATATTTTAATTTGTGGTTTATTATTGTTTATATTTTAAATATATATATATTTAAATATGGAGTGTGCCCGTCCCAGAGAGTGTCATCATCATCAACTGCCTTGCTGCTGGCGTAGGCGTTCATGTCTCTCTATAGATCTTGATCTTTGGTGTTCACGGTCATCTCTGCTGATGGTTCCAAACTGCTGTTATTTAGCCGAAAGGGAGGTGGGTGCAGAGTTGGAGTGAGCACCCAACCTTGCAAAATACCCCATGGCTCGTGCATTCATAACCCCTGGCAGCAAAAGTAACCAGAGCGCTCTAGATGTGTTTGCACGTACATGCATGCGCAGTCACGTGTGTGCGTGCCTACACATCTACGCTCCAGTAAGACTGCTCTAGTAAAGGAAAGGTGCTGAAGACGGGAGGCAGCCAGCCAGGAGGCGCATCTCAGTAATCAGGATGCCACGCAATTGCACAATGAGATATATAGATTACTGCAAAAAGTTATGGTGCTCGCCCTGCTTTGGACCCCCAGGCAGGTGCAGGGCCGGGTCCTATGCCTCGAAAGGGTTCAGCCAAAACAACTGGAGGTCCTTCTCAGATAACCTGTGGAGCCAAGGGACCTGAGAATAGAGCTCTAACCATACCAAATAAAGACTAAAAATAATGCATAGGAATGCGAAGGTAGTCAAAAAAAAAAAAAAAAAAAAGAGCTAGAAAACATCTTGGACCAAGAAAAAAAGTAAGTGTATGTTGCTTGCAAGAAACTCACCTCAACGAAAATATAGGCTTCAAAATCAGAGGCTGCCAGTGTTGCTGATCTGACCGAAGGGACAGGCGAAAAGATAGGATACTGATCCTTGTAAAAAATAACATCACTGCTTCCCAAATTGAAGTTTACGTGGCCGAGTATCAGACACTTAAACTTAAGACAGACAATACAGATCTACATCTGGTCAATTACTACTGTCCAAATGACCACTCACAGGCACTGGACACACCACTATTAAATGAAAACATTATTGTGTGTGGCGATTTCAACAGCCACTCCAGAGCTGGGGCTATGATAACATGGACCAGAGAGAAGAGAGACTGGAAGTCTGGCAGGATGAGAATAAATTCATCTTGATTAACAAGCTGTCTGACCCACATACCTTCTACTCGATATCATGGCACACTACAACTACACCTGACCTGGCTCTTCACTCACCAGACCTGGAGAGGAACATCACACGAATTGTTGGGATACAACTTGGTGACAGAAACAATGGGCCAGTCTTTTTAACTGTAGAAAATGAGCTTGTAAGTGAAAGCAGCACCTTATTGAGGTGGAACTATTAGAAAGCAGACTGGGCAATGTACAAGAATCGCACCAGCATACTGGTTAGAAACCTGAACACAGATAAAAACATAAATAAAGTAGTTGAAGAGTTCGGGAAATGCATACTACAGGCAGCACGAGAAACAGTATCAAGAGGAGCTCGTAAACAATATAAACCGCAGTGGACTAGTGAACTAGAACGGTTGCATAATGATGTGGAAGTGTGTAGAAAGCAAGCAGAGGCGAAACCCAACCAAGAGCATCACAATAAATACCAGCACGCAACAGCCAAATTTCAAAGGGCCAAGAAGCAGGCTAGACGGAAAAGCTGGCAGGATAAAACATAATCACTAACCTTTGAAAGAGACACAAGGAAGTTGTGGAAACTAATAAAATAACTTAACAATGAGGGCAACGGGAGAAACTCAAAAATTGCACTTAATAAAGCGGAAACATCTTAACAGGAAAGCGAGCGGCTGACCATTTTGCGGACTAATTCGCACAAGATAACAATATCGAAATTAGTACAGAGAAACAGCAAGAGATTCGAGAGAAATGGCAATATACAGGACAGAATGAAATAGTACATGAGGTTCACAATCAGCGAACTGGAGCTAGCAATATCAAAACTGAAAATGAGAAAGTCACCAGGAGCTGATGGTATCTCCAATGAAATTATCAGGAATATAGGAACAGTGGCCAAACAAAGATGTTGCAGATCTTCAATAACAGCTGGACCTTAGGCAGCGGCGTTCCACAAGTCTGGAGAGAAGCAATCATGATACCTCTCCTGAAATTAGGGAAAGATGGTTCCAATGCCTCCAATTACAGACCAATTAGCCTCACCAGCTGCCTCTACAAAACACTGGAGCGCATCATCAATCACAGACTGCAGTGGTACATTGAATGTGAAAACATTCTTGTGCTACAGCAGGCTGGCTTTAGGCAGTGCTGTTCTACGGAAAATCAGACAACCTACCTCTCTCAAGAAATTGAGGATGCGTTCCAAGAGAAGAAGCTGGTGCATGCTGCATGAATAGATCTAAAGAAAACCTTTGACAAAGCCTGGAAAGAAAGTCTGGTGAAGAAACTGAGAAACCATAAAGTCTATGGAAGAATGTACAAATGGGTGAAAGCATACTTGCACAACAGAAGAGCCCGAGTACAAATAAACGGACTACAGAGCAAGAAAGTACTACTGCGTCACGGCGTTCCCCAGGGCGGTAACAAGCTGAACAGTGCATAAATGCCTTTGAATATAAATTTTATAGACGAGTTCTAAGAATATCTTGGATATAGAAAAGAACAAATGCATCCATACTTCAAGAGCTGAATATTGAAGAAGGCTGGTTAATAAAGACGATAAAAGGGGGGAAAAATTGAAATATTTTGGTCACTTGAAACGTCACGAAAGTTTGGAGAGAGCAATAATGGAATGGTATATGCCTGGGAAGAGAGGAAGAGGAAGGCCAAAGAGAAGATGAGTGCAGGCTGTGGCAGATGATCTCCAGATGGGTGTATCGGAAGCGGGACATCTTGCTTATGATCGATAGGTTTTCCAGAAGGTTGTTATGGTAGCAGGGTTCTGCAAAGGACATGCTACTGAATGCATGATCCATTTAGGGCTGTCCTATTTTTAAATTGCTACACTATTCTTTTCTTCTGGATATCATTGTGCAGTGGGAGGTATGTGTCGGCATTAACTCGGCTCGAAGGTAGTAACGTGCTCTGTATATCCTTCTTCTGTCTCCCATGGCTGGAAAATTAATTAAGGAGGTACCGCATCGTCATGCATGATGCATCTCTCCCCCCCCCCCCCCCATCGAATTTCGATGCAAATAGCCTTCTCATTCTTTCCAATCTCTCCATCTGAGAACGGCAGAGAGAGAGAGAGAGAGAGAGAGAGAGAGAGAGAGGGTCGCCAGGGCGTACTCAATGGCAGAATGCACCAGTCCCTCGTACAGACAGCAAAGAACATCACATCAAAAGGGGTGTAGCAGGACAAGAACTCTATGTATGAGATCAAAGAAGTAGAGCTAGTGAGCTGATGACGTCGACAGGAAGGAAATTCTGAGGAGGGGATCTGAGCACATATGGGCTGAATGGTCCGATGTGCAAAACAAACTAGTAATTAAAAAAAAAAAAAACAAGAAAGAAAGAAAGAAAGAAGGACAGACAGACAGACAGAAAGAAAGAAAGAAAGAAAGAAAGAAAGGCCAAACAGATGTGTGAACTATTGGGACCATAACATGTTGCAGACCTGGGCGCACGGAGGAGTAGGTGGCCAGTCTTTCTCTCCCATAGCGAACGTCGAGAGCTGACATGGAACCCTGGTCCGACCCAGCTCATACCAATGTCAGCGTAACGCTAACCACTATATCAACGCCCTGGCATACTACACCAGCAATTTGGGTCTCACACATTCTGCCATCACACTCGACTGAGGTGATGTACATTTCATAATATAAAGCATTCTTCTTTACTACTACTACTACTACTACTACTACTACTACTACTACTACTACTACTACTACTACTACTACTACTACTACTACTACTACTACTACTACTACTACTACTACTACTACTACTACTACTACTACTACTACTACTACTACTACTACTACTACTACTACTACTACTACTACTACTACTACTACTACTACTACTACTACTACTACTACTACTACTACTACTACTACTACTACTACTACTACTACTACTACTACTACTACTACTGCTACTACTGCTACTACTGTTGCTACTACTACTACTACTACTACTACTACTACTACTACTACTACTACTACTACTACTACTACTACTACTACTGCTACTACTGCTACTACTGTTGCTACTACTACTACTACTACTACTACTACTACTACTACTACTACTACTACTACTACTACTACTACTACTGCTACTACTGCTACTACTGTTGCTACTACTACTACTACTACTACTACTACTACTACTACTACTACTACTACTACTACTACTACTACTACTACTACTACTACTACTACTACTACTACTACTACTGCTGCTATTACTACTGTTCAACGCGTACTCTGTGAGAATCACCAACGAGCAAATCACTAGACCGGGGAGGACATTGTCATATGCCAACGATGTTTTACTGCAGTGATTCTCAACCGGTAGGGAACTCCCCCCAAGGGGGTATTAAGACCCCAGATTAGCAGTCTCAAACTGGCTTCAGGACCACACAAAACGCGATCGTTCCCCTTGATATATATATATATATATATATATATATATATATATATATATATATATATATATATATATATATATATATATATATATATCTTATATATAAAAGGCAATCTCCGTCTGTATGTCCGTATGTCCTTTATGCGTTCGCGAACGGCCCATCCGATTGAGATGAAATTTTCTACACGTCTTCCTTTCATTCCAGCGCAGCCCACTGTGATATTTTTTTAGTGTGAAATCGGCTGCTTACCCAATATTATTTAATTTTCCATTTTTCATTGTAATTTCTATACAGCAAGGGGACTTAACTCTGTAAAAGTTATTTCAAGGGGCATAACTTTTCTGTATAACTTATAGTCATATTGTTGCATCGTTTTCAAAGATTTATAAACTCTTAGTCCATAGTTATATACCGGCACATGAGTTATAATAAATAGTGATACAATCTTTAAGGCATTTTCAAAGTTTTCATAAAAATAATGCATAATGCATAACATTGTAACTCATCTTTTTATGCTTAAAGAATAAATAAATAATAGTTACCTTATCTCTATCAAGTTTGAAGATTTTATATTTCTTTACACTGTCGCCAACTCTCAGAAGACATGGAACAACTTCAGCCATTATTAAATCTACAGGCATATGCGTTATATTCCTCCTCCTCCTCCTTTCCCCTCCTCCACCTCCTACCCTCTTCCTCTTCCCCTCCCCTCCTCCCTCTCCCTCCTCCATCCTCCTCTTCCCTCTTTCTCCTCCTCCTCCCTCTTCCTCCTCCTTCCTCCTCCTCTTTCCTCCTCCTCCCTCTTCCTCTCTCTTCCTCCTCCTGCCTCCTCGCCCTCCTCCCTCCTCCGAATAACTCCTCTTTCTTCCTCCTCCCTTCTCCTCCTCTCTCCTCCTACTCCCTCCTCCTCCCTCCTCCTCACTCCTCCTCCTCCTACGTCATCCCCCTCCTCCCTCCTCCTCCTTCTCCTCCCTCCTCCTCCTTCTCCTCCCTCTTCCTCCCTCCTTCTCCTCCATCCTCCTCCCCCTCCTCCTCCCTCTTCCTCCATCTCCTCCTCCCTCCTCCTCATCCCTTCTCCTCCTCCCTTCTCCTCCTCCCTCCTCATCCTCTCTCCTCCTCCCTCCTCCTCCTCCCTCTACCTCCTTCCTCCTCCTCCCTCCTCCTTCCTCCACATCCCTCCTCCTCCTCCCTCTTCATCCTCCCTTCTCCTCCTCCCCCTCCTTCTCCTCCCTCCTCCTTCTCCGTCCTCCTTCTCCCTCCGCCTCCTCCCTCCTCCTCCTCTCTCCTCCTCCTCCCTCCTCCATCTACCTCCTCCTCCTCCATCTCCCTCCTCCTCCATCTCCCTCCTCCTCCCTCTCCTCCTCCCTCCTCATCCTGCGTTCTTCTCCTCCCTCCTTCTCCCTCCTCCTCCTCCTCCTTCCTCCTCCCTCTTCCTCCTCCCTCTTCCTCCTCCCTCCTCCCCCTCCTCCCTCCTCTTCCTCCTCCCTCCTCCCCCTCCTCCTCCCCTCCTCCTCCCACCTCCTCCTCCCTCCTCCTGCCTCCTCCTCCTGCCTCCTCCTCCTCCTTCCTCCTCCTCCCTCCTCCTCCCTACTCCTCCTCCTAATCCCTCCTCCTCCCTACTACTTCTCCTCCTTCCTCCTCCCTCCTCTTCCCTCCTCCTCCTCTCTCCGCCTCTCTCCGCCTATCTCTGCCTCCCTCCTACTCCTCCCTCCTCCTCCCTCCTCCACCTCCCTCTTCCTCCTCCCAGCTCCTACTCCTTTTTCTTCTTCTTCTGCTGCTGCTGCCGCTGCTCCATTTACCCAAGTTAATTGTTGGGGAAGATGTAAAGATCTTTCAAGTGCTCTTTCTAATGCTCTTTGTAAGTTGGTCTTCGTTTATCTAAGGTTGTTCTAATTGCAACCAATAAATGATTAGACAGACAGACAGACAGACAGACAGACAGACAGACAGACAGACAGACAGACAGACAGACAGTCGGGAACGGGAACTTATATTACTACTTATATGAATTAAATGAGATGCTCCCCATCAGGGGCTGGGCGAAGCCGGGCCGGATCAGACAGACAGACAGACAGATAGATAGTCGGGAACGGGAACGTGAGCTTATATGACTACTTATATGAATTAAATGAGATGCTCCACACCAGGAGCTGGGCGATGCCGGGCCGGGTCAGACAGACAGACAGACAGACAGACAGACAGACAGACAGACAGATAGTCGGTAACGGGAACGGGAACTTATATGACTACTTATATGAATTAAATTAGATGCTCCCCACCAAGGACTGGGCGAAGCCGGGCCGGGTCAGATAGTGTATATATATATATATATATATATATATATATATATATATATATATATATATATATATATATAATCTCATCTCATCTGATCTCAACTAATCTCATCTCATCATGTTCCTCTTGTACCTTGCGGTGTCGAGGGGAAGTATAAACAGCGGGAGAGTGCCCGCTTACGGGCTTCATGTATGATATGTTTGTGTATTCTCATCTGTCATATTATCAGTTAAATACCATTTTTTATCATGTATAATCTAAACTTATGTTCATTACTGTAGTTTGAGTGAGAGAGTGAGTGAGTGTGAATGAGAGACAGAATGAGTGAGCGTGAGAGTGAATGAGTGAGCGTGAGAGTGAATGAGTGAGCGTGAAAGTGAATGAGTGAGCGTGAAAGTGAATGAGTGAGCGTGAGAGTGAATGAGTGAGCGGGAGAGTGAATGATTGAGCGTGAGAGTGAATGAGTGAGCGGGAGAGTGAATGAGTGAGAGTGAATGAGTGAGCGGGAGAGTGAATGAGTGAGAGTGAATGAGTGAGCGTGAGGGTGAATGAGTGAGCGGGAGAGTGAATGAGTGAGCGTGAGAGCGAATGAGTGAGTTGGAGAGTGAATGAGTGAGAGTGTCTGTGTGTGGGAGTGAATGAGTGTGAGTGAATGAGGGAGAGTGAATGAGTGAGCGTGAGAGTGAATTAGTGAGCGTGAGAGTGAATGAGTGAGCGGGAGAGTGAATGAGTGAGCGGAAGGGTGAATGAGTGAGCGGGAGAGTGAATTAGTGAGAGTGAATGAGTGAGCGGGAGAGTGAATGATTGAGCGGGAGAGTGAATGAGTGAGCGTGAGAGTGAATGAGTGAGCGTGAGAGTGAATGAGTGAGCGTGAGAGTGAATCAGTGAGCGGGAGAGTGAATGATTGAGCGTGAGAGTGAATGAGTGAGCGTGAGAGTGAATGAGTGAGCGACAGAGTGAATGAGTGAACGGGACAGTGAATGAGTGAGTGTGAGAGTGAATGAGTGAGAGTGAATGAGTGAGCGGGAGAGTGAATGATTGAACGGGAGAGTGAATGAGTGAGCGGGAGAGTGAATGAGTGAGCGGGAGAGTGAATGAGTGAGCGGGAGAGACAGAATGAGTGAGCGTGAGAGTGAATGAGTGAGCGGGAGAGTGAATGAGTGAGCGGGAGAGTGAATGAGTGAGCGGGAGAGTGAATGAGTGAGCGGGAGAGTGAATGAGTGAGAGTGTGTGTGTGTGAGTGAATGAGTGAGAGTGAGAGTGAATGAGAGAGAGAGAGAGTGTGTGTGTGGTGTGTGTGGTGTGTGTGTGTGAGTGAATGAGTGAGAGTGAGAGAGAGAGAGAGTGTGTGTGGTGTGTGTGTGTGTGTGTGTGTGTGTGGGACGCGCTGGCATCACTACTTTTACGTCACATACTTTTTATGTACACATTTTTCTCCATGTTTAGCCTTGTTTATATTTACAACATTAATTTCACAATGTTTATTTTTCTTCCTATGTAAATGTATAATGCTCTTGATGAACGAAAGACGAGTGATTGGAAGGGCCGAATGTAAGACGGGCCTGCGCGCCCAATTTGTGACCCTAATAAAGTTGATTTGATTTGATTTGATTTGATTTGATATTCTCATGGACTCTATTATTCACTGCGTCCATCGTTTACGTGTTCGGCCTCTTCCTCTGCTTCCCTCTGGTCTGTACATTATTGCTTGTTGTTGTATACTGTTAGCTGGTGACCTACTTGCATGACCAAATCATTTGGCTTACTGCTTTCTAATAAAATCTAGTGCAGTTATAACCCCCACTTTAGTCCTGATTTCTTCATTTCTGATCTTATATCTTCTTGATACATTGAGTATTCTTCTCAGGAATCTCATTTCTGTTGTTGTAATTTTTCTTTTCTCTGTTTCTGTCACTGTCCAGGTTTGGCATTGGTAACATAGAGTTGGTAGGAAGATTCTGTTGTAAAGTGATTTCTTAGTAGCTATTGATACATGTTTGTTCCTTAGTATTGGTGCCATTTGTCCAATGAGTTGGTTTGCCTTATTGCATCTATTTTCGATCTCGTCTTCTGATTTGCCATCATCAATAATCATTGTTTTTAATTGACCGGATCCATAATAAAAGCTTTCAGATATACATAAATTAAAAGTACACAAACATAAACATTACTTACTTTACTATCTTATGTAAGTTTTATTTCACTTTGAAAATAATATTTTAATTTGTGGTTTATTATTGTTTATATTTTAAATTTAGATTTACGTATCAGTTGAACATACTAGCGGGTGTGCCCGTCCCAGGGCGTGTCATCATCATCAACTGTCTTGCTGCTGGCGTAGGCGTTCATGTCTCTCCACAGATCTTGATCTTTGGTGTTCACGGTCATCTCTGCTGATGGTTATAAAACTGCTGTTATATAGCCGAAAGGGAGGGGGTGCAGACTTGGAGTGAGCACCCAACCTTGAAAAATACAGCATTACACGTGCATTCATAACCTCGTGCTTTCATAATCTCGTGCATTCATAACCCCTGGCAGCAAAAGTAACCAGAACGCTCTAGATGTGTTTGCACGTACATGCATCCGCAGACACGATTGTGCGTGCCTACACATCTACACTCGAGTAAGTCTGCTCTAATAAAAGAAAAGTGCTGAAGACGGGAGTCAACCAGCCAGTAGGCGCAACACAGAAATCAGGATGCCACGCAATTGCACAATGGATATGTCGATTAATGCAAAACGTTATGATGCTCGCCCTGCTTTGGACCCCCAGGCAGGTGCAGCGCCGGGTCATATGCCTCGAAAGGGTCCAACCAAAACAACTGGAGGTTCTTCTCAGATGTGCTTTAGTGGGAATGGAGAATTACGCTTAGACACAGTTATAAAAAGAAGTGAAGTATTTTCCTTCTGTGTTTGTGGTAGAATTCCATGATCACGTCAAGTGGTGAAATGAGTGAGAATCAAAAATAACCCCATTAGGGATCCCCTAGACAAAACAAGCAAATATTTTCATATATTAAATTCCACATTCCACATAATGTTGTTGTGTGGAGTACCCAATGTTGGTTGTTGTGTCTAGTATCCAATGATGGTTATTGTGTCTACAATCCAATGTTGGTTGTTGTCTAATATACCAGATAGGTTGTTGTGTCTAATATTCCATGCAGGTTGTTGTGTCTAGTATCCAATGTTGGTTGTTGTGCCTAATATCCCATGTAGGTTGCTGTGTGTGATATCCAGTTTTGGATGTTTTGTCTAGTATCCCATGTAGGTTGTTGTGTCTAATATACCATATTGGTTGTTGTTGGACCCAGACATGTGCCGAACATGATCTCCTGATTACGAACACAATTTTCAGTCTCCCCATGAGAAATAGGACATCGTGGATGCACCCTCGCTCGAAACACTGGCGGCACCTCATTGACAATGTCATCTTCAGGAAAAGTGACAGACAAGACGTTCGGGTAACAAAATCCATGTGTGTTGCCGAATGTTAAACAGACCATCGTCTCATTGTCTCGAAAATAAACATTCACATCAGGCCACCACGGCGTCCTCAAGGGTAAAAATGAAAAAAAAAAAAAAACTAAATGTCACCCGCCTAAACATCAAGCAAATGCAGCAGTCGTTTGAAAATATGCTGGAAGACCGCCTCAAGCCCAATGCTGCTGCTAAACAGGACACAGAAACAGAGTGGAGAGCCCTAAAGGACATAATTTACAATACTGCTATGGAAATCGTAGGTCCAGCCCCACCCCCCCCCCCCCCCCACCGAAAGCATAAAGATTGGTTTGATGGAAATTCCGAAGACATCAACCAATTGCTGGCCGAGAAACATCTTCTCCTCAAGGCACATTTGAATGACCCGAAGTCAACATAAAAAAAAGATGCCTTCAAGAACATTCAGAGAGTAGTGCAGCAGAAACTTCGGCACATGCGGGACTCCTGGCTGAGCAGTAAAGCTGATGAAATTACGCTGGTTGTATGTCGACCTGATTGCCTCATCACCAAGTGTGGGATGGCCTATCAATATGAACCGGGTGTATGACAAAACATATTGAACCAAATTGGGAAACGGATAACATAAGCAGAGCTGCTGGCCAGTCGTCATCTTTTTCATCTATGAGATGATACAGGGAAGTACCTTGTGCAAAGACTCAACTTGGATCTCCTGAAAGTTTGACAGACCTAGGCCTCAATTTCAATTGGACACAGCCCACTTGCAACATAGTATTCGTGAATTAAGCCCCATGGAGTGGATTAAGTAAAATATTTTATTTCCGAATAGTAAGGATTATAAAAGATTCACCAGCCACTCTCAGTGGACATAATGTGAGTAGAACATAACTGTGGGTACATTTATTTATGTCCCCGGATAAATGTGGACATTATCTGCGTCGCACTGGAGAAGAATAACCGACAGCAACACCTTAGGAAAAGGACTAAACATTAAATAATTAGTTTTAATTATTAGTACTAACTGTGCATTATGTGTGGTTCTTTTCATGCCATGGTTTTGTAAGGTCTGTAGCTTTTTTTCAATGAAGGGTAGTAGAACTAAATAGTGGTTGTTGTGTTGGTTGTAATAACATTGTTTTTTTCTTGGGACAATGGGGTTATCACATTTTAATGTGTTATGATATTATATATCATCCCATGCCTGTTCCTGAAATTCAGTGTGGCCATTACATTTAGCTATATGTCTATTCAGATCTTGATTTAATGCCTGAACTGTTTGTCAAAATTTTGATGTTTACGTCAATTGCTTGTTGATGTTTGTTCAACAGTCGGTGTTATAAATGTTGTAAATAATCAATGTCCTCTAACACTATATACAAACTCTATCGGTTCTTTAGTGGGAATGGAGAACTACGCTTAGACACAGTTATAAAAAGAAGTGAAGTATTTTCCTTCTGTGTTTGTGGTAGAATTCCATGATCACGTCAAGTGGTGAAATGAGTGAGAATAAAAAATAACCCCATTAGGGATCCCCTAGACAAAACAAGCAAATATGTTCATATATTAAATTCCACATTCCACATAATGTTGTTGTGTGGAGTACCCAATGTTGGTTGTTGTGTCTAGTATCCAATGATGGTTATTGTGTCTACAATCCAATGTTGGTTGTTGTCTAATATACCAGATAGGTTGTTGTGTCTAATATTCCATGTAGGTTGTTGTGTCTAGTATCCCATGTTGGTTGTTGTGCCTAATATCCCATGTAGGTTGCTGTGTGTGATATCCAGTTTTGGATGATTTGTCTAGTATCCCATGTAGGTTGTTGTGTCTAATATACCATATTGGTTGTTGTTGGACCCAGACATGTGCCGAACATGATCTCCTGATTACGAACACAATTTTCAGTCTCCCCATGAGAAATAGGACATCGTGGATGCACCCTCGCTCGAAACACTGGCACCTCATTGACTATGTCATCTTCAGGAGAAGTGACAGACAAGACGTTCGGGTAACAAAATCCATGTGTGTTGCCGAATGTTAAACAGACCATCGTCTCATTGTCTCGAAAATAAACATTCACATCAGGCCACCACGGCGTCCTCAAGGGTAAAAATGAAAAAAAAAAAAAAAACTAAATGTCACCCGCCTAAACATCAAGCAAATGCAGCAGTCGTTTGAAAATATGCTGGAAGACCGCCTCAAGCCCAATGCTGCTGCTAAACAGGACACAGAAACAGAGTGGAGAGCCCTAAAGGACATAATTTACAATACTGCTATGGAAATCCTAGGTCCAGCCCCACCCCCCCCCACCCCACCGAAAGCATAAAGATTGGTTTGATGGAAATTCCGAAGACATCAACCAATTGCTGGCCGAGAAAAATCTTCTCCTCAAGGCACATTTGAATGACCCGAAGTCAACATAAAAAAAAGATGCCTTCAAGAACATTCAGAGAGTAGTGCAGCAGAAACTTCGGCACATGCGGGACTCCTGGCTGAGCAGTAAAGCTGATGAAATTACGCTGGTTGTATGTCGACCTGATTGCCTCATCACCAAGTGTGGGATGGCCTATCAATATGAACCGGGTGTATGACAAAACATATTGAACCAAATTGGGAAACGGATAACATAAGCAGAGCTGCTGGCCAGTCGTCATCTTTTTCATCTATGAGATGATACAGGGAAGTACCTTGTGCAAAGACTCAACTTGGATCTCCTGAAAGTTTGACAGACCTAGGCCTCAATTTCAATTGGACACAGCCCACTTGCAACATAGTATTCGTGAATTAAGCCCCATGGAGTGGATTAAGTAAAATATTTTATTTCCGAATAGTAAGGATTATAAAAGATTCACCAGCCACTCTCAGTGGACATAATGTGAGTAGAACATAACTGTGGGTACATTTATTTATGTCCCCGGATAAATGTGGACATTATCTGCGTCGCACTGGAGAAGAATAACCGACAGCAACACCTTAGGAAAAGGACTAAACATTAAATAATTAGTTTTAATTATTAGTACTAACTGTGCATTATGTGTGGTTCTTTTCATGCCATGGTTTTGTAAGGTCTGTAGCTTTTTTTCAATGAAGGGTAGTAGAACCAAATAGTGGTTGTTGTGTTGGTTGTAATAACATTGTTTTTTTCGTGGGACAATGGGGTTATCACATTTTAATGTGTTATGATATTATATATCATCCCATGCCTGTTCCTGAAATTCAGTGTGGCCATTACATTTAGCTATATGTCTATTCAGATCTTGATTTAATGCCTGAACTGTTTGTCAAAATTTTGATGTTTACGTCAATTGCTTGTTGATGTTTGTTCAACAGTCGGTGTTATAAATGTTGTAAATAATCAATGTCCTCTAACACTATATACAAACTCTATCGGTGCTTTAGTGGGAATGGAGAACTACGCTTAGACACAGTTATAAAAAGAAGTGAAGTATTTTCCTTCTGTGTTTGTGGTAGAATTCCATGATCACGTCAAGTGGTGAAATGAGTGAGAATCAAAAATAACCCCATTAGGGATCCCCTAGACAAAACAAGCAAATATTTTCATATATTAAATTCCACATTCCACATAATGTTGTTGTGTGGAGTACCCAATGTTGGTTGTTGTGTCTAGTATCCAATGATGGTTATTGTGTCTACAATCCAATGTTGGTTGTTGTCTAATATACCAGATAGGTTGTTGTGTCTAATATTCCATGTAGGTTGTTGTGTCTAGTATCCCATGTTGGTTGTTGTGCCTAATATCCCATGTAGGTTGCTGTGTGTGATATCCAGTTTTGGATGTTTTGTCTAGTATCCCATGTAGGTTGTTGTGTCTAATATACCATATTGGTTGTTGTTGGACCCAGACATGTGCCGAACATGATCTCCTGATTACGAACACAATTTTCAGTCTCCCCATGAGAAATAGGACATCGTGGATGCACCCTCGCTCGAAACACTGGCACCTCATTGACTATGTAATCTTCAGGAGAAGTGACAGACAAGACGTTCGGGTAACAAAATCCATGTGTGTTGCCGAATGTTAAACAGACCATCGTCTCATTGTCTCGAAAATAAACATTCACATCAGGCCACCACGGCGTCCTCAAGGGTAAAAATGAAAAAAAAAAAAAAACTAAATGTCACCCGCCTAAACATCAAGCAAATGCAGCAGTCGTTTGAAAATATGCTGGAAGACCGCCTCAAGCCCAATGCTGCTGCTAAACAGGACACAGAAACAGAGTGGAGAGCCCTAAAGGACATAATTTACAATACTGCTATGGAAATCCTAGGTCCAGCCCCCCCCCCCCCACCCCACCGAAAGCATAAAGATTGGTTTGATGGAAATTCCGAAGACATCAACCAATTGCTGGCCGAGAAACATCTTCTCCTCAAGGCACATTTGAATGACCCGAAGTCAACATAAAAAAAGATGCCTTCAAGAACATTCAGAGAGTAGTGCAGCAGAAACTTCGGCACATGCGGGACTCCTGGCTGAGCAGTAAAGCTGATGAAATTACGCTGGTTGTATGTCGACCTGATTGCCTCATCACCAAGTGTGGGATGGCCTATCAATATGAACCGGGTGTATGACAAAACATATTGAACCAAATTGGGAAACGGATAACATAAGCAGAGCTGCTGGCCAGTCGTCATCTTTTTCATCTATGAGATGATACAGGGAAGTACCTTGTGCAAAGACTCAACTTGGATCTCCTGAAAGTTTGACAGACCTAGGCCTCAATTTCAATTGGACACAGCCCACTTGCAACATAGTATTCGTGAATTAAGCCCCATGGAGTGGATTAAGTAAAATATTTTATTTCCGAATAGTAAGGATTATAAAAGATTCACCAGCCACTCTCAGTGGACATAATGTGAGTAGAACATAACTGTGGGTACATTTATTTATGTCCCCGGATAAATGTGGACATTATCTGCGTCGCACTGGAGAAGAATAACCGACAGCAACACCTTAGGAAAAGGACTAAACATTAAATAATTAGTTTTAATTATTAGTACTAACTGTGCATTATGTGTGGTTCTTTTCATGCCATGGTTTTGTAAGGTCTGTAGCTTTTTTTCAATGAAGGGTAGTAGAACCAAATAGTGGTTGTTGTGTTGGTTGTAATAACATTGTTTTTTTCTTGGGACAATGGGGTTATCACATTTTAATGTGTTATGATATTATATATCATCCCATGCCTGTTCCTGAAATTCAGTGTGGCCATTACATTTAGCTATATGTCTATTCAGATCTTGATTTAATGCCTGAACTGTTTGTCAAAATTTTGATGTTTACGTCAATTGCTTGTTGATGTTTGTTCAACAGTCGGTGTCATAAATGTTGTAAATAATCAATGTCCTCTAACACTATATACAAACTCTATCGGTGCTTTAGTGGGAATGGAGAACTACGCTTAGACACAGTTATAAAAAGAAGTGAAGTATTTTCCTTCTGTGTTTGTGGTAGAATTCCATGATCACGTCAAGTGGTGAAATGAGTGAGAATCAAAAATAACCCCATTAGGGATCCCCTAGACAAAACAAGCAAATATTTCCATATATTAAATTCCACATTCCACATAATGTTGTTGTGTGGAGTACCCAATGTTGGTTGTTGTGTCTAGTATCCAATGATGGTTATTGTGTCTACAATCCAATGTTGGTTGTTGTCTAATATACCAGATAGGTTGTTGTGTCTAATATTCCATGTAGGTTGTTGTGTCTAGTATCCCATGTTGGTTGTTGTGCCTAATATCCCATGTAGGTTGCTGTGTGTGATATCCAGTTTTGGATGTTTTGTCTAGTATCCCATGTAGGTTGTTGTGTCTAATATACCATATTGGTTGTTGTTGGACCCAGACATGTGCCGAACATGATCTCCTGATTACGAACACAATTTTCAGTCACCCCATGAGAAATAGGACATCGTGGATGCACCCTCGCTCGAAACACTGGCACCTCATTGACTATGTAATCTTCAGGAGAAGTGACAGACAAGACGTTCGGGTAACAAAATCCATGTGTGTTGCCGAATGTTAAACAGACCATCGTCTCATTGTCTCGAAAATAAACATTCACATCAGGCCACCACGGCGTCCTCAAGGGTAAAAATGAAAAAAAAAAAAAAAACTAAATGTCACCCGCCTAAACATCAAGCAAATGCAGCAGTCGTTTGAAAATATGCTGGAAGACCGCCTCAAGCCCAATGCTGCTGCTAAACAGGACACAGAAACAGAGTGGAGAGCCCTAAAGGACATAATTTACAATACTGCTATGGAAATCCTAGGTCCAGCCCCACCCCCCCCCCACCCCACCGAAAGCATAAAGATTGGTTTGATGGAAATTCCGAAGACATCAACCAATTGCTGGCCGAGAAACATCTTCTCCTCAAGGCACATTTGAATGACCCGAAGTCAACATAAAAAAAAGATGCCTTCAAGAACATTCAGAGAGTAGTGCAGCAGAAACTTCGGCACATGCGGGACTCCTGGCTGAGCAGTAAAGCTGATGAAATTACGCTGGTTGTATGTCGACCTGATTGCCTCATCACCAAGTGTGGGATGGCCTATCAATATGAACCGGGTGTATGACAAAACATATTGAACCAAATTGGGAAACGGATAACATAAGCAGAGCTGCTGGCCAGTCGTCATCTTTTTCATCTATGAGATGATACAGGGAAGTACCTTGTGCAAAGACTCAACTTGGATCTCCTGAAAGTTTGACAGACCTAGGCCTCAATTTCAATTGGACACAGCCCACTTGCAACATAGTATTCGTGAATTAAGCCCCATGGAGTGGATTAAGTAAAATATTTTATTTCCGAATAGTAAGGATTATAAAAGATTCACCAGCCACTCTCAGTGGACATAATGTGAGTAGAACATAACTGTGGGTACATTTATTTATGTCCCCGGATAAATGTGGACATTATCTGCGTCGCACTGGAGAAGAATAACCGATAGCAACACCTTAGGAAAAGGACTAAACATTAAATAATTAGTTTTAATTATTAGTACTAACTGTGCATTATGTGTGGTTCTTTTCATGCCATGGTTTTGTAAGGTCTGTAGCTTTTTTTCAATGAAGGGTAGTAGAACCAAATAGTGGTTGTTGTGTTGGTTGTAATAACATTGTTTTTTTTCTTGGGACAATGGGGTTATCACATTTTAATGTGTTATGATATTATATATAATCCCATGCCTGTTCCTGAAATTCAGTGTGGTCATTACATTTAGCTATATGTCTATTCAGATCTTGATTTAATGCCTGAACTGTTTGTCAAAATTTTGATGTTTACGTCAATTGCTTGTTGATGTTTGTTCAACAGTCGGTGTTATAAATGTTGTAAATAATCAATGTCCTCTAACACTATATACAAACTCTATCGGTGCTTTAGTGGGAATGGAGAACTACGCTTAGACACAGTTATAAAAAGAAGTGAAGTATTTTCCTTCTGTGTTTGTGGTAGAATTCCATGATCACGTCAAGTGGTGAAATGAGTGAGAATCAAAAATAACCCCATTAGGGATCCCCTAGACAAAACAAGCAAATATTTTCATATATTAAATTCCACATTCCACATAATGTTGTTGTGTGGAGTACCCAATGTTGGTTGTTGTGTCTAGTATCCAATGATGGTTATTGTGTCTACAATCCAATGTTGGTTGTTGTCTAATATACCAGATAGGTTGTTGTGTCTAATATTCCATGCAGGTTGTTGTGTCTAGTATCCCATGTTGGTTGTTGTGCCTAATATCCCATGTAGGTTGCTGTGTGTGATATCCAGTTTTGGATGTTTTGTCTAGTATCCCATGTAGGTTGTTGCGTCTAATATACCATATTGGTTGTTGTTGGACCCAGACATGTGCCGAACATGATCTCCTGATTACGAACACAATTTTCAGTCTCCCCATGAGAAATAGGACATCGTGGATGCACCCTCGCTCGAAACACTGGCACCTCATTGACTATGTCATCTTCAGGAGAAGTGACAGACAAGACGTTCGGGTAACAAAATCCATGTGTGTTGCCGAATGTTAAACAGACCATCGTCTCATTGTCTCGAAAATAAACATTCACATCAGGCCACCACGGCGTCCTCAAGGGTAAAAAAACAAAACAAAAAAAAAACAAAACTAAATGTCACCCGCCTAAACATCAAGCAAATGCAGCAGTCGTTTGAAAATATGCTGGAAGACCGCCTCAAGCCCAATGCTGCTGCTAAACAGGACACAGAAACAGAGTGGAGAGCCCTAAAGGACATAATTTACAATACTGCTATGGAAATCGTAGGTCCAGCCCCCCCCCCCCCCCACCGAAAGCATAAAGATTGGTTTGATGAAAATTCCGAAGACATCAACCAATTGCTGGCCGAGAAACATCTTCTCCTCAAGGCACATTTGAATGACCCGAAGTCAACATAAAAAAAAGATGCCTTCAAGAACATTCAGAGAGTAGTGCAGCAGAAACTTCGGCACATGCGGGACTCCTGGCTGAGCAGCAAAGCTGATGAAATTCAAGGCTTTGCTGACAGACATGATATGAAAAACTTCTACGACTCACTGAAAGCGGTCTATGGTCCTTCATCACCAGGCATAACTCCCGTCCTCAGTGCAGATGGGGGAACATTGGTCACCGATAAGAAAGAAATCCTTCAACGCTGGGCAGAGCATTTCAGCAACATCTTAAATGCAACTTCCTTCTTAGATGATGAAACCATCAACTGCCTTCCTCAAGTTCCTACCAATGAGACACTTGATGACCTGCCAACCATAGTGGAAGTAAACAAAGCCATCCAGCAACTCTCCAGCTGCAAGGCACCTGGTCCTGACTCCATCCCAGCAGAGATATACAAAGCAGGTAGGCCGGTCCTAACAGAGCAGCTTCACCAAGTCTTTACAAACATATGGGTGAACGAGACCATGCCACAAGATTTCAAGAACGCGTCAATAGTCCACCTTTACAAACGTAAAGGAAACCGCCATTCCTGTGACAACCACCGAGGCATCTCCTAGCTTTCAATTGCAGGGAAGATACTCGCCAGAATTCTTCTCAATCGCCCCACGGCCCATCTCGACCAAGGTCTTCTTCCTGAGAGTCAATGTGGCTTCAGAAAAGAACGTGGAACTGTTGACATGATTTTCGCTGCAAGGCAGCTGCAAGAGAAATGTCAGGAACAGAACTGCGAAATGTTCTTCACTTTCATTGACCTTACCAAGACTTTTGATAAAGTCAGCAGAGAAGGACTGTGGAAGATCATGGCAAAATATGGCTGTCCACGAAAGTTTGTCCAAATAGTGCAGCTATTTCATGATGGTATGCAGGCAAGGGTACAGGAAAATGGTGAACTGTCTGAACCCTTTCCTGTCACCAATGGAGTGAAACAAGGATGTGTCCTGGGACCAACACTGTTCAGCCTCATGTTTTCAGCCATGTTGATGAATGCCTTCGAGAACAACAACATTGGAATAGACATCAACTACCGTATGGATGGAAAGTTATTCAATCTCAGAAGGCTGAAAGCTAAAACCAAAATTAACAGCGTCACCGTCAGAGAGCTCCTGTTTGCTGATGATTGCGCTCTATACACCAACTCAGAGGCGGACATGCAACATAATGTTACAGCTTTCTCACATGCCTGTGCCAACTTTGGGCTCAATATCAACTTGGAGAAGACTGTAGTTATGTACCAGCCAGCTCCAGGGAATAAACACACTGTGCCGAATATCAAAGTGAATGGTCATAGACTAAGTGTTGTGGACAAATTCACCTATCTTGGCAGCACTGTGTCACAAGCTGCCACAATTGATGACGAAGTGAATGCAAGAATCTCCAAGGCCAGTGTGGCCTTTGGCAGACTGTACAAGAATGTATGGGACAGAACTGGAATAAGCCTGCAAACAAAGCTAAAAGTCTACAAAGCAGTTGTATTATCCACACTGCTATATGCTTGTGAAACCTGGACTGTTTATCAGCGACACGCTAGGAAATTAAACCACTTCCACACAGTCTGCCTAAGGAAGCTACTGAAGATTAAATGACAAGACAAGATCCCAGACACTGAAGTCCTAGAAAGAGCGTCCATGCCCAGTAACCACACTCTACTGATGAAGTATCAGATTCGTTGGGCTGGTCACTTGACTCGCATGCTAGATCACAGGCTCCCTAAACTAATTTTATTACAGCGAACTGCGTTGTGGTAAACGCTCCCAAGGTGGCCAGAGGAAACGCTTTAAAGACACCCTGAAAATCTCTCTGAATGCTTTTGAAATTCATCATGACACCTGGGAGACTGCAGCCAGAGACCGAAATTCGTGGCGAGCATCATTACACAAGGGTGCAGTCATGTGTGAGGCGACCAGGACTGCAAGAGCTGTAAAGAAAAGGCAGGACAGAAAAACCACTGCAGGAAATCCTCCTCTAGAAATGTCAAGCATTCTTTGTCCACATTGTCAAAGAACATTTCGAGCCAAAATAGGCCTTATCAGCCATCTTAGAGCTCACGGCTCCATACTTCCAACCCCAATGGATGAAATGAATGGTCATCATCATTCTTGATGGACAAACAACATTGGTTGTTGTGTCGAGTATCACATGCAGGTTGTTGTGACTAATATCGCATGTCGGTTTTTGTGTCTAGTACCCAATGTTTGTTGTGTCTATTATAATATGTATGTTGTTGTATCTAGTATCCAATGTAGGTTCAAATCAAATCAAATCAAATCAACTTTATTTATAGGTTGTTATGTCTAGTGTCCAATGTAGGTTGTTGTGTCTAGTATCTCATGTAGGTTGTTATGTCTAGTATCCCATGCAGGTTGTTGTGTCTAGTCTCCCATGTAGGTTGTTATGTCTAGTCTCCTATGTAGGTTGTTGTGTCTAGTATCCCATGTAGGTTGTTGTGTCTAGTGTCCCATGTAGGTTGTTGTGTCTAGTAACCCATGTAGGTTGTTGTGTCTAGTGTCCCACGTAGGTTGTTGTGTCTAGTGTCCCATGTAAGTTGTTGTGTCTACTATCCCATGTAGGTTGTTGTGTCTACTATCCCATGTAGGTTGTTGTGTCTAGTGTCCCATGTAGGTTGTTGTGTCTACTATCCCATGTAGGTTGTAGTGTCTAGTGTCCCATGTAGGTTGTCGTGTCTACTATCCCATGTAGGTTGCTGTGTCTACTATCCCATGTAGGTTGTTGTGTCTAGTGTCCCATGTAGGTTGTTGTGTCTAGTGTCCCATGTAGGTTGTTGTGTCTCGTGTCCCATGTAGGTTGTTGTGTTTAGTGTCCCATGTAGGTTGTTATGTCTACTATCCCATGTAGGTTGTTATGTCTACTATCCCATGTAGGTTGTTATGTCTAGTATCCCATGTAGGTTGTTATGTCTAGTGTCCCATGTAGGTTGTTATGTCTAGTATCCCATGTAGGTTGTTATGTCTAGTATCCCATGTAGGTTGTTATGTCTGGTGTCCCATGTAGGTTGTTATTTCCACTATCCCATGTAGGTTGTTATGTCCAGTGTCCCATGTAGGTTGATATGTCTACTATCCCATGTAGGTTGTTATTTCTACTATCCCATGTAGGTTGTTGTGTCTAGTATCCCATGTAGGTTGTTATGTCTAGTATCCCATGTAGGTTGTTATGTCTACTATCCCATGTAGGTTGTTATGTCTACTATCCCATGTAGGTTGTTATGTCTAGTATCCCATGTAGGTTGTTATGTCTAGTGTCCCATGTAGGTTGTTATGTCTAGTATCCCATGTAGGTTGTTGTGTCTAGTGTCCCATGTAAGTTGTTGTGTCTACTATCCCATGTAGGTTGTTGTGTCTACTATCCCATGTAGGTTGTTGTGTCTAGTGTCCCATGTAGGTTGTTGTGTCTACTATCCCATGTAGGTTGTAGTGTCTAGTGTCCCATGTAGGTTGTCGTGTCTACTATCCCATGTAGGTTGCTGTGTCTACTATCCCATGTAGGTTGTTGTGTCTAGTGTCCCATGTAGGTTGTTGTGTCTAGTGTCCCATGTAGGTTGTTGTGTCTCGTGTCCCATGTAGGTTGTTGTGTTTAGTGTCCCATGTAGGTTGTTATGTCTACTATCCCATGTAGGTTGTTATGTCTACTATCCCATGTAGGTTGTTATGTCTAGTATCCCATGTAGGTTGTTATGTCTAGTGTCCCATGTAGGTTGTTATGTCTAGTATCCCATGTAGGTTGTTATGTCTAGTATCCCATGTAGGTTGTTATGTCTTGTGTCCCATGTAGGTTGTTATTTCTACTATCCCATGTAGGTTGTTATGTCCAGTGTCCCATGTAGGTTGATATGTCTACTATCCCATGTAGGTTGTTATTTCTACTATCCCATGTAGGTTGTTGTGTCTAGTATCCCATGTAGGTTGTTATGTCTAGTATCCCATGTAGGTTGTTATGTATACTATCCCATGTAGGTTGTATAACAGAGTAGCTCTGTTCAAGGGGTTTAGTTGGCATGGCGTGCAAAGGGAAAACGGATCTATTAGCTGATGCACGCGTGAGCACCCAGTAGTTAGGTATCTAGGGACGCTCACGCGTTGACGTAGAGGCAGGGTAGAGATTAGTTACCATCAACCCCTCAAGCCAACAGGACGTGAGGCTCCATTCATGCAATATGCCATGTTTTTGATACGAATAAGTTTCCTGTAATAAACTCAGACAGTTTCTACGGCTTTGCTTCAGCGTTAATACTTCAGTTGCATTCGTGTCTTGTCGCTCTGTCACAAGATGTGAAATGGTATCTGAATGACTCAGGATCCATAGTTGGTTGTCGCGGCACTTCAATTTTCTTGAGCAACGTCCACTGATGCACACTTGAAAACTGTTCGTGAACAGACGGCCAAAAACATCAACTATGGCGCGGGTAAGAATGTCAATATAATTTCGCGCCGGACACAGGCATCGCTGGTAATCAAAAGTTCCAGGCCATGTCAGAAGCCATAGTCCATCGTTTCGTCAGAAGCCGCAATTAGAGCAGCTTGTCACACCCACAATTCGTTTTCCTGGGGCTATTTGTCAGAGCCGCTATACATCGTATCCTGAGTTGCTGGACAGCCGCTGCCTCACATCAATATTTTCAAAGGGCTTACAACAGCCGTTGCCTGAACTCTATCAAATTTCAAGGGGCCTGCCATGGCCGTTGTCTGGAATTATTGCTTCAAAAGAGGCTTACCATAGCCTGAACTTTGCCATTTTCAGGAAGCTTGTCCAAGCCACCACCTGCATTCTCGGTTGTCTCAACGGGATACCAAAAGCCGGCTGCCTTACATCGTGTCTCAGGGAGCTGACCAAGACTGCCCATTGATCGCCTTGTCAGAGGTCTCTTTGGAAAACGTTTTCTGCCGCCCACGAGTGAAGCGAAGCCGTTTTTTTCAACACGTGTTCTGGCCGTCCTCGGGTGAAACATTCTTCGCTGGTGTCCCTAAAAAGCCCACGGAAGCTGTGTGTTGGAAGAACTCCTAAGTTATCGTCGGTCGGAAATTACAGACTTGCTACGACGCCGTGAGAGACAGACTGAATAATGTGAATTTAATGGTAAAATCTTGTTTTTATTACAAATGTGATTATTATAATTAAGTACTATAATTGTTTGAAATTGATTAATATAGTTAACAAAGTTAGTAAAATGGCACAGGATGAAGTTTCTTTGACGCAGGTTTTGGGAGGAGTAGGTAGAGCCATATCTAAGCTGGACATAGCCTTGAAACAACAGAGTATAGGTATTGATATTGAAAAATTCAGTGGTCAGGCAAAATATTTTAAAAAATGGGCTGTAGCCATCGAGAAACACGCCTTTTTGGTGGGAGCCACAGATGAGGAAAAGAAAAAATTTGCTTACCAGACAAGTGTAACGCCAGTATCGGACCACATTAGGAGAAAACTAGAAGCCGGAACAGATGAGACTTGGGAACATTTTAAAGATGACTTAGCACATAAATACGTAGAGATCACAGATCCCCAACACGCATTTTCAGTATTAAGACAATCTAGGCAAGACAATGGAGAAAGTGTTCAGTTATATAGTGATAGGCTAATTAATCTAGCTGAAGAGGCGTTTCTAGGACAGAATGTACAAGAGGAAGAGGTAGAAAGGATACTGGTCGGAATTTTCGGGGATGGAATAAAGTCGGATGGACTGAAATTTAAACTAATGCGGGAAAATCCAGCTAGGTTATCACAGGCTGTGGATATAGCCATACAAGAGGAAAGTTTGAGAAGGAGATTTAGATTAAGGGTAGGTCGAGAAATAGGAGGTAATAGAGAAGACAGAATAGAGGAACCTATGGAAATAGGACAAGCAAGGTATGGATGGAGAAGAAGGGGAGAAATACAGACACTGCAGGGAAATAATGAAAGTACTCACGATAGAGAAAGACAGATGAGAAATCCTATAAGAGAGTGTCAGAAGTCGGGGTGCCCCACCGGCTAGATGAATGTATTATTCACTGGCGAGCAACCCCAGATAGTCAGAAACTGACTAGGGACAAAATCTATATGGCTGAACTACAGATTAAGCCCTTGAATATCCAACATACAGTTCCTAGTGGCTCGTTACAAAATTGAAATGAACTGTGCTGAATATTCGCCAAGGATCAGGAAAGAGAAGTTTAGCTGAGATAGATGTTTAAGTCTAAATATATGAACATAGACGACTATTCTCAGTACAGGTTTTTCTCCCTGACTGCTCCCTTCCTTGGTGTGTAAGTGAACCCCCACCAATGTACACACACAACACGTATGCACAATTGGAATTAAAAGATAACGACAGAACTATGAGTTACAATACTACAACATTTATTTACTAATCATAATCATAGACATCTGATGGTTCAAGATGAGGATGATGAAATCATATAACATATTGTGATGAGAAACATTACGTAACTTTACTTGTTACTTCATCTATCTGGAACTGTGGTCCAGATCCCCACTCTCCAGTAGACTCAACAAAAGAAAAAGAACAGCTTGCCGGTATTCTGCGATCCTGTCAGTCCTGACACTCCTAGTCAGTAGTCTCTAGTCTTGAGATCTATAACATAGGGCTCCTTGTGAGAGCTTGAAAGAAAGTCAAGAATGTGTTATATCAGTTCTACATCAGCGCAATCCTAATTAAAACATATCATAACACAAACATATACAATGACCAGTCTGGCCAAGTTTATCTTCCAGCTCTACGGTGTTCACCATCCTCCTTCTCCCTACTGTCTTTAGTCTGGGACGGGCTTTTCAATTGTCTCACACGCCTGTAATGATTACATTTCTGCCGCCCCATGTCCATGTCGCTAATGCAGAAATTCTGTGTCGTACAGCCGCTCCGTCCAATGTTAGTTTAGCAGCTCACAGGGTCGGTAAGTGTATTATACCAATGCCAGGTCATCCGGGCTTACAAGCCGTGACCAATAGCTGTGCCAGGTTTCCATGCATTACCGTGGACGCACGCCCACAATACACTGAGAAAGTTTAGCACCATATACCCCATGACCTTTGTGGGTAATGTCTGTACCATTACACCTCTGCTACAAATGCAATCGATGGTTAGTGTGCCAATGCGCACACCATAATATAACACGTCATATTGATAGGCTAGCATATGACAATCAATATACCAAACATGAAATACACATAAAACATTAATTAAACTAGACATATTATGATACTTTAACATAATAGCATAATGCACTAGTTAGTTTGTGAAATTACACATACATACATCCAACATATCCGTAAACATTATGTTACTTCAAGATGGACATATGATGATACTCACATAATAGCATCAGGCATTATTAATGAGTACTAATATTGTATAGCTACCAAATGAGATATACAACAAGTCTAATTGAAGTTACCACACAGACCAGCTATATTTGCTGAGCTGCCCGGTTTAATCACCTGCTGTTGTAAGAATTAAATAAATAGTCAGTTGACTATATTCTGTACAACAAATGCACACACCAAAAAAGCAACTAGTCTAGTTTAGAAAGAGATGGCAAGCATCTGCTACGACACCTCAAGTATATCTAGACAAGACCTGCCTTCCATAAGTTTCTACTTCTCAGAAGAATAACACTTTAAAGCAATATGATATTGAACGCAGAACTTAGAAAGAACACTCAAGTAATCTATGACAATGATAGTTCTTGCAATAACCTAGATCAGATATAGACTGAAAATCGGTCCATCCATCTAAGAAACTAAGAGAATTACTAAGGGACTAGTTACTAAGAAATAATTCCTAGAAGCCAACAAAAAAAATCATGCATATGACTACAGACATTGAGATAGTTCCTACCTGTTCTGAAGTCACACTTAATCTAACATAAAACAGGCTAGGGACCCTTATTTAAGCTGAGTCAAGCAGACAGTATTACCTCCTTGGCATTCCCGTCATAAATTCTTCTTATCTCCTCCTGACAGTAATTGCCCTTATCATTGCAATTAACTCCAAGTCTGTCCAGTCATAAAAATTCTTTTAACCACTAACCCTCACCATAGTGTCACACCTGGATGGTTTTGCGTTGCCAGCCCCAGATCAGTTTCACAGTCTTATCAGTGATTTCACACCTTGCAGAGTCTGCCAGTCCGAGTGGACCGGGCTTGTGTACCGCCCTGGGGCCATTATCTCTCCCTGTGTCAATGTTGTTCACGCCTGGGTGGTTTCCTACCTGTGCTTATCAGGTGTCAGCCTGGTCAGTTTTAATTACACAGTCCATGGCCCCTTCATTGTTGATTCAGCATGTCTGGGTCAGCAGTTTCCCAAGGTGTATACTAATTATCTAGTTGCCGTTTTACTTGCCATCTGCAAGCTTACGTCATGGCTAGAGGCTTTTTGTGAATAATCTTACCTCACGACTAGATAATTTTGGAGTAGTGTGATTAATTCATTCTTTCTCAATTTGGCCTCTCAAATTTGGAGACCGAGAAAAATATTCTGGGATGTTAAGGCGGCCAATTCGTGACAGAGCTTTCCCCTTAAAAAAAAAAAGTTTCTGCCAGAAATCTTTTGTCAAAGCACGCCGTACATCCCAGAATAATGCCTAAGCACTCTCCGTTCTGTATCTGCCTAAAGGTTTCCAATATTCCTTGTGGCAGTGGGTTGTCCTGCATCTGCATAAAGACGTTCCATTTCCATAACCCAAAGATACACGGGATAGATCCTTGTACCTGGTTTTAGGCCGGGATTCCATGCAATAGCTTGGTAAAATCCGGTAATTGTCAGAAGGTTGTAATTTTACCCCTCTGGGAAAGATCACAATCAACGGGATTCTTCTACGCCTCTGGGCAGCAATTGTTTTACACCATTCACTCACGTGATTTACTCCTTTCAGCCGAGGATGTACCCGTAGTGAGGTCTTGCATAAGCTGGCCACAGCAAAGCTTGTCTCCGTGATATTCCTCCATCCTTTATAGATCCTTAACAGATTCATCAATATCTTCCTTTTGAAAGGAATAATGTTACACATCATGGTCCCATGATATAAATTCAACTGGCGCTTTCCTCCTTCAATGTCGGGAGTAACAATCGTCCCTCCTCGGTGTCGCGGTTTCTTCCCCTGATAATCAGTTAATGGGCTGAGTTTCTCTGCATTAGAGTTTCGTGTGAAAACCGTGCTAGAAAGTGGAATTTTAGTGTGCCAAGTTGTCCTGCCTTGAGAAATAACATAGTTACTCCAGGGCGATAAAGTGGTGTTACTTTTGAATAAAGTATCCACAAATAGCTGATCTACTCCTATCAAATCGACCTGACTGAAGGGTAGATTGAGTCCTAAGAGTGTTGATTCCAAACCACTCTTGACTTCTGTTACTTCAGGTTCCTGTTGCTGGAATTCCCTGATAACTTCAGCTAATGAGATGATAGGCGTTTCTTCCTCCATCTTGTGCAAAGAATTTTCTTCTTTAGCAACTACAGACAATGTTGTCTGCACAATCTCAGAGTCCATATTCTGGCTCATGACAATTCCCTGTGTTTCATGAGTCTCCGAACTGGTATACTCTGAGATAACAACTGGAAATGTTTCCTGGTCTGGATGTTCCTCTCTGGTCGTGCTTTCATGGGCTAAGTCCAGTTGAGGTAACTCCTGTGATGGGCTGGTGTCTACACAATCCATCACTCTACGTAAATCATTTGAACTGATGTCTAGTGTCTTTTCCTGAGCTGCAGCCTCAAAGATCACAAGGGGTTCCGGGTCATCCTTCATCCCACTGTCAGTCAAATTTAATCCCACTTCTTCCTCGTCTGGGCTGAAGGGAATAATAAAGTCGGTTACCTTTCGATCTCCGACCTCCTTAAAAGATGTCCTCAGGTCATCTTCCTCTTGAGTTTCACCTCTCGTTGAAGTAAAATGAGATTCCTGGGAGTCTTGTACTGGCGGACCAGTTAAACCACATATCTTGTGGTACGAACAGTTGTCCTCTGGGTAACTGTTAGTAGGCAAATTATCTGAACTGATAATTAGTGATTCTTCCCGCGTTGCAGTAATGAAATTCACCTGGGATTCAGTTACTTCCATCCTCCCTATTTCAGTCAGATGTAATTCCACTTCGTGATTCTGTGAACAGAAGGGATTGTGAGAATCGGCTAGGTCTCCGCCTGCGACCTCATTAAAGGTTGTCTTCAGTTCCTCTTTCTCTCGAGATTCATTTCTCGTAGCAGTCAAGTGGTTTTCCTGAAGGTCCTCTACTGTCAAACGACTATTGCCGTGGTGCAAACAGTTATCACGTTTGTGACTGTTTGAAATGCCCTTGGCACGTTTTTTCTTCCCTCTTTTCCGTTTAGGACTGGGTCGAATGAGAACCTGTAGTTCCCGGTCCACTACCTCTGATTCCGCGGTGGTTGGCAACGATGTCCCTTCCTTCCTGGTTGGGTGAACATCCGTATCTCCTACCTTATGTTCCGCTAGAAAGGTTAGCTTCTCCACATTGACTGTTTCCATATGCTGTTTATTAATCTCTGCTTCTTCAGTTTTGCTACGCTCTTGTGCTCCAAAGAACTCATCATTTTCTTTAAACATAATTTCTTCTTCTTGGTCCCACCATTCTAACTCAGCTGTGATATACATTTCTAGTTGCTCCCCCTTTAAGCCTTTTCTTATGCCCCACCCTTTCGCGGACTCTGAGAAATCTGCGCGCGCCTTCATGTCCTCTTCGGGATTCCGGTAACGTAAGGCCATAATTGCAAAGGACTATATTCAGGTAAGCTCCTATGTATATATCAAAAATCAGATCTAAGCTAGAAAGACAAGAGTTAACTACTGACAGTCTACGCTATCCAATGTGTATAGTTTAGCCTCAGCAGTGAAAGACAACTGAAAATAATATTCAAGTAGTACCTGGCGACAGCAGTGAAGTAAGTGTGAGAGATATGCTACACAGTAATCAACAGTAATATTTATCTAAATAAACATTAAAATGCACTGCATACATGTCAAAATGAACATGGCATATATTAGCATAAAATTGCAAATCAGTCAAGCAGTTAAATCATCAAACACATCAATGTAAATATGATTAAAGTGTTCAATTATCCATAAATGATTAATGGTAACACTAAATGATAGATGATGGTATTTTTCTCATAAGTTCTTATCTGTTATACTTTTGAAAAGTTATATATGTACTCTGAAACTTCCTCAACTAAAAGTAGCTACATTTGATGATAGTCTATTTTGATGACTGAAGATTACAAGAGTTAACTTTTAAAATCGTATGTCTAGGGTCTAGTACCGGAGTCTATTGAAAGCGAGAAGTCCGAATTCAAATAGAAGCCCAATCAGTAGGATTGGGTTAAAATTGCAATCCCGGACGAGCCCCCAATCTGTCAGAAGTCGGGGTGCCCCACCGGCTAGATGAATGTATTATTCACTGGCGAGCAACCCCAGATAGTCAGAAACTGACTAGGGACAAAATCTATATGGCTGAACTACAGATTAAGCCCTTGAATATCCAACATACAGTTCCTAGTGGCTCGTTACAAAATTGAAATGAACTGTGCTGAATATTCGCCAAGGATCAGGAAAGAGAAGTTTAGCTGAGATAGATGTTTAAGTCTAAATATATGAACATAGACGACTATTCTCAGTACAGGTTTTTCTCCCTGACTGCTCCCTTCCTTGGTGTGTAAGTGAACCCCCACCAATGTACACACACAACACGTATGCACAATTGGAATTAAAAGATAACGACAGAACTATGAGTTACAATACTACAACATTTATTTACTAATCATAATCATAGACATCTGATGGTTCAAGATGAGGATGATGAAATCATATAACATATTGTGATGAGAAACATTACGTAACTTTACTTGTTACTTCATCTATCTGGAACTGTGGTCCAGATCCCCACTCTCCAGTAGACTCAACAAAAGAAAAAGAACAGCTTGCCGGTATTCTGCGATCCTGTCAGTCCTGACACTCCTAGTCAGTAGTCTCTAGTCTTGAGATCTATAACATAGGGCTCCTTGTGAGAGCTTGAAAGAAAGTCAAGAATGTGTTATATCAGTTCTACATCAGCGCAATCCTAATTAAAACATATCATAACACAAACATATACAATGACCAGTCTGGCCAAGTTTATCTTCCAGCTCTACGGTGTTCACCATCCTCCTTCTCCCTACTGTCTTTAGTCTGGGACGGGCTTTTCAATTGTCTCACACGCCTGTAATGATTACATTTCTGCCGCCCCATGTCCATGTCGCTAATGCAGAAATTCTGTGTCGTACAGCCGCTCCGTCCAATGTTAGTTTAGCAGCTCACAGGGTCGGTAAGTGTATTATACCAATGCCAGGTCATCCGGGCTTACAAGCCGTGACCAATAGCTGTGCCAGGTTTCCATGCATTACCGTGGACGCACGCCCACAATACACTGAGAAAGTTTAGCACCATATACCCCATGACCTTTGTGGGTAATGTCTGTACCATTACACCTCTGCTACAAATGCAATCGATGGTTAGTGTGCCAATGCGCACACCATAATATAACACGTCATATTGATAGGCTAGCATATGACAATCAATATACCAAACATGAAATACACATAAAACATTAATTAAACTAGACATATTATGATACTTTAACATAATAGCATAATGCACTAGTTAGTTTGTGAAATTACACATACATACATCCAACATATCCGTAAACATTATGTTACTTCAAGATGGACATATGATGATACTCACATAATAGCATCAGGCATTATTAATGAGTACTAATATTGTATAGCTACCAAATGAGATATACAACAAGTCTAATTGAAGTTACCACACAGACCAGCTATATTTGCTGAGCTGCCCGGTTTAATCACCTGCTGTTGTAAGAATTAAATAAATAGTCAGTTGACTATATTCTGTACAACAAATGCACACACCAAAAAAGCAACTAGTCTAGTTTAGAAAGAGATGGCAAGCATCTGCTACGACACCTCAAGTATATCTAGACAAGACCTGCCTTCCATAAGTTTCTACTTCTCAGAAGAATAACACTTTAAAGCAATATGATATTGAACGCAGAACTTAGAAAGAACACTCAAGTAATCTATGACAATGATAGTTCTTGCAATAACCTAGATCAGATATAGACTGAAAATCGGTCCATCCATCTAAGAAACTAAGAGAATTACTAAGGGACTAGTTACTAAGAAATAATTCCTAGAAGCCAACAAAAAAAATCATGCATATGACTACAGACATTGAGATAGTTCCTACCTGTTCTGAAGTCACACTTAATCTAACATAAAACAGGCTAGGGACCCTTATTTAAGCTGAGTCAAGCAGACAGTATTACCTCCTTGGCATTCCCGTCATAAATTCTTCTTATCTCCTCCTGACAGTAATTGCCCTTATCATTGCAATTAACTCCAAGTCTGTCCAGTCATAAAAATTCTTTTAACCACTAACCCTCACCATAGTGTCACACCTGGATGGTTTTGCGTTGCCAGCCCCAGATCAGTTTCACAGTCTTATCAGTGATTTCACACCTTGCAGAGTCTGCCAGTCCGAGTGGACCGGGCTTGTGTACCGCCCTGGGGCCATTATCTCTCCCTGTGTCAATGTTGTTCACGCCTGGGTGGTTTCCTACCTGTGCTTATCAGGTGTCAGCCTGGTCAGTTTTAATTACACAGTCCATGGCCCCTTCATTGTTGATTCAGCATGTCTGGGTCAGCAGTTTCCCAATGTGTATACTAATTATCTAGTTGCCATTTTACTTGCCATCTGCAAGCTTACGTCATGGCTAGAGGCTTTTTGTGAATAATCTTACCTCACGACTAGATAATTTTGGAGTAGTGTGATTAATTCATTCTTTCTCAATTTGGCCTCTCAAATTTGGAGACCGAGAAAAATATTCTGGGATGTTAAGGCGGCCAATTCGTGACAGAGCTTTCCCCTTAAAAAAAAAAAGTTTCTGCCAGAAATCTTTTGTCAAAGCACGCCGTACATCCCAGAATAATGCCTAAGCACTCTCCGTTCTGTATCTGCCTAAAGGTTTCCAATATTCCTTGTGGCAGTGGGTTGTCCTGCATCTGCATAAAGACGTTCCATTTCCATAACCCAAAGATACACGGGATAGATCCTTGTACCTGGTTTTAGGCCGGGATTCCATGCAATAGCTTGGTAAAATCCGGTAATTGTCAGAAGGTTGTAATTTTACCCCTCTGGGAAAGATCACAATCAACGGGATTCTTCTACGCCTCTGGGCAGCAATTGTTTTACACCATTCACTCACGTGATTTACTCCTTTCAGCCGAGGATGTACCCGTAGTGAGGTCTTGCATAAGCTGGCCACAGCAAAGCTTGTCTCCGTGATATTCCTCCATCCTTTATAGATCCTTAACAGATTCATCAATATCTTCCTTTTGAAAGGAATAATGTTACACATCATGGTCCCATGATATAAATTCAACTGGCGCTTTCCTCCTTCAATGTCGGGAGTAACAATCGTCCCTCCTCGGTGTCGCGGTTTCTTCCCCTGATAATCAGTTAATGGGCTGAGTTTCTCTGCATTAGAGTTTCGTGTGAAAACCGTGCTAGAAAGTGGAATTTTAGTGTGCCAAGTTGTCCTGCCTTGAGAAATAACATAGTTACTCCAGGGCGATAAAGTGGTGTTACTTTTGAATAAAGTATCCACAAATAGCTGATCTACTCCTATCAAATCGACCTGACTGAAGGGTAGATTGAGTCCTAAGAGTGTTGATTCCAAACCACTCTTGACTTCTGTTACTTCAGGTTCCTGTTGCTGGAATTCCCTGATAACTTCAGCTAATGAGATGATAGGCGTTTCTTCCTCCATCTTGTGCAAAGAATTTTCTTCTTTAGCAACTACAGACAATGTTGTCTGCACAATCTCAGAGTCCATATTCTGGCTCATGACAATTCCCTGTGTTTCATGAGTCTCCGAACTGGTATACTCTGAGATAACAACTGGAAATGTTTCCTGGTCTGGATGTTCCTCTCTGGTCGTGCTTTCATGGGCTAAGTCCAGTTGAGGTAACTCCTGTGATGGGCTGGTGTCTACACAATCCATCACTCTACGTAAATCATTTGAACTGATGTCTAGTGTCTTTTCCTGAGCTGCAGCCTCAAAGATCACAAGGGGTTCCGGGTCATCCTTCATCCCACTGTCAGTCAAATTTAATCCCACTTCTTCCTCGTCTGGGCTGAAGGGAATAATAAAGTCGGTTACCTTTCGATCTCCGACCTCCTTAAAAGATGTCCTCAGGTCATCTTCCTCTTGAGTTTCACCTCTCGTTGAAGTAAAATGAGATTCCTGGGAGTCTTGTACTGGCGGACCAGTTAAACCACATATCTTGTGGTACGAACAGTTGTCCTCTGGGTAACTGTTAGTAGGCAAATTATCTGAACTGATAATTAGTGATTCTTCCCGCGTTGCAGTAATGAAATTCACCTGGGATTCAGTTACTTCCATCCTCCCTATTTCAGTCAGATGTAATTCCACTTCGTGATTCTGTGAACAGAAGGGATTGTGAGAATCGGCTAGGTCTCCGCCTGCGACCTCATTAAAGGTTGTCTTCAGTTCCTCTTTCTCTCGAGATTCATTTCTCGTAGCAGTCAAGTGGTTTTCCTGAAGGTCCTCTACTGTCAAACGACTATTGCCGTGGTGCAAACAGTTATCACGTTTGTGACTGTTTGAAATGCCCTTGGCACGTTTTTTCTTCCCTCTTTTCCGTTTAGGACTGGGTCGAATGAGAACCTGTAGTTCCCGGTCCACTACCTCTGATTCCGCGGTGGTTGGCAACGATGTCCCTTCCTTCCTGGTTGGGTGAACATCCGTATCTCCTACCTTATGTTCCGCTAGAAAGGTTAGCTTCTCCACATTGACTGTTTCCATATGCTGTTTATTAATCTCTGCTTCTTCAGTTTTGCTACGCTCTTGTGCTCCAAAGAACTCATCATTTTCTTTAAACATAATTTCTTCTTCTTGGTCCCACCATTCTAACTCAGCTGTGATATACATTTCTAGTTGCTCCCCCTTTAAGCCTTTTCTTATGCCCCACCCTTTCGCGGACTCTGAGAAATCTGCGCGCGCCTTCATGTCCTCTTCGGGATTCCGGTAACGTAAGGCCATAATTGCAAAGGACTATATTCAGGTAAGCTCCTATGTATATATCAAAAATCAGATCTAAGCTAGAAAGACAAGAGTTAACTACTGACAGTCTACGCTATCCAATGTGTATAGTTTAGCCTCAGCAGTGAAAGACAACTGAAAATAATATTCAAGTAGTACCTGGCGACAGCAGTGAAGTAAGTGTGAGAGATATGCTACACAGTAATCAACAGTAATATTTATCTAAATAAACATTAAAATGCACTGCATACATGTCAAAATGAACATGGCATATATTAGCATAAAATTGCAAATCAGTCAAGCAGTTAAATCATCAAACACATCAATGTAAATATGATTAAAGTGTTCAATTATCCATAAATGATTAATGGTAACACTAAATGATAGATGATGGTATTTTTCTCATAAGTTCTTATCTGTTATACTTTTGAAAAGTTATATATGTACTCTGAAACTTCCTCAACTAAAAGTAGCTACATTTGATGATAGTCTATTTTGATGACTGAAGATTACAAGAGTTAACTTTTAAAATCGTATGTCTAGGGTCTAGTACCGGAGTCTATTGAAAGCGAGAAGTCCGAATTCAAATAGAAGCCCAATCAGCAGGATTGGGTTAAAATTGCAATCCCGGACGAGCCCCCAATCTGTCAGAAGTCGGGGTGCCCCACCGGCTAGATGAATGTATTATTCACTGGCGAGCAACCCCAGATAGTCAGAAACTGACTAGGGACAAAATCTATATGGCTGAACTACAGATTAAGCCCTTGAATATCCAACATACAGTTCCTAGTGGCTCGTTACAAAATTGAAATGAACTGTGCTGAATATTCGCCAAGGATCAGGAAAGAGAAGTTTAGCTGAGATAGATGTTTAAGTCTAAATATATGAACATAGACGACTATTCTCAGTACAGGTTTTTCTCCCTGACTGCTCCCTTCCTTGGTGTGTAAGTGAACCCCCACCAATGTACACACACAACACGTATGCACAATTGGAATTAAAAGATAACGACAGAACTATGAGTTACAATACTACAACATTTATTTACTAATCATAATCATAGACATCTGATGGTTCAAGATGAGGATGATGAAATCATATAACATATTGTGATGAGAAACATTACGTAACTTTACTTGTTACTTCATCTATCTGGAACTGTGGTCCAGATCCCCACTCTCCAGTAGACTCAACAAAAGAAAAAGAACAGCTTGCCGGTATTCTGCGATCCTGTCAGTCCTGACACTCCTAGTCAGTAGTCTCTAGTCTTGAGATCTATAACATAGGGCTCCTTGTGAGAGCTTGAAAGAAAGTCAAGAATGTGTTATATCAGTTCTACATCAGCGCAATCCTAATTAAAACATATCATAACACAAACATATACAATGACCAGTCTGGCCAAGTTTATCTTCCAGCTCTACGGTGTTCACCATCCTCCTTCTCCCTACTGTCTTTAGTCTGGGACGGGCTTTTCAATTGTCTCACACGCCTGTAATGATTACATTTCTGCCGCCCCATGTCCATGTCGCTAATGCAGAAATTCTGTGTCGTACAGCCGCTCCGTCCAATGTTAGTTTAGCAGCTCACAGGGTCGGTAAGTGTATTATACCAATGCCAGGTCATCCGGGCTTACAAGCCGTGACCAATAGCTGTGCCAGGTTTCCATGCATTACCGTGGACGCACGCCCACAATACACTGAGAAAGTTTAGCACCATATACCCCATGACCTTTGTGGGTAATGTCTGTACCATTACACCTCTGCTACAAATGCAATCGATGGTTAGTGTGCCAATGCGCACACCATAATATAACACGTCATATTGATAGGCTAGCATATGACAATCAATATACCAAACATGAAATACACATAAAACATTAATTAAACTAGACATATTATGATACTTTAACATAATAGCATAATGCACTAGTTAGTTTGTGAAATTACACATACATACATCCAACATATCCGTAAACATTATGTTACTTCAAGATGGACATATGATGATACTCACATAATAGCATCAGGCATTATTAATGAGTACTAATATTGTATAGCTACCAAATGAGATATACAACAAGTCTAATTGAAGTTACCACACAGACCAGCTATATTTGCTGAGCTGCCCGGTTTAATCACCTGCTGTTGTAAGAATTAAATAAATAGTCAGTTGACTATATTCTGTACAACAAATGCACACACCAAAAAAGCAACTAGTCTAGTTTAGAAAGAGATGGCAAGCATCTGCTACGACACCTCAAGTATATCTAGACAAGACCTGCCTTCCATAAGTTTCTACTTCTCAGAAGAATAACACTTTAAAGCAATATGATATTGAACGCAGAACTTAGAAAGAACACTCAAGTAATCTATGACAATGATAGTTCTTGCAATAACCTAGATCAGATATAGACTGAAAATCGGTCCATCCATCTAAGAAACTAAGAGAATTACTAAGGGACTAGTTACTAAGAAATAATTCCTAGAAGCCAACAAAAAAAATCATGCATATGACTACAGACATTGAGATAGTTCCTACCTGTTCTGAAGTCACACTTAATCTAACATAAAACAGGCTAGGGACCCTTATTTAAGCTGAGTCAAGCAGACAGTATTACCTCCTTGGCATTCCCGTCATAAATTCTTCTTATCTCCTCCTGACAGTAATTGCCCTTATCATTGCAATTAACTCCAAGTCTGTCCAGTCATAAAAATTCTTTTAACCACTAACCCTCACCATAGTGTCACACCTGGATGGTTTTGCGTTGCCAGCCCCAGATCAGTTTCACAGTCTTATCAGTGATTTCACACCTTGCAGAGTCTGCCAGTCCGAGTGGACCGGGCTTGTGTACCGCCCTGGGGCCATTATCTCTCCCTGTGTCAATGTTGTTCACGCCTGGGTGGTTTCCTACCTGTGCTTATCAGGTGTCAGCCTGGTCAGTTTTAATTACACAGTCCATGGCCCCTTCATTGTTGATTCAGCATGTCTGGGTCAGCAGTTTCCCAAGGTGTATACTAATTATCTAGTTGCCATTTTACTTGCCATCTGCAAGCTTACGTCATGGCTAGAGGCTTTTTGTGAATAATCTTACCTCACGACTAGATAATTTTGGAGTAGTGTGATTAATTCATTCTTTCTCAATTTGGCCTCTCAAATTTGGAGACCGAGAAAAATATTCTGGGATGTTAAGGCGGCCAATTCGTGACAGAGAGACAGTAATTGGTACAAATATAGTCTGTTTGAATTGTGGTCAGAGAGGACACAGTTATAAATTTTGTGGCAACAGACGTGTCCAAGCAAATACACAGAATAGAAATGTTAACTGCAGAACAAGTAGAAATTTTGAAGACAGGCAGAGGAATTTTGCAAGATCAGGAGGTCAGGGAAACTGGCGCCCCACTTACTGAATAGGGTCCGCAGTGTGGTGGGGGGGGGGGAATAAAAAAGTTCCAAGAATTAAGGAATATGTCAGTTACCCAAATGACAAGTATATGAGAAATAGAGAATATAGAAAATGACCCCAACTTGGAGAGATAAAACAGTTCTTAGTGAATATGACTGATCCCAGTTCATGCATAATAGAAATAGGAAAATTTAGAATCAGAACATTGATTGATTCGGGAGCTCAAGTCAGTGTGATCAAGGAAATTTTTTTATACCGAATATTAAAGAATGTCAAAATATTCAGGAATCAGGACACCCTTCACTCTGTTACCGGACAAAATTTAGAGACGGTCGGTCATACAATGATCAATTTAAAATTAGGAGGAATTAATGTAAGACACCTTTTCCATGTAGTCAGAGATTTAAACAGGAACATGATTCTAGGCAGGGATTTCTTACTGAAAAATGGTGTAAGACTTTATTTCGATTTACATAAGTTGAGATTCCAAGATGTTTATGTGGATTTAGAGCAGTGTTTCCCAACCTTTTTTGTACCATGCCCCACTTAAGCCTTTCTAAAATTCATATTGCCCCCCTCCCCCGCCCCATGCCCCCCCCCCCCCCTCCCCCTCAACATATACATTATTTTTAATATTCAAAAATTGAAATGTTCACTAAAGAAACTTGAATGATAGGTTTTAGAAAGAAATCACTAGGTAATTATTGAGCAAACACAGTAAGTAAATTTTCAAAACATATAATGGAGAACTGAAATTCAATTACAAAATAATTTTAATGAAAGATTTTTCCATATTATTTTAATTATTAGTAATTATTTATTATTTAAATTTAGTGAGATCCTTGCGCTTGATGCTTGCTGCAAAGAGATCTTATGTCAGGTTCCAATTTAGTTAACTTCAGTCTCAAGTCTCCCCGTTTTATTATATTCAGCCGATTTCTTCCATTTTCGAATTGCCCCCCTTAACAGTCAAATTGCCCCCCTGTGGGGCGTGGGCCCCACGTTGGGAAACACTGATTTAGAGGAAGATATGCACGTGTCGGCACTGATCAGAGTAAAAACGTCCATGACCTTAAAACCACAGACGGTCAATCTGATACAGGCAAAAATAAAAAAAAAAATCCTTATTTTTCGATAGGAACAACAGTCACAATAACAGAGTTGGAAAAAGAGATAATAGACGAACCTGGTTTAGAAGTTCCAGATGGAATAATGACACTAAACAAAGACCTTAGTTTTCCAGTAATGGTTATTAACAACACAGGGAAGGAGATTAAATTGTACAGAGGGTGCGTAATCGCCAAAGTAGCACATGATCCTAACACCGTATTAACAACCGGAAGAGAAGAATTGTCAAGAAGTAAGTATCGTGAAACTTCCACTAACAGAAACAATATCAGAAATAGAAGGAGAGGAAGATGGAATATACAGAATGATGAATTGATCCATACATTCAGAAAACATCCATCTCAAGTACATTCAGTAAACAAAGCAACGTCACTCTCGAAGAGAGAACAAGAATTATTATCGCAATTAAAGGCCCCACAAGAGTATAAGAAAATATTGGAAGAATTAGTGAGAGAAAACCAGGACGTTTTTGCTATTAATGACTTGGAGCTGGGTAAGACCAAAACAGTTACAATGGAAATAGATACGGGAAATCACCCACCAATTAGTTTGAAACCGTATAGAACTCCTTTAAGGAATAGAGAAATTGTAGAAAAAGCAATAGAGGATATGCTAAAAGCAGGAATAATAACAAGATCAAAGTCAGAATGGTTGTCGCCGATTGTCATAGTGACCAAAAAAGACGGTTCACACAGATTCTGTTGCGACTACCGCGCGTTGAACAAGATCACTAAAAGTGTAGCTTACCCATTGCCAGTTATTGATGATATTTTTGGGATTACTTAATGGTTCTACCGTTTTCACCACATTAGACGCAAGGTCAGGATTTTGGTGTATCCCTATGTCACCTGATGCTCAGAAGAAAAGTGCTTTCTGTACTCACGCAGGCTTTTACAAATTTTTACGCCTTATGGCGTACGGACAGCTCCTTCTCATTATATGTTATTAATAAATCAAGTATTAGAAGGCATGCAAAAGTTCGCATTGGCATAAATAGATAACATTTTGATCTACACAGCAGGAGACGTACAAGACCACCTGAATCATGTAAAACTAGTATTTGATAGGCTAAAATTACACGATGTTAAACTGAAATTGAGTAAATGCGAGTTTCTAAAAACAGAAACTAAGTATTTGGGGTACATCATCGATAGAGAAGGAATTAAACCAGATCAGGATAAAGTAAAAGTTATTAGAGATTTACCTTCTGCGACCAACGTAAGGGAGGTTAGAGCTTTTATCGGTATGTGTGGGTACTATCGTCGTTTCATCCCAAATTTCGCACAAATAGCAGAATCCATCACAAACCTGACTTGCAAATACGCAAGATTTAAATGGAATGAAGATTGTCAGAAAGCATATGATTTTTTGAAAAATAGTTTAACAATAGTTCCATTATTGGCACATCCAGATCTAGACAAACAATTGATTTTATATACAGATGCTTCAGATAATGCCATAGGAGCATGTTTAACGCAACCATATGAAGGCGAAAACTCAGGAATACCAGGAGTTAACAACGAAAGACTAATCTACTTTCTGTCACACAAACTTAGTAAATCTAAAAAAAAAAGTGGGCAACAGTAGAAAAAGAAGCCTACGCGATCCACTATGCGCTGCAGAAATTAATTTATTACTTACATAATGCCAATTTCATTATTAAAACTGATCATATGCCATTAAAATCTTTACTAGAGGCTCCAGTACAGAACAGGAAAATACAAAATTGGGCGCTAAATTTACAAGGCTATAATGCAAAAGTAGAGTACATATCAGGTAAGGAGAATACATGCGCTGATTTATTATCCAGAATCCCGTATCCAGAGATATCTGAGACTACTGAAGATGAATGTGAACCAGAGATAGACGACCGAAACTGGCAAGTAAATATATTAGATTCTGCCAACTTAAATAGAGAAATTTTTGGAAGTTCACAGACAGAACAAGATTCTGAACCAATAGCAGAGGAACCACGGTTGGCGCATTTTAATATGAAACAAGAACAAGAGATGGATTCAAAAGTTATAGAAATAAAACAGAAGTTGAAAGAAATAGGTGAAAACAGTTTCAAAAAGAACTATATAGAATTACAGGAAGACAAACAGTTATATTATGTAAATGAAAGAAATGAAGATAGCGTATTGAGAAAATACATTCCGAAACATTTAGAAAGGGAAATTTTGAAGGCAAATCATGATGAAAATGGTCATCTCGGTCGTGACAAATTATTCCAAACTATCAAGAATAAATATTACTGGCCAAATTTATTTAAGAGTATTTGCAAATATGTTGACGCATGTGAGAAATGTAGGATAAGAAATATGAAAGTAATTAAATGTCCCTTACAAGAAACTGATATCCCTCAGTTTCCAATGCAGAAATAAGCTTGGATATTTCAGGTCCTCACTCTAGAACACTCTCAGGAAATATCTATTTACTACATATAGTGGATTGCTATAGTTTGTGGCCAGAAGTTTATCCTGTCCCAGATAAGAGTGCTGATTCCATTATTAATATCTTCCTACAAGAGTATATACCACGATTTAGTTGTCCTCAGATAATCCTTACAGATAATGGGAAAGAATTCGTGAACAAGAAGTTTGAGAAATTACTACAAGATCTAAATATTGTTCACATAAAAACTTCTTATTATAGGCCTTCCTCAAATGCGAAAATGAGAGACAACATCGAACATTATATAACATAATAGCAAAAAATGTAGAAGAACATGATGGAGACTGGGATCTCTACTTAGAACCTGCATTGGGAGCGATACGAACACATCAAAATGAGAGTACAGGTTTTTCACCGTTTTACTTGTTATACGGACGAGAACCAATACTGCCGATTGATAATTTACTTAGACCGCGACGAAAATATATGGGAGAAGAGTTTCAAGAAGTGATTTTGCAAGAAATGCATAAGGCACATGTAAGGTTAAGAAGTAATGTAATTAAAGCTAGAGAAAGACAGTAAAAGGACGCAGATAAGAACACACAACTACAAGAATTTAAAATAGGTGATAGAGTCTTATATATAAATTAGGATGTATGTATGTAAATATGTATGTCCTTTATACGTTCGCGAACGGTCCATCCGATGGAGATGACATTTTCTGCACGTCTTCCTTTCATTCCAGCACTGCCAAATGTCGTATTTTTTTCTTCTTCCTCCTCCTCCCTCCTCCCCCTCCCAAAATACGTACGTAAATATATGATGATGATGATGAAAGAATCCCCGAACCAAAACGCTAGGGAAAGAGAAGAAAATGACGCGTCTACACAGAATCGTCACACGGCAATCGTCATCATCATCAAGTGCCGTGCCGGCTGGCGTAGGCGTTCATGGCTCTCCGTAGATCTCGGTCTTTGGTTTTCTGGATCAACTCTGTTGCTGATATTCCTCCATGCCACGGCAATATAAATAACAATTCATCTCTTTATGTGTAAGGAAGTTATCTACAGTCATGTAGAAGGGAAGAACAATTAATGGAAGGACCGAAATCACAGAACATAGACGAGTATGAATTCGGAATGAAAAAACTCCCTCCTCCTCTCTTCTCCTCCCTCCACCCTTCTCCTCCTCCCTCTAGCTCCTCCTCCTCTCTCCTCCTCCTCTCTCCTCCTCCTCCCTACTCCTCCTCTTCCTCCTCCCTCTCCCTCCTCCTCCTGCGTTCTCCTCCTCCCTCCTCCTTCTCCCTTCTTCTCCCTCTTCCTCCTCCCTCCTTCTCCCCCTCCTCCCTCTCCCTTCTCCTCCCTCCTCCTTCTCCCTCCTCCTAATACCTCCTCCTCTCTCCTCCTCCTCCTCTCTCCTCCCTCCTCCTTCCTCCTCCTCCCTCTTCCTCATCCTCCTTCTCCTCTTTCCACCCTCCTCTCTTCTCCTCCTCCCTCTACCTCCACCCTCCTCCTCCTCTTTCCTCCTCCTCTTCCTCCTCCCTCTACCTCCTCCCCCTCCTCCTCCCTCCTCCCTCTCCCTCCTCTTTCTCCCTCTTCCTCTCCCTTTCTCCTCCATCCTCCTCCCTCCTACTCCTTCCTCCTTCTCCCTCCGCCTCCTCCCTCCTCCTCCCTCCTCTCCCTCCTCCTCCTCCTGCCTCCTTCTCCCTCATCCACCTCCTTCTCCCTCTTCCTCCTCCATCCTACTCCCTCCTCCTCCCTCTACCTCCTCCCTCTACCTCCTCCTCCTCCCTCCTCCTCCTCTTCCTCCTCCCTCTACCTCCTCCAACTACTCCTCCTCCCTATCCCTCCTCCTTCTCCCTCTTCCTCTCCCTTCCTCCTCCATCCTCCTCCCTCCTTCCTCCTTCTCCCTCCGCCTCCTCCCTCCTCATCCCTCCTCCTCCTCCCTCCTCCTCCCTCTACCTCCTCCCTCAACCCTCCTCCTCCTTCCTTTCCTTCCTCCTCCTCCTCCCTCTATCTCCTCCTCCTCCCTCTACCTCCTCCTCCTTCCTCTACATCCTTCCTCCCCCTCCCTCCTCTTCCTCCCTCCTCCTCTTCCACCTCCCTTTCCATCCTCCCCTCCTAATTCTCCCTCCTCCTTCTCCCTCCCCTTTCTCCTCTTCCCTCTTCCTCCTCTTCCTACCTCCTCCCTTCTCCTCCTCTCTTCTCCTCCCTCCTCCATTTTCCTCCCTCCTACTCCTCAAACTACATAATCCCTCCTCCTCCTTCCTCCACATCCCTCCTCCTCTCCCCTCCCCCTCCTACCCTCTTCCTCTTCCCCTCCTCCCTCCTCTTTCTCCTCCATCCTCCTCTTCCCTCTTCCTCCTCCTCCCTCTTCCTCCTCCTCCCTCCTCCTTCCTTTTCCTTCTCCTCCTACCTCCTCCCTCCTCCTCTCTCCTCCCTTTTTCTCCCTCCTCCTCCTCCCTCTACCTCCCCCGTCCTCCTCCCTCCACCTCCTTCCTCCACATCCCTCCTCCTCCTTCTTCCTCCTCCTCCCTCCTCATCATTCCTCCTCCCTCCTCTTTCTCCCTTATCCTTCCACCTCTTCATCCCTCCTCCTCCTCTCTCCTCCTCCTCCCACCTCCTCCCTCCTCTCCCCCTCCTCCTTCTCCCTCCTTTTCCCTCTTCCTCCTCCCTCCTCTTCCCTCTCCCTCCTCCTCCCTCCTCCATCCTCTTTCTCCCTCCTCCTAATACCTCCTCCTCCTCTCTCCCCCTTTCTCCTCCTCCCTCCTCCTCCCTCCTTCTCCTCTTTCCCCTTCCTCCTAATCCCTCCTCCTCCCTCCTCCTAACTCATATTCCTCCCTACTCCTCCTCCCTCCTCCTCTCTCCGCGTTTCTCTTCCCCCTCCCTCCTCCTCCTTTCTCCTCCTCCCTCCTCCTCCCTCTACCTCCTCCCTCTTCCACATCCCTCCTCCTCCCTCTTCCTCCTCCTCCCTCCTCATCATTCTTCTTCCTCCTCCCTTCTCCTTCTCCCTCCTCCTTCTACCTCTTCCACCCTCCTCCTCCCTCCTCCTACCTCTCCCTCCTCCTACCTCTCCCTTCTCCTCCTCCTGCGTTCTCCTCCTCCCTCCTCCTCCCTCTTCCTCCCTCTTCCTCCCTCCTCCTCCCTCATCTTCCTCCTTCCTCCTCCTCCTCCTTCTCCCTCCTTCTCCTTCCTCCTCCTCTCTCCTCCTCCTCCTTCCTCCTCCTCCCTCTTCCACCCCCTCCCTACTCCTCCTTCTCCTCTTTCCCCCTCCTCCTCCCTCCCCCCTCTATTCCTCCCTACTCCTCCCTCCTCCTCCTCTCTCCGCCTATCTTTTCCTCCCTCCTCCTCTTCCCTCCTCCTCCCTCCTCCACCCTCTTCCTCCTCCTTCCTCCTACTCCTCTGCTGCTGCTGCCGCTGTTCCATTTACACAAGTTAATTGTTGGGGGAATATGTAAAGATCTTTCAAGGGCTCTTTCTAATGCTTTTTGTAAGTTTGTCTTCGTTTATCTAAGGTTGTTCTAACCGCAACCAATAAATGATCAGACAGACAGACAGACAGACAGACAGATAGTCGGGAACGGGAACTTATATGAATTAAATGAGATGCTCCCCATCAGGGACTGGGCGAAGCCGGGCCGGGTCAGACAGACAGACAGACAGACAGACAGATAGACAGACAGACAGATAGATAGTCGGGAACGGAAACGGGAGCTTATATGACTACTTTTATGAATTAAATGAGATGCTCCACACCAGGAGCCAGGCGATGCCGGGCAGGTTCAGACAGACAGACAGACAGACAGACAGACAGACAGACAGACAGACAGACAGGAACGGGAATGGGAGCTTATATGACTACTTATATGAATTAAATGAGATGCTCCACACCAGGAGCCAGGCGATGCCGGGCAGGGTCAGACAGACAGACAGACAGATAGATAGACAGACAGACAAACAGACAGACAGACAGGAACGGGAATGGGAGCTTATTTGACTACTTATATGAATTAAATGAGATACTCCCCACCAGGGACTGGGCGAAGCCGGGCCGGGTCTGCTAGTATACTATAAAAACATAGAAGAAACTCCAAGTTTGATAGTCATTGGGTTCAAGGGTATTAAATTCTAGAAAAGTTAGGCCCAGTTTCATATAAGATTAAGAACCAAATTACGGGACATCTGGCACGTTCACATGTGGAACACCTGAGACGAGATGAAGAAGACATGAAAAGTGATAATAACTATTCAGAAGGGTTTTATTCAGATGGACAACTCGTCAGACGAGTTAAATATGTGATACCTCCGGAAACTGGAAAGGTCCTTGTACCAGAACAAACAATAACACCACCTTTAGATGAGGCGATGTATGAACAATCGGAGACAATACCAAAAACCTTTATGAATAAAGAAAATGAGTTGTATAGTGGCTACAGACCTGATAGCGTCGAGTCTATGGAGGAAGTAAACGCCCCGTATAAGAATACAAGACAAGCAGTGAAAAGAAGAATAGATAGACAAAAAGAAAGAGAAGTTAAGAGACAAAAAAGAATTAGAGAAGGTTCATCAAGTGACGAGGACATGCCACTGTTAGAAAGGTCATTAAGGAACCAAGACAAACAAATTAGATTAGATATACAACGGAAAAAATTAGAGGCCAGTAATGTAAATACAGAAGAACAAGAAATCGATGAAAAGTCATAGACTGAAGGAAATGATAGTATGAGTGAAGACATTATAAGTTCTCATCATGAAAATGAAGACTTTGATATAGGGATGGCTCTTATAGAGAAAAATCTAGCTTTGTTGAAAAAATGGAAATATAGCAAATAGATTGATAGAATATTCTGCAGATAGCAGGAGAAGAATTTTTTATTTAAGGATGATTTAAAATGTGTGACCTGTGTTAGAAGACAAATCGGTTTTTTTTTTAACACTGTGGTTGATGAAATACAGTAGCTGTAGATTACATATGAATGTGATAATTAGAACAGGTAAGTAGATAGCCTGGTCAAGATTTGTTGAGTTTTTCTGTGGTTTAAATTGAAATTATATTTCAATGCATCATGTATAGTATGGTATATTATTTTTATTGACTTGGTTCTGTAAAATGATTACCATTTAATTTTAGGATAGGACTTGTTGTGTTTTCCTTCTTTTACGTGTAAAGTTCTGGTCCATAAAAGAGACCGGTAATGTTAGATGACAATAAGTAATTTTATCTTGATTAAGTTGATGCTTGTTTTACTATGAAAATGTTGGGGATAAATGATGAATTTGGGGGGACAGCGTTTTGTTTTGAAATGCTTGGTTTAATGACTCATAATTTGTAGTTTCAGTTATTTTGACTTGGTTAAAATCAGATATTAAGTTGATAACTGTTAAGACTTGTTAAAAAAAAAACTGTTATTGTTTAGTTCTGAGTTTAGAGTTATTGATTCCCTCGTTTTGAAATTAGCAAACGACTTTAGACTATAAAGAGAGACATATTCGCTTTGTTAGTAGTAAGTTTAGGTAAACATGGAGTGAGTGCCATGAGTTTCAACGTGTAAATTTTGTAGTGACTCGAAATGGAGCTTGCTGGTGTTTAGAAGTAGTAGACGTGGGTAACGCTTATAAATAGTATTTAAAGGTGCTGCGTTAGTCAGCATTAATGGGAATGCACATGGATTGAATGCCATGTTTGGAATATGAGGGGTTAATTAACTGGGGGTGGCCATAGATGGGGCTGTAGATAACAGCACATATGGTCCAGAACGAAGTTAGATACGTCCATGAACAATGATGATTATAATGGGATGTAGGGGGTAGTAATAGGCGCTGCGCTAAGCAGCGTTAATATTGTGGGGGAGATTAGTTTAACTCAAAAAGGGAGCTGTGGTTGTCAGCATTCAACATATGTATAGTATTAGTAAGTATGTTCATAAGAAATGAACATTGTCAATATTATTTTTATGGTATAATCATGATTGAAAATATAGTCATAAAGTACTATTTTAATGGTTGTGGTTGGCAGCACAAATGATACAGGTTTCAATATTGAGAGTATAAAGATGAAGTTTTGGATCGACGTAATTTTTAACGAGAATATTTATTATGAACAATATTGAAGTACATATCATTTTCATGGATTATATGATTCGTTTTTTTTTTTTGAAAACTTTATTTTATAAAGTTTTGTCAGTGCAAGAGAGGATAAATGTAACTACTTCTTGCTATCTTCTGGGTACGAACCCACCATTTCTCTGTCTATCATGTGTTGTTTTGTTGATGTTCAGGAGAATATGATATGTTGCATAACGCATGATAATCTGCAATTTTTGTTTATATACCAACGATTTCGATGGACATATGTATATATGAAATATCTAGGTAGATTCCTTGTGAACTGTTTTATAAAGAGAGAACTTATAATATAGAAGGTACAATGTTATGATGGGAACATATAAAAGAAATACATTTAGATGCAATGTAGGTGAACGAAGAAGAAGTATAAGTTCACGAAGAAGTGTTACAGATCATAGCCGGTGGCTATAAGATATAAGTAGTAGAGTAGTAGAGTTGTAGGAGTAGAAAGAGTAATGAATAAAACTCAGTGGTTAGGAGGGAGTTGTTTAAGACGTGTAAGCGGGTTGCTTGTGAGTTTTGTGTTTGGGAGAATAACGTTTGGTATAAGATTATTTGGGGTAAGATGAGTAAGAATATAAGTATAACTAGGGGGTTGTAGGTTTAGGTTGGGTGAGTTTGGAATTAAGACTTTTCTTAAGTCTTGTTGAGGGTAGAGAGGAAATATAACAGAGTAGCTCTGTTCAAGGGGTTTAGTTGGCATGGCGTGCAAAGAGAAAAAAGGATCTATTAGCTGATGCACGCGTGAGTAGTTAGGTATCTAGGGACGCCCACGCGTTGACGTAGAGGCAGGGTAGAGATTAGTTACCATCAACTCCTCAAGCCAACAGGACGTGAGGCTCCATCCATGCAATATGCCATGTTTTTGATACGATTAAGTTTCCTGTAATAAACTCAGACAGTTTCTACCGCTTGGCTTCAGCGTTAATACTTCAGTTGCATTCGTGTCTTGTCATTCTGTCACAGTTGTTGTGTCTAGTATCCCATGTAGGTTGTTATGTCTTGTATCCCATGTAGGTTGTTATGGCTAGTGTTCCATGTAGGTTGTTATGTCTACTATCCGATGTAGGTTGTTGTGTCTAGTATTCCATGTAGGTTCTTGTGTCTAGCATCTCATGTAGGTTGTTATGTCTAGTGTCCCATGTAGGGGTTGTTGTGTCTAGTATCTCATGACTCATGTAGGTTGTTGTGTCTAGTATCCCATGTAGGTTGTTGTGTCTATTATCTCATGTAGGTTGTTATGTCTAGTGTTCCATGTAGGTTGTTGTGACTAGTATCTTATGTAGGTTGTTGTATCTAGTATCCCATGTAGGTTGTTTTGTCTACTATCCCATATAGGTTGTTGTGTCTAGTATCCCATGTAGGTTATTGTGTCTAGTATCTCATGTAGCCTGTTGTGTCTAGTATCTCATGTAGGTTGTTGTGGTTAGCAACTCATGTAGGTTGTTGTGTCTAGTATCCCATGTTGGTTGTTATGTCTACTATCCCATGTAGGTTGTTGTGTCTAGTATCCCATATAGGTTGTTGTATCTAGTATCTCATGTAGGTTGTTATGTCTAGTGTCCAATGTAGGTTGTTGTGTCTAGTATCTCATGTGGGTTGTTGTGTCTAGTATCCCATGTAGGTAGTTATGTCTACTATCCCATGTAGGATGTTGTGTCTAGTATCCCATGTACGTTGTTGTGTCTAATATAATATGTATGTTGTTGTATCTAGTATTCCATGTAGGTTGTTGTGTCTAGTATCCCATGTAGGTTGTTATTTCTAGTGTCCCATGTAGGTTGTTATGTCTAGTGTCCCATGTAGGCTGTTGCGTCTAGTGTCTCATGTAGGTTGTTGTGTCTAATATAATATGTATGTTGTTGTATCTAGTATCCCATGTAGGTTGTTATGTCTAGTGTCCCATGTAGGTTGTTATGTCTAGTGTCCCATGAAGTTTGTTGCGTCTAGTGTCTCATATAGGTTGTTATGTCTAGTGTCCCATGTAGGTTGTTATGTCTTGTGTCTCATATTTGTTGTTATGTCTAGTATCCCATGTAGGTTGTTGTGTCTAGTGTCACATGTAGGATGTTGTGTCTAGTATCTCATGTAGGTTGTTGTATCGAGTATCCCATGTAGGTTGATTTGTCTAGTATCACATGTAGGTTGGTATGTCTAATGTCCCATGCAGTTTATTATGTCTAGCGTCCCATGTAGGTTGTTGTGTCTAGTGTCCCATGTAGGTTGTTATGTCTACTGCCCCATATAGTTTGTTGTGTCTAGTATTCCATGTAGGTTGTTATGTCTAGTGTCCCATGTAGGTTGTTGTGTCTAGTATCCTATGTAGGTTGTTATGTCTAGTGTCCCATGTAGGTTGTTATGTCCAGTGTCCCATGTAGGTTGTTGCGTCTAGTGTCTCATGTAGGTTGTTGTGTCTAGTATCCCATGTAGGTTGTTGTGTCTAGTGTCCCATGTAGGTTGTTATGTCTACTGTCCCATGTAGTTTGTTGTGTCTAGTATCCCATGTAGGTTGTTATGTCTAGTGTCCCATGTAGGTGGTTATGTCTAGTGTCCCATGTAGGTTGTTGGGTCTAGTGTCACATGTAGGTTGTTATGTCTACTGTCCCATGTAGGTTATTATGTCTACTATCCCATGTAGGTAATTATGGCTAGTGTCCCATGTAGGTTAATATTTCCAGTGTCCCATGTAGGTTGTTATGTCTACTGTCCCATGTAGTTTTGTTATGTCTACTATCCCATGTAGGTTGTTATGTCTACTATCCCATGTAGGTTTTTATGTCTAGTATTCCATGTAGGTTGTTATGTATAGTGTCCCAAGTAGATTGTTATGTCTACTGTCCCATGTAGGCTGTTGTGTCTACTATCCCATGTAGGTTGTTGTTTCTAGTATCTCATGTAGGTTGTTGTGTCTAGTATCCCATGTAGGTTGTTGTGTCTCGCATCCCATGTAGGTTGTTGTGTCTAATATCCCATGTAGGTTGTTGTGTCTAATATCCCATGTAGGTTGTTGTATCTAATATCTCATGTAGGTTGTTGTGTCTAGTATCCCATGTAGGTTGTTGTGTCTAATATCCCATGTAGGTTGTTGTGTCTAGTATCTCGTGTAGGTTGTTGTGTCTAATATCCCATGTAGGTTGTTATGTCTAGTGTCCCATGTAGGTTGTTATGTCCAGTGTCCCATGTAGGTTGTTGCGTCTAGTGTCACATGTAGGTTGTTGTGTCTAGTATCCCATGTAGGTTGTTGTGTCTAGTGTCCCATGTAGGTTGTTATGTCTACTGTCCCATGTAGTTTGTTGTGTCTAGTATCCCATGTAGGTTGTTATGTCTAGTGTCCCATGTAGGTTGTTATGTCTACTGTCCCATGTAGGTTGTTGGGTCTAGTGTCCCATGTAGGTGGTTATGTCTAGTGTCCCATGTAGGTTGTTGGGTCTAGTGTCACATGTAGGTTGTTATGTCTACTGTCCCATGTAGGTTTTTATGTCTACTATCCCATGTAGGTAATTATGGCTAGTGTCCCATGTAGGTTGTTATTTCTAGTGTCCCATGTAGGTTGTTATGTCTACTGTCCCATGTAGTTTTGTTATGTCTACTATCCCATGTAGGTTGTTATGTCTACTATCCCATGTAGGTTTTTATGTCTAGTATTCCATGTAGGTTGTTGTATCTAGTATCTCATGTAGGTTGTTATGTCTAGTGTCCAATGTAGGTTGTTGTGTCTAGTATCTCATGTGGGTTGTTGTATCTAGTATCCCATGTAGGTAGTTATGTCTACTATCCTATGTAGGATGTTGTGTCTAGTATCCCATGTACGTTGTTGTGTCTAATATAATATGTATGTTGTTGTATCTAGTATTCCATGTAGGTTGTTGTGTCTAGTATCCCATGTAGGTTGTTATTTCTAGTGTCCCATGTAGGTTGTTATGTCTAGTGTCCCATGTAGGCTGTTGCGTCTAGTGTCTCATGTAGGTTGTTGTGTCTAGTATTCCATGTACGTTGTTGTGTCTAATATAATATGTATGTTGTTGTATCTAGTATCCCATGTAGGTTGTTGCGTCTAGTGTCTCATATAGGTTGTTATGTCTAGTGTCCCATGTAGGTTGTTATGTCTTGTGTCTCATATTTGTTGTTATGTCTAGTATCCCATGTAGGTTGTTGTGTCTAGTGTCACATGTAGGATGTTGTGTCTAGTATCTCATGTAGGTTGTTGTATCGAGTATCCCATGTAGGTTGATTTGTCTAGTATCACATGTAGGTTGGTATGTCTAATGTCCCATGTAGTTTATTATGTCTAGCGTCCCATGTAGGTTGTTGTGTCTAGTGTCCCATGTAGGTTGTTATGTCTAATGCCCCATATAGTTTGTTGTGTCTAGTATTCCATGTAGGTTGTTATGTCTAGTGTCCCATGTAGGTTGTTGTGTCTAGTATCCTATGTAGGTTGTTATGTCTAGTGTCCCATGTAGGTTGTTATGTCCAGTGTCCCATGTAGGTTGTTGCGTCTAGTGTCTCATGTAGGTTGTTGTGTCTAGAATCCCATGTAGGTTGTTGTGTCTAGTGTCCCATGTAGGTTGTTATGTCTACTGTCCCATGTAGTTTGTTGTGTCTAGAATCCCATGTAGGTTGTTATGTCTACTGTCCCATGTAGGTTGTTGGGTCTAGTGTCCCATGTAGGTGGTTATGTCTAGTGTCCCATGTAGGTTGTTGGGTCTAGTGTCACATGTAGGTTGTTATGTCTACTGTCCCATGTAGTTTGTTGTGTCTAGTATCCCATGTAGGTTGTTATGTCTAGTGTCCCATGTAGGTTGTTATGTCTACTGTCCCATGTAGGTTGTTGTGTCTAGTGTCCCATGTAGGTGGTTATGTCTAGTGTCCCATGTAGGTTGTTGGGTCTAGTGTCACATGTAGGTTGTTATGTCTACTGTCCCATGTAGGTTTTTATGTCTACTATCCCATGTAGGTAATTATGGCTAGTGTCCCATGTAGGTTGTTATTTCTAGTGTCCCATGTAGGTTGTTATGTCTACTGTCCCATGTAGTTTTGTTATGTCTACTATCCCATGTAGGTTGTTATGTCTACTATCCCATGTAGGTTTTTATGTCTAGTATTCCATGTAGGTTGTTATGTATAGTGTCCCAAGTAGATTGTTATGTCTACTGTCTCATGTACACTGTTGTGTCTACTATCCCATGTAGGTTGTTGTATCTAGTATCTCATGTAGGTTGTTATGTCTAGTGTCCAATGTAGGTTGTTGTGTCTAGTATCTCATGTGGGTTGTTGTGTCTAGTATCCCATGTAGGTAGTTATGTCTACTATCCTATGTAGGATGTTGTGTCTAGTATCCCATGTACGTTGTTGTGTCTAATATAATATGTATGTTGTTGTATCTAGTATCCCATGTAGGTTGTTATTTCTAGTGTCCCATGTAGGTTGTTATGTCTAGTGTCCCATGTAGGCTGTTGCGTCTAGTGTCTCATGTAGGTTGTTGTGTCTAGTATTCCATGTACGTTGTTGTGTCTAATATAATATGTATGTTGTTGTATCTAGTATCCCATGTAGGTTGTTGTGTCTAGTATCCCATGTAGGTTGTTATGTCTAGTGTCCCATGTATGTTGTTATGTCTAGTATCCCATGTAGGTTGTTGTGTCTAGTGTCACATGTAGGATGTTGTGTCTAGTATCTCATGTAGGTTGTTGTATCGAGTATCCCATGTAGGTTGATTTGTCTAGTATCACATGTAGGTTGGTATGTCTAATGTCCCATGTAGTTTATTATGTCTAGCGTCCCATGTAGGTTGTTGTGTCTAGTGTCCCATGTAGGTTGTTATGTCTAATGCCCCATATAGTTTGTTGTGTCTAGTATTCCATGTAGGTTGTTATGTCTAGTGTCCCATGTAGGTTGTTGTGTCTAGTATCCTATGTAGATTGTTATGTCTAGTGTCCCATGTAGGTTGTTATGTCCAGTGTCCCATGTAGGTTGTTGCGTCTAGTGTCTCATGTAGGTTGTTGTGTCTAGTATCCCATGTAGGTTGTTGTGTCTAGTGTACCATGTAGGTTGTTATGTCTACTGTCCCATGTAGTTTGTTGTGTCTAGTATCCCATGTAGGTTGTTATGTCTAGTGTCCCATGTAGGTTGTTATGTCTACTGTCCCATGTAGGTTGTTGGGTCTAGTGTCCCATGTAGGTGGTTATGTCTAGTGTCCCATGTAGGTTGTTGGATCTAGTGTCACATGTAGGTTGTTATGTCTACTGCCCCATGTAGGTTTTTATGTCTACTATCCCATGTAGGTAATTATGGCTAGTGTCCCATGTAGGTTAATATTTCTAGTGTCCCATGTAGGTTGTTATGTCTACTGTCCCATGTAGTTTTGTTATGTCTACTATCCCATGTAGGTTGTTATGTCTACTATCCCATGTAAGTTTTTATGTCTAGTATTCCATGTAGGTTGTTATGTATAGTGTCCCAAGTAGATTGTTATGTCTACTGTCCCATGTAGGCTGTTGTGTCTACTATCCCATGTAGGTTGTTGTTTCTAGTATCTCATGTAGGTTGTTGTGTCTAGTATCCCATGTAGGTTGTTGTGTCTTGCATCCCATGTAGGTTGTTGTGTCTAATATCCCATGTAGGTTGTTGTGTCTAATATCCCATGTAGGTTGTTGTATCTAGTATCTCATGTAGGTTGTTGTGTCTAGTATCCCATGTAGGTTGTTGTGTCTCGTATCCCATGTAGGTTGTTGTGTCTAATATCCCATGTAGGTTGTTGTGTCTAATATCCCATGTAGGTTGTTGTGTCTAGTATCTCGTGTAGGTTGTTGTGTCTAATATCCCATGTAGGTTGTTATGTCTAGTGTCCCATGTAGGTTGTTATGTCCAGTGTCCCATGTAGGTTGTTGCGTCTAGTGTCTCATGTAGGTTGTTGTGTCTAGTATCCCATGTAGGTTGTTGTGTCTAGTGTCCCATGTAGGTTGTCATGTCTACTGTCCCATGTAGTTTGTTGTGTCTAGTATCCCATGTAGGTTGTTATGTCTAGTGTCCCATGTAGGTTGTTATGTCTACTGTCCCATGTAGGTTGTTGGGTCTAGTGTCCCATGTAGGTGGTTATGTCTAGTGTCCCATGTAGGTTGTTGGGTCTAGTGTCACATGTAGGTTGTTATGTCTACTGTCCCATGTAGGTTTTTATGTCTACTATCCCATGTAGGTAATTATGGCTAGTGTCCCATGTAGGTTGTTATTTCTAGTGTCCCATGTAGGTTGTTATGTCTACTGTCCCATGTAGTTTTGTTATGTCTACTATCCCATGTAGATTGTTATGTCTACTATCCCATGTAGGTTTTTATGTCTAGTATTCCATGTAGGTTGTTATGTATAGTGTCCAAAGTAGATTGTTATGTCTACTGTCCCATGTAGGCTGTTGTGTCTACTATCCCATGTAGGTTGTTGTTTCTAGTATCTCATGTAGGTTGTTGTGTCTAGTATCCCATGTAGGTTGTTGTGTCTCGCATCCCATGTAGGTTGTTGTGTCTAATATCCCATGTAGGTTGTTGTGTCTAATATCCCATGTAGGTTGTTGTATCTAGTATCTCATGTAGGTTGTTGTGTCTAGTATCCCATGTAGGTTGTTGTGTCTCGTATCCCATGTAGGTTGTTGTGTCTAATATCCCATGTAGGTTGTTGTGTCTAATATCCCATGTAGGTTGTTGTGTCTAGTATCTCGTGTAGGTTGTTGTGTCTAATATCCCATGTAGGTTGTTATGTCTAGTGTCCCATGTAGGTTGTTGTGTCTATTATCCCATGTAGGTTGTTGTGTCTAATATCCCATGTAGGTTGTTGTGTCTAGTGTCCCATGTAGGTTGTTGTGTCTAGTATCCCATGTAGGTTGTTGTGTCTACTATTCGATGTAGGTTGTTGTGTCTATTATCCCATGTAGGTTGTTGTGTCTTGTATCCCATGTAGGTTGTTGTGTCTAATATCCGATGTAGGTTGTTGTGTCTATTATCCCATGTAGGTTGTTGTGTCTAGTATCTCGTGTAGATTGTTGTGTCTAGCATCCCATGTAGCTTGTTGTGTCTCATATTCCATGTAGGTTGTTGTGTCTAGTATCCCATGTAGGTTGTTGTGTCTAATATCCCATGTAGGTTGTTGTGTCTAATATCCCATGTAGGTTGTTGTGTCTAGTATCTCATGTAGGTTGTTGTGTCTAGTATATCATGTAAGTTGTTGTGTCTAGTATCTCATGTAGGTTGTTGTGTCAAGTTTCTCATGTTGGTTGATGTGTTTACTATCCCATGTATGTTGTTGTGTCTAGTATCTCATGTATATTGTTGTGTCTAGTATCCCATGTAGGGTGTTGTGTCTAGTATCCCATGAAGGGTGTTGTGTCTAGTATCCCATGTAGGTTGTTGTGTCTAATATCCCATGTAGGTTGTTGTGTCTAATATCCCATGTAGGTTGTTGTGTCTAATATCCCATGTAGGTTGTTGTGTCTAGTGTCCCATGTAGGTTGTTGTGTCTAGTATCCCATGTAGGTTGTTGTGTCTACTATTCGATGTAGGTTGTTGTGTCTATTATCCCATGTAGGTTGTTGTGTCTCGTATCCCATGTAGGTTGTTGTGTCTAATATCTGATGTAGGTTGTTGTGTCTATTATCCCATGTAGGTTGTTGTGTCTAGTATCTCGTGTAGGTTATTGTGTCAAGCATCTCATGTAGGTTGTTGTGTCTCGTATTCCATGTAGGTTGTTGTGTCTAATATCCCATGTAGGTTGTTGTGTCTAATATCCCATGTAGGTTGTTGTGTCTAGTATCTCATGCAGGTTGTTGTTCCTAGTTTCCCATGTAGGTTGTTGTGTCTAGTATACCATGTAGGTTGTTGTGTCTAGTATACCATGTAGGTTTTTGTGTCTACTATCCCATGTAGGTTGTTCTGTCTAGTATCTCATGTAGGTTGTTGTGTCTAGTATCTCATGTAGGTTGTTGTGTCTAGTATCTCATGTAGGTTGTTGTGTCTACTATCCCATGTAGGATGTTGTGTCTAGTATCTCATGTAGGTTGTTGTGTCTAGTATCTCATGTAGGTTGTTGTGTCTAGTATCTCATGTAGGTTGTAGTGTCTACTATTCCATGTAGGTTTTTGTGTCTAGTATCCCATCTAGGTTGTTGTGACTAGTATCTCATGTAGGTTTTTGTGTCTAGTATCTCATGTAGGTTGTTGTGTCTAGTATATCATGTAGGTTGTTGTGTCTAGTATCTCATGTAGGTTGATGTGTCTACTATCCAATGTAGGTTGTTGTGTCTAGTATCTCATGTAGATTGTTGTGTCTAGTATCCAATGTAGTCTGTTGTGTTTAGTATCCCATGTAGGTTGTTGTGTCTAATATCCCATATAGGTTGTTGTGTCTAATATCCCATGTAGGTTGTTGTGTCTAGTATCTCATGTAGGTTGTTATGTCTACTATCCCATTTAGGTTGTTGTGTCTAGTATCTCATGTAGGTTGTTGTGTCTAATATCCCATGTAGGTTGTTGTGTCTAATATCCCATGTAGGTTGTTGTGTCTAATATCCCATGTAGGTTGTTGTGTCTAATATCCCATGTAGGTTGTTGTGTCTTATATCCCATGTAGGTTGTTGTGTCTAGTATCTCATGTAGGTTGTTAAGTCTACTATCCCATGTAGGTTGTTGTGTCTAGTATCTCATGTAGGTTGTTGTGTCTAATATCCCATGTAGGTTGTTGTGTCTAGTGTCCCATGTAAGTTGTTGTGTCTAATATCCCATGAAGGTTGTTGTGTCTAATATCCCATGTAGGTTGTTGTGTCTAATATCCCATTTAGGTTGGTGTGTCTAGTGTCCCATGTAGGTTGTTGTGTCTAGTATCTCTTGTAGGTTGTTGTATCTAATATCCCATGTAGGTTGTTGTGTCTAGTGTCCCATGTAGGTTGTTGTGTCTAATATCCCATGTAAGTTGTTGTGTCTAGTGTCCCATGTAGGTTGTTGTGTCTAGTGTCCCATGTAGGTTGTTGTGTCTATTATCCCATGTAGGTTGATGTGTCTCGTATACCATGTAGGTTGTTATGTTTAGATTGTTTTGTCTAGTATCACATGTTTTTTCTTGTGTCTAGTATCCTATGTTGGTTGTTGTGTCTAGTATCCCATGTAGGTTGTTGTGTCTAGTATCCCATGTAGGTTGTTATGTCTACTGTCCCATGTAGGGGTGTTATGTCTGCTATCCCATGTAGATTGTTATGTTTACTATCCCATATAGGTTTTTATGTCTAGTATTCCATGTAGGTTGTTATGTCTAGTGTCCCAAGTGGATTGTAATGTCTACTGTCCCATGTAGGCTGTTGTGTCTACTATCCCATGTAGGTTGTTATGTCTAGTATCTCATGTAGGTTGTTGTGTCTAGTATCTCATGCAGGTTGTTGTTCCTAGGTTCCCATGTAGGTTGTTGTGTCTAGTATACCATGTAGGTTGTTGTGTCTACTATACCATGTAGGTTTTTGTGTCTACTATCCCATGTAGGTTGTTCTGTCTAGTATCTCATGTAGGTTGTTGTGTCTAGTATCTCATGTAGGTTGTTGTGTCTAGTATCTCATGTAGGTTGTTGTGTCTACTATCCCATGTAGGATGTTGTGTCTAGTATCTCATGTAGGTTGTTGTGTCTAGTATCTCATGTAGGTTGTTGTGTCTAGTATCTCATGTAGGTTGTTGTGTCTACTATTCCATGTAGGTTTTTGTGTCTAGTGTCCCATGTAGGTTGTTGTGTCTAGTGTCCCATGTAGGTTGTTGTGTCTATTATCCCATGTAGGTTGATGTGTCTCGTATACCATGTAGGTTGTTATGTTTAGATTGTTGTGTCTAGTATCACATGTTTTTTCTTGTGTCTAGTATCCTATGTTGGTTGTTGTGTCTAGTATCCCATGTAGGTTGTTGTGTCTAGTATCCCATGTAGGTTTTTGTGTCTAGTATCCCATGTAAGTTGTTGTGTCTAATATCCCATGTGGGTTGTTGTGTCTAGTATCTCATGTAGGTTGTTGCGTCTAGTGTCTCATGTAGGATGTTGTGTCTAGTATCCCATGTAGGTTGTTGTGTCTAGTGTCCCATGTAGGTTGTTATGTCTACTGTCCCATGTAGTTTGTTGTGTCTAGTATCCCATGTAGGTTGTTATGTCTAGTGTCCCATGTAGGTTGTTATGTCTACTGTCCCATGTAGGTTGTTGTGTCTAGTGTTCCAAGTAGGTGGTTATGTCTACTGTCCCATGTAGGTTGTTATGTCTACTATCCCATGTAGGTAGTTATGGCTAGTGTCCCATGTAGGTTGTTATTTCTAGTGTCCCATGTAGGTTGTTATGTCTACTGTCCCATGTAGGGGTGTTATGTCTACTATCCCATGTAGATTGTTATGTTTACTATCCCATATAGGTTTTTATGTCTAGTATTCCATGTAGGTTGTTATGTCTAGTGTCCCAAGTGGATTGTAATGTCTACTGTCCCATGTAGGCTGTTGTGTCTACTATCCCATGTAGGTTGTTATGTCTAGTATCTCATGTAGGTTGTTGTGTCTAGTATCTCATGTAGGTTGTTGTGTCTCGTATCCCATTGAGGTTGTTGTGTCTAATATCCCATGTAGGTTGTTGTGTCTAATATCCCATGTAGATTGTTGTGTCTAGTATCTCATGTAGGTTGTTGTGTCTCGTATCCCATTTAGGTTGTTGTGTCTAGTATATCATGTAGGTTGTTGTGTCTAATATCCCATGTAGGTTGTTGTGTCTAGTATCTCGTGTAGGTTGTTGTGTCTAATATCCCATGTAGGTTGTTGTGTCTACTGTCCCATGTAGGTTGTTGTGTCTAGTATCCCATGTAGGTTGTTGTGTCTACTATTCGATGTAGGTTGTTGTGTCTATTATCCCATGTAGGTTGTTGTGTCTCGTATACCATGTAGGTTGTTATGTTTAGATTGTTGTGTCTAGTATCACGTGTAGGTTGTTGTGTCTAGTATCTCGTGTAGGTTGTTGTGTCTAGCATCTCATGTAGGTTGTTTTGTCTTGTATCTCATGTAGGTTGTTGTGTCTAGTATCTCATGTAGGTTGTTGTGTCTAGTATCTCATAAAGGTTTTTGTGTCTAATATCCCATGTAGGTTGTTGTGTCTAGTATCCCATGTAGGTTGTTGTGTCTAGTATACCATGTAGGTTGTTGTGTCTAGTATCTTATGTAGGTTTTTGTGTCTACTATCCCATGTAGGTTGTTGTGTCTAGTATCTCATGTAGGTTGTTGTGTCTAGTATCTCATGTAGGTTGTTGTGTCTATTATCTCATGTAGGTTTTTGTGTCTAATATCCCATGTAGGTTGTTGTGTCTAGTATCTCATGTAGGTTGTTGTGTCTAGTATCTCATGTAGGTTGTTGTGTCTAGTATCTCATGTAGGTTGTTGTGTCTACTATCCCATGTCGGTTTTTGTGTCTAGTATCCCACGTAGGTTGTTGTGTCTAGTATCTCATGTAGGTTGTTGTGTCTAGTATATCATGTAGGTTGTTGTGTCTAATATCCCATGTAGGTTGTTGTGTATAATATCCCATGTAGGTTGTTGTGTCTAATATCCCATGTAGGTTGTTGTGACTAGTATCTCATGTAGATATTTATGTCTACTATCCCATGTAGGTTGTTGTGTCTAGTATCTCATATAGGTTGTTGTGTCTAATATCCCATGTAGGTTGTTGTGTCTAGTATCTCGTGTAGGTTGTTGTGCCTAATATCCCATATAGGTTGTTGTGTCTAGTGTGCCATGTAGGTTGTTGTGTCTAGTATCTCGTGTAGGTTGTTTTGTCTAGCATCCCATGTAGGTTGTTGTGTCTCGTATTCCATGTAGGTTGTTGTGTCTAATATCTGATGTAGGTTGTTGTGTCTATTATCCCATGTAGGTTGTTGTGTCTAGTATCTCGTGTAGGTTGTTTTGTCTAGCATCCCATGTAGGTTGTTGTGTCTAGTATCTTATGTACGTTTTTGTGTCTACTATCCCATGGAGGTTGTTGTATCTAGTATCTCATGTAGGTTGCTGTGTCTAGTATATCATGTAGGTTGTTGTGTCTAGTATCTCATGTAGGTTGTTGTGTCTAGTATCTCATGTATGTTGATGTGTCTACTATCCCATGTAGGTTGTTGTGTCTAGTATCTCGTGTAGGTTGTTGTGTCTAGTATCCCATGTAGGTAGTTATGGCTAGTGTCCCATGTAGGTTGTTATTTCTAGTGTCCCATGTAGGTTGTTATGTCTACTGTCCCATGTAGGGGTGTTATGTCTACTATCCCATGTAGATTGTTATGTTTACTATCCCATATAGGTTTTTATGTCTAGTATTCCATGTAGGTTGTTATGTCTAGTGTCCCAAGTGGATTGTAATGTCTACTGTCCCATGTAGGCTGTTGTGTCTACTATCCCATGTAGGTTGTTATGTCTAGTATCTCATGTAGGTTGTTGTGTCTAGTATCTCATGTAGGTTGTTGTGTCTCGTATCCCATTGAGGTTGTTGTGTCTAATATCCCATGTAGGTTGTTGTGTCTAATATCCCATGTAGATTGTTGTGTCTAGTATCTCATGTAGGTTGTTGTGTCTCGTATCCCATTTAGGTTGTTGTGTCTAGTATATCATGTAGGTTGTTGTGTCTAATATCCCATGTAGGTTGTTGTGTCTAGTATCTCGTGTAGGTTGTTGTGTCTAATATCCCATGTAGGTTGTTGTGTCTACTGTCCCATGTAGGTTGTTGTGTCTAGTATCCCATGTAGGTTGTTGTGTCTACTATTCGATGTAGGTTGTTGTGTCTATTATCCCATGTAGGTTGTTGTGTCTCGTATACCATGTAGGTTGTTATGTTTAGATTGTTGTGTCTAGTATCACGTGTAGGTTGTTGTGTCTAGTATCTCGTGTAGGTTGTTGTGTCTAGCATCTCATGTAGGTTGTTTTGTCTTGTATCTCATGTAGGTTGTTGTGTCTAGTATCTCATGTAGGTTGTTGTGTCTAGTATCTCATAAAGGTTTTTGTGTCTAATATCCCATGTAGGTTGTTGTGTCTAGTATCCCATGTAGGTTGTTGTGTCTAGTATACCATGTAGGTTGTTGTGTCTAGTATCTTATGTAGGTTTTTGTGTCTACTATCCCATGTAGGTTGTTGTGTCTAGTATCTCATGTAGGTTGTTGTGTCTAGTATCTCATGTAGGTTGTTGTGTCTATTATCTCATGTAGGTTTTTGTGTCTAATATCCCATGTAGGTTGTTGTGTCTAGTATCTCATGTAGGTTGTTGTGTCTAGTATCTCATGTAGGTTGTTGTGTCTAGTATCTCATGTAGGTTGTTGTGTCTACTATCCCATGTCGGTTTTTGTGTCTAGTATCCCACGTAGGTTGTTGTGTCTAGTATCTCATGTAGGTTGTTGTGTCTAGTATATCATGTAGGTTGTTGTGTCTAATATCCCATGTAGGTTGTTGTGTATAATATCCCATGTAGGTTGTTGTGTCTAATATCCCATGTAGGTTGTTGTGACTAGTATCTCATGTAGATATTTATGTCTACTATCCCATGTAGGTTGTTGTGTCTAGTATCTCATATAGGTTGTTGTGTCTAATATCCCATGTAGGTTGTTGTGTCTAGTATCTCGTGTAGGTTGTTGTGCCTAATATCCCATATAGGTTGTTGTGTCTAGTGTGCCATGTAGGTTGTTGTGTCTAGTATCTCGTGTAGGTTGTTTTGTCTAGCATCCCATGTAGGTTGTTGTGTCTCGTATTCCATGTAGGTTGTTGTGTCTAATATCTGATGTAGGTTGTTGTGTCTATTATCCCATGTAGGTTGTTGTGTCTAGTATCTCGTGTAGGTTGTTTTGTCTAGCATCCCATGTAGGTTGTTGTGTCTAGTATCTTATGTACGTTTTTGTGTCTACTATCCCATGGAGGTTGTTGTATCTAGTATCTCATGTAGGTTGCTGTGTCTAGTATATCATGTAGGTTGTTGTGTCTAGTATCTCATGTAGGTTGTTGTGTCTAGTATCTCATGTATGTTGATGTGTCTACTATCCCATGTAGGTTGTTGTGTCTAGTATCTCGTGTAGGTTGTTGTGTCTAGTATCCCATGTAGGGTGTTGTGTCTAGTATCCCATGTAGGTTGTTGTGTCTAATATCCCATGTAGGTTGTTGTGTCTAATATCCCATGTAGGTTGTTGTGTCTAGTATCTCATGTCGGTTGTTATGTCTACTATCCCATGTAGGTTGTTGTGTCTAGTATACCATGTAGGTTTTTGTGTCTACTATCCCATGTAGGTTGTTCTGTCTAGTATCTCATGTAGGTTGTTGTGTCTAGTATCTCATGTAGGTTGTTGTGTCTAGTATCTCATGTAGGTTGTTGTGTCTACTATCCCATGTAGGATGTTGTGTCTAGTATCTCATGTAGGTTGTTGTGTCTAGTATCTCATGTAGGTTGTTGTGTCTAGTATCTCATGTAGGTTGTTGTGTCTACTATTCCATGTAGGTTTTTGTGTCTAGTGTCCCATGTAGGTTGTTGTGTCTAGTGTCCCATGTAGGTTGTTGTGTCTATTATCCCATGTAGGTTGATGTGTCTCGTATACCATGTAGGTTGTTATGTTTAGATTGTTGTGTCTAGTATCACATGTTTTTTCTTGTGTCTAGTATCCTATGTTGGTTGTTGTGTCTAGTATCCCATGTAGGTTGTTGTGTCTAGTATCCCATGTAGGTTTTTGTGTCTAGTATCCCATGTAAGTTGTTGTGTCTAATATCCCATGTGGGTTGTTGTGTCTAGTATCTCATGTAGGTTGTTGCGTCTAGTGTCTCATGTAGGATGTTGTGTCTAGTATCCCATGTAGGTTGTTGTGTCTAGTGTCCCATGTAGGTTGTTATGTCTACTGTCCCATGTAGTTTGTTGTGTCTAGTATCCCATGTAGGTTGTTATGTCTAGTGTCCCATGTAGGTTGTTATGTCTACTGTCCCATGTAGGTTGTTGTGTCTAGTGTTCCAAGTAGGTGGTTATGTCTACTGTCCCATGTAGGTTGTTATGTCTACTATCCCATGTAGGTAGTTATGGCTAGTGTCCCATGTAGGTTGTTATTTCTAGTGTCCCATGTAGGTTGTTATGTCTACTGTCCCATGTAGGGGTGTTATGTCTACTATCCCATGTAGATTGTTATGTTTACTATCCCATATAGGTTTTTATGTCTAGTATTCCATGTAGGTTGTTATGTCTAGTGTCCCAAGTGGATTGTAATGTCTACTGTCCCATGTAGGCTGTTGTGTCTACTATCCCATGTAGGTTGTTATGTCTAGTATCTCATGTAGGTTGTTGTGTCTAGTATCTCATGTAGGTTGTTGTGTCTCGTATCCCATTGAGGTTGTTGTGTCTAATATCCCATGTAGGTTGTTGTGTCTAATATCCCATGTAGATTGTTGTGTCTAGTATCTCATGTAGGTTGTTGTGTCTCGTATCCCATTTAGGTTGTTGTGTCTAGTATATCATGTAGGTTGTTGTGTCTAATATCCCATGTAGGTTGTTGTGTCTAGTATCTCGTGTAGGTTGTTGTGTCTAATATCCCATGTAGGTTGTTGTGTCTACTGTCCCATGTAGGTTGTTGTGTCTAGTATCCCATGTAGGTTGTTGTGTCTACTATTCGATGTAGGTTGTTGTGTCTATTATCCCTTGTAGGTTGTTGTGTCTCGTATACCATGTAGGTTGTTATGTTTAGATTGTTGTGTCTAGTATCACGTGTAGGTTGTTGTGTCTAGTATCTCGTGTAGGTTGTTGTGTCTAGCATCCCATGTAGGTTGTTTTGTCTTGTATCTCATGTAGGTTGTTGTGTCTAGTATCTCATGTAGGTTGTTGTGTCTAGTATCTCATAAAGGTTTTTGTGTCTAATATCCCATGTAGGTTGTTGTGTCTAGTATCCCATGTAGGTTGTTGTGTCTAGTATACCATGTAGGTTGTTGTGTCTAGTATCTTATGTAGGTTTTTGTGTCTACTATCCCATGTAGGTTGTTGTGTCTACTATCCCATGTAGGATGTTGTGTCTAGTATCTCATGTAGGTTGTTGTGTCTAGTATCTCATGTAGGTTGTTGTGTCTAGTATCTCATGTAGGTTGTTGTGTCTACTATCCCATGTCGGTTTTTGTGTCTAGTATCCCACGTAGGTTGTTGTGTCTAGTATCTCATGTAGGTTGTTGTGTCTAGTATATCATGTAGGTTGTTGTGTCTAATATCCCATGTAGGTTGTTGTTTATAATATCCCATGTAGGTTGTTGTGTCTAATATCCCATGTAGGTTGTTGTGACTAGTATCTCATGTAGATATTTATGTCTACTATCCCATGTAGGTTGTTGTGTCTAGTATCTCATATAGGTTGTTGTGTCTAATATCCCATGTAGGTTGTTGTGTCTAGTATCTCGTGTAGGTTGTTGTGCCTAATATCCCATATAGGTTGTTGTGTCTAGTGTGCCATGTAGGTTGTTGTGTCTAGTATCTCGTGTAGGTTGTTTTGTCTAGCATCCCATGTAGGTTGTTGTGTCTCGTATTCCATGTAGGTTGTTGTGTCTAATATCTGATGTAGGTTGTTGTGTCTATTATCCCATGTAGGTTGTTGTGTCTAGTATCTCATGTAGGTTGTTTTGTCTAGCATCCCATGTAGGTTGTTGTGTCTAGTATCTTATGTACGTTTTTGTGTCTACTATCCCATGGAGGTTGTTGTATCTAGTATCTCATGTAGGTTGTTGTGTCTAGTATATCATGTAGGTTGTTGTGTCTAGTATCTCATGTAGGTTGTTGTGTCTAGTATCTCATGTATGTTGATGTGTCTACTATCCCATGTAGGTTGTTGTGTCTAGTATCTCGTGTAGGTTGTTGTGTCTAGTATCCCATGTAGGGTGTTGTGTCTAGTATCCCATGTAGGTTGTTGTGTCTAATATCCCATGTAGGTTGTTGTGTCTAATATCCCATGTAGGTTGTTGTGTCTAGTATCTCATGTCGGTTGTTATGTCTACTATCCCATGTAGGTTGTTGTGTCTAGTATCTCATGTAGGTTGTTGTGTCTAATATCCCATGTAGGTTGTTGTGTCTAATATCTGATGTAGGTTGTTGTGTCTATTATCCCATGTAGGTTGTTGTGTCTAGTATCTCGTGTAGGTTGTTTTGTCTAGCATCCCATGTAGGTTGTTGTGTCTCGTATTCCATGTAGGTTATTGTGTCTAGTATCCCATGTAGGTTGTTGTGTCTAATACTCCATGTAGGTTGTTGTGTCTAATATCCCATGTAGGTTGTTGTGTCTAGTATCTCATACAGGTTGTTGTTCCTAGTATCCCATGTAGGTTGTTGTGTCTAGTATACCATGTAGGTTGTTGTGTCTAGTATCTTATGTACGTTTTTGTGTCTACTATCCCATGGAGGTTGTTGTATCTAGTATCTCATGTAGGTTGTTGTGTCTAGTATATCATGTAGGTTGTTGTGTCTAGTATCTCATGTAGGTTGTTGTGTCTAGTATCTCATGTAGGTTGATGTGTCTACTATCCCATGTAGGTTGTTGTGTCTAGTATCCCATGTAGGTTGTTGTGTCTAATATCCCATGTAGGTTGTTGTGTCTAATATCCCATGTAGGTTGTTGTGTCTAGTATCTCATGTCGGTTGTTATGTCTACTATCCCATGTAGGTTGTTGTGTCTATTATCCCATGTAGGTTGTTGTGTCTCGTATCCCATGTAGGTTGTTGTGTCTAATATCTGATGTAGGTTGTTGTGTCTATTATCCCATGTAGGTTGTTGTGTCTAGTATCTCGTGTAGGTTGTTTTGTCTAGCATCCCATGTAGGTTGTTGTGTCTCGTATTCCATGTAGGTTATTGTGTCTAGTATCCCATGTAGGTTGTTGTGTCTAATACTCCATGTAGGTTGTTGTGTCTAATATCCCATGTAGGTTGTTGTGTCTAGTATCTCATACAGGTTGTTGTTCCTAGTATCCCATGTAGGTTGTTGTGTCTAGTATACCATGTAGGTTGTTGTGTCTAGTATCTTATGTACGTTTTTGTGTCTACTATCCCATGGAGGTTGTTGTATCTAGTATCTCATGTAGGTTGTTGTGTCTAGTATATCATGTAGGTTGTTGTGTCTAGTATCTCATGTAGGTTGTTGTGTCTAGTATCTCATGTAGGTTGATGTGTCTACTATCCCATGTAGGTTGTTGTGTCTAGTATCTCGTGTAGATTGTTGTGTCTAGTATCTCATGTAGGTTGTTGTGTCTCGTATCCCATTTAGGTTGTTGTGTCTAGTATATCATGTAGGTTGTTGTGTCTAATATCCCATGTAGGTTGTTGTGTCTAGTATCTCGTGTAGGTTGTTGTGTCTAATATCCCATGTAGGTTGTTGTGTCTACTGTCCCATGTAGGTTGTTGTGTCTAGTATCCCATGTAGGTTGTTGTGTCTACTATTCGATGTAGGTTGTTGTGTCTATTATCCCATGTAGGTTGTTGTGTCTCGTATACCATGTAGGTTGTTATGTTTAGATTGTTGTGTCTAGTATCACGTGTAGGTTGTTGTGTCTAGTATCTCGTGTAGGTTGTTGTGTCTAGCATCTCATGTAGGTTGTTTTGTCTTGTATCTCATGTAGGTTGTTGTGTCTAGTATCTCATGTAGGTTGTTGTGTCTAGTATCTCATAAAGGTTTTTGTGTCTAATATCCCATGTAGGTTGTTGTGTCTAGTATCCCATGTAGGTTGTTGTGTCTAGTATACCATGTAGGTTGTTGTGTCTAGTATCTTATGTAGGTTTTTGTGTCTACTATCCCATGTAGGTTGTTGTGTCTAGTATCTCATGTAGGTTGTTGTGTCTAGTATCTCATGTAGGTTGTTGTGTCTATTATCTCATGTAGGTTTTTGTGTCTAATATCCCATGTAGGTTGTTGTGTCTAGTATCTCATGTAGGTTGTTGTGTCTAGTATCTCATGTAGGTTGTTGTGTCTAGTATCTCATGTAGGTTGTTGTGTCTACTATCCCATGTCGGTTTTTGTGTCTAGTATCCCACGTAGGTTGTTGTGTCTAGTATCTCATGTAGGTTGTTGTGTCTAGTATATCATGTAGGTTGTTGTGTCTAATATCCCATGTAGGTTGTTGTGTATAATATCCCATGTAGGTTGTTGTGTCTAATATCCCATGTAGGTTGTTGTGACTAGTATCTCATGTAGATATTTATGTCTACTATCCCATGTAGGTTGTTGTGTCTAGTATCTCATATAGGTTGTTGTGTCTAATATCCCATGTAGGTTGTTGTGTCTAGTATCTCGTGTAGGTTGTTGTGCCTAATATCCCATATAGGTTGTTGTGTCTAGTGTGCCATGTAGGTTGTTATGTCTAGTATCTCGTGTAGGTTGTTTTGTCTAGCATCCCATGTAGGTTGTTGTGTCTCGTATTCCATGTAGGTTGTTGTGTCTAATATCTGATGTAGGTTGTTGTGTCTATTATCCCATGTAGGTTGTTGTGTCTAGTATCTCGTGTAGGTTGTTTTGTCTAGCATCCCATGTAGGTTGTTGTGTCTAGTATCTTATGTACGTTTTTGTGTCTACTATCCCATGGAGGTTGTTGTATCTAGTATCTCATGTAGGTTGCTGTGTCTAGTATATCATGTAGGTTGTTGTGTCTAGTATCTCATGTAGGTTGTTGTGTCTAGTATCTCATGTATGTTGATGTGTCTACTATCCCATGTAGGTTGTTGTGTCTAGTATCTCGTGTAGGTTGTTGTGTCTAGTATCCCATGTAGGGTGTTGTGTCTAGTATCCCATGTAGGTTGTTGTGTCTAATATCCCATGTAGGTTGTTGTGTCTAATATCCCATGTAGGTTGTTGTGTCTAGTATCTCATGTCGGTTGTTATGTCTACTATCCCATGTAGGTTGTTGTGTCTAGTATACCATGTAGGTTTTTGTGTCTACTATCCCATGTAGGTTGTTCTGTCTAGTATCTCATGTAGGTTGTTGTGTCTAGTATCTCATGTAGGTTGTTGTGTCTAGTATCTCATGTAGGTTGTTGTGTCTACTATCCCATGTAGGATGTTGTGTCTAGTATCTCATGTAGGTTGTTGTGTCTAGTATCTCATGTAGGTTGTTGTGTCTAGTATCTCATGTAGGTTGTTGTGTCTACTATTCCATGTAGGTTTTTGTGTCTAGTGTCCCATGTAGGTTGTTGTGTCTAGTGTCCCATGTAGGTTGTTGTGTCTATTATCCCATGTAGGTTGATGTGTCTCGTATACCATGTAGGTTGTTATGTTTAGATTGTTGTGTCTAGTATCACATGTTTTTTCTTGTGTCTAGTATCCTATGTTGGTTGTTGTGTCTAGTATCCCATGTAGGTTGTTGTGTCTAGTATCCCATGTAGGTTTTTGTGTCTAGTATCCCATGTAAGTTGTTGTGTCTAATATCCCATGTGGGTTGTTGTGTCTAGTATCTCATGTAGGTTGTTGCGTCTAGTGTCTCATGTAGGATGTTGTGTCTAGTATCCCATGTAGGTTGTTGTGTCTAGTGTCCCATGTAGGTTGTTATGTCTACTGTCCCATGTAGTTTGTTGTGTCTAGTATCCCATGTAGGTTGTTATGTCTAGTGTCCCATGTAGGTTGTTATGTCTACTGTCCCATGTAGGTTGTTGTGTCTAGTGTTCCAAGTAGGTGGTTATGTCTACTGTCCCATGTAGGTTGTTATGTCTACTATCCCATGTAGGTAGTTATGGCTAGTGTCCCATGTAGGTTGTTATTTCTAGTGTCCCATGTAGGTTGTTATGTCTACTGTCCCATGTAGGGGTGTTATGTCTACTATCCCATGTAGATTGTTATGTTTACTATCCCATATAGGTTTTTATGTCTAGTATTCCATGTAGGTTGTTATGTCTAGTGTCCCAAGTGGATTGTAATGTCTACTGTCCCATGTAGGCTGTTGTGTCTACTATCCCATGTAGGTTGTTATGTCTAGTATCTCATGTAGGTTGTTGTGTCTAGTATCTCATGTAGGTTGTTGTGTCTCGTATCCCATTGAGGTTGTTGTGTCTAATATCCCATGTAGGTTGTTGTGTCTAATATCCCATGTAGATTGTTGTGTCTAGTATCTCATGTAGGTTGTTGTGTCTCGTATCCCATTTAGGTTGTTGTGTCTAGTATATCATGTAGGTTGTTGTGTCTAATATCCCATGTAGGTTGTTGTGTCTAGTATCTCGTGTAGGTTGTTGTGTCTAATATCCCATGTAGGTTGTTGTGTCTACTGTCCCATGTAGGTTGTTGTGTCTAGTATCCCATGTAGGTTGTTGTGTCTACTATTCGATGTAGGTTGTTGTGTCTATTATCCCTTGTAGGTTGTTGTGTCTCGTATACCATGTAGGTTGTTATGTTTAGATTGTTGTGTCTAGTATCACGTGTAGGTTGTTGTGTCTAGTATCTCGTGTAGGTTGTTGTGTCTAGCATCCCATGTAGGTTGTTTTGTCTTGTATCTCATGTAGGTTGTTGTGTCTAGTATCTCATGTAGGTTGTTGTGTCTAGTATCTCATAAAGGTTTTTGTGTCTAATATCCCATGTAGGTTGTTGTGTCTAGTATCCCATGTAGGTTGTTGTGTCTAGTATACCATGTAGGTTGTTGTGTCTAGTATCTTATGTAGGTTTTTGTGTCTACTATCCCATGTAGGTTGTTGTGTCTACTATCCCATGTAGGATGTTGTGTCTAGTATCTCATGTAGGTTGTTGAGTCTAGTATCTCATGTAGGTTGTTGTGTCTAGTATCTCATGTAGGTTGTTGTGTCTACTATCCCATGTCGGTTTTTGTGTCTAGTATCCCACGTAGGTTGTTGTGTCTAGTATCTCATGTAGGTTGTTGTGTCTAGTATATCATGTAGGTTGTTGTGTCTAATATCCCATGTAGGTTGTTGTTTATAATATCCCATGTAGGTTGTTGTGTCTAATATCCCATGTAGGTTGTTGTGACTAGTATCTCATGTAGATATTTATGTCTACTATCCCATGTAGGTTGTTGTGTCTAGTATCTCATATAGGTTGTTGTGTCTAATATCCCATGTAGGTTGTTGTGTCTAGTATCTCGTGTAGGTTGTTGTGCCTAATATCCCATATAGGTTGTTGTGTCTAGTGTGCCATGTAGGTTGTTGTGTCTAGTATCTCGTGTAGGTTGTTTTGTCTAGCATCCCATGTAGGTTGTTGTGTCTCGTATTCCATGTAGGTTGTTGTGTCTAATATCTGATGTAGGTTGTTGTGTCTATTATCCCATGTAGGTTGTTGTGTCTAGTATCTCATTTAGGTTGTTTTGTCTAGCATCCCATGTAGGTTGTTGTGTCTAGTATCTTATGTACGTTTTTGTGTCTACTATCCCATGGAGGTTGTTGTATCTAGTATCTCATGTAGGTTGTTGTGTCTAGTATATCATGTAGGTTGTTGTGTCTAGTATCTCATGTAGGTTGTTGTGTCTAGTATCTCATGTATGTTGATGTGTCTACTATCCCATGTAGGTTGTTGTGTCTAGTATCTCGTGTAGGTTGTTGTGTCTAGTATCCCATGTAGGGTGTTGTGTCTAGTATCCCATGTAGGTTGTTGTGTCTAATATCCCATGTAGGTTGTTGTGTCTAATATCCCATGTAGGTTGTTGTGTCTAGTATCTCATGTCGGTTGTTATGTCTACTATCCCATGTAGGTTGTTGTGTCTAGTATCTCATGTAGGTTGTTGTGTCTAATATCCCATGTAGGTTGTTGTGTCTAATATCTGATGTAGGTTGTTGTGTCTATTATCCCATGTAGGTTGTTGTGTCTAGTATCTCGTGTAGGTTGTTTTGTCTAGCATCCCATGTAGGTTGTTGTGTCTCGTATTCCATGTAGGTTATTGTGTCTAGTATCCCATGTAGGTTGTTGTGTCTAATACTCCATGTAGGTTGTTGTGTCTAATATCCCATGTAGGTTGTTGTGTCTAGTATCTCATACAGGTTGTTGTTCCTAGTATCCCATGTAGGTTGTTGTGTCTAGTATACCATGTAGGTTGTTGTGTCTAGTATCTTATGTACGTTTTTGTGTCTACTATCCCATGGAGGTTGTTGTATCTAGTATCTCATGTAGGTTGTTGTGTCTAGTATATCATGTAGGTTGTTGTGTCTAGTATCTCATGTAGGTTGTTGTGTCTAGTATCTCATGTAGGTTGATGTGTCTACTATCCCATGTAGGTTGTTGTGTCTAGTATCCCATGTAGGTTGTTGTGTCTAATATCCCATGTAGGTTGTTGTGTCTAATATCCCATGTAGGTTGTTGTGTCTAGTATCTCATGTCGGTTGTTATGTCTACTATCCCATGTAGGTTGTTGTGTCTATTATCCCATGTAGGTTGTTGTGTCTCGTATCCCATGTAGGTTGTTGTGTCTAATATCTGATGTAGGTTGTTGTGTCTATTATCCCATGTAGGTTGTTGTGTCTAGTATCTCGTGTAGGTTGTTTTGTCTAGCATCCCATGTAGGTTGTTGTGTCTCGTATTCCATGTAGGTTATTGTGTCTAGTATCCCATGTAGGTTGTTGTGTCTAATACTCCATGTAGGTTGTTGTGTCTAATATCCCATGTAGGTTGTTGTGTCTAGTATCTCATACAGGTTGTTGTTCCTAGTATCCCATGTAGGTTGTTGTGTCTAGTATACCATGTAGGTTGTTGTGTCTAGTATCTTATGTACGTTTTTGTGTCTACTATCCCATGGAGGTTGTTGTATCTAGTATCTCATGTAGGTTGTTGTGTCTAGTATATCATGTAGGTTGTTGTGTCTAGTATCTCATGTAGGTTGTTGTGTCTAGTATCTCATGTAGGTTGATGTGTCTACTATCCCATGTAGGTTGTTGTGTCTAGTATCTCGTGTAGGTTGTTGTGTCTAGTATCCCATGTAGGGTGTTGTGTCTAGTATCCCATGTAGGTTGTTGTGTCTAATATCCCATGTAGGTTGTTGTGTCTAATATCCCATGTAGGTTGTTGTGTCTAGTATCTCATGTAGGTTGTTATGTCTACTATCCCATGTAGGTTGTTGTGTCTAGTATCTCATGTAGGTTGTTGTGTCTAATATCCCATGTAGGTTGTTGTGTCTAATATCCCATGTAGGTTGTTGTGTCTAATATCCCATGTAGGTTGTTGTGTCTAATATCCCATGTAGGTTGTTGTGTCTAGTATCTCATGTAGGTTGTTATGTCTACTATCCCATGTAGGTTGTTGTGTCTAGTATCTCATGTAGGTTGTTGTGTCTAATATCCCATGTAGGTTGTTGTGTCTAATATCCCATGTAGGTTGTTGTGTCCAGTATCTCATGTATTTTGTTGTGTCTAATATCCCATGTAGGTTGTTGTGTCTAGTGGCCCATATAGGTTGTTGTGTCTAGTATCCCATGTAGGTTGTTGTGTCTAATATCCCATGTAGGTTGTTGTGTCTAGTGTCCCATGTAGGTTGTTGTGTCTAGTATCCCATGTAGGTTGTTGTGTCTACTATTCGATGTAGGTTGTTGTGTCTATTATCCCATGTAGGTTGTTGTGTCTCGTATCCCATGTAGGTTGTTGTGTCTAATATCCGATGTAGGTTGTTGTGTCTATTATCCCATTTAGGTTGCTGTGTCTAGAATCTCGTGTAGGTTGTTGTGTCTAGCATCCCATGTAGGTTGTTGTGTCTCGTATTCCATGTAGGTTGTAGTGTCTAGTATCCCATGTAGGTTTTTGTGTCTAATATCCCATGTAGGTTGTTGTGTCTAATATCCCATGTAGGATGTTGTGTCTAGTATCTCATGCAGGTTGTTGTTCCTAGTATCCCATGTAGGTTGTTGTGTCTAGTATACAATGTAGGTTGTTGTGTCTAGTATCTTATGTAGGTTTTTGTGACTACTATCCCATGTAGGTTGTTGTGTCTAGTATCTCATGTAGGTTGTTGTGTCTAGTATCTCATGTAGGTTGTTGTGTCTAGTATCTCATGTAGGTTGTTGTGTCTACTAACCCATGTAGGTTGTTGTGTCTAGTATCTCATGTAGGTTGTTGTGTCTAGTATCTCATGTAGGTTGTTGTGTCTAGTATCTCATGTAGGTTGTTGTGTCTACTATCCCATGTATGTTTTTGTGTCTAGTATCCCATGTAGGTTGTTGTGTCTAGTATCTCATGTAGGTTGTTGTGTCTAGTATATCATGTAGGTTGTTGTGTCTAGTATCTCATGTAGGTTGTTGTGTCTAGTATCTCATGTAGGTTGATGTGTTTACTATCCCATGTAGGTTGTTGTGTCTAGTATCTCATGTAGGTTGTTGTGTCTAGTATCCCATGTAGGGTGTTGTGTCTAGTATCCCATGTAGGTTGTTATGTATACTATCCCATGTAGGTTGTTGTGTCTAGTATCTCATGTAGGTTTTTGTGTCTAATATCTCATGTAGGTTGTTGTGTCTAATATCCCATGTAGGTTGTTGTGTCTAATATCCCATGTAGGTTGTTGTGTCTAGTATCTCATTCAGGTTGTTGTTCCTAGTATCCCATGTAGGTTGTTGTGTCTAGTATACCATGTAGGTTGTTGTGTCTAGTATCTTATGTAGGTTTTTGTGTCTACTATCCCATGTAGGTTGTTGTGTCTAGTATCTCATGTAGGTTGTTGTGTCTAGTATCTCATGTAGGTTGTTGTGTCTAGTATCTCATGTAGGTTTTTGTGTCTAATATCCCATGTAGGTTGTTGTGTCTAGTATCTCATGTAGGTTGTTGTGTCTAGTATCTCATGTAGGTTGTTGTGTCTAGTATCTCATGTAGGTTGTTGTGTCTACTATCCCATGTAGGTTTTTGTGTCTAGTATCCCATGTGGGTTGTTGTGTCTAGTATCTCATGTAGGTTGTTGTGTCTAGTATATCATGTAGGTTGTTGTGTCTAGTATCTCATGTAGGTTGTTGTGTCTAGTATCTCATGTAGGTTGTTGTGTCTACTATCCCATGTAGGTTTTTGTGTCTAGTATCCCATGTGGGTTGTTGTGTCTAGTATCTCATGTAGGTTGTTGTGTCTAGTATATCATGTAGGTTGTTGTGTCTAGTATCTCATGTAGGTTGTTGTGTCTAGTATCTCATGTAGGTTCATGTGTTTACTATCCCATGTAGGGTGTTGTGTCTAGTATCCCATGTAGGTTGTTGTGTCTAATATCCCATGTAGGTTGTTGTGTCTAATATCCCATGTAGGTTGTTGTGTCTAGTATCCCATGTTGGTTGTTATGTCTACTATCCCATGTAGGTTGTTGTGTCTAGTATCTCATGTAGGTTTTTGTGTCTAATATCCCATGTAGGTTGCTGTGTCTAATATCCCATGTAGGTTGTTGTGTCTAATATCCCATGTAGGTTGTTGTGTCTAATATCCCATGTAGGTTGTTGTGTCTAATATCCCATGTAGGTTGTTGTGTCTTGTATCTCGTGTAAGTTGTTATGTCTACTATCCCATGTAGGTTATTGTGTCTAGTATCTCATGTAGGTTGTTGTGTCTAATATCCCATGTAGGTTGTTGTGTCTAGTGTCCCATGTAGGTTGTTGTGTCTAATATCCCATGAAGGTTGTTGTGTCTAATATCCCATGTAGGTTGTTGTGTCTAATATCCCATGTAGGTTGTTGTGTCTAGTGTCCCATGTAGGTTGTTGTGTCTATTATCTCATGTAGGTTGTTGTGTCTAATATCCCATGTAGGTTGTTGTGTCTAATATAATATGTATGTTGTTGTATCTAGTATTCCATGTAGGTTGTTGTGTCTAGTATCCCATGTAGGTTGTTATTTCTAGTGTCCCATGTAGGTTGTTATGTCTAGTGTCCCATGTAGGCTGTTGCGTCTAGTGTCTCATGTAGGTTGTTGTGTCTAGTATTCCATGTACGTTGTTGTGTCTAATATAATATGTATGTTGTTGTATCTAGTATCCCATGTAGGTTGTTATGTCTAGTGTCCCATGTAGGTTGTTATGTCTAGTGTCCCATGAAGTTTGTTGCGTCTAGTGTCTCATATAGGTTGTTATGTCTAGTGTCCCATGTAGGTTGTTATGTCTTGTGTCTCATATTTGTTGTTATGTCTAGTATCCCATGTAGGTTGTTGTGTCTAGTGTCACATGTAGGATGTTGTGTCTAGTATCTCATGTAGGTTGTTGTATCGAGTATCCCATGTAGGTTGATTTGTCTAGTATCACATGTAGGTTGGTATGTCTAATGTCCCATGTAGTTTATTATGTCTAGCGTCCCATGTAGGTTGTTGTGTCTAGTGTCCCATGTAGGTTGTTATGTCTACTGCCCCATATAGTTTGTTGTGTCTAGTATTCCATGTAGGTTGTTATGTCTAGTGTCCCATGTAGGTTGTTGTGTCTAGTATCCTATGTAGGTTGTTATGTCTAGTGTCCCATGTAGGTTGTTATGTCCAGTGTCCCATGTAGGTTGTTGCGTCTAGTGTCTCATGTAGGTTGTTGTGTCTAGTATCCCATGTAGGTTGTTGTGTCTAGTGTCCCATGTAGGTTGTTATGTCTACTGTCCCATGTAGTTTGTTGTGTCTAGTATCCCATGTAGGTTGTTATGTCTAGTGTCCCATGTAGGTGGTTATGTCTAGTGTCCCATGTAGGTTGTTGGGTCTAGTGTCACATGTAGGTTGTTATGTCTACTGTCCCATGTAGGTTATTATGTCTACTATCCCATGTAGGTAATTATGGCTAGTGTCCCATGTAGGTTAATATTTCCAGTGTCCCATGTAGGTTGTTATGTCTACTGTCCCATGTAGTTTTGTTATGTCTACTATCCCATGTAGGTTGTTATGTCTACTATCCCATGTAGGTTTTTATGTCTAGTATTCCATGTAGGTTGTTATGTATAGTGTCCCAAGTAGATTGTTATGTCTACTGTCCCATGTAGGCTGTTGTGTCTACTATCCCATGTAGGTTGTTGTTTCTAGTATCTCATGTAGGTTGTTGTGTCTAGTATCCCATGTAGGTTGTTGTGTCTCGCATCCCATGTAGGTTGTTGTGTCTAATATCCCATGTAGGTTGTTGTGTCTAATATCCCATGTAGGTTGTTGTATCTAGTATCTCATGTAGGTTGTTGTGTCTAGTATCCCATGTAGGTTGTTGTGTCTAATATCCCATGTAGGTTGTTGTGTCTAGTATCTCGTGTAGGTTGTTGTGTCTAATATCCCATGTAGGTTGTTATGTCTAGTGTCCCATGTAGGTTGTTATGTCCAGTGTCCCATGTAGGTTGTTGCGTCTAGTGTCACATGTAGGTTGTTGTGTCTAGTATCCCATGTAGGTTGTTGTGTCTAGTGTCCCATGTAGGTTGTTATGTCTACTGTCCCATGTAGTTTGTTGTGTCTAGTATCCCATGTAGGTTGTTATGTCTAGTGTCCCATGTAGGTTGTTATGTCTACTGTCCCATGTAGGTTGTTGGGTCTAGTGTCCCATGTAGGTGGTTATGTCTAGTGTCCCATGTAGGTTGTTGGGTCTAGTGTCACATGTAGGTTGTTATGTCTACTGTCCCATGTAGGTTTTAATGTCTACTATCCCATGTAGGTAATTATGGCTAGTGTCCCATGTAGGTTGTTATTTCTAGTGTCCCATGTAGGTTGTTATGTCTACTGTCCCATGTAGTTTTGTTATGTCTACTATCCCATGTAGGTTGTTATGTCTACTATCCCATGTAGGTTTTTATGTCTAGTATTCCATGTAGGTTGTTGTATCTAGTATCTCATGTAGGTTGTTATGTCTAGTGTCCAATGTAGGTTGTTGTGTCTAGTATCTCATGTGGGTTGTTGTGTCTAGTATCCCATGTAGGTAGTTATGTCTACTATCCTATGTAGGATGTTGTGTCTAGTATCCCATGTACGTTGTTGTGTCTAATATAATATGTATGTTGTTGTATCTAGTATTCCATGTAGGTTGTTGTGTCTAGTATCCCATGTAGGTTGTTATTTCTAGTGTCCCATGTAGGTTGTTATGTCTAGTGTCCCATGTAGGCTGTTGCGTCTAGTGTCTCATGTAGGTTGTTGTGTCTAGTATTCCATGTACGTTGTTGTGTCTAATATAATATGTATGTTGTTGTATCTAGTATCCCATGTAGGTTGTTGCGTCTAGTGTCTCATATAGGTTGTTATGTCTAGTGTCCCATGTAGGTTGTTATGTCTTGTGTCTCATATTTGTTGTTATGTCTAGTATCCCATGTAGGTTGTTGTGTCTAGTGTCACATGTAGGATGTTGTGTCTAGTATCTCATGTAGGTTGTTGTATCGAGTATCCCATGTAGGTTGATTTGTCTAGTATCACATGTAGGTTGGTATGTCTAATGTCCCATGTAGTTTATTATGTCTAGCGTCCCATGTAGGTTGTTGTGTCTAGTGTCCCATGTAGGTTGTTGTGTCTAGTATCCTATGTAGGTTGTTATGTCTAGTGTCCCATGTAGGTTGTTATGTCCAGTGTCCCATGTAGGTTGTTGCGTCTAGTGTCTCATGTAGGTTGTTGTGTCTAGAATCCCATGTAGGTTGTTGTGTCTAGTGTCCCATGTAGGTTGTTATGTCTACTGTCCCATGTAGTTTGTTGTGTCTAGTATCCCATGTAGGTTGTTATGTCTACTGTCCCATGTAGGTTGTTGGTCTAGTGTCCCATGTAGGTGGTTATGTCTAGTGTCCCATGTAGGTTGTTGGGTCTAGTGTCACATGTAGGTTGTTATGTCTACTGTCCCATGTAGTTTGTTGTGTCTAGTGTCCCATGTAGGTTGTTATGTCTAGTGTCCCATGTAGGTTGTTATGTCTACTGTCCCATGTAGGTTGTTATGTCTACTGTCCCATGTAGGTTTTTATGTCTACTATCCCATGTAGGTAATTATGGCTAGTGTCCCATGTAGGTTGTTATTTCTAGTGTCCCATGTAGGTTGTTATGTCTACTGTCCCATGTAGTTTTGTTATGTCTACTATCCCATGTAGGTTGTTATGTCTACTATCCCATGTAGGTTTTTATGTCTAGTATTCCATGTAGGTTGTTATGTATAGTGTCCCAAGTAGATTGTTATGTCTACTGTCTCATGTAGGCTGTTGTGTCTACTATCCCATGTAGGTTTTTGTATCTAGTATCTCATGTAGGTTGTTATGTCTAGTGTCCAATGTAGGTTGTTGTGTCTAGTATCTCATGTGGGTTGTTGTGTCTAGTATCCCATGTAGGTAGTTATGTCTACTATCCTATGTAGGATGTTGTGTCTAGTATCCCATGTACATTGTTGTGTCTAATATAATATGTATGTTGTTGTATCTAGTATTCCATGTAGGTTGTTGTGTCTAGTATCCCATGTAGGTTGTTATTTCTAGTGTCCCATGTAGGTTGTTATGTCTAGTGTCCCATGTAGGCTGTTGCGTCTAGTGTCTCATGTAGGTTGTTGTGTCTAGTATTCCATGTACGTTGTTGTGTCTAATATAATATGTATGTTGTTGTATCTAGTATCCCATGTAGGTTGTTGTGTCTAGTATCCCATGTAGGTTGTTATGTCTAGTGTCCCATGTATGTTGTTATGTCTAGTATCCCATGTAGGTTGTTGTGTCTAGTGTCACATGTAGGATGTTGTGTCTAGTATCTCATGTAGGTTGTTGTATCGAGTATCCCATGTAGGTTGATTTGTCTAGTATCACATGTAGGTTGGTATGTCTAATGTCCCATGTAGTTTATTATGTCTAGCGTCCCATGTAGGTTGTTGTGTCTAGTGTCCCATGTAGGTTGTTATGTCTAATGCCCCATATAGTTTGTTGTGTCTAGTATTCCATGTAGGTTGTTACGTCTAGTGTCCCATGTAGGTTGTTGTGTCTAGTATCCTATGTAGGTTGTTATGTCTAGTGTCCCATGTAGGTTGTTATGTCCAGTGTCCCATGTAGGTTGTTGCGTCTAGTGTCTCATGTAGGTTGTTGTGTCTAGTATCCCATGTAGGTTGTTGTGTCTAGTGTACCATGTAGGTTGTTATGTCTACTGTCCCATGTAGTTTGTTGTGTCTAGTATCCCATGTAGGTTGTTATGTCTAGTGTCCCATGTAGGTTGTTATGTCTACTGTCCCATGTAGGTTGTTGGGTCTAGTGTCCCATGTAGGTGGTTATGTCTAGTGTCCCATGTAGGTTGTTGGGTCTAGTGTCACATGTAGGTTGTTATGTCTACTGCCCCATGTAGGTTTTTATGTTTACTATCCCATGTAGGTAATTATGGCTAGTGTCCCATGTAGGTTAATATTTCTAGTGTCCCATGTAGGTTGTTATGTCTACTGTCCCATGTAGTTTTGTTATGTCTACTATCCCATGTAGGTTGTTATGTCTACTATCCCATGTAGGTTTTTATGTCTAGTATTCCATGTAGGTTGTTATGTATAGTGTCCCAAGTAGATTGTTATGTCTACTGTCCCATGTAGGCTGTTGTGTCTACTATCCCATGTAGGTTGTTGTTTCTAGTATCTCATGTAGGTTGTTGTGTCTAGTATCCCATGTAGGTTGTTGTGTCTAATATCCCATGTAGGTTGTTGTGTCTAATATCCCATGTAGGTTGTTGTATCTAGTATCTCATGTAGGTTGTTGTGTCTAGTATCCCATGTAGGTTGTTGTGTCTCGTATCCCATGTAGGTTGTTGTGTCTAATATCCCATGTAGGTTGTTGTGTCTAATATCCCATGTAGGTTGTTGTGTCTAGTATCTCGTGTAGGTTGTTGTGTCTAATATCCCATGTAGGTTGTTATGTCTAGTGTCCCATGTAGGTTGTTATGTCCAGTGTCCCATGTAGGTTGTTGCGTCTAGTGTCTCATGTAGGTTGTTGTGTCTAGTATCCCATGTAGGTTGTTGTGTCTAGTGTCCCATGTAGGTTGTCATGTCTACTGTCCCATGTAGTTTGTTGTGTCTAGTATCCCATGTAGGTTGTTATGTCTAGTGTCCCATGTAGGTTGTTATGTCTACTGTCCCATGTAGGTTGTTGGGTCTAGTGTCCCATGTAGGTGGTTATGTCTAGTGTCCCATGTAGGTTGTTGGGTCTAGTGTCACATGTAGGTTGTTATGTCTACTGTCCCATGTAGGTTTTTATGTCTACTATCCCATGTAGGTAATTATGGCTAGTGTCCCATGTAGGTTGTTATTTCTAGTGTCCCATGTAGGTTGTTATGTCTACTGTCCCATGTAGTTTTGTTATGTCTACTATCCCATGTAGATTGTTATGTCTACTATCCCATGTAGGTTTTTATGTCTAGTATTCCATGTAGGTTGTTATGTATAGTGTCCAAAGTAGATTGTTATGTCTACTGTCCCATGTAGGCTGTTGTGTCTACTATCCCATGTAGGTTGTTGTTTCTAGTATCTCATGTAGGTTGTTGTGTCTAGTATCCCATGTAGGTTGTTGTGTCTCGCATCCCATGTAGGTTGTTGTGTCTAATATCCCATGTAGGTTGTTGTGTCTAATATCCCATGTAGGTTGTTGTATCTAGTATCTCATGTAGGTTGTTGTGTCTAGTATCCCATGTAGGTTGTTGTGTCTCGTATCCCATGTAGGTTGTTGTGTCTAATATCCCATGTAGGTTGTTGTGTCTAATATCCCATGTAGGTTGTTGTGTCTAGTATCTCGTGTAGGTTGTTGTGTCTAATATCCCATGTAGGTTGTTATGTCTAGTGTCCCATGTAGGTTGTTGTGTCTATTATCCCATATAGGTTGTTGTGTCTAATATCCCATGTAGGTTGTTGTGTCTAGTGTCCCATGTAGGTTGTTGTGTCTAGTATCCCATGTAGGTTGTTGTGTCTACTATTCGATGTAGGTTGTTGTGTCTATTATCCCATGTAGGTTGTTGTGTCTCGTATCCCATGTAGGTTGTTGTGTCTAATATCCGATGTAGGTTGTTGTGTCTATTATCCCATGTAGGTTGTTGTGTCTAGTATCTCGTGTAGATTGTTGTGTCTAGCATCCCATGTAGCTTGTTGTGTCTCATATTCCATGTAGGTTGTTGTGTCTAGTATCCCATGTAGGTTGTTGTGTCTAATATCCCATGTAGGTTGTTGTGTCTAATATCCCATGTAGGTTGTTGTGTCTAGTATCTCATGTAGGTTGTTGTGTCTAGTATATCATGTAAGTTGTTGTGTCTAGTATCTTATGTAGGTTGTTGTGTCAAGTTTCTCATGTTGGTTGATGTGTTTACTATCCCATGTATGTTGTTGTGTCTAGTATCTCATGTATATTGTTGTGTCTAGTATCCCATGTAGGGTGTTGTGTCTAGTATCCCATGAAGGGTGTTGTGTCTAGTATCCCATGTAGGTTGTTGTGTCTAATATCCCATGTAGGTTGTTGTGTCTAATATCCCATGTAGGTTGTTGTGTCTAATATCCCATGTAGGTTGTTGTGTCTAGTGTCCCATGTAGGTTGTTGTGTCTAGTATCCCATGTAGGTTGTTGTGTCTACTATTCGATGTAGGTTGTTGTGTCTATTATCCCATGTAGGTTGTTGTGTCTCGTATCCCATGTAGGTTGTTGTGTCTAATATCCGATGTAGGTTGTTGTGTCTATTATCCCATGTAGGTTGTTGTGTCTAGTATCTCGTGTAGGTTATTGTGTCAAGCATCACATGTAGGTTGTTGTGTCTCGTATTCCATGTAGGTTGTTGTGTCTAATATCCCATGTAGGTTGTTGTGTCTAATATCCCATGTAGGTTGTTGTGTCTAGTATCTCATGCAGGTTGTTGTTCCTAGTTTCCCATGTAGGTTGTTGTGTCTAGTATACCATGTAGGTTGTTGTGTCTAGTATACCATGTAGGTTTTTGTGTCTACTATCCCATGTAGGTTGTTCTGTCTAGTATCTCATGTAGGTTGTTGTGTCTAGTATCTCATGTAGGTTGTTGTGTCTAGTATCTCATGTAGGTTGTTGTGTCTACTATCCCATGTAGGATGTTGTGTCTAGTATCTCATGTAGGTTGTTGTGTCTAGTATCTCATGTAGGTTGTTGTGTCTAGTATCTCATGTAGGTTGTTGTGTCTACTATTCCATGTAGGTTTTTGTGTCTAGTATCCCATCTAGGTTGTTGTGACTAGTATCTCATGTAGGTTTTTGTGTCTAGTATCTCATGTAGGTTGTTGTGTCTAGTATATCATGTAGGTTGTTGTGTCTAGTATCTCATGTAGGTTGATGTGTCTACTATCCAATGTAGGTTGTTGTGTCTAGTATCTCATGTAGATTGTTGTGTCTAGTATCCCATGTAGTGTGTTGTGTTTAGTATCCCATGTAGGTTGTTGTGTCTAATATCCCATATAGGTTGTTGTGTCTAATATCCCATGTAGGTTGTTGTGTCTAGTATCTCATGTAGGTTGTTATGTCTACTATCCCATTTAGGTTGTTGTGTCTAGTATCTCATGTAGGTTGTTGTGTCTAATATCCCATGTAGGTTGTTGTGTCTAATATCCCATGTAGGTTGTTGTGTCTAATATCCCATGTAGGTTGTTGTGTCTAATATCCCATGTAGGTTGTTGTGTCTAATATCCCATGTAGGTTGTTGTGTCTAGTATCTCATGTAGGTTGTTAAGTCTACTATCCCATGTAGGTTGTTGTGTCTAGTATCTCATGTAGGTTGTTGTGTCTAATATCCCATGTAGGTTGTTGTGTCTAGTGTCCCATGTAAGTTGTTGTGTCTAATATCCCATGAAGGTTGTTGTGTCTAATATCCCATGTAGGTTGTTGTGTCTAATATCCCATTTAGGTTGGTGTGTCTAGTGTCCCATGTAGGTTGTTGTGTCTAGTATCTCTTGTAGGTTGTTGTATCTAATATCCCATGTAGGTTGTTGTGTCTAGTGTCCCATGTAGGTTGTTGTGTCTAATATCCCATGTAAGTTGTTGTGTCTAGTGTCCCATGTAGGTTGTTGTGTCTAGTGTCCCATGTAGGTTGTTGTGTCTATTATCCCATGTAGGTTGATGTGTCTCGTATACCATGTAGGTTGTTATGTTTAGATTGTTGTGTCTAGTATCACATGTTTTTTCTTGTGTCTAGTATCCTATGTTGGTTGTTGTGTCTAGTATCCCATGTAGGTTGTTGTGTCTAGTATCCCATGTAGGTTTTTGTGTCTAGTATCCCATGTAAGTTGTTGTGTCTAATATCCCATGTGGGTTGTTGTGTCTAGTATCTCATGTAGGTTGTTGCGTCTAGTGTCTCATGTAGGATGTTGTGTCTAGTATCCCATGTAGGTTGTTGTGTCTAGTGTCCCATGTAGGTTGTTATGTCTACTGTCCCATGTAGATTGTTGTGTCTAGTATCCCATGTAGGTTGTTATGTCTAGTGTCCCATGTAGGTTGTTATGTCTACTGTCCCATGTAGGTTGTTGTGTCTAGTGTTCCAAGTAGGTGGTTATGTCTACTGTCCCATGTAGGTTGTTATGTCTACTATTCCATGTAGGTAGTTATGGCTAGTGTCCCATGTAGGTTGTTATTTCTAGTGTCCCATGTAGGTTGTTGGGTCTAGTGTCACATGTAGGTTGTTATGTCTACTGTCCCATGTAGGTTTTTATGTCTACTATCCCATGTAGGTAATTATGGCTAGTGTCCCATGTAGGTTGTTATTTCTAGTGTCCCATGTAGGTTGTTATGTCTACTGTCCCATGTAGTTTTGTTATGTCTACTATCCCATGTAGGTTGTTATGTCTACTATCCCATGTAGGTTTTTATGTCTAGTATTCCATGTAGGTTGTTGTATCTAGTATCTCATGTAGGTTGTTATGTCTAGTGTCCAATGTAGGTTGTTGTGTCTAGTATCTCATGTGGGTTGTTGTGTCTAGTATCCCATGTAGGTAGTTATGTCTACTATCCTATGTAGGATGTTGTGTCTAGTATCCCATGTACGTTGTTGTGTCTAATATAATATGTATGTTGTTGTATCTAGTATTCCATGTAGGTTGTTGTGTCTAGTATCCCATGTAGGTTGTTATTTCTAGTGTCCCATGTAGGTTGTTATGTCTAGTGTCCCATGTAGGCTGTTGCGTCTAGTGTCTCATGTAGGTTGTTGTGTCTAGTATTCCATGTACGTTGTTGTGTCTAATATAATATGTATGTTGTTGTATCTAGTATCCCATGTAGGTTGTTGCGTCTAGTGTCTCATATAGGTTGTTATGTCTAGTGTCCCATGTAGGTTGTTATGTCTTGTGTCTCATATTTGTTGTTATGTCTAGTATCCCATGTAGGTTGTTGTGTCTAGTGTCACATGTAGGATGTTGTGTCTAGTATCTCATGTAGGTTGTTGTATCGAGTATCCCATGTAGGTTGATTTGTCTAGTATCACATGTAGGTTGGTATGTCTAATGTCCCATGTAGTTTATTATGTCTAGCGTCCCATGTAGGTTGTTGTGTCTAGTGTCCCATGTAGGTTGTTATGTCTAATGCCCCATATAGTTTGTTGTGTCTAGTATTCCATGTAGGTTGTTATGTCTAGTGTCCCATGTAGGTTGTTGTGTCTAGTATCCTATGTAGGTTGTTATGTCTAGTGTCCCATGTAGGTTGTTATGTCCAGTGTCCCATGTAGGTTGTTGCGTCTAGTGTCTCATGTAGGTTGTTGTGTCTAGAATCCCATGTAGGTTGTTGTGTCTAGTGTCCCATGTAGGTTGTTATGTCTACTGTCCCATGTAGTTTGTTGTGTCTAGTATCCCATGTAGGTTGTTATGTCTAGTGTCCCATGTAGGTTGTTATGTCTACTGTCCCATGTAGGTTGTTGGTCTAGTGTCCCATGTAGGTGGTTATGTCTAGTGTCCCATGTAGGTTGTTGGGTCTAGTGTCACATGTAGGTTGTTATGTCTACTGTCCCATGTAGTTTGTTGTGTCTAGTATCCCATGTAGGTTGTTATGTCTAGTGTCCCATGTAGGTTGTTATGTCTACTGTCCCATGTAGGTTGTTGTGTCTAGTGTCCCATGTAGGTGGTTATGTCTAGTGTCCCATGTAGGTTGTTGGGTCTAGTGTCACATGTAGGTTGTTATGTCTACTGTCCCATGTAGGTTTTTATGTCTACTATCCCATGTAGGTAATTATGGCTAGTGTCCCATGTAGGTTGTTATTTCTAGTGTCCCATGTAGGTTGTTATGTCTACTGTCCCATGTAGTTTTGTTATGTCTACTATCCCATGTAGGTTGTTATGTCTACTATCCCATGTAGGTTTTTATGTCTAGTATTCCATGTAGGTTGTTATGTATAGTGTCCCAAGTAGATTGTTATGTCTACTGTCTCATGTAGGCTGTTGTGTCTACTATCCCATGTAGGTTGTTGTATCTAGTATCTCATGTAGGTTGTTATGTCTAGTGTCCAATGTAGGTTGTTGTGTCTAGTATCTCATGTGGGTTGTTGTGTCTAGTATCCCATGTAGGTAGTTATGTCTACTATCCTATGTAGGATGTTGTGTCTAGTATCCCATGTACATTGTTGTGTCTAATATAATATGTATGTTGTTGTATCTAGTATTCCATGTAGGTTGTTGTGTCTAGTATCCCATGTAGGTTGTTATTTCTAGTGTCCCATGTAGGTTGTTATGTCTAGTGTCCCATGTAGGCTGTTGCGTCTAGTGTCTCATGTAGGTTGTTGTGTCTAGTATTCCATGTACGTTGTTGTGTCTAATATAATATGTATGTTGTTGTATCTAGTATCCCATGTAGGTTGTTGTGTCTAGTATCCCATGTAGGTTGTTATGTCTAGTGTCCCATGTATGTTGTTATGTCTAGTATCCCATGTAGGTTGTTGTGTCTAGTGTCACATGTAGGATGTTGTGTCTAGTATCTCATGTAGGTTGTTGTATCGAGTATCCCATGTAGGTTGATTTGTCTAGTATCACATGTAGGTTGGTATGTCTAATGTCCCATGTAGTTTATTATGTCTAGCGTCCCATGTAGGTTGTTGTGTCTAGTGTCCCATGTAGGTTGTTATGTCTAATGCCCCATATAGTTTGTTGTGTCTAGTATTCCATGTAGGTTGTTATGTCTAGTGTCCCATGTAGGTTGTTGTGTCTAGTATCCTATGTAGGTTGTTATGTCTAGTGTCCCATGTAGGTTGTTATGTCCAGTGTCCCATGTAGGTTGTTGCGTCTAGTGTCTCATGTAGGTTGTTGTGTCTAGTATCCCATGTAGGTTGTTGTGTCTAGTGTACCATGTAGGTTGTTATGTCTACTGTCCCATGTAGTTTGTTGTTTCTAGTATCCCATGTAGGTTGTTATGTCTAGTGTCCCATGTAGGTTGTTATGTCTACTGTCCCATGTAGGTTGTTGGGTCTAGTGTCCCATGTAGGTGGTTATGTCTAGTGTCCCATGTAGGTTGTTGGGTCTAGTGTCACATGTAGGTTGTTATGTCTACTGCCCCATGTAGGTTTTTATGTTTACTATCCCATGTAGGTAATTATGGCTAGTGTCCCATGTAGGTTAATATTTCTAGTGTCCCATGTAGGTTGTTATGTCTACTGTCCCATGTAGTTTTGTTATGTCTACTATCCCATGTAGGTTGTTATGTCTACTATCCCATGTAGGTTTTTATGTCTAGTATTCCATGTAGGTTGTTATGTATAGTGTCCCAAGTAGATTGTTATGTCTACTGTCCCATGTAGGCTGTTGTGTCTACTATCCCATGTAGGTTGTTGTTTCTAGTATCTCATGTAGGTTGTTGTGTCTAGTATCCCATGTAGGTTGTTGTGTCTCGCATCCCATGTAGGTTGTTGTGTCTAATATCCCATGTAGGTTGTTGTGTCTAATATCCCATGTAGGTTGTTGTATCTAGTATCTCATGTAGGTTGTTGTGTCTAGTATCCCATGTAGGTTGTTGTGTCTCGTATCCCATGTAGGTTGTTGTGTCTAATATCCCATGTAGGTTGTTGTGTCTAATATCCCATGTAGGTTGTTGTGTCTAGTATCTCGTGTAGGTTGTTGTGTCTAATATCCCATGTAGGTTGTTATGTCTAGTGTCCCATGTAGGTTGTTATGTCCAGTGTCCCATGTAGGTTGTTGCGTCTAGTGTCTCATGTAGGTTGTTGTGTCTAGTATCCCATGTAGGTTGTTGTGTCTAGTGTCCCATGTAGGTTGTCATGTCTACTGTCCCATGTAGTTTGTTGTGTCTAGTATCCCATGTAGGTTGTTATGTCTAGTGTCCCATGTAGGTTGTTATGTCTACTGTCCCATGTAGGTTGTTGGGTCTAGTGTCCCATGTAGGTGGTTATGTCTAGTGTCCCATGTAGGTTGTTGGGTCTAGTGTCACATGTAGGTTGTTATGTCTACTGTCCCATGTAGGTTTTTATGTCTACTATCCCATGTAGGTAATTATGGCTAGTGTCCCATGTAGGTTGTTATTTCTAGTGTCCCATGTAGGTTGTTATGTCTACTGTCCCATGTAGTTTTGTTATGTCTACTATCCCATGTAGATTGTTATGTCTACTATCCCATGTAGGTTTTTATGTCTAGTATTCCATGTAGGTTGTTATGTATAGTGTCCAAAGTAGATTGTTATGTCTACTGTCCCATGTAGGCTGTTGTGTCTACTATCCCATGTAGGTTGTTGTTTCTAGTATCTCATGTAGGTTGTTGTGTCTAGTATCCCATGTAGGTTGTTGTGTCTCGCATCCCATGTAGGTTGTTGTGTCTAATATCCCATGTAGGTTGTTGTGTCTAATATCCCATGTAGGTTGTTGTATCTAGTATCTCATGTAGGTTGTTGTGTCTAGTATCCCATGTAGGTTGTTGTGTCTCGTATCCCATGTAGGTTGTTGTGTCTAATATCCCATGTAGGTTGTTGTGTCTAATATCCCATGTAGGTTGTTGTGTCTAGTATCTCGTGTACGTTGTTGTGTCTAATATCCCATGTAGGTTGTTATGTCTAGTGTCCCATGTAGGTTGTTGTGTCTATTATCCCATGTAGGTTGTTGTGTCTAATATCCCATGTAGGTTGTTGTGTCTAGTGTCCCATGTAGGTTGTTGTGTCTAGTATCCCATGTAGGTTGTTGTGTCTACTATTCGATGTAGGTTGTTGTGTCTATTATCCCATGTAGGTTGTTGTGTCTCGTATCCCATGTAGGTTGTTGTGTCTAATATCCGATGTAGGTTGTTGTGTCTATTATCCCATGTAGGTTGTTGTGTCTAGTATCTCGTGTAGATTGTTGTGTCTAGCATCCCATGTAGCTTGTTGTGTCTCATATTCCATGTAGGTTGTTGTGTCTAGTATCCCATGTAGGTTGTTGTGTCTAATATCCCATGTAGGTTGTTGTGTCTAATATCCCATGTAGGTTGTTGTGTCTAGTATCTCATGTAGGTTGTTGTGTCTAGTATATCATGTAAGTTGTTGTGTCTAGTATCTCATGTAGGTTGTTGTGTCAAGTTTCTCATGTTGGTTGATGTGTTTACTATCCCATGTATGTTGTTGTGTCTAGTATCTCATGTATATTGTTGTGTCTAGTATCCCATGTAGGGTGTTGTGTCTAGTATCCCATGAAGGGTGTTGTGTCTAGTATCCCATGTAGGTTGTTGTGTCTAATATCCCATGTAGGTTGTTGTGTCTAATATCCCATGTAGGTTGTTGTGTCTAATATCCCATGTAGGTTGTTGTGTCTAGTGTCCCATGTAGGTTGTTGTGTCTAGTATCCCATGTAGGTTGTTGTGTCTACTATTCGATGTAGGTTGTTGTGTCTATTATCCCATGTAGGTTGTTGTGTCTCGTATCCCATGTAGGTTGTTGTGTCTAATATCCGATGTAGGTTGTTGTGTCTATTATCCCATGTAGGTTGTTGTGTCTAGTATCTCGTGTAGGTTATTGTGTCAAGCATCACATGTAGGTTGTTGTGTCTCGTATTCCATGTAAGTTGTTGTGTCTAATATCCCATGTAGGTTGTTGTGTCTAATATCCCATGTAGGTTGTTGTGTCTAGTATCTCATGCAGGTTGTTGTTCCTAGTTTCCCATGTAGGTTGTTGTGTCTAGTATACCATGTAGGTTGTTGTGTCTAGTATACCATGTAGGTTTTTGTGTCTACTATCCCATGTAGGTTGTTCTGTCTAGTATCTCATGTAGGTTGTTGTGTCTAGTATCTCATGTAGGTTGTTGTGTCTAGTATCTCATGTAGGTTGTTGTGTCTACTATCCCATGTAGGATGTTGTGTCTAGTATCTCATGTAGGTTGTTGTGTCTAGTATCTCATGTAGGTTGTTGTGTCTAGTATCTCATGTAGGTTGTTGTGTCTACTATTCCATGTAGGTTTTTGTGTCTAGTATCCCATCTAGGTTGTTGTGACTAGTATCTCATGTAGGTTTTTGTGTCTAGTATCTCATGTAGGTTGTTGTGTCTAGTATATCATGTAGGTTGTTGTGTCTAGTATCTCATGTAGGTTGATGTGTCTACTATCCAATGTAGGTTGTTGTGTCTAGTATCTCATGTAGATTGTTGTGTCTAGTATCCCATGTAGTGTGTTGTGTTTAGTATCCCATGTAGGTTGTTGTGTCTAATATCCCATATAGGTTGTTGTGTCTAATATCCCATGTAGGTTGTTGTGTCTAGTATCTCATGTAGGTTGTTATGTCTACTATCCCATTTAGGTTGTTGTGTCTAGTATCTCATGTAGGTTGTTGTGTCTAATATCCCATGTAGGTTGTTGTGTCTAATATCCCATGTAGGTTGTTGTGTCTAATATCCCATGTAGGTTGTTGTGTCTAATATCCCATGTAGGTTGTTGTGTCTAATATCCCATGTAGGTTGTTGTGTCTAGTATCTCATGTAGGTTGTTAAGTCTACTATCCCATGTAGGTTGTTGTGTCTAGTATCTCATGTAGGTTGTTGTGTCTAATATCCCATGTAGGTTGTTGTGTCTAGTGTCCCATGTAAGTTGTTGTGTCTAATATCCCATGAAGGTTGTTGTGTCTAATATCCCATGTAGGTTGTTGTGTCTAATATCCCATTTAGGTTGGTGTGTCTAGTGTCCCATGTAGGTTGTTGTGTCTAGTATCTCTTGTAGGTTGTTGTATCTAATATCCCATGTAGGTTGTTGTGTCTAGTGTCCCATGTAGGTTGTTGTGTCTAATATCCCATGTAAGTTGTTGTGTCTAGTGTCCCATGTAGGTTGTTGTGTCTAGTGTCCCATGTAGGTTGTTGTGTCTATTATCCCATGTAGGTTGATGTGTCTCGTATACCATGTAGGTTGTTATGTTTAGATTGTTGTGTCTAGTATCACATGTTTTTTCTTGTGTCTAGTATCCTATGTTGGTTGTTGTGTCTAGTATCCCATGTAGGTTGTTGTGTCTAGTATCCCATGTAGGTTTTTGTGTCTAGTATCCCATGTAAGTTGTTGTGTCTAATATCCCATGTGGGTTGTTGTGTCTAGTATCTCATGTAGGTTGTTGCGTCTAGTGTCTCATGTAGGATGTTGTGTCTAGTATCCCATGTAGGTTGTTGTGTCTAGTGTCCCATGTAGGTTGTTATGTCTACTGTCCCATGTAGTTTGTTGTGTCTAGTATCCCATGTAGGTTGTTATGTCTAGTGTCCCATGTAGGTTGTTATGTCTACTGTCCCATGTAGGTTGTTGTGTCTAGTGTTCCAAGTAGGTGGTTATGTCTACTGTCCCATGTAGGTTGTTATGTCTACTATTCCATGTAGGTAGTTATGGCTAGTGTCCCATGTAGGTTGTTATTTCTAGTGTCCCATGTAGGTTGTTATGTCTACTGTCCCATGTAGGGGTGTTATGTCTACTATCCCATGTAGATTGTTATGTTTACTATCCCATATAGGTTTTTATGTCTAGTATTCCATGTAGGTTGTTATGTCTAGTGTCCCATGTATGTTGTTATGTCTAGTATCCCATGTAGGTTGTTCTGTCTAGTGTCACATGTAGGATGTTGTGTCTAGTATCTCATGTAGGTTGTTGTATCGAGTATCCCATGTAGGTTGATTTGTCTAGTATCACATGTAGGTTGGTATGTCTAATGTCCCATGTAGTTTATTATGTCTAGCGTCCCATGTAGGTTGTTGTGTCTAGTGTCCCATGTAGGTTGTTATGTCTAATGCCCCATATAGTTTGTTGTGTCTAGTATTCCATGTAGGTTGTTATGTCTAGTGTCCCATGTAGGTTGTTGTGTCTAGTATCCTATGTAGGTTGTTATGTCTAGTGTCCCATGTAGGTTGTTATGTCCAGTGTCCCATGTAGGTTGTTGCGTCTAGTGTCTCATGTAGGTTGTTGTGTCTAGTATCCCATGTAGGTTGTTGTGTCTAGTGTACCAAGTAGGTTGTTATGTCTACTGTCCCATGTAGTTTGTTGTGTCTAGTATCCCATGTAGGTTGTTATGTCTAGTGTCCCATGTAGGTTGTTATGTCTACTGTCCCATGTAGGTTGTTGGGTCTAGTGTCCCATGTAGGTGGTTATGTCTAGTGTCCCATGTAGGTTGTTGGGTCTAGTGTTACATGTAGGTTGTTATGTCTACTGCCCCATGTAGGTTTTTATGTTTACTATCCCATGTAGGTAATTATGGCTAGTGTCCCATGTAGGTTAATATTTCTAGTGTCCCATGTAGGTTGTTATGTCTACTGTCCCATGTAGTTTTGTTATGTCTACTATCCCATGTAGGTTGTTATGTCTACTATCCCATGTAGGTTTTTATGTCTAGTATTCCATGTAGGTTGTTATGTATAGTGTCCCAAGTAGATTGTTATGTCTACTGTCCCATGTAGGCTGTTGTGTCTACTATCCCATGTAGGTTGTTGTTTCTAGTATCTCATGTAGGTTGTTGTGTCTAGTATCCCATGTAGGTTGTTGTGTCTCGCATCCCATGTAGGTTGTTGTGTCTAATATCCCATGTAGGTTGTTGTGTCTAATATCCCATGTAGGTTGTTGTATCTAGTATCTCATGTAGGTTGTTGTGTCTAGTATCCCATGTAGGTTGTTGTGTCTCGTATCCCATGTAGGTTGTTGTGTCTAATATCCCATGTAGGTTGTTGTGTCTAATATCCCATGTAGGTTGTTGTGTCTAGTATCTCGTGTAGGTTGTTGTGTCTAATATCCCATGTAGGTTGTTATGTCTAGTGTCCCATGTAGGTTGTTATGTCCAGTGTCCCATGTAGGTTGTTGCGTCTAGTGTCTCATGTAGGTTGTTGTGTCTAGTATCCCATGTAGGTTGTTGTGTCTAGTGTCCCATGTAGGTTGTCATGTCTACTGTCCCATGTAGTTTGTTGTGTCTAGTATCCCATGTAGGTTGTTATGTCTAGTGTCCCATGTAGGTTGTTATGTCTACTGTCCCATGTAGGTTGTTGGGTCTAGTGTCCCATGTAGGTGGTTATGTCTAGTGTCCCATGTAGGTTGTTGGGTCTAGTGTCACATGTAGGTTGTTATGTCTACTGTCCCATGTAGGTTTTTATGTCTACTATCCCATGTAGGTAATTATGGCTAGTGTCCCATGTAGGTTGTTATTTCTAGTGTCCCATGTAGGTTGTTATGTCTACTGTCCCATGTAGGTTTTTATGTCTAGTATTCCATGTAGGTTGTTATGTATAGTGTCCAAAGTAGATTGTTATGTCTACTGTCCCATGTAGGCTGTTGTGTCTACTATCCCATGTAGGTTGTTGTTTCTAGTATCTCATGTAGGTTGTTGTGTCTAGTATCCCATGTAGGTTGTTGTGTCTCGCATCCCATGTAGGTTGTTGTGTCTAATATCCCATGTAGGTTGTTGTGTCTAATATCCCATGTAGGTTGTTGTATCTAGTATCTCATGTAGGTTGTTGTGTCTAGTATCCCATGTAGGTTGTTGTGTCTCGTATCCCATGTAGGTTGTTGTGTCTAATATCCCATGTAGGTTGTTGTGTCTAATATCCCATGTAGGTTGTTGTGTCTAGTATCTCGTGTAGGTTGTTGTGTCTAATATCCCATGTAGGTTGTTATGTCTAGTGTCCCATGTAGGTTGTTGTGTCTATTATCCCATGTAGGTTGTTGTGTCTAATATCCCATGTAGGTTGTTGTGTCTAGTGTCCCATGTAGGTTGTTGTGTCTAGTATCCCATGTAGGTTGTTGTGTCTACTATTCGATGTAGGTTGTTGTGTCTATTATCCCATGTAGGTTGTTGTGTCTCGTATCCCATGTAGGTTGTTGTGTCTAATATCCGATGTAGGTTGTTGTGTCTATTATCCCATGTAGGTTGTTGTGTCTAGTATCTCGTGTAGATTGTTGTGTCTAGCATCCCATGTAGCTTGTTGTGTCTCATATTCCATGTAGGTTGTTGTGTCTAGTATCCCATGTAGGTTGTTGTGTCTAATATCCCATGTAGGTTGTTGTGTCTAATATCCCATGTAGGTTGTTGTGTCTAGTATCTCATGTAGGTTGTTGTGTCTAGTATATCATGTAAGTTGTTGTGTCTAGTATCTCATGTAGGTTGTTGTGTCAAGTTTCTCATGTTGGTTGATGTGTTTACTATCCCATGTATGTTGTTGTGTCTAGTATCTCATGTATATTGTTGTGTCTAGTATCCCATGTAGGGTGTTGTGTCTAGTATCCCATGAAGGGTGTTGTGTCTAGTATCCCATGTAGGTTGTTGTGTCTAATATCCCATGTAGGTTGTTGTGTCTAATATCCCATGTAGGTTGTTGTGTCTAATATCCCATGTAGGTTGTTGTGTCTAGTGTCCCATGTAGGTTGTTGTGTCTAGTATCCCATGTAGGTTGTTGTGTCTACTATTCGATGTAGGTTGTTGTGTCTATTATCCCATGTAGGTTGTTGTGTCTCGTATCCCATGTAGGTTGTTGTGTCTAATATCCGATGTAGGTTGTTGTGTCTATTATCCCATGTAGGTTGTTGTGTCTAGTATCTCGTGTAGGTTATTGTGTCAAGCATCACATGTAGGTTGTTGTGTCTCGTATTCCATGTAGGTTGTTGTGTCTAATATCCCATGTAGGTTGTTGTGTCTAATATCCCATGTAGGTTGTTGTGTCTAGTATCTCATGCAGGTTGTTGTTCCTAGTTTCCCATGTAGGTTGTTGTGTCTAGTATACCATGTAGGTTGTTGTGTCTAGTATACCATGTAGGTTTTTGTGTCTACTATCCCATGTAGGTTGTTCTGTCTAGTATCTCATGTAGGTTGTTGTGTCTAGTATCTCATGTAGGTTGTTGTGTCTAGTATCTCATGTAGGTTGTTGTGTCTACTATCCCATGTAGGATGTTGTGTCTAGTATCTCATGTAGGTTGTTGTGTCTAGTATCTCATGTAGGTTGTTGTGTCTAGTATCTCATGTAGGTTGTTGTGTCTACTATTCCATGTAGGTTTTTGTGTCTAGTATCCCATCTAGGTTGTTGTGACTAGTATCTCATGTAGGTTTTTGTGTCTAGTATCTCATGTAGGTTGTTGTGTCTAGTATATCATGTAGGTTGTTGTGTCTAGTATCTCATGTAGGTTGATGTGTCTACTATCCAATGTAGGTTGTTGTGTCTAGTATCTCATGTAGATTGTTGTGTCTAGTATCCCATGTAGTGTGTTGTGTTTAGTATCCCATGTAGGTTGTTGTGTCTAATATCCCATATAGGTTGTTGTGTCTAATATCCCATGTAGGTTGTTGTGTCTAGTATCTCATGTAGGTTGTTATGTCTACTATCCCATTTAGGTTGTTGTGTCTAGTATCTCATGTAGGTTGTTGTGTCTAATATCCCATGTAGGTTGTTGTGTCTAATATCCCATGTAGGTTGTTGTGTCTAATATCCCATGTAGGTTGTTGTGTCTAATATCCCATGTAGGTTGTTTTGTCTAATATCCCATGTAGGTTGTTGTGTCTAGTATCTCATGTAGGTTGTTAAGTCTACTATCCCATGTAGGTTGTTGTGTCTAGTATCTCATGTAGGTTGTTGTGTCTAATATCCCATGTAGGTTGTTGTGTCTAGTGTCCCATGTAAGTTGTTGTGTCTAATATCCCATGAAGGTTGTTGTGTCTAATATCCCATGTAGGTTGTTGTGTCTAATATCCCATTTAGGTTGGTGTGTCTAGTGTCCCATGTAGGTTGTTGTGTCTAGTATCTCTTGTAGGTTGTTGTATCTAATATCCCATGTAGGTTGTTGTGTCTAGTGTCCCATGTAGGTTGTTGTGTCTAATATCCCATGTAAGTTGTTGTGTCTAGTGTCCCATGTAGGTTGTTGTGTCTAGTGTCCCATGTAGGTTGTTGTGTCTATTATCCCATGTAGGTTGATGTGTCTCGTATACCATGTAGGTTGTTATGTTTAGATTGTTGTGTCTAGTATCACATGTTTTTTCTTGTGTCTAGTATCCTATGTTGGTTGTTGTGTCTAGTATCCCATGTAGGTTGTTGTGTCTAGTATCCCATGTAGGTTTTTGTGTCTAGTATCCCATGTAAGTTGTTGTGTCTAATATCCCATGTGGGTTGTTGTGTCTAGTATCTCATGTAGGTTGTTGCGTCTAGTGTCTCATGTAGGATGTTGTGTCTAGTATCCCATGTAGGTTGTTGTGTCTAGTGTCCCATGTAGGTTGTTATGTCTACTGTCCCATGTAGTTTGTTGTGTCTAGTATCCCATGTAGGTTGTTATGTCTAGTGTCCCATGTAGGTTGTTATGTCTACTGTCCCATGTAGGTTGTTGTGTCTAGTGTTCCAAGTAGGTGGTTATGTCTACTGTCCCATGTAGGTTGTTATGTCTACTATCCCATGTAGGTAGTTATGGCTAGTGTCCCATGTAGGTTGTTATTTCTAGTGTCCCATGTAGGTTGTTATGTCTACTGTCCCATGTAGGGGTGTTATGTCTACTATCCCATGTAGATTGTTATGTTTACTATCCCATATAGGTTTTTATGTCTAGTATACCATGTAGGTTGTTATGTCTAGTGTCCCAAGTGGATTGTAATGTCTACTGTCCCATGTAGGCTGTTGTGTCTACTATCCCATGTAGGTTGTTATGTCTAGTATCTCATGTAGGTTGTTGTGTCTAGTATCTCATGCAGGTTGTTGTTCCTAGTTTCCCATGTAGGTTGTTGTGTCTAGTATACCATGTAGGTTGTTGTGTCTAGTATACCATGTAGGTTTTTGTGTCTACTATCCCATGTAGGTTGTTCTGTCTAGTATCTCATGTAGGTTGTTGTGTCTAGTATCTCATGTAGGTTGTTGTGTCTAGTATCTCATGTAGGTTGTTGTGTCTACTATCCCATGTAGGATGTTGTGTCTAGTATCTCATGTAGGTTGTTGTGTCTAGTATCTCATGTAGGTTGTTGTGTCTAGTATCTCATGTAGGTTGTTGTGTCTACTATTCCATGTAGGTTTTTGTGTCTAGTGTCCCATGTAGGTTGTTGTGTCTAGTGTCCCATGTAGGTTGTTGTGTCTATTATCCCATGTAGGTTGATGTGTCTCGTATACCATGTAGGTTGTTATGTTTAGATTGTTGTGTCTAGTATCACATGTTTTTTCTTGTGTCTAGTATCCTATGTTGGTTGTTGTGTCTAGTATCCCATGTAGGTTGTTGTGTCTAGTATCCCATGTAGGTTTTTGTGTCTAGTATCCCATGTAAGTTGTTGTGTCTAATATCCCATGTGGGTTGTTGTGTCTAGTATCTCATGTAGGTTGTTGCGTCTAGTGTCTCATGTAGGATGTTGTGTCTAGTATCCCATGTAGGTTGTTGTGTCTAGTGTCCCATGTAGGTTGTTATGTCTACTGTCCCATGTAGTTTGTTGTGTCTAGTATCCCATGTAGGTTGTTATGTCTAGTGTCCCATGTAGGTTGTTATGTCTACTGTCCCATGTAGGTTGTTGTGTCTAGTGTTCCAAGTAGGTGGTTATGTCTACTGTCCCATGTAGGTTGTTATGTCTACTATCCCATGTAGGTAGTTATGGCTAGTGTCCCATGTAGGTTGTTATTTCTAGTGTCCCATGTAGGTTGTTATGTCTACTGTCCCATGTAGGGGTGTTATGTCTACTATCCCATGTAGATTGTTATGTTTACTATCCCATATAGGTTTTTATGTCTAGTATTCCATGTAGGTTGTTATGTCTAGTGTCCCAAGTGGATTGTAATGTCTACTGTCCCATGTAGGCTGTTGTGTCTACTATCCCATGTAGGTTGTTATGTCTAGTATCTCATGTAGGTTGTTGTGTCTAGTATCTCATGTAGGTTGTTGTGTCTCGTATCCCATTGAGGTTGTTGTGTCTAATATCCCATGTAGGTTGTTGTGTCTAATATCCCATGTAGATTGATGTGTCTAGTATCTCATGTAGGTTGTTGTGTCTCGTATCCCATTTAGGTTGTTGTGTCTAGTATATCATGTAGGTTGTTGTGTCTAATATCCCATGTAGGTTGTTGTGTCTAGTATCTCGTGTAGGTTGTTGTGTCTAATATCCCATGTAGGTTGTTGTGTCTACTGTCCCATGTAGGTTGTTGTGTCTAGTATCCCATGTAGGTTGTTGTGTCTACTATTCGATGTAGGTTGTTGTGTCTATTATCCCATGTAGGTTGTTGTGTCTCGTATACCATGTAGGTTGTTATGTTTAGATTGTTGTGTCTAGTATCACGTGTAGGTTGTTGTGTCTAGTATCTCGTGTAGGTTGTTGTGTCTAGCATCCCATGTAGGTTGTTTTGTCTTGTATCTCATGTAGGTTGTTGTGTCTAGTATCTCATGTAGGTTGTTGTGTCTAGTATCTCATAAAGGTTTTTGTGTCTAATATCCCATGTAGGTTGTTGTGTCTAGTATCCCATGTAGGTTGTTGTGTCTAGTATACCATGTAGGTTGTTGTGTCTAGTATCTTATGTAGGTTTTTGTGTCTACTATCCCATGTAGGTTGTTGTGTCTAGTATCTCATGTAGGTTGTTGTGTCTAGTATCTCATGTAGGTTGTTGTGTCTATTATCTCATGTAGGTTTTTGTGTCTAATATCCCATGTAGGTTGTTGTGTCTAGTATCTCATGTAGGTTGTTGTGTCTAGTATCTCATGTAGGTTGTTGTGTCTAGTATCTCATGTAGGTTGTTGTGTCTACTATCCCATGTCGGTTTTTGTGTCTAGTATCCCACGTAGGTTGTTGTGTCTAGTATCTCATGTAGGTTGTTGTGTCTAGTATATCATGTAGGTTGTTGTGTCTAATATCCCATGTAGGTTGTTGTTTATAATATCCCATGTAGGTTGTTGTGTCTAATATCCCATGTAGGTTGTTGTGACTAGTATCTCATGTAGATATTTATGTCTACTATCCCATGTAGGTTGTTGTGTCTAGTATCTCATATAGGTTGTTGTGTCTAATATCCCATGTAGGTTGTTGTGTCTAGTATCTCGTGTAGGTTGTTGTGCCTAATATCCCATATAGGTTGTTGTGTCTAGTGTGCCATGTAGGTTGTTGTGTCTAGTATCTCGTGTAGGTTGTTTTGTCTAGCATCCCATGTAGGTTGTTGTGTCTCGTATTCCATGTAGGTTGTTGTGTCTAATATCTGATGTAGGTTGTTGTGTCTATTATCCCATGTAGGTTGTTGTGTCTAGTATCTCGTGTAGGTTGTTTTGTCTAGCATCCCATGTAGGTTGTTGTGTCTAGTATCTTATGTACGTTTTTGTGTCTACTATCCCATGGAGGTTGTTGTATCTAGTATCTCATGTAGGTTGTTGTGTCTAGTATATCATGTAGGTTGTTGTGTCTAGTATCTCATGTAGGTTGTTGTGTCTAGTATCTCATGTATGTTGATGTGTCTACTATCCCATGTAGGTTGTTGTGTCTAGTATCTCGTGTAGGTTGTTGTGTCTAATATCCCATGTAGGTTGTTGTGTCTAGTATCTCATGTAGGTTGTTATGTCTACTATCCCATGGAGGTTGTTGTATCTAGTATCTCATGTAGGTTGTTGTGTCTAGTATATCATGTAGGTTGTTGTGTCTAGTATCTCATGTAGGTTGTTGTGTCTAGTATCTCATGTAGGTTGATGTGTCTACTATCCCATGTAGGTTGTTGTGTCTAGTATCTCGTGTAGGTTGTTGTGTCTAGTATCCCATGTAGGGTGTTGTGTCTAGTATCCCATGTAGGTTGTTGTGTCTAATATCCCATGTAGGTTGTTGTGTCTAATATCCCATGTAGGTTGTTGTGTCTAGTATCTCATGTAGGTTGTTATGTCTACTATCCCATGTAGGTTGTTGTGTCTAGTATCTCATGTAGGTTGTTGTGTCTAATATCCCATGTAGGTTGTTGTGTCTAATATCCCATGTAGGTTGTTGTGTCTAATATCCCATGTAGGTTGTTGTGTCTAATATCCCATGTAGGTTGTTGTGTCTAGTATCTCATGTAGGTTGTTATGTCTACTATCCCATGTAGGTTGTTGTGTCTATTATCTCATGTAGGTTGTTGTGTCTAATATCCCATGTAGGTTGTTGTGTCTAATATCCCATGTAGGTTGTTGTGTCCAGTATCTCATGTATTTTGTTGTGTCTAATATCCCATGTAGGTTGTTGTGTCTAGTGGCCCATATAGGTTGTTGTGTCTAGTATCCCATGTAGGTTGTTGTGTCTAATATCCCATGTAGGTTGTTGCGTCTAGTGTCCCGTGTAGGTTGTTGTGTCTAGTATCCCATGTAGGTTGTTGTGTCTACTATTCGATGTAGGTTGTTGTGTCTATTATCCCATGTAGGTTGTTGTGTCTCGTATCCCATGTAGGTTGTTGTGTCTAATATCCGATGTAGGTTGTTGTGTCTATTATCCCATTTAGGTTGCTGTGTCTAGAATCTCGTGTAGGTTGTTGTGTCTAGCATCCCATGTAGGTTGTTGTGTCTCGTATTCCATGTAGGTTGTAGTGTCTAGTATCCCATGTAGGTTTTTGTGTCTAATATCCCATGTAGGTTGTTGTGTCTAATATCCCATGTAGGATGTTGTGTCTAGTATCTCATGCAGGTTGTTGTTCCTAGTATCCCATGTAGGTTGTTGTGTCTAGTATACAATGTAGGTTGTTGTGTCTAGTATCTTATGTAGGTTTTTGTGACTACTATCCCATGTAGGTTGTTGTGTCTAGTATCTCATGTAGGTTGTTGTGTCTAGTATCTCATGTAGGTTGTTGTGTCTAGTATCTCATGTAGGTTGTTGTGTCTACTAACCCATGTAGGTTGTTGTGTCTAGTATCTCATGTAGGTTGTTGTGTCTAGTATCTCATGTAGGTTGTTGTGTCTAGTATCTCATGTAGGTTGTTGTGTCTACTATCCCATGTATGTTTTTGTGTCTAGTATCCCATGTAGGTTGTTGTGTCTAGTATCTCATGTAGGTTGTTGTGTCTAGTATATCATGTAGGTTGTTGTGTCTAGTATCTCATGTAGGTTGTTGTGTCTAGTATCTCATGTAGGTTGATGTGTTTACTATCCCATGTAGGTTGTTGTGTCTAGTATCTCATGTAGGTTGTTGTGTCTAGTATCCCATGTAGGGTGTTGTGTCTAGTATCCCATGTAGGTTGTTATGTATACTATCCCATGTAGGTTGTTGTGTCTAGTATCTCATGTAGGTTTTTGTGTCTAATATCTCATGTAGGTTGTTGTGTCTAATATCCCATGTAGGTTGTTGTGTCTAATATCCCATGTAGGTTGTAGTGTCTAGTATCTCATTCAGGTTGTTGTTCCTAGTATCCCATGTAGGTTGTTGTGTCTAGTATACCATGTAGGTTGTTGTGTCTAGTATCTTATGTAGGTTTTTGTGTCTACTATCCCATGTAGGTTGTTGTGTCTAGTATCTCATGAAGGTTGTTGTGTCTAGTATCTCATGTAGGTTTTTGTGTCTAATATCTCATGTAGGTTGTTGTGTCTAATATCCCATGTAGGTTGTTGTGTCTAATATCCCATGTAGGTTGTAGTGTCTAGTATCTCATTCAGGTTGTTGTTCCTAGTATCCCATGTAGGTTGTTGTGTCTAGTATACCATGTAGGTTGTTGTGTCTAGTATCTTATGTAGGTTTTTGTGTCTACTATCCCATGTAGGTTGTTGTGTCTAGTATCTCATGAAGGTTGGTGTGTCTAGTGTCCCATGTAGGTTGTTGTGTCTAGTATCTCTTGTAGGTTGTTGTATCTAATATCCCATGTAGGTTGTTGTGTCTAGTGTCCCATGTAGGTTGTTGTGTCTAATATCCCATGTAAGTTGTTGTGTCTAGTGTCCCATGTAGGTTGTTGTGTCTAGTGTCCCATGTAGGTTGTTGTGTCTATTATCCCATGTAGGTTGATGTGTCTCGTATACCATGTAGGTTGTTATGTTTAGATTGTTGTGTCTAGTATCACATGTTTTTTCTTGTGTCTAGTATCCTATGTTGGTTGTTGTGTCTAGTATCCCATGTAGGTTGTTGTGTCTAGTATCCCATGTAGGTTTTTGTGTCTAGTATCCCATGTAAGTTGTTGTGTCTAATATCCCATGTGGGTTGTTGTGTCTAGTATCTCATGTAGGTTGTTGCGTCTAGTGTCTCATGTAGGATGTTGTGTCTAGTATCCCATGTAGGTTGTTGTGTCTAGTGTCCCATGTAGGTTGTTATGTCTACTGTCCCATGTAGTTTGTTGTGTCTAGTATCCCATGTAGGTTGTTATGTCTAGTGTCCCATGTAGGTTGTTATGTCTACTGTCCCATGTAGGTTGTTGTGTCTAGTGTTCCAAGTAGGTGGTTATGTCTACTGTCCCATGTAGGTTGTTATGTCTACTATCCCATGTAGGTAGTTATGGCTAGTGTCCCATGTAGGTTGTTATTTCTAGTGTCCCATGTAGGTTGTTATGTCTACTGTCCCATGTAGGGGTGTTATGTCTACTATCCCATGTAGATTGTTATGTTTACTATCCCATATAGGTTTTTATGTCTAGTATACCATGTAGGTTGTTATGTCTAGTGTCCCAAGTGGATTGTAATGTCTACTGTCCCATGTAGGCTGTTGTGTCTACTATCCCATGTAGGTTGTTATGTCTAGTATCTCATGTAGGTTGTTGTGTCTAGTATCTCATGCAGGTTGTTGTTCCTAGTTTCCCATGTAGGTTGTTGTGTCTAGTATACCATGTAGGTTGTTGTGTCTAGTATACCATGTAGGTTTTTGTGTCTACTATCCCATGTAGGTTGTTCTGTCTAGTATCTCATGTAGGTTGTTGTGTCTAGTATCTCATGTAGGTTGTTGTGTCTAGTATCTCATGTAGGTTGTTGTGTCTACTATCCCATGTAGGATGTTGTGTCTAGTATCTCATGTAGGTTGTTGTGTCTAGTATCTCATGTAGGTTGTTGTGTCTAGTATCTCATGTAGGTTGTTGTGTCTACTATTCCATGTAGGTTTTTGTGTCTAGTGTCCCATGTAGGTTGTTGTGTCTAGTGTCCCATGTAGGTTGTTGTGTCTATTATCCCATGTAGGTTGATGTGTCTCGTATACCATGTAGGTTGTTATGTTTAGATTGTTGTGTCTAGTATCACATGTTTTTTCTTGTGTCTAGTATCCTATGTTGGTTGTTGTGTCTAGTATCCCATGTAGGTTGTTGTGTCTAGTATCCCATGTAGGTTTTTGTGTCTAGTATCCCATGTAAGTTGTTGTGTCTAATATCCCATGTGGGTTGTTGTGTCTAGTATCTCATGTAGGTTGTTGCGTCTAGTGTCTCATGTAGGATGTTGTGTCTAGTATCCCATGTAGGTTGTTGTGTCTAGTGTCCCATGTAGGTTGTTATGTCTACTGTCCCATGTAGTTTGTTGTGTCTAGTATCCCATGTAGGTTGTTATGTCTAGTGTCCCATGTAGGTTGTTATGTCTACTGTCCCATGTAGGTTGTTGTGTCTAGTGTTCCAAGTAGGTGGTTATGTCTACTGTCCCATGTAGGTTGTTATGTCTACTATCCCATGTAGGTAGTTATGGCTAGTGTCCCATGTAGGTTGTTATTTCTAGTGTCCCATGTAGGTTGTTATGTCTACTGTCCCATGTAGGGGTGTTATGTCTACTATCCCATGTAGATTGTTATGTTTACTATCCCATATAGGTTTTTATGTCTAGTATTCCATGTAGGTTGTTATGTCTAGTGTCCCAAGTGGATTGTAATGTCTACTGTCCCATGTAGGCTGTTGTGTCTACTATCCCATGTAGGTTGTTATGTCTAGTATCTCATGTAGGTTGTTGTGTCTAGTATCTCATGTAGGTTGTTGTGTCTCGTATCCCATTGAGGTTGTTGTGTCTAATATCCCATGTAGGTTGTTGTGTCTAATATCCCATGTAGATTGATGTGTCTAGTATCTCATGTAGGTTGTTGTGTCTCGTATCCCATTTAGGTTGTTGTGTCTAGTATATCATGTAGGTTGTTGTGTCTAATATCCCATGTAGGTTGTTGTGTCTAGTATCTCGTGTAGGTTGTTGTGTCTAATATCCCATGTAGGTTGTTGTGTCTACTGTCCCATGTAGGTTGTTGTGTCTAGTATCCCATGTAGGTTGTTGTGTCTACTATTCGATGTAGGTTGTTGTGTCTATTATCCCATGTAGGTTGTTGTGTCTCGTATACCATGTAGGTTGTTATGTTTAGATTGTTGTGTCTAGTATCACGTGTAGGTTGTTGTGTCTAGTATCTCGTGTAGGTTGTTGTGTCTAGCATCCCATGTAGGTTGTTTTGTCTTGTATCTCATGTAGGTTGTTGTGTCTAGTATCTCATGTAGGTTGTTGTGTCTAGTATCTCATAAAGGTTTTTGTGTCTAATATCCCATGTAGGTTGTTGTGTCTAGTATCCCATGTAGGTTGTTGTGTCTAGTATACCATGTAGGTTGTTGTGTCTAGTATCTTATGTAGGTTTTTGTGTCTACTATCCCATGTAGGTTGTTGTGTCTAGTATCTCATGTAGGTTGTTGTGTCTAGTATCTCATGTAGGTTGTTGTGTCTATTATCTCATGTAGGTTTTTGTGTCTAATATCCCATGTAGGTTGTTGTGTCTAGTATCTCATGTAGGTTGTTGTGTCTAGTATCTCATGTAGGTTGTTGTGTCTAGTATCTCATGTAGGTTGTTGTGTCTACTATCCCATGTCGGTTTTTGTGTCTAGTATCCCACGTAGGTTGTTGTGTCTAGTATCTCATGTAGGTTGTTGTGTCTAGTATATCATGTAGGTTGTTGTGTCTAATATCCCATGTAGGTTGTTGTTTATAATATCCCATGTAGGTTGTTGTGTCTAATATCCCATGTAGGTTGTTGTGACTAGTATCTCATGTAGATATTTATGTCTACTATCCCATGTAGGTTGTTGTGTCTAGTATCTCATATAGGTTGTTGTGTCTAATATCCCATGTAGGTTGTTGTGTCTAGTATCTCGTGTAGGTTGTTGTGCCTAATATCCCATATAGGTTGTTGTGTCTAGTGTGCCATGTAGGTTGTTGTGTCTAGTATCTCGTGTAGGTTGTTTTGTCTAGCATCCCATGTAGGTTGTTGTGTCTCGTATTCCATGTAGGTTGTTGTGTCTAATATCTGATGTAGGTTGTTGTGTCTATTATCCCATGTAGGTTGTTGTGTCTAGTATCTCGTGTAGGTTGTTTTGTCTAGCATCCCATGTAGGTTGTTGTGTCTAGTATCTTATGTACGTTTTTGTGTCTACTATCCCATGGAGGTTGTTGTATCTAGTATCTCATGTAGGTTGTTGTGTCTAGTATATCATGTAGGTTGTTGTGTCTAGTATCTCATGTAGGTTGTTGTGTCTAGTATCTCATGTATGTTGATGTGTCTACTATCCCATGTAGGTTGTTGTGTCTAGTATCTCGTGTAGGTTGTTGTGTCTAATATCCCATGTAGGTTGTTGTGTCTAGTATCTCATGTAGGTTGTTATGTCTACTATCCCATGGAGGTTGTTGTATCTAGTATCTCATGTAGGTTGTTGTGTCTAGTATATCATGTAGGTTGTTGTGTCTAGTATCTCATGTAGGTTGTTGTGTCTAGTATCTCATGTAGGTTGATGTGTCTACTATCCCATGTAGGTTGTTGTGTCTAGTATCTCGTGTAGGTTGTTGTGTCTAGTATCCCATGTAGGGTGTTGTGTCTAGTATCCCATGTAGGTTGTTGTGTCTAATATCCCATGTAGGTTGTTGTGTCTAATATCCCATGTAGGTTGTTGTGTCTAGTATCTCATGTAGGTTGTTATGTCTACTATCCCATGTAGGTTGTTGTGTCTAGTATCTCATGTAGGTTGTTGTGTCTAATATCCCATGTAGGTTGTTGTGTCTAATATCCCATGTAGGTTGTTGTGTCTAATATCCCATGTAGGTTGTTGTGTCTAATATCCCATGTAGGTTGTTGTGTCTAGTATCTCATGTAGGTTGTTATGTCTACTATCCCATGTAGGTTGTTGTGTCTATTATCTCATGTAGGTTGTTGTGTCTAATATCCCATGTAGGTTGTTGTGTCTAATATCCCATGTAGGTTGTTGTGTCCAGTATCTCATGTATTTTGTTGTGTCTAATATCCCATGTAGGTTGTTGTGTCTAGTGGCCCATATAGGTTGTTGTGTCTAGTATCCCATGTAGGTTGTTGTGTCTAATATCCCATGTAGGTTGTTGCGTCTAGTGTCCCGTGTAGGTTGTTGTGTCTAGTATCCCATGTAGGTTGTTGTGTCTACTATTCGATGTAGGTTGTTGTGTCTATTATCCCATGTAGGTTGTTGTGTCTCGTATCCCATGTAGGTTGTTGTGTCTAATATCCGATGTAGGTTGTTGTGTCTATTATCCCATTTAGGTTGCTGTGTCTAGAATCTCGTGTAGGTTGTTGTGTCTAGCATCCCATGTAGGTTGTTGTGTCTCGTATTCCATGTAGGTTGTAGTGTCTAGTATCCCATGTAGGTTTTTGTGTCTAATATCCCATGTAGGTTGTTGTGTCTAATATCCCATGTAGGATGTTGTGTCTAGTATCTCATGCAGGTTGTTGTTCCTAGTATCCCATGTAGGTTGTTGTGTCTAGTATACAATGTAGGTTGTTGTGTCTAGTATCTTATGTAGGTTTTTGTGACTACTATCCCATGTAGGTTGTTGTGTCTAGTATCTCATGTAGGTTGTTGTGTCTAGTATCTCATGTAGGTTGTTGTGTCTAGTATCTCATGTAGGTTGTTGTGTCTACTAACCCATGTAGGTTGTTGTGTCTAGTATCTCATGTAGGTTGTTGTGTCTAGTATCTCATGTAGGTTGTTGTGTCTAGTATCTCATGTAGGTTGTTGTGTCTACTATCCCATGTATGTTTTTGTGTCTAGTATCCCATGTAGGTTGTTGTGTCTAGTATCTCATGTAGGTTGTTGTGTCTAGTATATCATGTAGGTTGTTGTGTCTAGTATCTCATGTAGGTTGTTGTGTCTAGTATCTCATGTAGGTTGATGTGTTTACTATCCCATGTAGGTTGTTGTGTCTAGTATCTCATGTAGGTTGTTGTGTCTAGTATCCCATGTAGGGTGTTGTGTCTAGTATCCCATGTAGGTTGTTATGTATACTATCCCATGTAGGTTGTTGTGTCTAGTATCTCATGTAGGTTTTTGTGTCTAATATCTCATGTAGGTTGTTGTGTCTAATATCCCATGTAGGTTGTTGTGTCTAATATCCCATGTAGGTTGTAGTGTCTAGTATCTCATTCAGGTTGTTGTTCCTAGTATCCCATGTAGGTTGTTGTGTCTAGTATACCATGTAGGTTGTTGTGTCTAGTATCTTATGTAGGTTTTTGTGTCTACTATCCCATGTAGGTTGTTGTGTCTAGTATCTCATGAAGGTTGTTGTGTCTAGTATCTCATGTAGGTTGTTGTGTCTAGTATCTCATGTAGGTTTTTGTGTCTAATATCCCATGTAGGTTGTTGTGTCTAGTATCTCATGTAGGTTGTTGTGTCTAGTATCTCATGTAGGTTGTTGTGTCTAATATCCCATGTAGGTTGTAGTGTCTAGTATCTCATTCAGGTTGTTGTTCCTAGTATCCCATGTAGGTTGTTGTGTCTAGTATACCATGTAGGTTGTTGTGTCTAGTATCTTATGTAGGTTTTTGTGTCTACTATCCCATGTAGGTTGTTGTGTCTAGTATCTCATGTAGGTTGTTGTGTCTAATATCCCATGTAGGTTGTTGTGTCTAATATCCCATGTAGGTTGTAGTGTCTAGTATCTCATTCAGGTTGTTGTTCCTAGTATCCCATGTAGGTTGTTGTGTCTAGTATACCATGTAGGTTGTTGTGTCTAGTATCTTATGTAGGTTTTTGTGTCTACTTTCCCATGTAGGTTGTTGTGTCTAGTATCTCATGAAGGTTGTTGTGTCTAGTATCTCATGTAGGTTGTTGTGTCTAGTATCTCATGTAGGTTTTTGTGTCTAATATCCCATGTAGGTTGTTGTGTCTAGTATCTCATGTAGGTTGTTGTGTCTAGTATCTCATGTAGGTTGTTGTGTCTAGTATCTCATGTAGGTTGTTGTGTCTACTATCCCATGTAGGTTTTTGTGTCTAGTATCCCATGTGGGTTGTTGTGTCTAGTATCTCATGTAGGTTGTTGTGTCTAGTATATCATGTAGGTTGTTGTGTCTAGTATCTCATGTAGGTTGTTGTGTCTAGTATCTCATGTAGGTTCATGTGTTTACTATCCCATGTAGGTTGTTGTGTCTAGTATCTCATGTAGGTTGTTGTGTCTAGTATCCCATGTAGGGTGTTGTGTCTAGTATCCCATGTAGGTTGTTGTGTCTAATATCCCATGTAGGTTGTTGTGTCTAATATCCCATGTAGGTTGTTGTGTCTAATATCCCATGTAGGTTGTTGTGTCTAATATCCCATGTAGGTTGTTGTGTCTTGTATCTCGTGTAAGTTGTTATGTCTACTATCCCATGTAGGTTATTGTGTCTAGTATCTCATGTAGGTTGTTGTGTCTAATATCCCATGTAGGTTGTTGTGTCTAGTGTCCCATGTAGGTTGTTGTGTCTAATATCCCATAAAGGTTGTTGTGTCTAATATCCCATGTAGGTTGTTGTGTCTAATATCCCATGTAGGTTGTTGTGTCTAGTGTCCCATGTAGGTTGTTGTGTCTATTATCTCATGTAGGTTTTTGTGTCTAATATCCCATGTAGGTTGTTGTGTCTAGTGTCCCATGTAGGTTGTTGTGTCTAGTATCCCTTGTAGGTTTTTGTGTCTAATATCCCATGTAAGTTGTTGTGTCTAGTGTCCCATGTAGGTTGTTGTGTCTAGTGTCCCATGTAGGTTGTTGTGTCTATTATCCCGTGTAGGTTGTTGTGTCTTGTATACCATGTAAGTTGTTGTGTCTAATATCCCATGTGGGTTGTTGTGTCTAGTATCTCATGTAGGTTGTTGTGTCTACTATCCCATGTAGGTTGTTGTGTCTACTATCCCATGTAGGTTGTTGTGTCTAATATCCCATGTGGGTTGTTGTGTCTAGTATCTCATGTTGGTTGTTGTGTCTAGTATCCCATGAAGTTGTTATGTCTACTATCCTATGTAGGTTGTTGTGTCTAGTATCTCAAGTAGGTTGTTGTGTCTAGTATCCCATGTAGGTTGTTATGTCTACTATCCCATGTAGGTTGTTGTGTTTAGTATCTCATGTAGGTTGTTATGTCTACTATCCCATGTAGGTTGTTGTGTCTAGTATCTCATGTAGGTTGTTATGTCTACTATCCCATGTAGGTTTTTGTGACTAGTATCCCGTGTAGGTTGTTGTGTCTACTATCCCATGTAGGTTGTTGTGTCTAGTATCTCATGTAGGATGTTGTGTTTAGTATCCCATGTAGGTTGTTATGTCTACTATCCCATGTAGGTTGTTGTGTTTAATATCTCATGTAGGTTGTTATGTCTACTATCCCATGTGGGTTGTTGTGTCTAGTATCTCATGTAGGTTGTTGTGTCTACTATCCCATGTAGGTTGTTGTGTCTAGTATCCCATGTAGGTTGGTGTGTCTAGTATCCCATGTAGGTTGTTATGTCTACTATCCCATGTAGGTTTTTGTGTCTACTATCCCATGTAGGTTGTTATGTCTACTATCCCATGTAGGTTGTGTCTACTATCCCATCTAGGTTGTTGTGTCTACTATCCCATGTAGGTTGTTGTGTCTACTATCCCATGTAGGTTGTTGTGTCTAGTATCTCATGTAGGTTGTTATGTCTACTATCCCATGTAGGTTGTTGTGTCTACTATCCCATGTAGGTTGTTATGTCTACTATCCCATGTAGGTTATTGTGTCTACTATCCCATGTAGGTTGTTGTGTCTAGTATCCCATGTAGGTTGTTGTGTCTAGTATCCCATGTAGGTTCTTATGTCTACTTTCCCATGTAGGTTGTTGTGTCTAGTATCTCATGTAGGTTGTTGTGTCTAGTATCCCATGTAGGTTTTTGTGTCTAATATCCCATGTAGGTTGTTGTGTCTAATATCCCATGTAGGTTGTTGTGTCTAGTATCTCATGCAGGTTGTTGTTCCTAGTATCCCATGTAGGTTGTTGTGTCTAGTATACCATGTAGGTTGTTGTGTCTAGTATCATATGTAGGTTTTTGTGTCTACTATCCCATGTAGGTTGTTGTGTCTAGTATCGCATGTAGGTTTTTGTGTCTAGTATCCCATGTAGGTTGTTGTGTCTAGTATCTCATGTAGGTTGTTGTGTCTACTAACCCATGTAGGTTGCTGTGTCTAGTATCTCATGTAGGTTGTTGTGTCTAGTATCTCGTGTAGGTTGTTGTGTCTAGTATCTCATGTAGGTTGTTGTGTCTACTATCCCATGTAGGATTTTGTGTCTAGTATCCCATGTAGGTTGTTGTGTCTAGTATCTCATGTAGGTTGTTGTGTCTAGTATCTCATGTAGGTTTTTGTGTCTAATATCCCATGTAGGTTGTTGTGTCTAGTATCTCATGTAGGTTGTTGTGTCTAGTATCTCATGTAGGTTGTTGTGTCTAGTATCTCATGTAGGTTGTTGTGTCTACTATCCCATGTAGGTTTTTGTGTCTAGTATCCCATGTGGGTTGTTGTGTCTAGTATCTCATGTAGGTTGTTGTGTCTAGTATATCATGTAGGTTGTTGTGTCTAGTATCTCATGTAGGTTGTTGTGTCTAGTATCTCATGTAGGTTGATGTGTTTACTATCCCATGTAGGTTGTTGTGTCTAGTATCTCATGTAGGTTGTTGTGTCTAGTATCCAATGTAGGGTGTTGTGTCTAGTATCCCATGTAGGTTGTTGTGTCTAATATCCCATGTAGGTTGTTGTGTCTAATATCCCATGTAGGTTGTTGTGACTAGTATCCCATGTAGGTTGTTATGTCTACTATCCCATGTAGGTTGTTGTGTCTAGTATCTCATGTAGGTGTTTGTGTCTAATATCCCATGTAGGTTGCTGTGTCTAATATCCCATGTAGGTTGTTGTGTCTAATATCCCATGTAGGTTGTTGTGTCTAATATCCCATGTAGGTTGTTGTGTCTAATATCCCATGTAGGTTGTTGTGTCTAGTATCTCGTGTAGGTTGTTATGTCTACTATCCCATGTAGGTTATTGTGTCTAGTATCTCATGTAGGTTGTTGTGTCTAATATCTCATGTAGGTTGTTGTGTCTAGTGTCCCATGTAGGTTGTTGTGTCTAATATCCCATGAAGGTTGTTGTGTCTAATATCGCATGTAGGTTGTTGTGTCTAATATCCCATGTAGGTTGTTGTGTCTAGTGTCCCATGTAGGTTGTTGTGTCTATTATCTCATGTAGGTTGTTGTGTCTAATATCCCATGTAGGTTGTTGTGTCTAGTGTCCCATGTAGGTTGTTTGTTGTGTCTAGTATCCCTTGTAGGTTGTTGTGTCTAATATCCCATGTAAGTTGTTGTGTCTAGTGTCCCATGTAGGTTGTTGTGTCTAGTGTCCCATGTAGGTTGTTGTGTCTATTATCCCATGTAGGTTGTTGAGTCTCGTATACCATGTAGGTTGTTGTGTCTAGTATCTCATGTAGGTTGTTATGTCTACTATCCCATGTAGGTTTTTGTGACTAGTATCCCGTGTAGGTTGTTGTGTCTACTATCCCATGTAGGTTGTTGTGTCTAGTATCTCATGTAGGATGTTGTGTCTAGTATCCCATGTAGGTTGTTATGTCTTCTATCCCATGTAGGTTGTTGTGTTTAATATCTCATGTAGGTTGTTATGTCTACTATCCCATGTGGGTTGTTGTGTCTAGTATCTCATGTAGGTTGTTGTGTCTACTATCCCAAGTAGGTTGTTGTGTCTAGTATCCCATGTAGGTTGGTGTGTCTAGTATCCCATGTAGGTTGTTATGTCTACTATCCCATGTAGGTTTTTGTGTCTACTATCCCATGTAGGTTGTTATGTCTACTATCCCATGTAGGTTGTGTCTACTATCCCATCTAGGTTGTTGTGTCTACTATCCCATGTAGGTTGTTGTGTCTACTATCCCATGTAGGTTGTTGTGTCTAGTATCTCATGTAGGTTGTTATGTCTACTATCCCATGTAGGTTGTTGTGTCTACTATCCCATGTACGTTGTTATGTCTACTATCCCATGTAGGTTATTGTGTCTACTATCCCATGTAGGTTGTTGTGTCTAGTATCCCATGTAGGTTGTTGTGTCTAGTATCCCATGTAGGTTCTTATGTCTACTTTCCCATGTAGGTTGTTGTGTCTAGTATCTCATGTAGGTTGTTGTGTCTAGTATCCCATGTAGGTCTTTGTGTCTAATATCCCATGTAGGTTGTTGTGTCTAATATCCCATGCAGGTTGTTGTGTCCAGTATCTCATGCAGGTTGTTGTTCCTAGTATCCCATGTAGGTTGTTGTGTCTAGTATACCATGTAGGTTGTTGTGTCTAGTATCATATGTAGGTTTTTGTGTCTACTATCCCATGTAGGTTGTTGTGTCTAGTATCGCATGTAGGTTGTTGTGTCTAGTATCCCATGTAGGTTGTTGTGTCTAGTATCTCATGTAGGTTGTTGTGTCTACTAACCCATGTAGGTTGCTGTGTCTAGTATCTCATGTAGGTTGTTGTGTCTAGTATCTCGTGTAGGTTGTTGTGTCTAGTATCTCATGTAGGTTGTTGTGTCTACTATCCCATGTAGGATTTTGTGTCTAGTATCCCATGTAGGTTGTTGTGTCTAGTATCTCATGTAGGTTGTTGTGTCTAGTATATCATGTAGGTTGTTATGTCTAGTATCTTGTGTAGGTTGTTGTGTCTAGTATCTCATGTAGGTTGATGTGTCTACTATCCCATGTAGGTTGTTGTGTCTAGTATCTCATGTAGGTTGTTGTGTCTAGTATCCCATGTAGGGTGTTGTGTCTAAAATCCCATGTAGGTTGTTGTGTCTAATATCCCATGTAAGTTGTTGTGTCTAATATCCCATGTAGGTTGTTGTGTCTAGTATCTCATGTATGTTGTTATGTCTACTATCCCATGTAGGTTGTTGTGTCTAGTATCTCATATAGGTTGTTGTGTCTAATATCCCATGTAGTTTGTTGTGTCTAATATCCCATGTAGGTTGTTGTGTCTAATATCCCATGTAGGTTGTTGTGTCTAATATCCCATGTAGGTTGTTGTGTCTAATATCCCATGTAGGTTGTTGTGTCTAGTATCTCATGTAGGTTGTTATGTCTACTATCCCATGTAGGTTGTTGTATCTAGTATCTCATGTAGGTTGTTGTGTCTAATATCCCATGTAGGTTGTTGTGTCTAGTGTCCCATGTAGGTTGTTGTGTCTAATATCCCATGAAGGTTGTTGTGTCTAATATCCCATGTAGGTTGTTTTGTCTAATATCCCATGTAGGTTGTTGTGTCTAGTGTCCCATGTAGGTTGTTGTGTCTAGTATCTCATGTAGGTTGTTGTGTCTAGTATCCCTTGTAGGTTGTTGTGTCTAATATCCTATGTAAGTTGTTGTGTCTAGTGTCCCATGTAGGTTGTTGTGTCTATTGTCCCATGTAGGTTGTTGTGTCTATTATCTCATGTAGGTTGTTGTGTCTCGTATACCATGTAGGTTGTTATGTTTAGATTGTTGTGTCTAGTATCACATGTATGTTGTTGTGTCTATTATCCTATGTTGGTTGTTGTGTCTAGTATCCCATGTAGGTTGTTGTGTCTACTATCCCATGTAGGGTGTTGTGTCTACTATCCCATGTAGGTTGTTATGTCTAGTATCCCATGTAGGTTGTTGTGTCTAGTATCCCATGTAGGTTGTTGTGTCTAGTATCCCATGTAGGTTGTTATGTCTACTATCCTATGTAGGTTGTGTCTACTATCCCATCTAGGTTGTTGTGTCTACTATCCCATGTAGGTTGTTGTGTCTACTATCCCATGTAGGTTGTTGTGTCTAGTATCCCATGTAGGTTGTTGTGTCTAGTATCTCATGTAGGTTGTTGTGTCTAGTATCCCATGTAGGTTGTTATGTCTACTATCCCATGTAGGTTGTTGTGTTTAATATCTCATGTAGGTTGTTATGTCTACTATCCCATGTGGGTTGTTGTGTCTAGTATCTCATGTATGTTGTTATGTCTACTATCCCATGTAGGTTGTTGTGTCTACTATCCCATGTAGGTTGGTGTGTCTAGTATCCCATGTAGGTTGGTGTGTCTAGTATCCCATGTAGGTTGTTATGTCTACTATCCCATGTAGGTTTTTGTGTCTACTATCCCATGTAGGTTGTTGTGTCTATTATCCCATGTAGGTTGTTGTGTCTACTATCCCATGTAGGTTGTTATGTCTACTATCCCATGTAGGTTGTTGTGTCTACTATCCCATGTAGGTTGTTATGTCTACTATCCCATGTAGGTTATTGTGTCTACTATCCCATGTAGGTTGTTGTGTCTAGTATCCCATGTAGGTTGTTGTGTCTACTATCTCATGCAGGTTGTTGTGTCTAGTATCTCATGTAGGTTGTTGTGTCTAGTATCCCATGTAGGTTCTTATGTCTACTTTCCCATGTAGGTTGTTGTGTCTAGTATCTCATGTAGGTTGTTGTGTCTAGTATCCCATGTAGGTTGTTGTGTCTACTATCCCATGCAGGTTGTTGTGTCTAATATCCGTCTGTAGAACGTTATTTCTAGTGTCTGTCTGTATGCTCTTGTGTCTAGTATCTGCCTGCAGGTTGTTGTGTCTCGTATCTGTCTGATGGTTCTTGTGTCTAGTATTTGTCTGTAGGTTGTTGCGTCTAGTATCTGTCTGTAGTTTGTTGTTGTATACTATCTCTCTGTAGGTTGATGTGTCTTGTATATGTTTGTAGGTTTTTGTGTGTCTAGTAACTTTCTGTAGGTTATTAAGTCTACTGTCTGTCTGTAGGTTGTTGTGTCAAGTATCTGTCTGTAGTTTGTTGTTATATACTATCTCTGTATGTTGATGTGTCTAGTATATGTCTGTAGGTTGTTTTGTGTCTAGTAACTTTCTGTAGGTTGTTAAGTCTACTGTTTGTCTGTAGTTTGTTGTATCTACTACCTTTCTAGACTGTCTACATATTAAAAGAAGTGTGAGACAGGGGTGTGTAATGTCTCCAGTTCTGTTTTCCCTGTACAGTGAAAATATATTCAGAAATATGGAAGTTATGGAAGGAATCAACATTGGCGGTCGATACATCAATAACATTAGATATGCAGATGATACAGTCTTGATTGCAGACAATGAACAAGACCTGCACAATTTAGTAGATGCAGTTGTTGCACACAGTGAACAACTAGGGTAAGAACTGAATGTTAAGAAGTCACAGATTATGGTCATCACTGGGAAGGAAGGAAATACCACAATGTGATATACGAGTAGATGGACATATTATTAAACAAATGAATCGATACTGTTATCTCGGCACAGTCATAACATTTAATGGGAGATGCCTTGAAGAGATTAGAACAAGAATTGACATTGCGAAGATGACTTGGCGAAGATCTTGACTTTTGCAAGATGAAAAACATACTGACCAATAAAAAGATATCAATTGAAACGAGAAAATGAGTGTCGAGGTGCTACATAGAACCTATACTTTTGTATGGATGTGAAGAGTGGAATAAGCAGTAAAGTGGTTTCTGAGGAAAATGCAAAGAATACCATGGACAGACAGAAAAACCAATGAGCAAGTCCTTCAAGAAACAAATGAAGATTGTAAACTGATTAGAGACATTAGACGCAGACAGTCAAAATCTTTTGGGCATGTTATGAGAAGAAATGTTTGGAGAACTTGGTGACAACTGACAAGATCGAAGGGAAGAGACCAAGGGGAAACCGAGAAGTAAATACCTGGATGGCGTGGCCACGTGGCATGGTCGAGACAGGAACACGGAGCTGATCCACGACTCTGGTGATCGAGTGAGATGTCAGAACATGAACGCCCTCGCTTACCGGCATGGCACATTATTAATTGAGTACCTGTCTGTAGGTTGTTGTCCAGTATCTGTCTGTAGGTTGTTGTGTCTATTATCTGTCTTTAGGTTGTTATGTGTAGTATCGGTATGCGGTTTCTTGTGTCTAGTATCTGTTTGTAGGTTGTTGTGTCTAGTATGTATCTGTAAGTTCTTGTGTCTAGTATCTGACTGTAGGTTTTTATGTCTAGTATCTGTCTGTAGGTTTTTGTGTCTTGTGTCTGTCTGTAGGTTTTTATGTCTACTATCTGTCTGTAGGTTGTTGTGTCTACGATCTGTCTGTAGACTTTTGTGCCTAGTATCTTTCTGTGGGTTGTTTTTTCTAGTATATGTCTGCAGATTCTTGTGTCTACTATCTGTCTGCAGGTTGTGTCTAGTATCTGTCTGCAAGTTGTTGTGTCTAGTATATTTCTGCAGGTTGTTGTGTCTAGTATCTTTCTGTAGGTTTTTGTGTCTTGTATCTGTCAGCAAGTTGTTGCGTCTAGTATCTGTCTGTAGGTTGTTATGTCTTGTATCTGTCTGTAGGTTCTTACGTCTAGTATCTGTCTGTAGGTTGTTTTGTCTAGTATCTGTCTGTATGCTGATGTGTCTAGTATCTGTCTGCAGGTTGTTGAGTCTAGTAGTTTTAGGAACCCACTATCAACTAACCCAATATATAACTCCTGCATGACAGGAGTTAGCGGAGGACAGCTCACGACAGGCGATCAGGACAGGCAGCCTGGTGTTAACAAGTACAGGTCAACTACTAACCAGTTGAAGCCCTGTGGTCATCGTGCTACATTACACCGCATGGACGATGCGTCAACTAGAGGCGGACGATGGTTACTAAAATTTGATAGGACCAGGATTAGAATATCTGGCCATAGGTCCTGAAGTCATCATATAGGTTGATGACTTGACGCCTAACATGTTTTTGTTGAGAGGGAGGACGTAGCTTGAACGATAGCGTCAATCGTTGTTAACTTCCGGTCTGAGTCCACTGTCAAACAAAGTACCAATCCAACCAGGGAACTATAATTGATGCGAGAAGTCTGATGGCAACAATGAATTAAGTATACATCATGCATCATTGCCAAACAGATAGCACCTAGCAATTATATAATACTAGCTGACCTGGCCCAGCTTCGCCCAGTCCCTGGAGGTGATCTATCTATCTATCAGTCTGTCTGTCTGTCTGTCTGCTTGTTTGTCTGTCTGTCTGTCTGTCTGGCTGACCCGGCCCGGCTTCACCCAGTCCCTGGTGGGGAGCATCTCATTTAATTCATATAAGTAGTCATATAAGCTCCCGTTCCCGACTATCTGTCTGTCTGTCTGTCTATCTATCTGACCCGGTGTGGCTTCGCCCAGCTCCTGCCGGGAAGCGTCTCATTAAATTCACACAGTAACTTAAAAGAATGTCCTTCCACACACCATCCATTATTTTTAATGAAAACTGTTTTTAATCACCTACATGACTGTAGATAACTTCTTTAAGCATAAAAAGATGAGTTACAATGTTATGCATCATGCATTATTTTTATGAAAACTTTGAAAATGCCTTAAAGATTATATAATTATTTATTATAACTCACATGCCTGTAAATAACTATAGACAAAGAGTTTATAAATCTTTGAAAACGATGCAACAATATGACTATAAAGTATATAGAAATGTTATTAAAAGTTATGCCCCTTGAAATAACTTTTCTAGAGTTGAGTCCCCTTGCTATATAGAAATTATAATGAAAAATGAAATATTAAATTTTAGTAAGTAAGTAGCCGATTTTACACTAAAAAGCTATGACAGAAAGTTGCACAGGAATGAAAAGAAAACGTGTAGAAAATTTCATCTCAATCGGATGGACCGTTCGCGAACGCATAAAGAACGGACGGACATATAGTCTCTTTTATATATATATAGATTATGATCCATAAATGTAAACAACTATTGGGTCCTGATGTGAAATTAGAATGTAAACACAAACTATGTGTAACAACCCACATAATGAAAGGGTATCCCTTTCATAAAGAGAGGAGGGAGGAGAGTGTCAGGAACCCAATATCAACTAACCCAATATATAACTCCTGCATGACAGGAGTTAGCGGAGGACAGCTCACGACAGGCGATCAGGACAGGCAGCCTGGTGTTATCATGTACAGGTCAACTACTAACCCGCTGAAGCCCCGTGGTTACCGTGTCACGTTACACCGCACGGGCGACACGAACTGTGAGAAGTGAAGGACTGACCGAACATACCTATGTCAGCCAGACGGGTTTAGGACTTCGAGGTGGACGGACAGAGAGGGCTATGCTTGTGTTTCATGATCGTTGTGAGATAGCTGTAATGAGGGATGGCATGACTGACTGGTAGATTGAGATGTGCTTGAGCTGAGACAGTGAGAGAGTTATTTTGTATTATTCTATTATAAGATGTATGATGCATGTATATACCGCTGTGATAATGTACGAGTTGCGCATAGTTATGAGCGCAACTTCCACGAATGTACCCAATGTAAATAGGTTACGCGAATAAAAGGGTTTACTTCACGTCGCCGAGTGTGAGAGTGTAATCATTGAATGTGTGTGATTGTTTCGCCCCTGTTCTAGAGAGCGAGCCAAATGTTAATATAATTAAGTCCAGGACAAGTATCTGTCTGCGATTTGTTGTTTCTAGTATATGTCTACAGTTTGTTGTGTCTAGTATCTGTCTGCAGGTTGTTGTGTCTAGTATCTGGCTGTAAGTTGTTGTTTCTAGTATCTGTCTGTCTGTTGTTGTGTCTAATATCTTACTGTAGGTTTTTATGTCTAGTATCTGTCTGTAGGTTGTTGTGTCTAGTATCTGTCTGTAAGTTGTTGTGTCTAGTGTCTGTCTGTAGGTTGTTGTGTCTACTATCTGTCTGTAGGTTGTTGTGTTTACTATCTGTCTGTAGGTTGTTGTGTCTTCTATCTGCCTGTAAGTTGTTGTGTTTACTATCTGTCTGTAGGTTGTTGTGTCTTCTATCTGCCTGTAAGTTGTTGTGTCTACTATACGTCTGTAGGTTGTTGTGTCTATTATCTGTCTGTAGGTTGCATCTAGTATTTGTCTGCGGGTTATTGTGTCTATTATCTGTCTGTAGGTTGTTGTGTCTATTATCTGTCTGTAGGTTGTTGTGTCTGCTATTACCCTGTAGTTTGTTGTGTCTAGTATCTGAATTTAGTTTGTTGTGTCTATTATCTGTCTGTACTTTGTTGCGTCTAGTATCTGTATATAGTTTGTTGTGATTTGTATCTCTCTGTAGTTTGTTGTGTCTAGTATCTGTTTATAGTTAACTTTTACGTGAACCAAGTGATAACTGTGAATCTACAACCATAGCCAGAGTGCGAGAACAGCAAATTAAAAGAGGGGTGGCCAAACAAGAACACTACGCAGGAAGCCAAAGAAGATTGATAAACCAACACAGAACTGGTGTCGTTAGCCGCTACACGCTGCGGGATTTGCTAAGGAGGGGATCCGAGCACTTATGGACTGAATGGTTCGATGTGCAACGAGGATGATCTGTCGACTAACTAACTATCTGTATATAGTTTGTTATGATTTGTATCTGTCTGTAGTTTATTGTGTGTAGTATTTGTCTGTAGGTTATTGTGGTTAATATATATGTCTGTAGTTTGTTGTGTACATTACCTGTCTGTAGTTTTTGTGTGTCTAGTATCTGTCTAAAATGACACAAAGTGGTGCAGCTTTATATAACAGAATTACGACACATACAGGACGAAGCGGTGATTAGCCTTTATTTGCAAATAAACACATTCACAAAACACAACAACGCAACGTCCTGTATGTGTCGTAATTGTTTCATGTAAAGCTGCCCTACTTTGTGTCATTTTATATTATTTACGTTTTCACAGCTTTATCGCAGTTCCCCATATTTTATTCATATTTCTAGTATCCATCTGCATGTTGTTGTGTCTAGTATCTGTCTGTATGTTGTTGTGTCTAGTATCTGTCTGTATGTTGTTGTGTCTAGTATCTGTCTGAATTTTGTTGCGTCTAGTATCTCTCTGAAGGTTGTTGTGTCTAGTGTCTGTCTGCTTGTTGGTGTGTCTTGTATCCATCTGTAGTTTATTGTGTCTAGTATATGTCTGAATGCTTTTGTGTCTAGTATCTGTGTGCATGTTGTTGTGTCTAGTATCTGTCTGTATGCTATTGTGTCTAGTATCTGTCTGAATTTTGTTGCGTATAGTATCTCTCTGTAGGTTGTTGTTTCTAGTGTCTGTCTGCTTGTTGGTGTGTCTTGTATCTGTCTGTAGTTTATTGTGTCTAGTATATGTCTGAATGCTTTTGTGTCTAGTATATGTGTGCATGCTGTTGTGTCTAGTATATGTGTGCATGTTGTTGTGTCTAGTATCTGTGTGCATGTTGTTGTGTCAAGTATCAGTCTGTAGTTTATTGTGTCAAGTATCTGTCTGTAGGTTGTTATGTCTAGTATATGCCTGTAGGTTGTTATGTCTAGTATCTGTCTGTAGGTTGTTGTGTCTAGTATCTGTCTGAATGTTGTTGTGTCTAGTATCTGTCTGCGTGTTGTTGTGTCTAGTATCGTTCTGTAGGTTGTTGTGACTAGTATCTGTCTATAGGATGTTGGGTCTCGTATCTGTTTGTAGATTGTTGTTTCTATTATATGTCTTTAGTTTATTGTCCAGTATCTGTCTGTAGGCTGTTGATTCTAGTATATGTCTGCAGATTGTTGAGTCTAGTATCTATCTATAAATTGTTTTATCTAGTATCTTTCAGTAGGTTTTTGTGTCTAGTATCTGTCTGTATGTTATTGCGTCTAGTATCTGTCTGCAGATTGTTGTCTAGTATCTGTCTGCAGGTCCTTGTGTGTAGTATATGTCTGCACGTTGTTGTGTCTAGCAACTGTCTGGATGTTTTTGTGTCTACTATCTCTCTATAGGTTGTTGTGTCTAGTATCTGTCTGTAGGTTGTTGTGTCTACTATCTCTCTCTAGGTTGTTTTGTTTAGTATCTGTCTATAGGTTGTTGTGTCTACTATCTCTCTCTCTCTCTAGGTTGTTGTGTCTAGTATCTGTCTGTAGGTTGTTGTGTCTACTATCTCTCTCTCTAGGTTGTTGTGTCTAGTATCTGTCTGTAGGTTGTTGTGTCTACTATCTTTCTATAGGTTGTTGTGTCTAGTATCTGTCTGTAGGTTGTTGTGTCTACTATCTCTCTCTCTAGGTTGTTGTGTCTAGTATCTGTCTGTGGTTGTTGTGTCTACTATCTCTCTATAGGTTGTTGTGTCTAGTATCTGTCTGTAGGTTGTTGTGTCTACTATCTCTCTCTCTAGGTTGTTGTGTCTAGTGTCTGTCTGTAGGTTGTTGTGTCTACTATCTCTCTCTCTAGGTTGTTGTGTCTAGTATCTGTCTGTAGGTTGTTGTGTCTACTATCTCTCTCTAGGTTGTTTTGTTTAGTATCTGTCTGTAGGTTGTTGTGTCTACTATCTCTCTCTCTCTAGGTTGTTGTGTCTAGTATCTGTCTGTAGGTTGTTGTGTCTACTATCTCTCTCTCTCTAGGTTGTTGTGTCTAGTATCTGTCTGTAGGTTGTTGTGTCTACTACCTCTCTCTCTCTCTCTCTGGGTTGTTGTGTCTAGTATCTGTCTGTAGGTTGTTGTGTCTACTATCTCTCTCTCTCTCTCTCTCTCTCTCTCTCTCTCTCTCTCTCTCTCTCTCTCTCTCTCTCTCTCTCTCTCTAGGTGTTGTGTTTAGTATCTGTCTGTAAGTATTTGTGTGTCAGCAACTCACTTGCGACAGGCATACAAGGATTCCCTACTTTTGTACTACACGAAAGTGACAACTCGTATGGTTTGCAAAAGGATACATTTTATTCGGAGCTGATCGTACATTAGCTCCACGAGCGGAATACCACATCGGTATTAAACATCATAGTATGTTATGAAGATGGAATGAGGAGATGATACTAATAATAATCACTACTGACGCTAAGCTAAAGTCCTTAACTACACAGTATCTACAGCGGATACACCGTCTGCTCTTTACGCCGTCCAGTCTCTGTCTGAACCAGCTCTCTGTGCTGTGTTCAGCCACGAGCAATTAGCACTCCGTGCACTCGCTAGTTTACGTGTTCCAACACGTTGGTCACTTGGTTGTAGTAACCTGAATTACAGGTTACACCTCGTGAAGCGGGTTTCCCAGTCTCTTGGGTAACCCCAGCTCACTCACACCTGTTGCCCTCCTTGTTGACCCAAGTGTGTCCCGTTATAGCTATTTATAGCATTTGTGTCTCTTCTGTCTGGTCTCCTAAGTCGTTATGTTACTTGTCCTTTTCCTTAGCTCTATTTAGCTCTCCTTAGCTTTAAGCTCACACGTAGCTCTTTGACAGGCTCTCTTTCCTCCCCTCTTGTGTTACAAACTTTTAAGTTGTGGGGTAACACAAGTCATTTCACCAAAAATTGGCTATCTAATTTTGTCAAAGGCTTCGTGAATTCTCTACTTCTCTTCTGGGGATATGACAAGATCTCTCCTCTCCCTCGTCACACTGTTGTATCATTTCACTCGGCTAATTGAGTAGCTCACCACACTAGTACCGTTGGCTATTAACTGTCATTATATTTCTGGGAATTGTGTGATCCGGAACCGATGCCATAAGACCTGTCCTCCGATTGTCCAAAATTAACAATCCCATACAACTTGCCTCTGTTACGAGTGCAAAACATGGACAATAAATGTTCATGCTCCCATATAATAATTGCCCCAACTAGTATACATGCTATATGTGCAACTCTTCACCTTTTAGCTTCCGCTTGTGAAGGAATATTTAAGTGTTACAATAAGGCTTTAGAGATGTTATTGTGTCCCCTGTCGGAGTAGTTATAGTTCTTTGAAGTTCATGATGTATGCAACTTTATGTGTTTGTTTTCCTGGTTGGTTGCGTGTTTCCTATCAAACAAAAGTGTATTTAAATTCCCAACATGTGTATGCGTTTCTAATTTACCTGTATGTATTCTTTCGAGCGCCGTAAAGTGGTTGATTGTAGCCACAAACGAGTGTGTTATGCTGATTTATGTCTACAGTTCCGTTTTAAGAAGCTCAAAATATGTTTCCTATGTCTATAACTAAAGTATGGCGACTACACACTTATAAAAAAAAATCTCTACAACACATTGCTTACACAGATTGACGCAGACAAGTTACAACAAGTCGTGAAAAAAAAATACCGCAACATCTCTCTCACTCTCCTAATGTAATCCATTCTCTCTCTTCCATTCACACATCTATCGTTCACCTTTCATTCAACAGTGGTTTTAAAATATTGGTTCGTCATTAAAATATGGTTCAAGAAATAATGTATAGATGAACAATAAATATGTACATTAAATCATTGGCTGAATTTAAATCGGTTTTCAAGCCACATGACTGTGCTGTATTTCTGCACTTGTCATTTCTATACAAAAATATACATGGTTGCATGGATTGTTTGGTATCAATCGTATAGTACTGACGAATCTAACTACTCTATTGTAAGTTGGTGTACTGTTCAAAATTAATCTAAGGGAACTAATCTAACTAACTAATTCAATTTAGGAAAAATGGGTTAATTACTTTAAAGTGTTTTTGATGCCTAAAATGATATAAATTATTAAATGATGGTGTTAATTTGTAAGGGAGGTTTTAATTAACTAAATATATAATTAAATATGACAAGATATCTCCTCTCCCTCGTCACACTGTTGTATCATTTCACTCGGCTAATTGAGTAGCTCACCACACTAGTACCGTTGGCTATTAACTGTCATTATATTTCTGGGAATTGTGTGATCCGGAACCGATGCCATAAGACCTGTCCTCCGATTGTCCAAAATTAACAATCCCATACAACTTGCCTCTGTTACGAGTGCAAAACATGGACAATAAATGTTCATGCTCCCATATAATAATTGCCCCAACTAGTATACATGCTATATGTGCAACTCTTCACCTTTTAGCTTCCGCTTGTGAAGGAATATTTAAGTGTTACATTAAGGCTTTAGAGATGTTATTGTGTCCCCTGTCGGAGTAGTTATAGTTCTTTGAAGTTCATGATGTATGCAACTTTATGTGTTTGTTTTCCTGGTTGGTTGCATGTTTCCTATCAAACAAAAGTGTATTTAAATTCCCAACATGTGTATGCGTTTCTAATTTACCTGTATGTATTCTTTCGAGCGCCGTAAAGTGGTTGATTGTAGCCACAAACGAGTGTGTTATGCTGATTTATGTCTACAGTTCCGTTTTAAGAAGCTCAAAATATGTTTCCTATGTCTATAACTAAAGTATGGCGACTACACACTTATAAAAAAAAATCTCTACAACACATTGCTTACACAGATTGACGCAGACAAGTTACAACAAGTCGTGAAAAAAAATACTGCAACATCTCTCTCACTCTCCTAATGTAATCCATTCTCTCTCTTCCATTCACACATCTATCGTTCACCTTTCATTCAACAGTGGTTTTAAAATATTGGTTCGTCATTAAAATATGGTTCAAGAAATAATGTATAGATGAACAATAAATATGTACATTAAATCATTGGCTGAATTTAAATCGGTTTTCAAGCCACATGACTGTGCTGTATTTCTGCACTTGTCATTTCTATACAAAAATATACATGGTTGCATGGATTGTTTGATATCAATCGTATAGCACTGACGAATCTAACTACTCTATTGTAAGTTGGTGTACTGTTCTAAATTAATCTAAGGGAACTAATCTAACTAACTAATTCAATTTAGGAAAAATGGGTTAATTACTTTAAAGTGTTTTTGATGCCTAAAATGATATAAATTATTAAATGATGGTGTTAATTTGTAAGTGATGTTTTAATTAACTAAATATATAATTAAATATGTTTAAATGGTGATAAACCAAAGTAATATGATGTAGGTGTTAAATTAAATGAGTTCTTAACTAAATGTAGGTGAATTATAACTCTGAAATGTCCTAAATAACGTTATATGGTAAATCTACATTCATAATTCACACATCACTACAAAAATATGAAGTTACACGCGACTGTTTATGAAAACATGTTATATACATATCACATATAATGTCTATCTAACTACACTAATTAATTACATCCAGGTGTGATGTTGGAGCCGTGTCCTCCGTAGAATGTCCTCGAAAATAGAGTTCCACTAGATACAGTCTGATTTACGCTCTCATCCTGGGCAATGTTCATACTAATGGTATGCTACTGGTTGGTGTAGGTTCAAGTCTAACACTTCGATCCACTCAAGGGTTGTATAAGTGGTAGGGGTGTAGACAATTACTGATGTGCCTGTTCATTTCACTATACTGACACAGTTTATGTTACACAGCTGCAAGCGACTGGCGATGGTAACGCACCACAACGTTCATAATCATCACATAGGGCACTAGGTAATTACAGTGTCAATGTCTTTGGTGATATGTGGTCGCTCCCTTCTCGTATTTCAGGAATCTCAATGTGAGAAGGTCGGCTCAATGTGTCAGCTAGAGAGTTCATGCTCCCCTTCAAATGCTTAATCGTGAAGGCGTAGTTTTGCAGTATCAAGGACCACCTGTAGATCCTGTTGTTGCGATGAACCTCAGACTGCATGACAGTTATCGGCGAATTATCGGTTTCAATAACAAACTCTGTACCCGCTAGGAATCTATGAAGTTTCCTGACACTATAGATCACGCTTAGAGCTTCAAATTCAGAGGCTGAGTATCTTCCTTCAGCAGGAATGATCTTACGGCTTACGTACATTATCGGATGAAACCTTCCTTCGTAAAATTGGCCTAAGACGCCAGAAATGGAAATAGAACTTGCGTCTGTACGGCGAAAATAGGTAAGATTATGATTAGGCAAACGCAAAATAGGTGGAATGCTAAACATACGTTTCAATTTTGATAAAGCATCAATTAACTTTGCATCCTGTACATTTAGTTTTACAGATGCCTTTAAAATATTCGAAAAAACGCTGGTGATTTCAGCCAAATTGGGTATAAATTTGCTGTAATAATTGACAAGACCAAGCAAACTACGGACCTGTTTCTTGGTCGTTGGCATAATTAAATTAAGAATCTTGGTCACCATTCTTTCAACTGTTCTGAGTTGGCCTCTGCTGATTGTATGGCCTAGGAAATCAATTTCTTCCATTCCCTACTCTACTCTAGTGGGATTCACTGTAAGACCGAATAATCGCAATCTCTCGAAGACATGTCGCAGTTTCTGTAAGTGTGCTGTCCAGTCTGCTGTATGGATACAAATGTCATCAATATAGGTCGATGTATTAGGAATTCCGTGCAAAAGGTCTCTAGTGAGTCGGACAAAAGTGGCTGGGGCATTACGAAGACCTAAAGGAAGAAAACGCCACTCATACAGGCCTAGAGGTGTTGAGAATGCTGTCAAAGGAATAGACAATGATTTCATCGGGACCTGCCAATAACCTTTCGTAAGGTCAAGTTTAGAAAAGTTACGTGATGTTGACATATCAAGGATAAGATCGTCACATGAAGGGCTCGGCTCTGCATCGACTTTGGTCACGTTGTTTAACCTCCGATAATCGGCGCAGAGGCGAATCGTCGAGTCCTTTTTTTCTGACCAGGACGATAGGAAAGGAGTATTCTGACTGTGGTTTCTGAATTATTCCACTCGACTCAAGATTTAACAGTTCCTTGTCGGGATTTTCCCTGTAACTTAATGAGATGGAATAAGGTCGGCATTTGATAGGTGTGTTATGAGTCAGAATAATAGAGTGTTCTATCCTGCCTGTCCTACCTGGGATGTCGGAAAAAATGTCCTTGTACTCCGTTACTAACTCTATAAGTTGTCGTCGTTGCTCGTCTGTAAGTTTCGGTTCTAACCGTATGCTATCAATTGTCGCAGTCGTGTCTACTGTCGGGACTGGTAATTCTATTCCATCGTCATCTGTCTGATTACGTACTGTTATTGTACTAGCTGTGTGTTCTGGTTCCTGGCTAGGTGTGTTTGCGCTGTCGTCGTCCTCTGTCGCCCTACCTAGTGTAGTTGTGTTGTGTACGTCTGTCGTCCGATTGCTTGGTGTAGGTGCGTTTTGTTCGTCTGTCATCAGTTCTTGTCGTGAAAAATAAGGCTTCAGCATGTTGATATGAAATATCTTTAAATTTCCCTTTATCGATATTTCATAATCGACATCTGATTTCTTTCGTTCAACTTTGAATGGCCCTTGCCATACCGTTAGTAATAAGTTATGTTTATTTGGTAGTAAAAGCAGCACCTCTTGATCGGGTTCAAGGTTTAGGGTTTTGGAACCCTTATTTGCATATTCGAGTGGTCTCTTTCGAGAAGCTAATATTGAACCTTGGGTCTTGGCTGTTACATGTTTTCCCTTTCTTACTGTATGTACTGTATGTCAGTCAGGTCTTAGTCAGATATGACTGAGCTACCGTATAACAGTAGACGGTACTACCTGGTTTCTGTTAGCGCCGAACGTTGGGCGGCGCTTACCAAACCCGACACCCCACATTGTGCCAACGGCTTCGGGCGGAAGAGCGCAATTGGGAGGGTACAAGCCTTACCCTGGTGCGAGGAAATGCAAGCTAAAGACAAAATTGTCATGACAGGGCAGACAAGGCCCTAAGCCTTGGTTGGCGACTGGTCTAGGATCGAAGCTCCGACAGGCGGACAGTTAGAGCATTGCTTTGCTGATCCGGCAGCTTCTGCAGCTTGTCTTGTTCCAGATGTAGGGGTGTTACCTTTCCTCTGGAGTGAACTAGGCAGGCAGAGAGAGGGATCATGCTGCATGGGCAACACATGATCTCTATATTTTAGCCCAGGCTTTGTGCTATGGAGAGGCAATAACTCCATCCCTGGTCTTAACTGGTCTCGGAATCAAAGAGAGAGGCAACTGTTACGGGTTATAAGTCCTTGTCAGTTGGCGTAGACATGGGGCGCCACGCGTTGCCTCTGACGGTGGGAGACACCTATAGGTGTCACTGATCAGCTACCGCCCGCCTCAAGCTGGGCAGCCCCCAGCCAATTGGGTGCTGATCCGCCACAGCCTGCCTGCTTCAATGGGTGCTTGGGGCTAGGACAAAAGTTGAATCGCAGGCTGTAAAACCAATGCACCAGGTACAAACAAAAATAAAAATAGAAACCTCAAGCTACGGCTTGCAACCTGGAACGTGAGAACCATGTGTCCAGGATTTTCCACTGACTTGAACAATATTGACGATGTGAGAAAAACGGCTGTGATTGATGCCGAACTCAATCGTCTTAACATTGATATTGCTGGCCTGCAGGAGACTCGCCTCGCTGAGGAAGGGTCACTCAGGGAAAACAACTACACATTTTTCTGGAAGGATAGAGGGCAGGCAGAAAAAAGGCAACACGGTGTGGGCTTTGCAGTGAAGAATTCGCTACTGGGAATGATTGAAATTCCAGCAGGAGGAAATGAAAGACTATTATCCCTGCGCTTGGCAACCTCTTGTGGGTTTGCCACCATTATTACTGCATATGCACCGACACTCGATTCCTCTGATGATGTGAAGGATTTGTTCTATGAGGAGTTAGACTCCGTGATCAAGGCAGTTCCAAAATCTGACTACATTTATATGCTCGGTGATTTCAATGCTCGTGTGGGCAAGGATTCGAGTTCATGGCCAGTGTCCCTTGGAAAATACAACATCGGTCGCATGAATGAAAATGGGCAAAGGCTGCTGGAGCATTGCACCAGTAATGACCTATGTATTACAAACTCTTTTTTTAAAACAAAAGAGATGCATAAGGTCACATGGAAACATCCAAGATCCGGCCATTGGCACCAGCTGGACTTCATCATCACACGGAGACAACATCTGAACCATATATCATTGACTCGTAGTTACCACAGTGCTGACTGTGATACAGATCATTCTTTGGTTGTTGCAAGAGTTAGACTGAGACCAAAGAGAATCTACACAGCTAAACACAAATCTAGCCCCAGGATTAATATTATTAACACTCATGATCCTGAAAAGTGCTTTCAGTTTCAACAGCAACTTGAAGACGCTTTCACTGATACACCAGAAAATTGTACAGTAAATGAAAAGTGGGGTCAAATTAAAGAAACTCTTTATAAAACTGCCGTAGGGGTTTACGGCACTGTGGATCATAAGAGGCAGGATTGGTTTGCGGCCAACAGCGAGACTCTGCAGCCCTTGATTGATAAGAAGAAGAAAGCTCTCTTAAGAAACAAGGAAAGACCAACGCGTAACACTCTGAGTGAGCTAAGGCAAGCTAGGAAGGATGTGCAAAAGGCTGCCAGGCAGTGTGCAAATGATTATTGGATCAAGTTATGTGAGTCCATTCAAATCGCAAGTGATAAGGGAGACATAAGAAGCATGTATGAAGGAATAAAGAAAGCCTGTGGTCCAGTGATCAAAAGAAGTGCACCGCTGAAAACCTTGACTGGAGAAGTCATCACTGATAAGAAACAGCAGATGGACAGATGGGTAGAGCACTATTTGGAGCTTTACTCAAGTGAGACCAAACTAGCGGATGATGCCCTTAACGCCATAGAGGCTCTACCAACTCTTGACCACCTGGACACACTTCCCACCATAACAGAAGTTAAGTGTGCTATAAATGAACTTGCATCTGGCAAGGCTCCAGGTAAGGATGGGATTCCAATAGAGGTTATCAGGAGTGGGCAAGACACACTCACTCTACAGATCCACCAGCTAATAGAGCTATGCTGGCGTGAAGGACAAGTCCCACAGGATTTCAAAGATTCAAACATCATAACGCTGTACAAGAACAAGGGCGATCGGAGCGACTGTAACAACTATAGGGGTATCTCACTTCTGTGTATTGTTGGAAAAGTATTTGCCAGAATTGTTCTGCGCAGACTTCAAGTCCTAGGAGATCAAGTCTACCCCGAATCACAGTGTGGCTTTCGACAGAACCGGTCTACCACTGATATGATATTCTCATTGCGACAAATGCAAGAAAAATGCCGTGAACAGAATCAACCACTGTTTATTGCCTTCATCGACCTCACAAAGGCATTTGATTTGGTCAGTCGTGAGGGTCTGTTCAAGGCACTAAAGAAGATTGGCTGCCCACCAACTCTTCTGTCCATTGTGGAATCGTTCCACACAGGCATGAAGGGTATAATCAAGTTTGATGGTGCAACTTCTGAAGAATTTGAAATCAAGAGTGGAGTTAAGCAAGGTTGTGTACTAGCTCCCACCCTCTTTGGAATATACTTTTCACTTCTACTGAAATATGCATTTCGTGATCAGGATGGTGGTATATACATTCACTCACGCTCAGATGGCGGCCTCTACAATGCTCAGAGATTGAAGGCTAAGACCAAAATTAGGAGGGTACTGATCAGAGAGTTGCTTTTTGCAGATGATGCTGCAGTTACGACCCACTCTGAGGAAGAATTGCAATGTCTACTATCTGCATTCTCCAATGCTTGTTCTGAATTTGGTTTAACAATTAGCAAAAAGAAGACACAGATTATGTCACAAGGTGCACATGGAGTACCATCAATCTTTATTGACGACGCCGAACTAGAGATAGTAGACCATTTTACATATCTAGGATCAGTGGTAAATAGCAAATTATCCCTAGATCAGGAAATCAACATCCGGATTGGTAAGGCAGCAACAACAATGAACAGGTTAAGAAAAAGAGTCTGGGAGAACAGGAAGCTTACTGCCAAAACAAAAGTCCTTGTCTATCAAGCCTGTGTCCTTAGTACTCTTCTCTATGGCAGTGAAACCTGGACAACTTACTCACACCAAGAGAACAATTTAAACAGCTTTCATATGCGGTGTCTGCGAAGAATTCTTGGTATTAAGTGGCAAGACAAAATCACAAATACTGAAGTATTGGAAAGATCAGGTTGTGTGACAGTTTATTCCATGCTCAGTCTTCGTAGACTTAGATGGATAGGACATCTTAGGAGGATGGATGATGGTAGAATACCAAAGGATATCTTTTTTGGTGAATTACAGATGGGTAAGAGATCTCAGGGTCGGCCTCTACTACGATACAAAGATGTTTGTAAGCGGGACATGATTGATACAGGCATTGATAATACACATTGGGAGCAAGTCGCCGCTGAACGTGTTGCATGGAGGGCAAATATCAGAAATGGAATAAAGTCAAAGGAGAAAATTATTGCAGAAAAGTCACACACCAAGCGTTTGAGACGTAAGATGGTGCATGATGGTGGAAATGACCACGTGTTCACATGCACCCACTGTGAACGGACATTTACAGCGCAAATTGGCCTTATCAGTCACACTCGCTACCGCCATAGTTAAAAGTTATTATGCCTTTTTAGAGCACAAACTATCGTCTGTCAAGACGGCAAGGTGCCAATGAATGAATGACTGTATGTTGACAAATAGTACATGATTGACAAAAAAATTTAATATCGTTCTCACATTTAGACCAATAGAAGTATGATAACGTTTTGGCTCTCGTTTTGTTATAACCCAAATGTTCAGCAAACGGTGACTCATGCAAAATCTTTAACGCATTTTGTCGGTGTTTTACAGGTAACACCGTCTGCTGAATTTCATGGTTATTGGTGTTATAATAACGCATGAGAATTCCCTTATTCATTTTAAAATACCAAGATGCATTTTTAGTTACTTTCACTCGCTCACCTAACAAGTTAAAATAAGGTGCGATAGTTTGATCGGTGCGTTGTGCCTCGATGAAATTTTGTCGAGTGGTGTTATCACTAGCACCGGTGGGTGTTAACCGCTGTAACATTTCATTTTGTAGGTCAGTGTAGTGTGTTTGGGTTTCCGACCTGGTTACAGTATTAGCCGTGTTTGTTTGCTTCCAGGCTAATATCTCGTCATCAGTACAATGCTTTAATGATGGCAAGCAACCCAAAATCAAATCAGTACAGGGATTTTGCAAAGTAGCGCACGTAAATGTGCCGGAAAGGAACAGGGTGTTTATACGGACTTTTGCTAACGGGTATTTTTCAATATTACCGGAAAAAGTACGGCATTTAACAAACTCTCCCGTATAATCCTCTGGATTAACTAGCTCTCTCCTAACCCCGAGTAACGTGCTCCCGCTATCGAGTAAACATTGGCATGGTTGTTAGTTGACCAGTGCATCGTGGAACTTTAGATTACCTCTGGAGGCTAAAGCTGAATTAGCATCTTCGGTGGAACATGGTATAATATGACCACATTCGAGTTTCCCGTCCGCATGAAACCGATGGCAAGAGTTACATGTATTAAAGTCTAATATATCAGTCACTACAGCCACACTCTCGCACTCATTGAATGGCAATACATTTTCAAGATCGGAATCAATTACACTCTCATCGTCTGATGATGTATCTAAGAGCACATCATTGCTAGCCTTCATTCTTTGCCTGCCCAAACATTTAGAAGAATAATGGCCATAACTTAAACAGAAGAAGCATTTAAGTGTGCTCGTTTGTACGAGTCTCGTTTGTTTTCCTGCTTTTTCATCATCATTTCAAGATGAGCAGGATAAGATGGACTTTTATCACACATCGAGTACTGCGGATGAAATAATTTTCAGTATACACACTGTGGTGGCTTCTGATAGGGTTTATCTTTCTTTTGATACCCTTTCTGGTTGTATGATTTGCTAGGTACGTTCTTAACAAAAGCAGTGATCTCAGTATCATGTACAGATGTTTTAAATATGTCCCTGTTTGAGGAAAAATACGCTGACCCACGTTTTTCGAGTTGTTCAATAGATTCAATGTCCGCTTGTTGAAGGAACTTAGCAAAGGGAGTAGGAACTGTGGATATGACTTTATCCATCACCATTAAGTCCTGCAATCTATCAAAATTCTTTCCTACTTTTGCCGCCTTAAGCCATTTATTGAATATACTCTGGACATTTGATACGTAGTCTAAGAAGGTTTCAGTTGGCTTTGGTTTTATCTGAGAGTACTGGATCTGATATCCAGGAGCATCGAGTAGAAAATGCTGCATAATCCTATCATGGATATACTGATAGTTACCTCTTAGATCTGATGGTATGGACTCTATTACCTTTAATGGCTCCCCACTGAGATTCCTCATATAGATCATCGCCCAGTCTTCTAATGGTATTTTCTGAGTCTTAAGCTGGAACTCTATATTCTCAGTCCAAGCTGATATTGAATCGCCTTGACTGAAGGGCTTGATGATCCCCTTATATTTAGAGAATTTATTTTACTCTTCCTGGCTCTTATGTTTAGTAGAGGCTATCTGGACGTTAGAGTCAATCTCCATCTCTTTCATCTTTAACTTTGTTTGTGACTCTACCTCTATTTGCTTCTGCTTGGTGGCATCGTCCATCTCTATCTGCTTCTGTTTTATTTCCAATTCCTTCTGTTTAGTGGCGTCTTCCATCTCTATCTGTTTTTGTTTCATTTCTAATTCTGTTTGTTTAGTGGCTTCCTCTAACTCCTTCATCTCTTTTTGATGTTGTCTTTCCAATGCTCTTTCATCTCTCTCTAGAGCAGTTTTTCTCTCTGTCTCTTCTCTGTATCTTTCATTTGCCAATTTCTCTAATTTTTCGCCAGTATGGCCTAGTTCTTTGCCAGCCTGGATGCAGTCACTTAATGATGACATTATATGGTTTTATGTTATTCCAAAATTGATAATATAATTTTGCAATATAATTTTACAGTTATTATGTGCTAAATATTTACATCATCACTGAAAAAGAGGATGCATCGTTAAGGATGGTTATCAAAATTAGTGGAAAATATACTCATCTAATCTGCTGAGAAATACGGCACTCGGGATGTTCCACCGCTGTCTTTCGTACACACAACTGATCGACTTGCTTTTATAACTGATGTCTCTGTTCAATAGAGCATCAATACTTTAGCAACAAGCATGTAATGTACAATACATGGTTATTATTACTTCACCCATTACAGTTTCTACGGATGGTAAATAAATGTGATATAAATAATGATGATTGATGTAAATGATATGAATGTATGATAGTCTAAATCAGTGTTTCCCAACGTGGGGCCCACGCCCCACAGGGGGGCAATTTGACTGTTAAGGGGGGCAATTCGAAAATGGAAGAAATCGGCTGAATATAACAAAACGGGGAGACTTGAGACTGAAGTTAACTAAATTGGAACCTGACATAAGATCTCTTTGCAGCAAGCATCAAGCGCAAGGATCTCACTAAATTTAAATAATAAATAATTACTAATAATTAAATAATATAGAATACTTGAATTTCAGTTCTCCATTATATGTTTTGAAAATTTACTTACTGTGTTTGCTCAATAATTACCTAGTGATTTCTTCCTAAAACCTATCATTCAAGTTTCTTTAGTGAACAATTCAAATTTTGAATATTAAAAATAATGTATATGTTGAGGGGGGGGGGCATGGGGTGGGAGAGGGGGGCAATATGAATTTTAGAAAGGCTTAAGTGGGGCATGGTACAAAAAAGGTTGGGAAACACTGGTCTAAATGATCGTCAATGAATGTCAATGTCGTCTTGTCTTCACTTTCTATCGTCTCTGACTGAGCTGCGCTGTATGACTTAGCTTAACCTTTAATCTATTTCTGTTGTGCAAAAAGAATTTGATTTTGCACAAGTACAAACGTGAATGTGATCAATGATGACATTATGATAGTATCACAAAAAAATGATTCACAAATGATGGATATATTTGCCATTTCAATACATTTTCATGAACATAATTTACACAAATAATATAGATAACATTTTATCGAATTTCCCAAAAAAGGTAAATTAAATGTGGTTCAAGCTCCACAAATGGTAATTAAAGGTAATTGTCAAATGGTTATTTCAAGTACTTTAGAAAATGGTATCCTAATGATAACTGGTGGTTGTTCACGGCACTTATGATTACCACATGGTATTCTAATATGTTTATCAAATGGTATTTGGCTGTGGTTCAAGGCCCACGATTTTGACACCAAATGGTAATTCAGTAATGGTAAACAAATGGTAATGAGCGGTGGTTCAGGAACTTCTGACACCAAATGGTAATGAGCGGTTGTTCAAGGAACTTCTGACACCAAATGGTAATTTGGCGGTGGTTCAAGGAACTTCTGACACCAAATGGTAATAAGCGGTGGTTCAGGAACTTCTGATACCAAATGGTATCCTGCCTGTCAGCAACTCACTTGCAACAGGCATACAAGGATTCCCTACTTTTGCACTACACGAAAGTGACAACTCGTATGGTTTGCAAAAGGATACATTTTATTCGGAGCTGATCGTACATTAGCTCCACGAGCGGAATACCACATCGGTATTAAACATCATAGTATGTTATGAAGATGGAATGAGGAGATGATACTAATAATAATCACTACTGACGCTAAGCTAAAGTCTAAACTATTGATACTGTCCTTAACTACACAGTATCCACAGCGGATACACCGTCTGCTCTTTACGCCGTCCAGTCTCTGTCTGAACCAGCTCTCTGTGCTGTGTTCAGCCACGAGCAATTAGCACTCCGTGCACTCGCTAGTTTACGTGTTCCAACACGTTGGTCACTTGGTTGTAGTAACCAGAATTACAGGTTACACTGGTGAAGCGGGTTTCCCAGTCTCTTGGGTAACCCCAGCTCACGCACACCTGTTGCCCTCCTTGTTGACCCAAGTGTGTCCCGTTATAGCTATTTATAGCATTTGTGTCACCACAATGAGAAACAGAGATGCATGTTACAACCCAACCACCATCATAAACAGCAAAAGAGGTATGCCAATATTTAATCCACAACAAAGACTTGCAAGGTGGGCAGAATACTTTCAAGAACTACTTAACCCCACAGATAACATAGGAAACCTCACTTTTGTGCCTAAACGCCAGGGATAGCAAGAACCAAATTTCATACCTGCAGAAGTCAAAGCAGTTATACAGAAAAGTCATAAAAACAAATCACTAGGTCCAGATGGAATAACCACAGAAGCTATTCAGGCATGTGGGGAAACAGGAGTTAAATGGCTAACAAGACTTTTTAATATAGCATGGGAAGAAAGAAAAGTCCCAGATGATTGGCAACAGGCAATAATATTACCAATATGGAAAAGGAAAGGCAATATGAGAGAGTGCGAAACATACAGAGGTATATCACTCCTGAGCCATATAGGGAAAATGTATGCAAAACTTTTGGAACAAAGAGCTAGACCAATAGTTGAACAACAGTTAAGCAAAGCACAATTCGGTTTTCGGAAAGGTAAAAGTTGCACTGATGCATTATTTACACTTAGACAATTTTGTGAAAAAACTATTGAATATAGTGACCAGCAGAATATTGTGTTTGTAGATCAGGAAAAGGCTTTTGATAGAGTAGACAGATACAAATTATGGACCATTCTTGAAGACTATGGGATAGAAGGGCAACTGCTAGAAAACATCATAGCCATGTACCACTCGAGCCAAAGTGCAGTAAGAACACAGGAAGGTATATCAGATATGTTCACAGTCAATACAGGAGTGAGGCAGGGATGTGTGCTCTCTCCCCTGCTATTCAATATCTACATGGACAGAATTTCCAAAGAAGCAAGTCTCGACAGACCAGATTCAGAAAATTTAGAACTCTTTACTCCAGATGAAACAACTGACCCACAGGGAATAAATGAACTTCTATTTGCAGACGATCAGTGCCTGTTTTACAGCGACGAGGGCAAACTACAAAATCATATTACTAATCTGAGTTCAACCTGCAGCAGATACAATATGAGTATAAACACAGCCAAAACCGAAGTAATGCAAGTTAGCAGATCGCCAGGCCCACTAAGTATACAGATAAATAACACAAATCTGAAACAAGTTAAAGAATGCAAATACCTTGGAAGTATGATCACAGAAGATGGCAGATTGGACAGAGAAATTGAGATCAGATGTCAAAAAGCTACTGCACTTACATATCAACTATCACCCTTACTGAAACATCCAAACATACCCATGTCCGCAAAACGACAGATAATAAACAGCATATTCACACCAACCCTATGCTACCAATCTCAAACCTGGACTTTATCCAAATTACACCTTCGCAAAATCAACACCTGCGAAATTAGATGTATGAGGAGAGCTGCCAACTTAACAATCCGAGACCGAGTAAGAAATGTTACGATCAGACAGACTGTGGGATCAACACCTTGTGCCACATTTATTGAAAGACAGAAGATCAAATGGTTTGGCCATGTTGTTAGAATGCAACATCAGCAACTACCATCACTGGCCTTACATCAAAGATCATCTGCGACGAGACCACGAGGACGTCCAAGAAGAAAATGGATTGACGACATCAGAGACATTGTACAACCACACGGAATGACACTATCCAGTGCCGTCCACCGGGCGCTGGAACGCAAATTATTCCTCCCCACGACGCTTGACGGCAGAAGTGGAAGATGATGATGATGATGATGATGATGATGATGATGATGATGATGTGTCTCTTCTGTCTGGTCTCCTAAGTCGTTATGTTACTTGTCCATTTCCTTAGCTCTATTTAGCTCTCCTTAGCTTTAAGCTCACACGTAGCTCTTTGACATTGTGTATACTATCTCTCTCTAGGTTGTTGTGTCTACTCTCTCTCTCTCTCTCTCTCTCTCTCTCTCTCTCTCTCTCTCTCTCTCTAGGTTGTTGTGTCTACTATCTCACTCTAGGTTGTTGTGTCTAGTATCTGTCTGTAGGTTGTTGTGTCTAGTATCTGTCTGTAGGTTGTTGTATCTAATAACTGTCTGTAGGTTGTTGTATCTAGTACCTGTCTGTAGGTTGTTGTATCTAGTACCTGTCTGTAGGTTGTTGTATCTAGTACCTGTATGTAGGTTGTTGTGTCTACTATCATCTCTCTCTAGGTTGTTGTGTCTAGTATCTGTCTGTACGTGATTGTGTCTACTATCGCTCTATAGGTTATTGTGTCTAGTATCTGTATGTAGGTTGTTGTATCTAGTACCTGTCTGTAGGTTGTTGTATCTAGTACCTGTCTGTAGATTTTGTCTAGTATCTGTCTTGCGGGTTCTTGTGTCTAGTATCTGTCTGTAGGTTGTTGTGTCAATTATTTGTCTGTAGGTTGTTGGGTGTATGTCACCGTCCTAGATCTCTAGGGGATTGAAACTCGGGCTCATACAGGCAACAAACTCCGTTCATATGCAATATAACATCATTTATTATTACTATGTTACAGTAAGCTGGCGAAGAGAGTTTTCGCAAGCCAGCAATCTGTAAGTTGCGTATCACAGGAGTTTACAATAAACATGATTATCACAACAACTCTATCAGCTATCTAACATATGCATAAGACACCTAAATACACTTGGGTCTAAACTATCAAGTCCCCCTTAAGGTAAGCCCTGTTGCTTCCTCGATGTCCAGTCCGTGTCTGCCTTTCCACACGTGTCGCAATCCGACACGGGTGGTAACTCTCTCTGAGTTTCTCGTGGACCCCGCAATCGGGGTGTCCATCAGTGTCCATCAGTGTCCACGGGGCTGTGGACACACTGACCGGTCCTTCGAGAAGGCTCTGGATTATTCGAGCCTTCGAGTGACTCGGTTCTTTCCCTTTAGCTGGAGTTCTATCCCTTCGCTAGTCTCTCTTACTTTTATGTTGGTACCGCCCTTATGTGAGGCTGTGACAGGAGTCCCCCTGCCCCCTGCTTTGATGGGTTATTATATGGCAATTAGTTTTGTACTAATTCTGTCACAGGATCACATAAAGTCGGTGTTTGTAGTTTGGTGGATAGTAACTTGGCAACTTACATATCTGCATCAACAACTCATGTATTCTCCCATCCACCACTTCAAGATGATTGCTGAAGAGGTCTCTCTCTCTTCTATGTTCTTAAACATGCTTATCTGACCGAAGTTCCGTGACGTTTCCAGTTGTTCTTACAACCGCGCCCTTCTCATGTATCCATATGATACCAAGATATAAAACTCTGTGTAAGAGAGTTTTAACAAGACAAATGTCTTGGCTATTTAAGTACACTTGCAAATCTTGTCTTGCGTGTGTATTTTGATACATTTTTACTTCCGTATGTTGTATGTTGCTGAATATGTAGTTATGCTGTTGTTTTATCACATCTGACTACGTGTGTCCCTGTTGGCTTGTTAGTGTATTGACTGATATGTTGCTGTTTCTAATAAAGTGACTGTATTTTCATTGTTAGTGTTCAGTTTTGAGTTTGTATAAAGTGTGTGCTCACTGTGTGGTTTAACTCCAAGCGTCACGAGTTGGGATATCCTTTGTCATGAATTACCCAATCTGTGTAATGCATGATCGGGCCATTCCAAACAGTGGCGCTTAGATGTAGTGTATTCAATGCTAAACATGTATCGACAAATGAGACAGGTAATACATTTTACATGAAAGACGCAGACAAATTAAAATAAATACGTTTTGCGTACAATTTGTCCGCTCAGTATATCGCTCTCTCATTTAATTCATTCACTCTGTCATTCATACCTCTTTCATACAAAATAGTATTTTGTTAAAATATACAAATAAAGTTAAGGTAAGTCTTACTGCCCTTAGAAAAATGGATTAGGCGATATGTTCCCTTTAAGGTAACAAGTACTTTTTGTACATGTAATCAAACAATGGTTTATAACTTAAATAGAAAAATTGTATAGGAAAAATATTTCACCTATGGGTGAAAATACTTGTAATATTATGGTAGAAAATATACAAGTTACAGTTTGACATATTTTATATATATAATTAAATACACGTGTAATACATATTAACTAATAGTAAATTAATTAACTAACTAACCCCAACGACGATGTGTGTGTTGTCCTCCTGTTGTTCGTGTGTCGTGCCATCAATGTTAACAGTTAATATAGCTGTCCCTTGCATGTTGTAATCGACGTAGTTCTATTCCGGCTGTTTGCGACGTTTCTTAGCAATAGCGAGTATGCAGTGTTCTTAATCTTTACAAGATGACTATCAGTTCACTGGTTGAAATCACTTCACAGATATTATATATCGCTCGGATTGTTTTTCAAGCCTTGGCCATTGGTAATATGGCTTAATACACTATAGGGTTCTCAAAGTTTCATGTTCGTGAGTGTTATTAGTAGACTATTCACTCGGTTCAAGTTTCATGTTCGTGCGTGTTATAAGTAGGTTATTCATTTGGGCGTTGATACTTCTGGATGAAAGTTCTATAGTAGGTGTAGAGGTACACTTTTATATGGTAGGTGTAGCGGTACACTGTTCTATGCAACAGACTAAAATATCACAGCTTATTATATGGCGAATGATTAATGTGCCTAGTGCTAGTCTGCTGGTGCATTAGTTTGCCGTGACAATATGTCCACAATAATATTATCAGTACCTTTGATGTGGCGGATTTCGAAGTCGAAATCTTGAAGAAGAAGACACCATCTTGATAATCGATGATTCTTTGGCACACGTTGCTTAAGTACCAGCAGTGGCGAATTATCGGTTAAAACAACAAAATGCGAACCTAAGAGGAACTTAGATAATCGACGCATACAAAAAAGTAGACTTAATGCCTCCAGCTCAACTGTGGAATAATGGATCTCAGCCTTTTTAAGCTTCCGGCTGACATAGAGTATCGGATGTCTTACGCCTTGATATTCCTGCATCAGGCATCCTCCAATTGCGATAGCACTCGAATCTGTGGCCAGAATAAAAGGTATATCTATGTTTGGTAATCTTAATACGGGTGGGTTAGAAAAAATTGATTTCAATTTGCACATTAAATCCTCTAAGCGGATACTCTTACAAAATTTTTATGGATGATCTTTTGTCAACAGATTAGAAAAAACCGATGTGAGTTCCGCCCAGTTTGGTATAAACTTGGCATAATAGTTTATGAGACCTAACAGGCTTCTAACCTGTTTCTTTGTAGTTGGAACTTCTAGGTTGAGAATTTTTGATACGGTTCTATCGTCTGTTAGTAGTTTGCCTTCGGAAATCCTATGACCTAAGAAGTCTATTTCTTTATAGCCTATTTCAACCTTGGAAGGTTTGATAGTAAGTCCAAAGAGAAGGATTTGATTAAAGACTTGTTGGAGTGTACGTAAGTGAGAAGTCATGTCTGAAGAATGGATACATATATCATCAATATATGATTGCACGTCCTTGATGCCGTGCAATAACAGCCTAGTTAACCTGACAAATGTGGCGGGAGCGTTCTTGAGACCAAATGGAAGGTATCTCCATTCGTACAGCCCAAGTGGTGTAGCGAATGCTGTTATATGCCTTGAAGAGGGAGATAGTGGTACTTGCCAGTAACCTTTAGCTAAATCAAGCTTAGAAAATAAGGATGATTGAGACATATTCAAAATGAGGTCCTCACAGCTGTTCATTGGCTCAGCATCTGTCGTGGTTATAGTATTTAATTTTCTGTAATCTATGCATAAACGAATAGTTTGGTCCTTCTTTTTCACCAGGACAATTGGTGAAGAGTACTGGGATACAGATTTCTGTATTATTTTATTTTTTTCTAAGTCCAAAATTTCTTTGTCTAAATTTGCTCTATAATGTAAAGGAATTGAATATGGTCTACATTTGATAGGCGTTAGATATGTCAACACAATTGAATGTGTTATTTTGTCAGTCTGTCCAGGTTTGTTTGAGAAGATAGTTTTATAGTCGTTAAGAAGAGACAAAATGTCTTGTCGCTGCTGTTGTGTCAAAGTGTCAGAGATTTGTATGTCCTTCATCGTACTGTCGTCGTTCATAATTGGTACTGGAATTTCTGTATTGTCTACGTCTGTCTGATTTATTACTGACGCTACTGTTTGTAAATTGTCTTCAATGTCATTGTCGTCGTCGTCGAGACTAATAGTTGTCAATGTGTCGTTAAATTGGTCGTACATGTCATTATCCCATATTGTCGGTCCTGTGAATATGTTTTTGCCGTCTTCGTTGTCACAAAAATGAGTCGTTAATGATGCTTCGTTTGTCGAGGTGTCATTCAGTCGGGTAGTTGTCGTTTCGTTTTCGTTGTCCTTCTTGTCAGTTTGGTTATTGTCATCTGTTATCTGCGTCTTCTTGTTCGTGTCACTGTCCTTTCTAGAATAGTACGGTTTTAACATATTTACATGGAATATTTTCAACTTTCCATTCAAAGAAATTTCGTAGTCAACTTCTGAAATCTTTCTTACAACTTTAAACGGTCCCTGCCAAGAGGTTGATAGTAAATCTCTCTTGTCAGGTAGTAATAGTAAAATGTCTTGATTTGGTTGTAATACAATCGTTTTTGCCCCTTTGTTGGCGTACTGCCTGTACCTAAAACCTTTCTCCTGTAATGATGTTCTGGCCAGTATACAGGATCTAATGATTTTGTCTCTGGTGTCAGTGACCAAATCATAGGTGGAAACAGGTAATTGGGTGTTTACGGGTTGTGATATTATATCTTTGTAAATAGTGAGAGGTCCTCTTGGGTTCGCTCCGTATATCAGTTCAAATGGAGAGAACCCCGTACTTGATTGTGGGACTTCTCTGTATGCGAACAGCACCGTTGGGAGAAGTATATCCCAATCGGCTGGATTATCAGCTGTCATTTTGGATAACATATGTTTTAGGTCCCCATTCAATTTTTCGCAAACTCCATTTGCGGCCGGTCGATAGGGACTTGTAAAACATTGTTTTATGCCTAGTAACTTAGTTACCGATTGGGTGGCATTTGATATGAATTGCGTTCCTCTATCCGATATTATCTTCTCCGGAAAGCCAAAACGGGAGAATATCTGTAATAATACGTCCGTCACATCCTTAGAGGAGATAGATTTTAATGGAATCATTTCTGCCCACCTCGAACACAAATCAACGAGTGTAAAAATGTATCTATTTCCTTTGTTTGAGATGTGGTTCAAAGGACCTACTAAATCAACCGCCACGATTTGAAATGGTCTCGAGGCAGTTGTGGTTGATTGAATTTCTGCCGTAGGGTTTTTCCCTTTTTTGATTAGTTTCTGACAGGTATCACATGATTTACAATGGGTTTTTATGTCTTGGCAAAATATAGGCCAATAAAATTGGCTCAGGACTCTGGCCCTGGTTTTTTCGTAACCCATATGACCTCCGAAAAGTGAGTCATGGGCTATATGTAGCACTTTATCACGATGTGACTGAGGTAAAACCACTTGCTGTATCGTGGTTTGATCTTTGGTATATAATCTAGTCAGAATATTATTATTTAGTCTAAATGTCCAAGAAGCGTTTTTCGTCAATTTTGGCTTTAATCCTACTAGCCGAAAGTATGGCGAAATAGTTGGATCTGATTTTTGTTCTTCTATAAGCTCGGTGGTGGTAATATTGGGTGAAATGATTTGTAGCGACTCTTGAAGTTGGTCGTTGTGGGTTTTGTGTGTCATTTGTCTTGTTACTATATTAGCGTATTGTGTGTGTTGTTGCACATTTACAGGCTCAATATTTTGTGGATCGATGGCGTCCTCAGTTTGAGGTGTTAATTTGATGGTATCATTGAAAGATTCAACCGCCCCAGTATTCTGCACCTCTGTGAATTCGTTTCGAATTCCGTCATCGGTTGTCTCCCTTGTGCTTTTGGCAGTTTGAGACAAGCACGCGTGGTTTTTCATTTTGGAACCACTGTTCAGTTTTTGGATACAGTTTTTCTGTTCCCATTCTCTGATTTCTTGTTTAGAGCAAGATCTTATGTTGGGAAGATTCCCAAGGATGATCTCAGCGGCAGGATTTTCTAGTACTGCGCATAGCACTTGTCCTGATATAAAAGGTGTCCGAATTTCGGCAAGTGCTAGGGGGTATCTTTCGATAGTGCCTGCGAATGTGCGACAAGTTACGTATTTGTGTGAGTAGTCTTTGTCATTAACTAATGTTTTCTTAATTCCACAAAGAGTCGCGCCGGAATCGCGTATTAATGTACATTGTTTGTTATTAACAAAACCTGTTGCAAACTTTAACTTGCCTGTTGATGTTAAGGCTGCGTTGGCCATTTCGTTAGAAACTGGGATTGTGTGGCCGCATAACAAAGTTGTATCAAGCTGAAATTTTCTACAGGTGTTACATGTGTTATCAGTGATGGTGTTAATGATTTCTACTGCATTCCCTAACTCACTCGTACTTTCATTCTGTATGTCGCATTCGTTCTGTTGTTCAATTTCTTCATCTGAGGATGTGTCTATTAATGCGGCATTAGCCTGCTTCATCATCTTTCTTCCGTCACAGCGTGCTGAATAGTGCCCAAAGCTGGAACAAAAATAACATTTGACCGCTCTCTGATATGCGTTCCTTTTGTTCTTTTGTATTTCCACCATCATTTGCAGATGATGTGGATAATTTGGTGATTTGTCACACATCGCGTACTCTTCGTGTTTCAGATGACAATACTGGCATATTACTGGCTTTGTGAACTTAGAGAGTTGTTTGAACCTATTTTCATTTGGTTTTGAATATTTGGTGTTTGTAACCACTGCTGTTTCATTTTGGCTCATATTCAACTGAAAAATATCGCGGTTCGCTGTAAAATATGCGCTCCCCTTATTTTCTATTTCTTGAATAGTTTTACAATCCATTTGTCTCAAAAATTTAGAAAAAGGTGTTGGTATTGTGCTAATAATTTTGTCAATTATAATTAGCTCTTTCAGTTTATCATGGTTGTTATTTGTTTTTGCTGAGGTTATCCATTTTGTACAAATATCTTGGACTGTAGACACGTAGTCTATGAAAGTTTGGTTAGGCAATGGGGTTAATTTGGAGAACTGTAGTTGATAGCCTGCTGTATCTAGTGAAAAATGTTGTAGTATTCTTTGTTTCAAATAGTCGTAATCTTTCCTCATGTCTTGTGGAACTGTCTCTATCACTTTTAAGGGCTCCAAAGCCAAATTTCTCATCAGGATAAATGACCAGTCGACTTTTGCGACGTTATGATAAGTCATCAAGCACTCGAAGTTTTCTAAGTATGCGCTGATTGAATCTCCTGAACAAAACGGCTTGACCAGGCCTTCATATTTGTTGTATTTTTGTTCATCTTCTTTACTTTTAATTTTGTTTACTGACATTTCTAAGTTGGAATCAATTTCCATTTGTTTCAGTTTTATATGTGTTTCTGCACTTAATTGGGCTTGCTTGGTCGCAGCCTCGAGCTCCATTTGCATCTTCTTCTCTTGAGCTTGCAGTTGCATTTTCTTTTCTTCCGCTTCCATTTGCATCTTTCTTTCCTCAGCCTCAATTTGCATCTTCTTCTCTTGAGCCTGCAGTTGCATTTTCTTTTCTTCCGCTTCCATTTGCATCTTTCTTTCCTCAGCCTCAATTTGTATCTTCTTTTCTTCAGCTTCCATTTGCATCTGCATCTTTTTCTCTTCTCTTTCTGCTTGCATCTTTTTCTCCTCTCTCTCTATTGCTCTGTCTTCTCGTGCAATATTTTCTGCGTGTGTCTTTTGTGCCCATTCTGAAAGTTTCTCCTCAATATATCCTAACCTAATACCTAATTCGATGCACTGTTCTAATGTTGACATCTTGTATTTTATTTATTGTTCAATTTATTGAAATTAATTCCCTTTGAAATTAGATTGGGTGTACAAAAGTTGGTTATCCCCCTTAATGTTTACATTCAAATTTACACGAGCAGGTTTACTTGGTTCTGAGATTAGCATATACATAAAAATCAATACAAAGAAAAATGTTACATCAATGAATCATGGATGAGTATCGCTTAGGGACAAAATGAGCATGAAATGAAACTCATCTTATTTTTCCTGATCTCTCGACTGAAGTCTTGTTGTGCCTTCTTGTTTTCTCGCCACTGCTGGAGTACAGGTTACATACACACGATATTTCGCGGAACAATCTGATGTTGGAATAAAAAAAAAATTAGTAACAGTCAATGTAATTGTCACAGTCATGTCAATGTCAAATTTTATGAATATCAGCATAAATTCAAATATCAAATATTTTTGTAGAGGGACTATAATAGCTCATTCACAGATAATATGATGATAGCTGCAAAGTTTTTGACTTTGTCATGTATGATATATATATATATTTTTTTTTTACTTGGCAAAACCAAGAGCTGTCTGAAAGTAAAGCTTGTGATTGCCAAAACCGGCTTGCCCCCAAATAGCCTGTCACCGTCCTAGATCTCTAGGGGATTGAAACTCGGGCTCATACAGGCAACAAACTCCGTTCATATGCAATCTAACATCATTTATTATTATTATGTTACAGTAAGCTGGCGAAGAGAGTTTTCGCAAGCCAGCAATCTGTAAGTTGCGTATCACAGGAGTTTACAATAAACATGATTATCACAACAACTCTATCAGCTATCTAACATATGCATAAGACCCCTAGATACACTTGGGTCTAAACTATCAAGTCCCCCTTAAGGTAAGCCCTGTTGCTTCCTCGATGTCCAGTCCGTGTCTGCCTTTCCACACGTGTCGCAATCCGACACGGGTGGTAACTCTCTCTGAGTTTCTCGTGGACCCCGCAATCGGCGGGCCCCATCAGTGTCCACGGGGCTGTGGACACACTGACCGGTCCTTCGAGAAGGCTCTGGATTATTCGAGCCTTCGAGTGACTCGGTTCTTTCCCTTTAGCTGGAGTTCTATCCCTTCGCTAGTCTCTCTTACTGTTATGTTGGTACCGCCCCTATATGAGGCTGTGACAGTGTAGTATCTGTCAGCAGGTTGCTGCGTCTATTATCTGTCTGCAGGTTGTTTTTTTTCAGTATCTATCTGTAAGTTTTTTTTATTATCTAGTATCTGTCTGTAGGTTGTTGTGTCTATTATCTGTCTGTAGGCTGTTGGGTGTATTACTGTCAGCACGTTGTTGTGTCTAGTATATGTCTACAGGATTATATGTCTAGTGCTTGTCTGTAGGTTGTGTCTTGTATCTGTATGTACATTGGTGCGTCTAGTATCTCTCTGTAGGTTGTTGTGTCTAGTGTATGTCTGCTTGTTGTTGTGTCTAGTATCTGTGTGCATGTTGTTGTGTCTAGTATCTGTGTGCATGTTGCTGTGTCTAGTATCTGTGTGCATGTTGTCGTGTCAAATATCTGTCTGTAGGTTGTTATGTCTAGTATCTGTCTGTAGGTTGTTATGTCTAGTGTATGTCTGCTTGTTGTTGTGTCTAGTATCTGTGTGCATGTTGTTGTGTCTAGTATCTGTGTGCATGTTGCTGTGTCTAGTATCTGTGTGCATGTTGTCGTGTCAAATATCTGTCTGTAGGTTGTTATGTCTAGTATCTGTCTGTAGGTTGTTATGTCTAGTATCTGCCTATAGGTTGTTATATCTAGTATCTGTCTGTAGGTTGTTATGTCTAGTATCTGTCTGTAGGTTGTTATGTCTATTATCTGTCTGTAGGTTGTTATGTCTAGTATCTGTCTGTAGGTTGTTATGTCTAGTATCTGTCTGTAGGTTGTTATGTCTAGTATCTGTCTGTAGGTTGTTATGTCTAATATCCGTATATATGTCGTTGTGTCTAGTATCTGTCTGTAGTTTTTTGTGTCTCTTATCTGTCTTTTGTTTGTTGTGTCTTGTGTCTGTAGTTTGTTGTGTCTAGTATCTGTCTAAAATGACACAAAGTAGTGCAGCTTTATATAACAGAATTACGACACGTACAGGGCGTTGCGTCGATTAGCGTTCATCAGCAAACATACACATAACGTCCAATATGTGTCGTAATTCTTTTAAATAAAGCTGCACTACATTGTGTCATTTTATACTGGTTACAATTTTCACAGCTTTATCGCAGTTTCACCAAATTTTATTCATATTTCTATTATCTGTCTGAATGATTTTGTGCCTAGTATCTGTCTGCAGGTTGAGTGTCTAGTATGTGTCTGTAGTTTGTTGTGTTTTGTATCTGTCTGTAGTTTGTCGTGCGTGTCTAGTATCTGTCTGTAGTTTGTTGTGTCTAGTATCTGTCTGAATGTTATTGTTGTTGCTAGTAGCTGTCTATAGATTGTTTTGTCTAGTATCTGTATGTATGTTGTTGTGTCTAGTATCTGTCTGTAGGTTGTTATGCCTTGTTTCTGTCTTTATGTTGTTGTGTCTTGTATCCCATAGAGATTGTTGTATCTAGTATCTCATGGAGGTTGTTGTCTATTATCTGTCTGCAGGTTGTTGTGTCTAGTATCTCATGGAGGTTGTTGTCTATTATCTGTCTGCAGGTTGTTGTGTCTAGTATCTCATACAGGTTGTCTATATTCTCATGGATGTTGGTGTGTCAATTGTCAGTTGCAAATTTTAAAGTGTGTTGGCAGCAATGCCGGTGAAGGCTGTTCTGTTCGACCTTGAACTTTATTGTGAAACATCATGAGGCCGTCTAAGCAATTGACAGTACAGGTTTCCAACTCTCTTATTACAAATAAATGACATAAAGATAAAAACACCTTGCAGACACATCACCGGAGACGCAAACAGAGTTATAAATGGATTTTCAAGGTGAATCGCCAGTATCCAAATAAGGAAGGATAATCCTGTCAGGGTAGATAGCTTTACGTAGGTTATTACCCCCTTGCCAGCAACAGTCGACCTTCTGACCCTAGGGGTACGAACCATTTCGCGAATAGTGAGAACAAACAGGACGCCATTCAACAATATTATAGCGTAGAGCGGGACAAGGATTGACAGATACATGGTCAGGTAAGATAGACGCATGTCTAGAAAACAATACCAATAACTGTAACCAAATGACGACCCTGATGTTACGCAGAGACAAACAACCACATATATTACAATAATCACCACAGGCGATCCAAATGCGAAGAGGCAGTAGTGTAGATGTTGTTTGGTATGGTTGATAAATCGGATGCTTTGGCATGTGAAAGCTCGGTACATGTGGATACAACAGGCACTCATCCACGCGAACGTAGCCAGCCAGAAGTAGTGTACGGAAATGGCGTGAAAAACACAATAGCCTGGCTTTAATTGAAGGGAATAGCGAAACTCATTAGTAATAAACATAAGGATGCGCGCCAGAGCCATTGAAATGATTAGACACATGTTATTGCGGCCTGGTAGTGTTCGTAGGACTGGAAACAAACAATATGTAACGAACGAGATCAACAAGCACACAGTTGACAAAAACGAGGATATCATCTCTACGTAATAATTGGAGATATATAACAAAGCGTATTCCACATAATTGAATAATTCCGCATGATAAGGTTGTGTGAGATCTACAAATAAGTCAATACAGATACGAATTTCGCTGCTCGCTAATGAAATATTTTCTGTACTAGCTACTGTAAAATGTTTATTTTTGTAATGGAAATTCACTAATATGGAGGGTCCTTTAAACGAAATATTCGTAAACGTGATAGCAACAAACGGACAGGTTAAACTGGGTGTTATGTCTATAAATTTGTCTTCATGTTGCCATTGTTGCAAATAAAATCCTCCAGTTGAACAATGCATTATGTAAACTTTCTCCACATATGACGATGTGTGAGGGATGTTTGTTGAGTTAGTGTCTATGGTATCATTTAATATACAAGGATGGTCCTCGGAAATCTCAGGTTCCTGTAGATACTCGATGACTGATTGTCTGACGTCATCGTGTAGAAATGGTGCGAAGCATTCTCCTAAAACTGCGGTTTCTAGACTGACCGTTGTATTATCTTCTGCTTTTATTACCCGTGCATCTTTAGCAATTCTAAGAACCCTATTTTCAAACTCATCTCTGTAATATTCACTGTTGCTAATTAGACGGACTACCACGGTAATGTTTTGTAAAAACGCGTTTCTAGTATCGTGTAATTTAGACCGAACTCTAATCTTACATTCAGTTCGAATTTCGGATGATATTTCAGAAAGATCATGATGAATTGTTTCGGTGAAGCGTTCGATGTCGATTTTTGAGACGCTGAATTCCAACGAATCGGGTATTAGCACCATATACAGTTTATACCCAAGGCCCCGGATTTGATTGATGGCGGTCCTGCATCGATCATCTTCTCCAACACGTTTGCCGGCGGTACAAGAGATGTCCTCACATCCATCCTGAAAAAGAAATGACAGTGATATATTGTTATTATGTACACATATTGTATGTGTGTTAGCAAAACGTTTTCATCTGCTCCTTCTCCTATTCCTCCTCCCCCTTCTTTTTCTTAGCCGTTGTCTTCTTCTTGTTCTCTTTTTCTTCGTCGTACACTTTCATACATAAAATTACATTTATGTAAAGAAAGCAGCAGTCAATTTAAGGTAGTTGACATCTCCACTGAGTTTATCATTAAACGCGGCGACAATGGGCAGTGTTAAGGTCTTCAAAGGACATGATGTAGAGGACAGAGAACAGACATAGGACATGGGAATATTGCGGGTATAGTAGATAGGTCCCTAAGCCCATGACAGGGGGTTACAGACGGGACTGTGCCCTTGAATGACAAGACAGCTTCACATTGGACGGTACGACGCAGTACGCCTGCATCAACAGACGAGTGAAGGACAGGGCGACAGACACGACTCGCATGACCTCCATGGATCCCACGGGGGTCAAGAACCTTGTGACCACCTAACTGAGTAAAAAGCCTCAGACGGGACTTGGACTGTGGATGAGAGAGGATGCCTGACTGTGTTGAGAGGGATAATAGACCATTTTCTTAGACATCAGTGTTCGCTAATGAGAGATGTGGCCGCTGTGAGCCGTGTGTTAGTGTGGGTGCTGAGGCACGATTACGTTATTCTCTGCGATCGAGCAAAAGTATTGCGAGAGCTGTGCGAGTTTATGAATTGAATTGTACAATTATAGTCGTAATGATATTAAAGTCTTTAACGATGTACTCATGTTTTCATGCTTCATCTGTACTCGCATCATCTGCCTGTCTGAACCCACTATATAAACCCCTAGAGACGTTGACAGGAATTTTTCATGGGGGGGGGGGAGGGGGGCCGTCCGTGATTTGAACCCCGGACCTCTCGCACCCAAAGCGAGAATCATACCCCTAGATTTTCTCTATTCTGCGTGTATTGAAAACTCGTTCAGAAATTGATTAGCAGTCATTTTATCAGTTCCACAGATACATGCATCAGTGTCTCCTATCTTTAGTTTATTGAACAAGTTTTATTTCAGTCTGTTAATGTCTGAAGTTACATGCATTAGCCAAGGGGTCACCAAACTACGGTCTGCGGGCCGGATCCAGCCCGCTACGTCATTTCATCCGGCCCGCCGACAGTACTCCAACTTGCTTGTATGGAAAACGAGACGTTGTGATACAATTTATATGTAAATATTATGTTTAGAATAATAGGAGATCTTCACACGGGCGGAGACCTCCTGATAGCGTTTTAAATTTACTATTTTCAATTATAAATTATTTTGTCTAGATTTTCGTGTTTATTGTAATGGTAGCTTATTTCGCGTCATCCCAAGTCCTTGCCGGGCACGTGGTAGCGCCGCCTACGCTCTGAAGTTACTATGGTTTCCATGGCAACATACATACACCCGCGCGCGCATCTGTTCCTACCCCAAATTCGTCCGGCTGTCAACACAGGTCCGATGCTCCAGAAATATTTATTTCTTTTTGCCAGTCATCAATTTTATAGGTATGTAACAAATATTTCTTTGTTTGACAGTGATAGGTAAGTGAACTACAAGTGTGAAGAGAGGCAATAAAGTAGCAAACATATAACAAAAATGCCATAGAAGCCTCGTGTAAAATATTATCCCCAGCTCAGAAGATTTCCCCGGTCAAGTCGTTAATCAAGTTGTTCTCTAGTCCAGTGTTCTTCAACATTTCTGCTGGAGCAGATCCTTACGCAAATGTTTACGCTGCTCAGGGAACTCTATGCGAAGATTCAAGTGTATGTCCTACTTTATGTAATAAACAAGATGGGCATACATTTTGCATTTACGCGATTTTGGTCTGTTTTGGCGGAACCCTTGGCTGCAACTCGTGAACCCCTGTAGAAAAACTCTGCTCTCGGCTGTTTATTTAGGCCGCTCCTATTTACATATTTTGCAAACCTTATTATGAGATATATTCTATTACCAAAGGTACCTATAACCTTTATATGTACCTTTGGTGAGCCGTAGCTTCAACGGTGACCCCCTAGTCCTCTGCTTTTCTTGTGTTTTGAATAGGATTTTAATTATGTTTCTAATTCAATGTCTTTTTCATTTTCAGATCCCGTATACTTCACCCTTCATTATGGCTACTAAGAAAAGAAAATTGGACGCCCAGTGTCTCGTTTTCAATGAATAATGGGGAATAAAGTACTTATTTGTGGAAACAATGGACCAGAAAATCAGTTGCGTAATGAGCAGCGAAAGTACAATCTTCGGCTTCACTACGAAACAAAACATCTATCAACATATTCAATGTTTTCCGGAAAGTTACGCTCTGAGAAATATGAGTCCATGAAACGTGGTTTAAAAACACAAGGAAATTTCGTCAAGAGAAAGTTTGCTGAAAATGAATCTGTCACTCGTACAAGTTACAAAATAGTGTATGATGGAAGCAGCAAAGGACGTGTGTCCTGAGAAAGCCGATTTGTTTGAAACTATAGGCCTTTCGGCAAATTCAGTTGTGTGAAGAACAGAAGAACTTGGAAAGAACAGATGCAACAGATACGCGAGAAAACTAGAAACTTGTGGAATTCTCTGGCGCTGGATGAGTATTCTGGTTTCTCGATTACGTCACAACTTCTTGTGTTCCTTCGTGGTGTCAGTTTGGACTTTCAGATAACGGAAGAGTTGGCATCCGTTTGCAGCATGCATGGAAAAACAACTGGAAAAGATATATTCATGGAAGTACACACAAGTTTTGCAAAACTATAACCTTCAGTGGAATCAGCTTCGAGACGTTATAGTTGATGGAGAAAACAACATGTCTGGAGTGAGGAAGGGTCTGATGGGGAAGATCAGGACTCAGTTGGAAGATTTGCACATTTGCGCTTTGTTCATACACTGCATCATTCACCAGCAAGCACTCTGTGGGTAAGAGTTAGATATTTCCTGTGTACTGAAACCAGTCGTTTCTGCTGTGTACTTCATTCGGGGACATGCACTCAATCACTGTCAGTTCCAAGCTTTTCTTGAAGAAACTGATTCTGAATTCTGTTACTTGCCTTATCATACATCAGTGAGGTTGCTCAGCTGTGGTAAAGGTCTGTTTCGTTTTTACAAGCTCCGAAACAAAATTGATGTTTTCGTCACTGAAAACTATAGTGCTGATCCACAGCTGCCAGATCCTACCTGGCTGTGAAAGTTGTCATTTTTGGTCGACATCACAAGGAAACATCAGGGAAAGGATAACCTCGTCTGTGATCTGTACAGAATAATCAAAGGATTTCAGAGAAAGCTGTCATTGTTTGAACCACAACTGGAATAAGAAAACTTTCCTCATTTTCACCTTTTCAAAGAGGTTTATGCTACAGTCGCAGAAGATGTCAACCTCGATTTTCCGAGAAAAAAAAAATTATTCGTGACTTGAAGAAGAGATTTTCAGATCTTGACAGAATTGAGAGTGACATTCTTCTGTTCCAGAATAGGTTTGATTGTAACCTTGATGATGTGCCAGTTGAACTACAGTTGGAGCTTATTGCTTTGCAAGCAAATGACATGTTGAAAGATAAACACAGAGAAGGACAATGCAAAGAATACCATGGACAGATAGAAAATCCAATGAGCAAGTCCTTCAAGAAACAAATGAAGATCGTAAATTGATTAGAGTCATTAGCCGTAGACAGTCAAAAAAATGTGGGCATATTTTGGATAACTTGGTGACAGCTGGCAAGATCGAAGGGAAAAGACGAAGGGGAAGACCGAGAAGTAAATACCTGGATCGCTTTGCCACGTGGCGTGTGTCAGATGTATGGTTAGGTCAACCCCAAAGAGATAGAGGATACTCAAGTTCCTCCTTCCCTATGTGATCCTGACCGTTCTAATTAATTTAGCTGTTACTGGCTCAGTGGCTTGACACCATAAATAGAGTTTTGGAGAACCAAGGAATACCTCCAGGAAACCAATGAAAAGTTTTTCTCTGAATATCCAAAATATCCTTTTGGTGGTTCCTTGCCTTTCCTCTCTCAACTAAATAAAAAAAAAGAGAAAATTACCCTTATTTTTCATAATTTATTACACATAAATGGTGCTATTGATTATTAATGTCATAAAATTACAACAATCATTACCAAAAAAAAAAAAAAAAAAAAAGATCACGTACATGTAAATCTCTAACTATACATATATCATGCCTGTGCCCACTATAATATCCATAGCTACGATCGATGTATCACTCTTCGATTATATTTATTTGACTCTTCTTCTGGCCTATTTATAATCTGGGGATAACAAATTATATACACTCTGATTGGTCAACCGTCAAGTTCTTGGATCTCTACGGCAATCAGTCAGTGCAAAATATATGTGATAATTTCTCGAGTGTTCTTTTGTTCCAGGGTAAGGTTTTGGCTCAATGGTTTTCCACCTACATGAATAGAACTAAGTTACCTGGGATACCTGTCCTATATTGGTAGAGAAAATCTGCAGGAAGTTGCTTTGAAATAGTATTTGGCCTCGCTATATCAGGCGCCTCACTCAGTCAAGCTGCTACATTCATAAAGTCAGGTCTGGATCTAGATGGATCTAGCCACTACCTGAAATTTCAGCATCAGTCATAAATCTAATGATATCATCACTATGAACATCATAAATGAAAAGCTGTACACTTTCAAGAAAACCATAACGAAAACTACATACAAAAATTGTGACCCTTGGAAGGAAAAGAGTCTAAGTGCTCTCAAATAGTTATCCACAACATAACTGGTTGTTCTCCATCCAATCCGTCATTATATGGCGCTCAAGGTTTAGACTAGCAGATACGCAGTGTCGTCTTCTCCCATGTCTGTCCTCCATTGTCTACAGATTGAGTAACACCTTGATTGATTTGGAATTTGACAACTATGTTCTCCCTTCACTTTTGTAAATAATTAATTTCTCTAGATCTCCTGTTACAAGAAAAATGTCTCAAACATTAAGAGTTTTTACATCATTCTCCACTGCAATGAGTATTTGGTTATAAACAATGTAAGTACATTATGGTAACATCTCTTGTATAACCTTCAGGTGAATTCTTCTCTAATCAAACGTTTCAATGCTAGTATATTCCCTCCTATTCACCATGTATTTTATAACCCTCATCATTCAGGACACAAAACTATATGATTGTAACCTGAGTTATATGTAATACAGATTGGTGTAATTCAGGACACAAAACCATATGATTGTAATATGAGTCATATGGATTACAGTGGGGTATCTTGCATCGGATTGCAATAAATCATTGATTAATGTATGGGTTATCATTAACATGTTCTCTTCTGATAGACAGGACATTATACATCAAAGTGCCTTCCATCATGAGATTGATTGGTGGTTCATACTCCTCAGCATGTCTCTTTATCTCACTCATTCTCATCATTCATCAGACATAATATTCACATGTGCATGGATGATAAGTAAGCATACTGGTGTGATTTTACAAATGATAAATTGACAGATTTGATATCAATGACATTACAATGGAATCTCACTTATTCCACCATCATTCGTTATACATAATAATTTTATGGATAATAACTAGGCATAATTATGAGATTCACAAATGATGATTGCTCATGTTTAACACTGTTGAAATTACACATGAATCACCACATGTATGCTCTCATCAAATACATATAATTATGTGATACACTCAATCCACATTCATTCATCATGAATCAATACCACACTTGCAGGGGTGCTGATTAGGCATATTATGTGCCTCACAAATGATAAATCCACGTGTTTAACAACAATGAAGATACATTTGACTCACCACATGGGTGCTTTCACCCAACACACAAACGTATGTGACATATAGAGATCTATTTACATCTCATTTGTTCATGTACTTTTCTGTTACACATTACATTAATCAGTTTTCTCTTACCAGTGTGGGAAAACGTAAAATAGTTTCTTCTTATTGAACTAAGTATTCTTAGCTTCCTAAATCTTAAATTTATCACAACATCTAAATCACTGCTGATATAGTTTACCTCCTTAAAAGGTAAATTGTACAACCTAGGTTTAATGCTTACACATTAAATAAGTTGTTTAACTAGAAGGAACCTTCCTCATGGTTTAACTTCGTGTATAATTTATTTATATTCATGAACTACGGCATCTGAATAAAGTATTTAGTCTCTCCTAATTTGTTTCTTAAGGACTACGCACCCGGTAACAATACATCCACTTACCAACTTCTTCTTGGGAAAGGGTCCCTTACTAACATAATATAAAATATGGCATTGTGTTTACCTTCATGTTAATTAAATGGCTTCAAACACATCGCCGACAGGTTTCAGGATCTGACATGGATTAGATTTTGCAAATGCGATGTCTGCTTGTAGGCTGATGCTTTCCTCATCTCATGAATAAGACTAAGTTATCTTTTATTAGTTGATTTGGAAGATGCTATCACTCCGTCATATACATCGGATCTTCTCCTGCCCCGTGCTTGGTTTGGTGTAACAAAATGTTTTCCGCCTTGCACGCCTAACTTATCGCCGTTTCGTCCTGCTTATGCTTTTGACGTCACAGTCAATCCAAAGTCTTCTTTCATCCTCTCTTCGGCCAAATGTCGCTGTTGGTTGGTGGTGTCGTAACATGGGGTTGCAGTGGGGGGAAATATTAATTGCGCTTTTGGCGGTTGTAAGAATTATATCACAGCATGGTCGAGATGGGAACACGTAGCTGATCCACAACTCTGGGATCGAGTGAGATGGCAAAACATAACCGTCAACGCTTTTCGGCATGGTACATGATGAATGGATGGATGGATGGATGGCATCAGTGTTTGGAACAATTTATGTCTGTGAGCAAACATTTTCATAAATGAAGTACGCGAAGTCAACACATAGAACGAGATCGACTGATGATTATTTGAAAGTAATTCTCCTGATTGGATGCAGCAATTCCAAACCAAACATTGGTGATATTCTTTCTGAACGCTAAATATCAGTTTCACAAATCTCACTAACTCTTTTGGCTGCTTAGTTTGTGAGATTTGCACACTATGTCTGACGTGACTATCTTTTTGCTAACGCCGTCTTCTTTGATTACTTTTTTAGTAAACAAATATGGTGGCTGTCTTTGTTTTTTGTGCATTGCACGACACTCCCCATGATTAACTTAGCTTTTCGTCTTTTTTCACCAGAGCTTTCGTTCTGGCTTGCAAGTATTGTTAAAGTTAGTTGCATATTCTTTACAGGACGTTTGCAGTCTACACCATATTTTTGCTGTGAAGTTGGAACTGCGACTAACTAACTAACTAACCATAATTTTTTGCTGTTGTTGATGTCTTGGCAAGTTTACGTTCAGTAATTTGTCATTGCTTTCTGGACGACCGGCACCCATACCATACCCAAACCAGTGCAACGCGGTATGCTGTCAAGTCGCACGCAGCTGTGTTTCGAAAGCTGGTATACGGGATTACGAACCGCGTCCGTGAGACTTTCGCCACGGAGACCAGCGCAAGTATTGTACAGAATGACTAACCAGCCCGCGCTCGTCATTTTGTCAGTTATCCAGCCTGCAGTGAAAAAAATTGGTGACACCTAATTTAGCATCTAATATCTTTAATTTGCCGGTCTCTCTGGCCGAGGGGTTACACCACTTTCTCCATAATCCCGTTTATCACGCAGAGTCTCGTAGCGGGCGAGAACTTTAATCGGTTCTATCCCCGCTGGTGACTTGCGGGATAACTGAGCCGGCCTCTCAGAAAGCAATGGCAAACTACTGAGCGTAATCTTGACAAGAAATCAACAGACAGCTGAAAGATGCTGCTGTTGACAGCGATGTCCTGTAAAAGGATACGCGAATTAAAGAAATTAAATCTTTAATTTATTGAACTAGTGGTATTTCAGTGTGTTAGTGTCCTGTGTGGAGTCTGATGTTTCATGCTTCAGCGTCTTCTATCTTTATTTTATTGAACTGGTGGTATTTCAGTCTGTTAACTGATTAAATGCCATGGGATTATCACACACCTTAAGCGACTTCCCGTGACTGCCTTGGGCTTATATAGGGCTTAATTGTTGTTATTGCATTATAAAACAGCATGCCTGCTACCATATTAACAACTTTTAAGCCATAACTGTGACACAGCCTATCTTCCATTTTCTGTCATCCATTTTTATTTGTTCCAAGCTCCAACCCTACATTTTGTTTGGCAGTGAAATGTCCTGTGCGGAGTCTGAAGTTATATGCATGAGTGTCTCCTATCTTTAGTTTATTGAACTAGTGGTATTTCAGTGCGTAAGTTTTCTGTGCAGAGTCTGAAGTTATATGCATGAGTGTCTCCTATCTTTAGTTTATTGAACTAGTGGTATTTCAGTGTGTAAGTTTTCTGTGCAGAGTCTGAAGTTATATGCATGAGTGTCTCCTATCTTTAGTTTATTGAACAAGTGGTATTTCAGTGTGTAAGTTTTCTGTGCAGAGTCTGATGTTATATGCATGAGTGTCTCCTATCTTTAGTTTATTGAACTAGTGGTATTTCAGTGTGTAAGTTTTCTGTGCAGAGTCTGAAGTTATATGCATGAGTGTCTCCTATCGTTAGTTTATTGAACTAGTGGTATTTCAGTGTGTAAGTTTTTTGTGCAGAGTCTGAAGTTATATGCATGAGTGTCTCCTATCTTTAGTTTATTGAATTAGTGTTATGTAAGTCGGTTGATCCCTGCGCAGAGTCTGAAGTTACACGCACAAGTGTCTTCTATCTTTAGTTACTTTAAATAATGGTATTTCAGTCTGTTAATGTCCTGTGCGGAATCTGAAGATTGCTTCTTGTTCACTTCAATGGAGCTTTAAATAAGCACCATCTTTCTGGTTCCCCGGATGCTCTGATTTCCACTTGATTCTGAATGCTTCTTATTAACATGTTATCTCTATGTTATGTTTATATTAGGCATTGAAACAACTGACTTGGTATCTGTGAAGAGAGCTACTTATTTCTATGTTTGCCTCTACCAACCGCAAGTCTTTGGCAGCTTTCAATGCCTCTATTTCTGCTCTAAAGTTACTTGAGAATGTTCCAGTTGCAACAGATTGTTTTCTTTGCTCCGTTTTCTAGGTTCATGTGAATTTTTCCACCTCGATTGTCTATTGAATTTTTTGCACGCCCACAAGCCATGCCCAAGGTATTGCAGCTACCGGTAGGGTCTCCCTTCTCGACAAGTCACTAGACAGGTACCAAACGAATGGAGACACACACCTACTGGTTTTTACGTAGACTGGGGATAGTTAAAGGCTAGGAAAGCGTAAACGAAAAATAAAATATACTTTCTGAAGCCAAATGTTTATTTTAGTTTAGTTTAGTCGATGGATCAACATCACGGCACACGGGTACAACCCATAAGTGCTCCGTTTTCCTCCTAACTCAAATCTGAGTCTGGAGAAACTCAGCTCATTGTACGAACTCCGTAGCACCGGCGAGGATCCTGAAAATACTTTGGATAGATTTTTAACTCGATTTTTTGCCCGGGAAGCGCCGTCAGGCTACTATTTTTCGATTTCTAACTGCCAAGGGATTTTTACGTGCGCAACAACACACACGGGCGTCCGATCTCTCTACCCAGAGACCAGGGAAAATTTTATTACTAGAAGTCCACGTGAGAAAATTCCGGTCATCACCGGGGCTTAAACCCGGGACCTTCAGCACTCGAGGCGGACACCATACCTCGAGGCCACGTAGCCCCCCACGAAGCCAAATGTGCTGAACCACAGGCTTGGTGAAACATTGCAACGAACGCACTTGATGTCAGAAATTAAAAGATAGTAGAAATGCGCTAATCCAGTGGTGTCCCGCCAAGCAGTGCAAGCACTGGTCCCACTTTCTAGATACTTTCCACCCTATTCTGTTGGTGACCACCCTTTTGTCACAGAATGCCGCGTGCTTCATCAGAATGCTCTCCTAATGAAAGTATGCAATAAGAGAGGAAGGGCCACTTAGCGGAATTAGAGAAGAATGAATTTTGTTTTGTACATTTAAGAAGTTGAAGCAATGTTACGCGCCATTGTACAAGACCACCCTCTAGCCATGACGTAAGATCGCACACGAAGTAATCAAAACGACCACAGTCTGCTTGCTACGTGAGAACAAGTTCGATTCGATTTGACGCCAGTACTTTCACCAGGAGAATACAGGTAGAAGTTGATAAGACCCCCGGGTCAACATATTGTTAGACGGATTGGATCCTTCACGCCGATAACGAACCTTGCTATGGTCATTGGTGTGATTCGGACCAGCCATTAAATAGAGGCATTTACCCATAGGAGTTGTGGATTGTCATAATGATAATGCAATTACACCGACGGGCAGACGTGCGGCCGACCGCGCAGACTGAATGGAGTGTGAATTGAAGGAATCGCAGAATGAGATAGTAAAAGGCGACAAATAGATAAGACACGATATATATGCTAGGAGGGAGATTCTGCTGTTCACATCAGATACGTCAGATATTAGGAACAGGTATGAATGACCTCAATGTATACTTTTTATAGATGGGTCTGACTCTTATGCTGATAGAAGTGTCTAGGAATTATAGTTTCTAGTCCATATCGAAGCCTGTAAATTTGGGGAATTCATTGGTCGGCCTGTTGTAGGCTATTTCATTGAGACTAATAGTGTATCTTTTTATTGATCTGCGAACTAGTATTCCTCAGTTTACTGTCTATAACATATTGCTATAAAGTTGTTATTCTTACTATATCCGTAGGAATATACGATGCTATGATTATGCTCCTTGAATATTATTGTAATGTTTGTATGTCTTATTTTTGATTATATAATAGTATTACTAACCCATTCGTTACGCCATTATTAGGAATATCATTATATGCCCATATTGAATGCGCATACTTTGATGTTGACATGCATAGTGTTTATTTGATGTGTGAGATGCAAATTGTCATATAGTAATTCACCAGGCAATATGGTGTTGTGCTATTTTGTTCTTACAAGCTGCGAACTTAGACATATTGTCTATGGATTGTGTTTGAAGCACAGGTGAATTGGTGCAGACATTACCCACAATCAGTGCGTGGTGAACCAACGTTCATCGTAACTCACTGAGGCCTATCACAGAGACTGATCATGGCACTTAAGCCCAGAGATCAGATACTCTTGTTATAACACTACTGACTCTTTGTTCTGGAAAACAAAATTTTGAACGTAGTGGCTGCAAAAAATCGGGTGTCTGAATTAGTGACATTGATTTAAGACATTTTATTCCTCATGACGGGACGTTACAGTGGATGGCATCAGTTGTAATTACATGTGTGTTAGACGATCGAAAAGTCTTTCCCAGACTTGACAGTAGGAGAGATAAAGAGGGAGAAAGAGGAGAGTGAACGCAGTAAACCTGGAAGAGAGACATTTCCAGACTTTCAATGTGAGTGTGTGTATGGGGGAGATAGATTGTATGTGTTACCTAGGATTGTACTGATGAAGAACTAGTGTATACACATTCTTGATTATGTCTTCCAAACTCTCAACAAGAGCACCAGGTTTTACCGTGCAGTAACAACGAGGTACCAGGTGGCGTCAGGACGGAACGCTATTCCGAATACCGACCGGCTGTGTTTGTCTGAACATAGCTGCCCTTAGCGGACCATAGGGGAATCCTATTGGAAGCGAGGCAAATCATGTAACTCGGCCACAGACCCAGACAAGGTACAAGTCACTTTAGAGTTATCTACTTGCTTGTCATCACTAAATATATGAGATTGTTGTATAGCACAAACCTCTATAGTTTCACTATCAGCATCTTGATAACTATCATATGTTCAATTATATTGATAGTAATTAAAGTGATTTTAGTTTGTTTTAAACTCATAGTTATCTCTTATTTTCAAATTGTGCATACGTGTTTGTGTGTGTACATTGGCGGGGGCTTACTTACGTACCAGGGAGAGGAGTTTTGTCCGGAGGAGAAACCTGTACTGTCTAGTAGTCTAGCAGTATACATAAACCTAGGCATCTAACTTTCCCTTTCCCATTCCTTGGGTGATTGTAACAAGACCGCCGGGGCTTGGACTGGTTTGCTACTATAGATAATATCCCCAGCCTTTGCTCCAACCACCTCACTAGCACTTTGCATCTACAAGGCCCCACACAAGCCGGGACAGCTGAATCTCCCTTCCCCCACCTAGGGTTTCCTACCCCAAGGCGGCTCGGACAAAACACCAGTCATACCACTGCACAAAGTCATAGCTAACAGAACAAAATTTAATTTATAACTACGTCAACTGCAACACAGAGAAGGATGGCTGAAAGCCAGACTAGAAGACACTATGTACAAGAGCAGATCTACAAATGATTCTTCTTCATCATGGAGACTGTGACTATAGTTCGTGCGGTTGTCCAGTCGTGGTTACGACTCACCCAGGAACCTCCAGTGGACAGGAACTCCAAGGTCTGATGCCTCTCCAAAGTTCCCTCTTCCCACCGTGAACCAAATCTCGGGCTGATCAAGCGTAGTACCACTGCCTGACCAACACTGCACCGGTGATCAAGGATCCTCCATTGATGTCGTACTATATCACCCGTCACCCTCTACTGATGAAGTCTGGGCCGACCCTAGAATACTAGCTGTCTCCCAACTGCAGACAAGTACGTGTAGCACCGTACCCGAAAGTACCAGAGCCTGGTTGCTCTTCTGTCTCGTAAGTGACAGACACACTGATAAATCACCTATAACATGAGCGTTCGCTCCACATAAACACAATGTCACTTGCAAAGTCTAACAGGGAATACAACACTTCACCTATTCCCATGTCCCTTGGAATAATAGATCTTCACAAATTCACAAGTAATTACCCTGGTCGATGGGTATCAATCACATCCTAACCTACACTGTCAATGTTCAACACCTCGGAATGGGGTAGATCCCTACCCTATCAAGCATGTCACTCCGGTGTTCACACCAATGAGTAAATCAATGTCTTCGGTCACTGGACCAAGTTTCGGCTTCACTAAGGTAAACCATTGTAGGTACACACCACTTAAGCATGATATTATACAAGGTGTCCCATGACGACCCAGCCGGGCCGGAAGCATAACAAACAGGCCATGGTGACTGGTAACAGAGATCACTCCTATTAACTTTGAAATTCACTACCTTGCAATCATCAAGGTTCTCACTGAGTTCGAATTCCACACGTGCTCCACTGGCTAGAATCAAGAGACGTTTCAGTCTTGGATCCTACCTGCATCTGTTGACAAGCGTCGGACTCTCTGCGGGGGTCAAAGCATAGACCTACCGACTTATTCTGTACTCAGACTTTTCAATCGTTGATCTCGGCAGATTCCAATGACCGCTCCCAGTAATGCCTCAACCATCATCTTGATCGGCACTGGAATGAGCCGGTCCCTTAAAGCTCATGGTTAAACTCCGGAATCTCCTTAGGTATAGCAATAACAGATCCTGAAACACGGAGGGGTTGGTGTGAGTACTCAACTACAACAAGAACTAACTGCATCTCCACCATTACACCTGCCTCTCAGGTATACATAATACAATAAAGATATGTGTATGAGATCATCACATCATAGATCCACTCTTAACGATAATGTATAGGCAAATGATGTAAGAGAAAGAGAGAGTACACCCGCGCATAGTCAAGTAACTCGTCTGGGCTACAGATAGCCCCCTAGCACCAGAGTCGACTGTATGACTCTGTCAAAGCATCCTTCGCCTGGTGCTAGTCCACTCATGTTTCATCTCCCATCATCAATCCACAAATACACCTACTTCCCTTTCAGTGTTGTGATTACTTTATCTAGGAGATGCCCAGCCGGACATATCCTCCTTCCAAACATACTCACCAATTAACCAATCCCTTCACCCATGGATCGATCAACTACACACATTAATAACTATATGACCATAATAAATTATCCTCCTTATAATTCATTCAATCAATCAATCAATCATGTGCCATGCCGGGAAGCGTAATTCATTACTATAGTATTAACTAAGGATAACTCATGAATTGTTAAACTTAAATAACAAACTCATATCACAGCCATCGCTTCCGTCCTGGGATCCCTGTCCCAGAACCTGAGTTGCCTTTTATTAACTGACCTTCATTCAGGTCGGTCATCTCTGTGCCGGTCGAGCACAGCTTTGGTGGCCATCCACCACTACACTTTCCCACAGCTACTGTGGGTCCCGTGCATCTTGTCCCGTGACGACATAGGTCACGTCATCCAATGTAGCAAGGCCTCCAGCTTCTCCTCTACCACAACTCCAGCCCCTCATTTTTGGGGGTTCATTCCCCTAACATACTACTCCTACTTCACGGCAGTACCTCAAGTACTTCATGAACAGAGTCAGGTTTCCGGAAGAGTAGAATAATAGAGACACCCGGTTCGGTTCCTATCTTGGATCTACCTAGACGCAACAGCCTCGAATTACAGAGCGCCGCCTCGCTCTCGGTCGGGTATGTTCAACCATCGGATATGCACGATCGCTTTGTTTCGGACTTGCAACCTAACGGGTAGGTGGGACCGGCCTACTTCCCAGTCGGTTGGCTAGACATACGCAAGATTGAACACGCACGGTCACTCTAGCTTACGGACATATAAACAAGCAGTGACAATAGGTATCATAAATACTTCCTGTCAACTGTTATCCAATAAATGTAACACCATTCTGCCTACGTGGAATAACACTGGTATCATCACACAGCAAATACTTCCCTGCCGATGTTTCCCATGAATCACACCTTGGTTCTAAGAATAATCACCACCACTGATCTAACACATAAGTTACAATCCTAATCTAACGAAGAAAATTACACATCTATAATAATAACAAGACCTAACTTATCATTATTAACAGCGTTTAGCATTTCTATGTAATGAATGACAAACATCCTGCCTTGCGTGTGTAAGTACTACACCAAACAAGTAACTGCTACACACTTGGTAAAGTACCGGAATCTTCCTTGCACAAAGCAGTGATAATAGCATACATATCACTAACCATGCAAATAATTTGTAACTAACAGTTAACAATCCTATCAATCTACAAACATAGGTTTTACACCAGTACTAGAAAGAACACACGTTCCGGCCTATTTTGTATACACACTTCCAGCTGTTGAGCATGGCTGACCCCGTCTGTCAACACATAACCTAGCCGATCGATAATAGCTAATTAAAAATGCCGACAGCCGGCTGTAAATTTATGCGCTTCGCTACGACGATCTCGGTCGGCAATTAATTCTCTCGGGAATGTAGGCGCGGTATAAGGAGAACAGTTAAACAATAGACAAAGTATTCAACTGACCTGTGATTCAGAAATCACAATCTTGACTGCTGATGTCCTGCTCTGGCCGCGAACACTGACATCACATTTCAGCAGCACATTTCTGCGTTCTTTCTACGATGAGGTCCGACTGGCGACTGATCACGACCAACTAAGTGCGTCTTCACAATGCCTTCACGGGCCGAGTGAATTCCATGAGCCACGGAGAAGTCCTGTGTCACGGATAGTTCCACAATCCCGTGTTCCATGAGGCAATTGTGAGTTTAGCGTGATCTTGACCACGTACGCACTTACTGGGGACATTCTAGATTTCTCTAGAAATAACCAGAATAGTGACGTCACGCACTACTTTCGACGGGAAACCCCATATTTATGGTTACCATATCCAGGGAGACTAACCCGTCGCAATCCCATCAAAGGGATATAACACAGAGACTAGACTATCTGCAGTCGTTTCGTCACAGTGATATCAACACCAGCTAATTTCACCTATGCGTAATGAGCCATTTGCAGCTGCACTCCTGAATATTCATGGGCTTAATCTATATTTCAGCCATGTAGACTTTGTCCCGAATCAATTTCTGACAAATTAGGGTTGCTCGCCAATGATAGTACTTAACTTGGCGGCCCGGCACCCCCACTTCTGACACATTGGTCGCCGGTCCGGGATCAACCATTTTCACTTCTGACAACCACCCATGTTCTGTATCTCTAACAAATCGCCATCGTGAAGACAGAATTGATGTGCCGTGCATCCAGAGGACACAACGCTCAGCACAGGTAATTATCGGTCAGAGGATATCAGGCCACACGTTTCGACCGTGAAGCACAGGAGGGAACAGTTCTAACACTTATGGAAAAATTAGTACAATGCAGCTAAGTGTTTGTGAACTCTAACAACCAACCAGGAACTATTGTAATTGATATAATGTTAAAGGAAGCTCACACAAACAGATAAAGTACTTTCAAGCATGGACATAACTGACAGGAACCGCATAAAATTTGGAGACTTTAGCAGCTGCTCAGAAAGATGGAGATACCCAGTTACTGACAACACTGGAAATGACGGGGATAGGAAATAGACTCTAATCTCCATCTAATCAAGACACCTCATGACAAGTCCGGAAGACATCCTCCACAAAGTTCAACGCCAATGGTTAAACCAATTAGCAGGCCGTAACCACAGACTCATAAAACTTGTGAGTGTATGTGTGTGTGTGTGTGTGTGTGTGTGTGTGTGTGTGTGTGTGTGTGTGCCCTCAAGCTTAGTCTATAACGTGCTAAGCGGTGTCTAGTTGGTCATTCTCCAAAGTACACTTGTTCCTGCAGCGAGGCGTCGTTGTCATTTGGGGGTGACAGGTTCAAATCCCAGTAGGGATTCCTCGCCATCAGGCGAACCCATTCCGACTTCAGAGGGTTAAACATTTTAGTCCAAATGACCGGTGACCGAATGAACAGTGTTGGTGCCAGGAAATATCGTTGCTTCACTGCATTGGTGACAGGAAAGGGCTCAGACAGTTCACCATTTTCCTGTACTCTTGCCTGCATACCATCATAAATTAGCCACACTATTTGGACAAACTTTCGTGAACAGCCATATTTTGCAATAATCTTCCACAGTACTTCTCTGCTGACTATCAAAAGCTTTGGTAAGGTCAATGAACGCGGAGAACATTTCGGAGCTAGCTGCCTTGCCGCGAAAATCATGTCAACAGTTCCTCGTTCTTTTATGAAGCCACATTGACTCTCAGGAAGATGACCTTGATGGAGATGGGCCATGAGGCGAATGAAAAGAATTCTGGCGAGTATCTTCCCTGCAATTGAGAGCAAGGATATGCCTCGGTGGTTGTTACAGGATTGGTGGTTTCCTTTACGTTTGTAAAAGAGGACTATTGACGCGTCTTTGAAATCTTGTGACATGGTCTCGTTCACCCATATATTTGTAAAGACTTGGTGAAACCGCTCTATTAGGACCGGCCCATCTGCCTTGTATATCTCTGCTGTGATGGAGTCAGGACCAGGCGCCTTACCGCTGGAAAGTTGCTGGATGGATTTGTTTATATCCACTATGGTTGGCAGGTCATCAAGTGAATCATTAGTGGGAACATCAGGAAGGCAGTTGATGGTTTTATCATCGAAGAAGGAAGTTGCATTTAAGATGTTGCTGAAATGCTCTGCCCAGCGTTGAAGGATTTCTTTCTTATCGGTGACCAACGTTCCCCCATCTGCACTGAGGAGGAGAACTGTGCCTGGTGATGTCGGACCATAGTCCGCTTTCGGTGAGTCGTAGAGGTTTTTCATATCATATCTGTCATCAAAGCCTTGAATTTCATCAGCTTTGTTGCTCAGCCAGCAGTCCCGCATGTGCCGAAGTGTCTGCTGAACTACTCTCCGAATGTTATTGAAGGAAACTTTTTATGGTGTTGACTTCGGGTTATTAAAATATGCCTTGAGAAGAAGATGTTTCTCGGCCAGCAGTTGGTTGATGTCTTTGGATGGAATTTTCATCGTTGATGGAATTTTCATAAAACCAGTCTTTATGCTTCCGAGGACCCGGACCCAGGATTTCCATAGCAGTGTTGTAAATTATGTCCTTTAGGGCTCTCCGCTCTGTTTCCGCATCCTGTTTATCTGCAGCATTGGGCTTGAGGCAGTCTTCCAGCATATTTTCAAATGAAAGCTGCATTTTTTTTTCTGTTTAGGGGGGGGGGGGGGAGCATTTATTTATTTATTTATTTATTTTTTTTTGCATTTTTGCCCCTTGAGGACGCCGTGGTGGTTTGATGTGTACGTTTATTTTCGAGATAATGAGACGACGGTCTGTCCAACATTCGGCACCACACACGGATTTTGTCACCCGAGCGTCTTGTCTGTTACTCCTCCTGACGATGACATAGTCAATGAGGTGCCAGTGTTTCGAGCGAGGGTGCATCCATAATGTCCTATTTCTAGTGGGAAGACGGAAAATTGTACTTGTGATCAGGAGATCATGTTCTGAAGGAGGAGCCCATTACTGTTACAATTTCCGACTTCGTACTTTCCAATGATGCCACTCCAAAAGGCGATGTCCTTGCCTACTCTGACATTGAAGTTCCCAAGGAGTGTAGGTTTGTCTCCTTTGGGAAAAGATGTTAATACGTTGTGCAGGTCCTCATAGAACTTGTTTTTGACGTCATCTTCATTGGTCATGGTTTGTGCGTAGACATTCACGATGTTTACATGCTTCTTTCCTCTCAGCAGGGGTAACCTAATGACCATAAGCCTGTCATTTATAGCAACATCGGATTGGCGACTTTCCTCGCTTTTGCTTTCAATCCAGAAAAATGTGTAGCCGACACCTACTTCACAGATTTGGTCTTCTTCTGCAAATCGTGTCTCGCTCAAGGCTGCAATGTCGATGTTGTACCTGCCCAGCTCTCTCTCTCTCTCTCTCTCTCTCTCTCTCTCTCTCTCTCTCTCTCTCTCTCTCTCTCTCTCTCTCTCTCTATCTCTCTCTCTCTCTCAATCAGTGCTGTTCGTCCCTCTGGGTCCGATTCGCCGTCTCTGTCAAGTAGGGAGCGTACATTCCAAGTTCCGATTGTCAAGGGAATATGATTTGCTCTTTTAGCTTTACATGTTTTTACTTTCTTTGTATGTCGACCGCAGTATAGGGTACCCACCAACCGCGGCTAGCTGGTGAGGTAATGATGGAGCAGACAATGTTTAGGGCACCTATTCTAGCCCCTTCCTCATGCTATGGATGTGAGCAGTGCTTTCCTATAGAGGACTGCTCAGTCGCTCAGGGGCCTGCCGAATCTCATTGCTTGTCAAGATGCTGGATTAGAGGACAGAAGCTAATTATTCCCTTTGTACACCTACGAGTTGATATTCGTGCGGTACAAATGAAGAATCCCTGTATGCCTGTCTGAACTAGGTTGTTGACACTGCTGCTCCAGTCAATAGAAGACTGACGAACGTACATACCATTCTATCAATCTACTTCTGTGGACACCTTCATGTGTCAACCTGAATACATTTAAAGAATTCAGATATCTCCATAAATTGTGACCTTAGATGGAGCGAGTTGGGGCCAAAATGACCTTCTCTGGTTTCTATATGAACACTCCTGCAATAAATGTTCAGCGGTCATTTTATCAATTTAACGGTTACAATAACCATTATCTCATATTTTTAGTTTATTGAACAAGTGATATTTCACTCTGTTAAGTCACCTGTGGAGTCTGAAGATTTCTGCTTGCTCACTATGATCGAGCTAGTAAAGCGCATCATATTTCTGGTGACCTAGGTGCTCTGATTCTCACTCGGCTCCATATTTGCGTCTTATAATCTTTGAGTCTCATCATAGGTTATGTTAATATCAGGGTGAGATAGTCCATTGCTCTTCTTTTGCTAGTGTGTGGCCCCTTCATTTCCAGACAAAACGATGTGATGAGTTCAAGTACTTGTAGCACGCGTCCAGCTTACAGGTTCTTGAGAACTTTCTCATCTGCTCACCGTGTTAAACCAGTAAGCCTTTTCATGACTGCCATTCGTTGCCTTGCTCTTGTTCGAAATGTCTTCGCGAAGGATATTTGTACAAAATTAACACTAGCATAGGGTCTTCTTATTCTTTGTATTCTGCCATATACCCCAAATGAGGCATAGGGCCTCTACTAACTCACTCAAAGCCCCCCCCCCCATCTTTAACTATCCCATGCAGCTCCGCCCATGTCCTTTATTCACTCCAGAAAAGGGCAGTGCGTTTAATTAAAGGTGAAAAGCTTACCAACAATTCTAACCTACATGATCGTCTTCAGTTATTGCCACTCCACGAACGCCTACTTTTTAATAAGGCTACACTAATTCAAAAAATCCTATTTCAAAATGCTCCAAGCTACCTTTGGCCTTTGTTCAAATATAACACCACTGGTATTTGCCCAGTTCTCTCCATGAGCTCAACACTTGTATTTGTCTAGTTCTTTCCACGAGCGCAAAACTCGCATTTGTCTAGTTTTCTCCATGCGATACACACTGGCATTTGTGTAGTTCTCCCCACGAGCTCCACATGGGTATTTGTCTAGTTCATTGAGACATCTGATGGCTGCAGAAATGTGGTTTCTGAGAAAAACGCAAAGAATACCATGGATATATAGAAAAACCAATGACCAAGTACTACAGGAGACAAATGAAAATCGTAAATTGATTAGAGAAATTAGACGTAGACTGTCAAAATTGTTTTGACATGATTTGAGAAGAAATGGATTGGAGAACTTAGTGACAACTGGCAAGATCAAACGGAACAGACAAAGAGGAAGACCGAGAGGAAAATACCTGGATGGCTTGGCCACATGGCATGGACGAGACAGGAACCCTGAGCTGATCCACGACTCTGGTGATTGATTTAAATGGCGAGTCATGACCGCCCACGCTTTCCGGCATGGCACATGATTGATTGATTGATTGATTGATTGATTGATTTAGGAATAGACATCACAGCATTCGGGGCATTCCCATAAGCGCTCCGTCCCCATCCTCGGCAGCCAGCGAAGAGTTCCAACACTAAAAGTACCGGTAGCAATCTGATTATATGTCCGTCTCGCCTTTCCTCTGAGCGTTGAGCGTCGGCCAGATCCCCTCGTCACTCCTCGCTGTCTCATTCTTGCCAGACCATGGAATCCATTTGCTCATCCGAGGTGTACACGTGCTCCCACAAGGCCGCAACCACGTCTGCCTTCTCATGTATCAATACTCCACCAAGTTCTGCAGAGCCAGTCAATCTGTCTGCCTGTTCATTCCCCAGCACACCTGCATGCCCCGGAGAAAAGATCCAGGCGATGCTTGTCACTCGTGACCTCCGAAGCGAAGCAAGCCACTCCGCACGAAGCCTGCCCGTCCTCACCCTCGTCAGCATGCTTTCTGAGTCAGTTACAATCACGATGTGTGTGTGTGTGTGTGTGTGTGTGTGTGTGTGTCGTATTCTCCATCCAGCGGAGAGCCGCAGTGACTGCCTCCACCTCCATTCTTAAGCTGGATGTTGTGGTATCATATGCCAGGCTCTCCTGCACCAACCGTCGACAGTTAGATTTGGCTATGAACACCCAGCCACTTCTCTCCCCTCTTGACACCGAACCATCTTTGTAGATAATCACATCACCCGAGTGAGCATTGTCCTGAATTAGTTGCTGGATTTCCACTTCCGTGGCCCCAGCTGGCCACTCCCTGCACTCCCGGCTTAATGTCATTATAACTTTGCACAAGTCTGGCTGCTCCGCTGGCACTCTGACCCACTCCTCTCCTCGCCTATTGTTTTCCAAGATGCACACCTGTCTGATCGTATCCTCCGCCTGAGCCATCCATAATTCACTCTTATCAGTCGCTGACCCTTAACTGTGTCCAGCGCCTCATGCAGTGGGTGGTCTGTGTCTGCAGCTACTCTGAGGTATGCCTTCGCCTGCATCAACTTGAGCCTACCAGCAACAGTCGGCAGACCAAGGATGTAACGCATACATACTACTGGGGTGTCTTTGGTGCATCCCAGAATGACCCGCATAGCTTCGTTCTGTATGCGCTCTAACTTGACCAGCTGACTCTTTGAGACAGTGAGCAGTCCTAATCCATAATCAATTACTGAGAGGATCAAGTGCTGGTATAGTGTGAAAAAGCATTCCCTGCTCTGTGTCCATTGCAGCCATAATTTTAAGTGCACCGAGTCCCTTTTGAGATCTTGTCACATGATTGATTGAAAGACTACTGCCGACAAGGCGATTCTTGTTCTAATCTCTTTAAGGCATTTCCCATCAGATGTTATGACTGTTCCGAGATAATTGTACCGATTCACTTGTTGAAGAATATTCCCATTTACTCGTATATTACATTGTGATACTTTGTTCTTCCTAGTGACGACCATAACCTGTGTTTTCTTATAATTTAATTCCAACTCCAGCTGCTCACTGTGTACAACAACCGCGTCTACTAATTGTTGCAGATTCTGTGCATTGTCTGCAATCAATATTTATCATCTGCATATCTAATGTTATTAATGTTTCGTCCTCCAATGCTGATTCCATTTATATCTTCTATATTTCTGAAAATATTTTCACTGTATTGAGAAAAAAGATCTGGAGACATTACACATCCCAACCTAACACCTCTCTTAATAGGTTAAGTCTAATCTCTTTCTCGTCAATTTGTAGATCTGCAAGCATATCCACCATGTCGACATGTCTAACTCTATCAAAAGCCTTTGTGTAGTCAATAAAGCAAAGATGTATATCCTTGTTTACTTCTATAGCACGTCCAATAATATTCTGACTTGTCTGTGAATTTCTTCATATTTGGCAGAATTCCTTTTGTTGAGTCTTCTTGTTTCCATTAGGTGTAAAATTTCTTCAGTCATCCATTTCTTACGACCCACCTTCTTTAATTTTAGAATAGTTGTTTCTGCAGCCAAACTGATTTAATTCTTCAACATTTCCCATTGATCATCTAAATCCTGGAATAATATCTCTAGATCAGACAATATACCAAATCTGTTATGTACTTCTATATTGAATTTGTTTTGTATTTCCTAGTCATTACTCAATGTACACAAATCATATTTAGTGTTTCCTGTTATATACTTGACTTTCTTCAACTTTATCCTCAACGTTTCTGTAAGTAGTCTGTGGTCACTATAACAATCAGCACTGGGAACTGTTTTTGCTATTGTTATCGCGTTTCTAAATCTTCTGCTAATCATAATGTAGTCAGTCTGGTTTCTGATCCTGCTATCAGGACTCCTCCATGTCCATAATCTTCTAGGGTGTTGCTTAAACCAGGTGTTTCCTACAATCATTTCCTGTTCTTTTGCCCACTCTTCGAGTCGGTATAGTCTTTCAATTCTCTCTCCTAAACCATAGTTTCTTACTGTGTATCTTTTACTATGTTTACAACTGCAACTAAATGTACCATCTTCTTCTGTTAATCTTTATATGTGACTATCTGCGTGTTAGATTTATTCACTCAATCTTAGCCGTTACCAGCTATCTTTTCTAGTGGTATTTAGACCCAACTCTTGTCGTCATCTTTTGATGTAGTCACATGAGATCTCCTTGACTATATGTTTTGTTTGTGAATGTGTTTGTTTGCTGATGAAAGCTAATCGCCTGTATGTGTCGTAAATCTGTTATGTAAAGCTGCACTACTTTATGTCATTTTATATTGTTTACTGTATATCTATCACCTTGTTTTCCTACTTTTGCAATGAAGTCGCCGATTATGATGATTACTTCTGAATGTTTACATTACTTTAAGACAGACTCTATGTCATTATAAAATTCCTCTACACTATCTTCACTGGATTCTCCTGTTTAGCAATCACTTATGCATAAAACTGTTCACATGTAAGATTCTTCAAATTGTACTTTGTGAGAATGTTGCCCTTTACAGAATCGAGTAAGAGTCTGTTCCTTTCCTCTGTCCATTGAGCATTAATCAAGGGGAACACTCTTCCCACATTGCCATTGTGTCCAGGGATACAGAAGAATACTTCACAAATTTTAAGTAACTCTGGAAAGCAACATGCATTTGGGCAACGTTGCACAAATAAACTCCGTTGTTCATGCAATAACGTTTAAAAAAAACTGTTAATTCTTGTCTTTCACAAATAATGTAAGATTGCGGTATTATTCAAACAATTTCAAATACCCTTCTCTTTCAAGTACAATGTGCATGTGAAAAGGTCATCAAATTTACAGTCTTTGATTTTATTTAAGTACATTAAACCAAAGCACTGAAATTCATCAAAAGGTTTCAACCACTTTTCTAAGTAACTAATGCATGCTTCATACACCAACCTAACGTCTGCCATAAAACTATTACACTCTTCTTCTCGACCACTTTCTTTATGTCTTCTCAACATCTCCCTGACTTTCAGTGAAATAAATGTCTCCTTCAATCTGCCTTTCAAAACTTCCACGGTTGTGTGAAGAAGGCTCATAACCTCTAACACTGATGTTTGTTCTTTTTCAATGGCCGAAATATTAACTTGGAAGACTGACATCAAAGAATGCATAAACCAAAGGTAAACTTCTGAAAATCGTTCTCAATTTTTTTTTAAATCATAGCAGGTGGTTGGTTTACTGAAAGAAAATATTCTTTCAAAGCAGTAAACAGCCTCAACAGCCTCTCAACCGCTGGAAACAAACTGAGCCATCTAGTTTTAGAGTAATAGTGTTGTTGCTGATTGTTAATGTTGACATTGTCACAAACATTCTTAAAAGTTTCTGTTCTGACAGTGTCTATAGAAAAGTAATTGCATATCTTCAAGACAAAAGATTCAACTTGTCAGAGTCTAACAGGGGACAGCGATGCAGGGACATCGTTACGACCGCCAGGCGACTTAGTTCCCAGTAAGGGATGCAACAACTTCGTTGCGCCGCCAGGCGAATAGGAGTTACCGGCCTGCGAGATCGCTGGCTGACCAGCGGTCAGGCCGCCAACGCAAGACGCACGCCTGCCACGTGACGCCACGTCAGGCAGGAGGCAAGTTGCGAACCAGGTCCAGAGAGCTCTGGGGACACGGTACAGGACGGACGTGTGATTGAGAGAAAGGCGTTGTATGGTTTCTGTATTGAAAGGCGAGTGTCTGGACATCTTGCGAGTCAGACTTGTGAACTGTATTGTGGATGTAAGTTGTAAACTATCCATTATATATTGTTGTGATCATCATTCTGTATTTGATATGTTAATAAATCCATTGAATGGTGTATCGTTGAGTCTTACGTCAAATCACGTTGTATTTGTACTGTCTCACACTTGTTAGGAAAGCGAGCCAAGTTTAAGACTCTGACATGTGTGAACGTGGGGGCTCGTCCGTGTTAAACGTGGGTAGCTCGTCCTTGTTGAACGTAGCTAGTCCTTTTTGAACGTGAAGGTCTCGTCCAGCTTTAATTTAGTTAGATTTAAACCTAAATGTGATCATGGAAGGCTCATTTTGATTGTTACTACAGTATTTAAACATGTGTAAGACCATCTGTAAACGTACAATGCATACATTTTGTTTGATCCTGTAAGCGTGTAAAACATTTGTGATTTGTGAAACTTGTCACCGTTTTGACCTTGTCGACATTGTGATCTTGTCGCCATTTCGACCTTGTCGCCATCTTGTAAACTTGATGTCTATGTCCTTACTGAATGTCATCTTGATGTAAGTGATGTGTCATCATTGTTGTAGAGTGTTAAGATACTTGTAGATTGTCTTTGTGCATTGAGTTTGTGGAACGCGAAAAGTGTTTGGAAAGAAAGTAACGTGTATTGTAAAAAAAACTGTTGACGGACAAACTTACGACATACAATTACACTCAACGCCATACAAACCTAATCAACACTTAGTGACAAGCAGGCACACACCAATAAATAGACGCTAATTTATCTTCTTCCAAAATAAAAGCAGGTTTTTCCGTACCACCCGAAACCTTGCCGTAGAGGTCAGTTGTAGTCTGAAGTAGCGACCTTACATTTCCTAGCCCGATTTTCCAACCGTTCTTCACCGCATCCAGGGCACTTGAGTATAATTTTTTTTCTTTTCGTATACTTTAAAAATGCATTTTTAGGCACATATCGTCCATATAAACAAATTGGAAATTGTTGATTACTAACCACTTATTACATATTGCGTGTGGCTGGTATTTCATTGACATTTTCCCATCATGTCTTCATTATTTGATTTCATTGATATGGGCATAAAGTTACAGTTACATGGCGATGAACTAACACGTTGGAGTGAGCAGAAGTACGCTGAATACCTACTAGTACAGGAGAAAGCTACCGAACGCGATGACAGGGCAGCAGAACGCGAAGAAAGAGCAGCAGAAAGGGCTGCCAAGCAAGCCGAATTAGAACTGGCTGCAAAGATAAAGCAAGCTGAGATCGAAAAAGATAGCAAACTAAAGAAGGCAGAAACAGCCTTAAAGCAAGCTGAGATCGAGAAAGAAACAGAGCTGAAGAAGGCAGAAATAGCAGCTCAGAGTAAGAGAGAAGAACTGGAGTTACAGTTGAAGATAAAACAACTTGACACTGAGACTGCCATTAACAAAGAGTCTAAGAAATCTGAAAGACTGGAGAAAGAAAACCAGTATAAGAAATATCAAGGTATTGTACGTAATTATACCTCGGGTGACTGCATTGCAGCCTTTACCCAAAATTTTGAAACATTAATGGAACATTATCAAGTTCCACTGTCTGAATGGAATATTGTGTACATGAGGAGTTTGTCAGGGGAACCTCTTAAAGTTATTGAAACCATCCCAAAAGACCTCAGAAAAGATTACCATTATCTGAAATCCAAGATTATGGCACATTTTATGTTAGATGAGGCAGGTTACAGAGAACAATTCAGTAAATTGAGCCCAAAACCGACTCAAACGTTCTCTGACTACCTCTGCTTAGTCCGAGATATTTTCACCAAATGGACGTCAGCAGCCAAAATTGAAAAAAGTTATCAGAGATTAGAAGATCTAATCATTAGAGACAAAATTGTATCATCTATTCCTTCAGCCTTTGCTAAATTTTTGTTAGAGAATGAATGCTCTAGTGTGGATGAGATTGAAAGACGTGGGTCGGCTTACTACACAGCCAACAAACATTGCTTTGCTACTGAAGATACTAACATTAACTTTGTAGCAGCGGCTAATTATGACAAACAACCCTATAGTAGGCAGAAACCTCAAAGGCCTACCTCTGAGAAATTTAATCATTGCATTTATTGTAAATATTCACATCATCAGGGTGAAATGTGCGATCAGAACCCAGGATACCATACTTATTTATCAAACATGGTAAACAGGCAAGACAAGGAACGTAAATCCTTTAAAAACTCACGAAAATGTTTCCTCTGCAAGGCATGGGGACACCATCGGAAAGATTGTAAGGGCAGGCATATGACCAACAAAGCAAATGCCGCCTTGTTTGATAGTTCGTCTTCTGATGAAGAAGAGCCAGAGAAACATCCTGTGAACTCAGCACAGGCGTTTGACATATTCAACGCAAACCATTGCTCTGTTTGTAACACCTTCTATGAAGATGGTATTTTAACATGCGGTCATGCCATCCCTATTGCCAATGAAGAAGCTAATTTGGTAGTAGACTCAAAAGGCAGAATAAACATCCATCACGGATATGTAAATGGCAAACCTGCTACAGTCCTTCGCGACACGGGGAGTTCACTCATTGGCCTGAAGAGAACGTTCATAATGCCTACAGACTATACAGGCAGGCACGTAACATGTAGAACATTCTCAGGCAATATTGAGAAATACCCATTAGCATGGGCATATATTGAAACACCTTTCCTCACTGGGAAAGTAAAGTGCGCTGCGCTAACCAGTCCAGTTTGTGATATAATTATTGGTAATTTACCTGAGGTAAATGATAAACCTCATGACATAACATCTGTATGTATTGATGATACCATAACATCACCATCAAATGTCATCATTGAAAATGTCACACCACCTATTGATTATAAAGTAGCTAATGTAGCACTAAGTTCTCATGACATCATTGAAACTGTTGTTCCATCATCATCTGACATCATTGAGTGTGTGAACGCAGTAACGAGAGCTACTGCTAGAGTGCAAGATGAAATAAATCAAACTGAGGCGATACAATTGCTTAGCCCAGTTTCACTACCTACTAACACCATGAAGGAAGCATTTGTAACAGCCCAAAAAGCTGATCCTTCATTGTCAAAGTACTTTGACCTGATCGGCCGAAAGCCAAAAGTAACCAAGAATGCAAAATGGCATTTTGCTATGAAAAATGATATACTCACCAGGTATTACACCAGAGGTGACAATACCACAGAGCAAACTGTTTTGCCAACTAGTTATCGCAAGCAAGCCTTACATCTTGCACACGATATACCTCTTGCAGGACATATGGCATACGTTAAGACCAGATCAAGGTTATTGACACAATTTCACTGGCCAAAATTTTGCAATGACATTAAAGAATATTGCAGAAGTTGTGACACCTGCCAGAAACTGGTTAAAAAAGGTAAACACCCACAGGCAAAGTTACAAGTTACCGACTTAGCCAGTCGACCTTTTGAAAAGTTATCGGTTGACATAGTGGGCCCTCTTAGTCATACAACAACTAGAGGGAATAAATTTATTCTAACTGTTATTGATACATGTAGTCGCTGGCCAGAAGCTATTCCGTTAAAGAACATAACTGCCAATGACATAATGGAAGTGTTCTTCCATATTTTTTCTAGGATAGGTTTTCCAGATACTATCCAATCTGATAGGGGCACTCAGTTTATTGCCGCATCCACCCAAGCTTTCACCAAAATGTTGGGAGGGAAGCAGTGTTTCAATTCACCCTACCATCCTCACAGTAGCGGAGTAATAGAGAAGTTTAACGGGGATCTCAAGCACATGCTTGCAAAAGTAACGCAAGAACACCCCAACAACTGGGATGTATATCTACCAGCTATTCTTTTTGCTTATCGCGAGGTACCACATGCTAGCACCGGTTTCTCTCCTTTTGAACTCATCTATGGTGCCAAACCACGTGGCCCATTGACCATTTACCACCAAATGTTAACTGACTCTACACCAGTACTTAAACCCATATCATCATACTTATATGTTACATCATTGCGTGAAAGAATCATCAAATCTTGTGTTATTGCAAAGAATGCACTAAAACTATCTGGTGCTACTTATAGACAGTATGCTGACAAAGGTAACCGGACAATAACATTGACACCTGGACAGGACATTCTTCTGCTACTACCTAGTGACAGACACCTACTGACTGAGTCTTGGCAGGGACCTTTTAAAGTGACGAGACAGATTTCACCTGTAGACTACGAAATCCTTATAAAAGACAAACACAAAATATTTCACATAAATATGCTAAGACCATACCACAACAGAGACAACGAACAGGACGATACGACAGCTTGTACAGTGATAATAGATCACGAAGACGACGATGCTAGTGACGAAATTCCAACACCTGCATTAGACACGACAGACTGCTTGAAGGAGATCAAAATCAACCCAAAGTTAACTCAAGCAGAGACAGACAGGTGCAAACAACTTATACAACAGTACAACAACATCTTTTCCAACAACCCAGGACAAACAGAATTAGTACAGCATCACATCACACTCACATCAAACACACCCATTAGATGCAGACCATACACCATCCCATTACATTACAAAGAGCAGTTACATCTAGAAATCATCAACTTAGAGAAAAATAACATCATAAGACGATCCCAATCAGACTACTCATCTCCCATGGTCATAGTACGTAAAAAGGACAATACAATAAGACTTTGCATCGACTACCGAAAACTGAATAAAATAACTGTTCTAGATCTTGAGCCAATGGCAAACACTGACGATCTTTTGACAGAACTGACAGACGCTAGGTTCTTTACGACGGTAGACATGACGAAAGGTTATTGGCAGATTGCTGTAGACGAACAGAGCAGACATCTGACAGCATTTGCCACACCTTGGGGACTGTACGAATGGTGCAAACTTCCATTTGGGCTTGTTAACGCCCCAGCCACATTTGTACGGATGACACGACTACTTCTAGTAGACATTCCTAACATAATCTGCTATATCGACGACATATGTATTCACACAGAGACAATGACTGAGCACATTAAGACTTTAGACCAGACATTTGAACGGATCAGACAGCACGGACTGACAGTGAAGCCTGCAAAAGTAGACATAGCCTACCAGGAAATAACATTCTTGGGTTACAAAATATCCAATGGCTTTGTCACGACAGACGATAAAATTGTGTCCAAGATACTAAAACTCTCACTTCCGACTACTAAAAAACAAGTCAGAAGTTTGTTGGGCTTAATAAGTTACTACCGGCAGTTTATTCCTGATTTTTCTGAACTGACCGAGGTATTTACTAATCTACTAACAAAAGATAAACCAGAGAAAATTGTACACGATCAATGCCTAAAAATTGCATTTCATAAAGTTCTATCATGTTTTTCTGATAAGAATGAACGCAATCTTATCCTTAAATTGCCCGATATCCGTTTACCTTTCAGATTACGCACAGATGCTAGCTCCGTGGCGATTGGAGCAGTCCTGTTGCAGGAGTATAACAACATTCTCCACCCCGTTTATTTTGTATCCAGGAAGCTGAAGGCCCGAGAGCGGGCATGGTCCATTCCTCAATTGGAAGCCCTAGCTTTAGTAGTAGGTATTACAAAATTGTCTAGATTTCTTCTAGGACGCCATTTCATCGTAGAATCGGACAGCAGCCCTTTACGATGGATGAATGGTAGCGCGTTGGTCTTTGAAACTCCAAGATTATAGCTTTGAGGTTCGACACATCCCAGGCAAAACCAATTCAATTGCCGACCTTTTGTCACGTTGCCCGACCGACCCAGAGAGCACCAATGTCTGAGTGCAGTATGTAGAAATACACTCAGACCGACACAGCCATTTAGCTGTGAATAGTGGTTTTTTCATTCACAAAAAGCTGTGTAATGTCTACAATATTGTGATAGGGATTACTCCCGTTATATATAGTATTCTTATTTTACTAGTTCATGTAGTGATTGTCATGTATAAATGTGCAGTATGTGGTAGAAAGCGAACTATATTAATTGTAGATAATACGTACAAGAACAGTGTCACATTAGCACTTACCTGAAGCGAATTATCCGACTTCACAGTGACAACTTCGTGTGGAATCTTCCAGGAACATTTTAATTACGAGTGTGAAGTAAAAACTGAACAGTGACGACTTTTCTACACCTTTACAGTGAACCGAAATCTTTAATGTTCGACTGAAACATCTAACACATGAACATTCGATCCTAATCCAGAAGATTGTGTAGCAACATCTAACACGAACTTTGAGAACATTGTACCTTCCTTAAACTACATCAAACCGGAACAGGTGTGTTCTACAAGCTTTACCATCAGCTGATGTTAGTGTTCGTGTGTACTTCCGGATTAATTAGAAATTTAGAACAAAAATAGCAGACAACATATAAAAGGTTAAAAAGTTTTGACGATTCTAAAATGTTTAGGATTCTATAAAATTGAATACACGAATTGTGTGTTTATTTATTTCTCTAATGTAATCTTAGAATCATATCTTGATTAACGTATTCATATTACCGACTTTTTTCTCGTTAATATGAAGAAACGTCAAGCAATGACACTAAGAAATTAAATAGTTATTGTAAATTATTGTGTGTCACTAATGTTAAAATTACTTCCCTTTCATTTATTGTTATTACATTTTCACACAAAGGGCCATAATTTGAAATGTATATGCTAATGTGTTGTGTGTAATATAACATGTTGTTGTTAAAGTGTTGACACCACAGGCAGGCATCTACTGGGCATGGCAGAGTGTTGCCAACATTGTATGCCAACACAAAAACTCCTGGCCAAGTAGGGACAGGGTTGGAGTGTTTTATACGACTTATATAAAGCCGTATTTCAGTCTGGCTAGATGGTTTTTGTTCCAAGAACCATATTATTTTTTTTTTCAAATTGCTGCGAGGTAGATGCGTGAAGCTGGTACTACTGATCTGACTGGGTGATAATACAATTGAGGTAACCAGCCATCGAGAGGGTGAAGCCTGATGTGTTAAACATGAAGCACCACATGTCTTTGTACCCAACTCCCAGTGCTTATATATTTCTATGCCATGTGTGTATTTTGATAACGTTGTGTATAACAATAGAAAGGTAGACTCTGACAAGGGTATACTATTAACCCAACAGGTACAGACATTATACATGAAAGACGACATCTTTCATGGATTTTACCGGGGGAGCGTGTCAGAGTCTAACAGGGGACAGCGATGCAGGGACATCGTTACGACCGCCAGGCGACTTAGTTCCCAGTAAGGGATGCAACAACTTCGTTGCGCCGCCAGGCGAATAGGAGTTACCGGCCTGCGAGATCGCTGGCTGACCAGCGGTCAGGCCGCCAACGCAAGACGCACGCCTGCCACGTGACGCCACGTCAGGCAGGAGGCAAGTTGCGAACCAGGTCCAGAGAGCTCTGGGGACACGGTACAGGACGGACGTGTGATTGAGAGAAAGGCGTTGTATGGTTTCTGTATTGAAAGGCGAGTGTCTGGACATCTTGCGAGTCAGACTTGTGAACTGTATTGTGGATGTAAGTTGTAAACTATCCATTATATATTGTTGTGATCATCATTCTGTATTTGATATGTTAATAAATCCATTGAATGGTGTATCGTTGAGTCTTACGTCAAATCACGTTGTATTTGTACTGTCTCACACTTGTTAGGAAAGCGAGCCAAGTTTAAGACTCTGACAAACTGATTATGTGGTTGTTTCGGGATTTGAAATTTAAATATTGAGCACAACCCACTACTGGCAACGCCGATCGCATTCTGGTATGAACCTAAGGCCTATCCACGTCAATATGGAAGTACTATACTCGAGTTTCGCCCTCATTTGAGCTCGTCAGTAGTGCATATCCCTGACCGGATCCGGAAACAGTCCCGGATCACGCGTGTGAAGCGGGTGTGTAACCATGCGGCACACACTGGACACACCAAATTATCACAACAGAACATCACAACGCTACCCATCGTAGGCTATGCTCAAGATTGCCCAATCGCCGCGACCGACGTCCGTCAATCGATGGGACCCGAACGATCAGGACTTCTCACTGGCAAGGAACACCAGGCCTCCTAACTCCAGTGAGCAATAATCAATTGATTATGTGGTTGTTTCGGGATTTGAAATTTAAATATTGAGCACAACCCACTACTGGCAACGGCGATCGCATTCTGGTATGAACCTAAGGCCTATCCACGTCAATATGGAAGCACTATACTCGAGTTTCGCCCTCATTTGAGCTCGTCAGTAGTGCATATCCCTGACCGGATCCGGAAACAGTCCCGGATCACGCGTGTGAAGCGGGTGTGTAACCACGCGGCACACACTGGACACACCAAATTATCACAACAGAACATCACAACGCTACCCATCGTAGGCTATGCTCAAGATTGCCCAATCGCCTCGACCGACGTCCGTCAATCGATGGGACCCGAACGATCAGGACTTCTCACTGGCAAGGAACACCAGGCCTCCTAACTCCAGTGAGCAATAATCAATTGATTATGTGGTTGTTTCGGGATTTGAAATTTAAATATTGAGCACAACCCACTACTGGCAACGGCGATCGCATTCTGGTATGAACCTAAGGCCTATCCACGTCAATATGGAAGCACTATACTCGAGTTTCGCCCTCATTTGAGCTCGTCAGTAGTGCATATCCCTGACCGGATCCGGAAACAGTCCCGGATCACGCGTGTGAAGCGGGTGTGTAACCACGCGGCACACACTGGACACACCAAATTATCACAACAGAACATCACAACGCTACCCATCGTAGGCTATGCTCAAGATTGCCCAATCGCCGCGACCGACGTCCGTCAATCGATGGGACCCGAACGATCAGGACTTCTCACTGGCAAGGAACACCAGGCCTCCTAACTCCAGTGAGCAATAATCAATTGATTATGTGGTTGTTTCGGGATTTGAAATTTAAATATTGAGCACAACCCACTACTGGCAACGCCGATCGCATTCTGGTATGAACCTAAGGCCTATCCACGTCAATATGGAAGCACTATACTCGAGTTTCGCCCTCATTTGAGCTCGTCAGTAGTGCATATCCCTGACCGGATCCGGAAACAGTCCCGGATCACGCGTGTGAAGCGGGTGTGTAACCACGCGGCACACACTGGACACACCAAATTATCACAACAGAACATCACAACGCTACCCATCGTAGGCTATGCTCAAGATTGCCCAATCGCCGCGACCGACGTCCGTCAATCGATGGGACCCGAACGATCAGGACTTCTCACTGGCAAGGAACACCAGGCCTCCTAACTCCAGTGAGCAATAATCAATTGATTATGTAGTTGTTTCGGGATTTGAAATTTAAATATTGAGCACAACCCACTACTGGCAACGCCGATCGCATTCTGGTATGAACCTAAGGCCTATCCACGTCAATATGGAAGCACTATACTCGAGTTTCGCCCTCATTTGAGCTCGTCAGTAGTGCATATCCCTGACCGGATCCGGAAACAGTCCCGGATCACGCGTATGAAGCGGGTGTGTAACCACGCGGCACACACTGGACACCAAATTATCACAACAGAACATCACAACGGTACCCATCGTAGTCTATGCTCAAGATTGCCCAATCGCCGCGACCGACGTCCGTCAATCGATGGGACCCGAACGATCAGGACTTCTCACTGGCAAGGAACACCAGGCCACCTAACTCC
>OY992877.1:8713535-8779042 GCA_963921405.1 Cepaea hortensis
GAACCCTTTCCTGTCACCAATGGAGTGAAGCAAGGATGTGTCCTGGCACCAACACTGTTCAGCCTCATGTTTTCAGCCATGTTGATGAATGCCTTCGAGAACGACGACATTGGAATAGACATCAACTACCGTATGGATGGAAAGTTATTCAATCTCAGAAGGCTGAAAGCTAAAACCAAAATTGACAGCTGCACCGTCAGAGAGCTCCTGTTTGCTGATGATTGCGCTCTATACGCCAACTCAGAGGAGGACATGCAACATAATGTTTCAGCTTTCTCACATGCCTGTGCCAACTTTGGGCTCAATATCAACTTGGAGAAGACTGTAGTTATGTACCAGCCAGCTCCAGGGAATAATCACACTGTGCGGAATATGAAAGTGAATGATCATAGACTAAGTGTTGTGGACAAATTTACCTATCTTGGCAGCACCCTGTCACAAGCTGCCACAATCGATGACGAAGTGAATGCAAGAATCTCCAAGGCCAGTGCAGCCTTTGGCAGACTGTACAAGAATGTATGGGACAGAACTGGAATAAGCCTGCAAACAAAGCTAAAAGTCTACAAAGCAGTTGTATTATCCATACTGCTATATGCTTGTGAAACCTGGACTGTTTATCAGCGACACGCTAGGAAATTAAACCACTTCCACAGTCTGCCTAAGGAAGCTACTGAAGATTAAATGGCAAGACAAGATTCCAGACACTGAAGTCCTAGAAAGAGCATCCATGCCCAGTATTCACACTCTACTGATGAAGAATCAGATTCGCTGGGCTGGTCACGTGACTCGCATGCCAGATCACAGGCTCCCTAAACGAATTTTTTACAGCGAACTGCGTTGTGGTAAACGCTCCCAAGGTGGCCAGAGGAAACGTTTTAAAGACACTCTGAAAATTTCACTGAATGCTTTTGGAATTCATCATGACACCTGGAAGGCTGCAGCCAGAGACCGAAATTCGTGGCGTGCATCATTGCGCAAAGGTGCAGTCATATGTGAGGCAACCAGGACTGCAAGAGCTGTGAAGAAAAGGCAGGACAGAAAAACCACTGCAAGAATTCCTCCTCCAGAGACGGCAAGCATTCTTTGTCCACATTGTCAAAGAACATTTCGAGCCAAAATAGGCCTAATCAGCCATCTTAGAACCCACGGCTCCACACCTTCAACCCCAATGGATGAAATGAATGGTCATCATCATTCTTGATGGACAAACAACAACAACATGTATGTATGTATGTATGTATGTATGTATGTATGTATGTATGTATGTATGTATGTATGTATGTATGTATGTATGTATGTATGTATGTATGTATGCATGCATGCATGTATGTATGCATGCATGCATGTATGTATGTATGTATGTATGTATGTATGTATGTATGTATGTATGTATGTATGTATGTATGTATGTATGTATGTATGTATGTATGTGTGTGTGTGTGTGTGTGTGTGTGTGTGTGTGTGTGTGTGTGTGTGTGTGTATGTATGTATGTATGTATGTATGTATGTATGTATGTATGTATGTATGTATGTATGTATGTATGTATGTATGTATGTATGTATGTATGTATGTATGTATGTATGTATGTATGTATGTATGTATGTATGTATGTATGTATGTATGTGTGTGTGTGTGTGTGTGTGTGTGTGTGTGTGTGTGTATGTATGTATGTATGTATGTATGTATGTATGTATGTATGTATGTATGTATGTATGTATGTATGTATGTATGTATGTATGTATGTATGTATGTATGTATGTATGTATGTATGTATGTATGTATGTATGTATGTATGTATGTATGTATGTATGTATTTATGTATGTATGTATGTATGTGTGTATGTATGTATGTATGTATGTGTGTATGTATGTAATAATTACCTTAGGTTGTCCTGTTATACTCAAAAGTAAGCATACAGCGCTAATATGTAAAATGTCGTATGGTTCAGGTCTCGAAACTCCAATCATAATTGAGAGACGAGACTGTCTGCTGGTGTCCACAACCATCGATTTTCCTGCATACTGCGCGTCATTATCGCTCAAGTTCAGCATATGAAATTCAAAATACCTTTTGACAGACAAGATTCCTCCACTGCACATGTAACAAAACATCGTCTGTCCATCATCGAGTCGAAGAAACTTGTGTTTAAGGTTCAGGCAGTGACCTTGTAGGTTTGAATCTGAACTTGAGCATGTTGTCTCAGTGAGGCGGTGATATTTGGGATCGCATGTTTTGGCCAGAGCTGTGACATTCGGCTGTATGTAGTCAATTCTACATTCGCTTCTGTCTAATTCTAGCGCCGATTTGAAAAGCTCCAAGTCTGAAGTAACGTGAAATAAGTTTTGATAATGATAACAGGACACAGTTAGTGTCCATGCGGTGACCACATAATCTGTTGTATCCTCTAGTATGATTGACTGATTGTCCCCTTGTATTGCTATACTGGCGTGTAAAAATCTGTTAATGATACTGTCAGTGAGATAACCATTACAGAGAGCGCAAAATTTATTTTTAAAGGTTATACCGTATTGTAAATCAGTGCACGGTGTCACATCCGCAAGTGAATCCGTGTTATAATCCACACATCGCTTGTACACACTAACACCGTTTCCCCTATCTTCGAATGGGTCCATGGGATTATAATTATAATATAATTCTTCATGTTCTATATTTTGTAGATATTCCTGGGAACAGTCAGATATTACATAGTAATGGCTTTTGGAACCCGGAAAGGCACTGCAGAAGAATCGTTCAGGCGAAGGGAGTTTCCTCGCTTGGGATACTTCAGAGTAACTCAGTGGTGTTGTTGTATTAAAGCTGAAATCAATGGTGGAATCAAACGATGGACAACATGTCCCATAAATGATGCATGTTGGATCACAGTCGCACTCGAAACACGATGGCACCTGACACTGGCGATCACTGACTTTAATAACGACTCCATTTTTGCAGACACGCCCACAATATCGCTTGTACAAATCTAGCCAGGTTTCTGAAGTAGAGTTCCAACGGATTCGCCCTTCATAAGTGGCAGTGCACTGAAGTATTACAATGCAACAGTACACAACAGTTGTCTTGTAACAAAATGGCATTATTCAATTGGTGAACAGTTGCAAATTTACTTTACTATAACAAAATCACTTCAGACGATATAAAGGATATATACTCAGTTATTATAAACGTTAGCAAAGCACATGAGACTTGCACATCTGAACGCAAGCTAGTGAAGTTGTAATAACATATATGCTGCTGCTGTATGTCTGCCCTTTAGTCAATGCCCTCACGTGATGTAATTACTGTTAACAAAGCACATGTTTACGATAATCTTATTTGTCATATCACCGAAAGACACGGATTGTTTTTTTTTTTACATTTGTACTACACAAATTGTTTTTCACATTTGGACTAAACAGATTGTGATTTACATTTGTACTATTATTTTGCAAACGGTTTACTATATAGGAAAACGTCACTCGCGATTCCCCAAACTTGACTCATGTTATTTAAACAAACATGGGGCTCATTTCCCAAATGACCTAATGCGCATTTCGACAGCTTGTGATATCTGCAGAGGCGGCGCCCAGCCAGGGTACCCGGGGGGAGGGGGGGGGGGATTCATTCATCATTATCATGTATGACGTCCTTTACAGACCGTCACATCCATCAAGGCTCGAGGATAAGATCCTCGATTCTTTGTTTAGTACTCCTGTCTCATGTATTTTCCTGAACGTAATCTATTCTATGTTATGTGTCCATCTTCGCGCTAGTCTACCTCCGTCTCTTCTTCCTGGGATCATTATTGGATAACTGTCTGTCCTAACTCCTGACGCGTTAAATATGACCAAAGTAGCCCAGTGTCCGAGACGTGATACTGTTTGTCCAATTCCAATTCCAATTCCAATTTTCAAAACAAAAATTCCAAATTCGGCCTCGTTCAACCTGCTTCCTCAGCTGTATTTTATTATTGAGGTCAGAGGTTTTTGTGGGTTCATTCGCCTTAATTCTTGTGCGCTCTTACGAGTAAGTCCTATCTTGGACTGGTTATGTAGCGTTTGAGTCTGTGACGTCACTTTGGGGATCGGTAGGCGGCTGTCCTTTGTGCCTGTCTCCTGTTGTGATTTCCTTTGTTGGTGTAGGCTCCTGGCTCGTCTGGCTTGACTGGTTGCAGTCCTTATAAGGACTCTTTGATTGATGTTTCGTTATCTTTCGTTTTATTGTGAGTTTGTGTCACCTTCTCGTAGTTGCTGTGGTATTCTTCCTCCATTTGTTTCAAAGTGAGTTGCATTTCCATTTGAAATTTATCTTTCCATGTGTCGATATCATTTTCGTATTGTTCGCATCGTAGTCTAGCTTGCCTTTCCCTTTCTTCGTAGTCAGCTTCATATATTTTTCCCCCTCTTCCATAGAGGTATCTTAGCTGGACTACTGGCTTCTGCTTGCTGTTTCTGATTGGTCTGTGGCTTGGCTCCATCATGCGTCTTTTTGGCTTCTTTTTTGTGAATTGTCTTCATCAGTTTTTCGATGTTTTTTTTTTTTTTTTTGGTGCTTCACCTTGCTTTATCTAATCTGTTGGTTTGCACTGGTGCTACGTCCTTTGGGCGATCAGTAGTTCTCTTTCAGTCTTGATCATTTGTAGGATTTCTTCATTTTCTTCGTTTTCCTTCTTCATCTTAGCCATGTGCTCCATCTCTTGTTTGATGTTGTGCTAGATCTCTTTAATGTTTATATGAAAATATGAATATGAAATATGAATTTCATCTCTTTCTCGTTTATGTGTATGTGTTTTGTATATGTGTGTATGTATGTGTGCGTGCTCGTGTATGTATGTGTATATGTTTGTGTGTGTAAGTGTACATGCATGCAGTATATGCGAGGGAGTGTGTATTCATGTGCTATGTGAGTACGTATGCGTAAGTATGTGTATGCGGGTGTGGATGTGTGTAGGTGTATGTATGTGCGTGGGTATATGTGTATATTTGCGTGTGTATGTTGTTTGTGGGTGTGTGTGTGTGTAGTGTGTGGGTGTGAGACGAGAGAGAGAGAGAGAGAGAGAGAGAGAGAGAGAGAGAGAGAGAGAGAGAGAGAGAGAGAGAGTTGAGCGCACGCATGGCATCTAACATGCTATTCCTTATTTTTTGTGTATTCTCATTTTCATATTATCATTTTGAATGCCACTTGATTTTAACATGCATAGAATGAACACATGTAAATTACTGTAGAGTGAGTGAGAGAGTTAGTGAGTGAGAGAGAGTGAATGAGTGTGAGAGTGTATGTATGTCTAAGAGAGAGAGAGAGAGAGAGAGAGAGAGAGAGAGAGAGAGAGAGAGAGAGAGAGAGAGAGAGAGAGAGAGAGAGAGTTGAGCACACGAATGTCATGTAATCATATTCCGAGGTATCATTTTGTATGCCACTTGATTTTATCATGTATAATATAATCGCATGCACACTACTGTAGAGTGAGTGAGAGAGTTAGTGAGTGTGAGTGAGTAAGGGAGTGTGAGTGTGTGTGTGTGTGTGTGTGTATATATATATATATATATATATATATATATAAGTGTGTGTGTGTGTGAAGAGAGAGAGATAGAGAGCGAGAGAGAGAGAGAAGAGAGAGAGAGAGAGAGAGAGAGAGAGAGAGAGAGAGAGAGAGAGAGAGAGAGAGAGAGAGAGAGTTGAATTGCATCACTAATTTTTAAGTTACAAAATGTATATGTTCAATTTTTCTCCATTTTCTGTACAATTTTTGCGACAATGCTCACGACAATCGTCACTGTATGTGTGTGTAAAATGTGGGAATTTGATCATAATAGTAGGTTGGGGGATGGGGGGGGGGAGGGGGGGTGGATTCGTGATGTGTGTGGGTGGGTTCAGGATGTGTGGGTGGGCGGGGTGAGATTGTGTGGGTGGGTGCAGGATTTGTTTGTGGGTACGTGTGGGATGTATGGGTTGGCGGGGATATGTGTGTGTGGGTGGGGATGTGTGTTTGGCTAGGTGGTTGTGGGTGAGTGGGTGGAGGAGGATATGTGGGTGGATGATTGTTAGTGGGTTATGGGATGGGTAGGGGATATATGTGTGGGTGGTGAGATGTGGGTGTGGGGGATATGTGGTGGGTGGGGGATGTGTGCAGGTGGGGTGGTTGTGGGTTTGTGGATGTGTGTGTGTGGGTAAGGGGTGTGTATTGGTGTGGGATGTTTGAAGGATGGGTGGGGAGTGTGTGTGTGTGTGTGTGTGTGGGTGAAAGATGTGTGACTGAATGTGTGTAGGGGTGTGGGGATGTGTGTGGGTTGGGGGAGGAGTGCGTGATGGGTGTGGGTGATGGATTTGGGGATGTGTGTGTGGGTAGGGGATATGTCTGTCTGGGTGGGGTGTGTGTGGCTGGATGGAGGATGTATGTGTGGGTAGTGAGGGTGATTATAGTTTGGGGATGTGTGGATGGGTAGGGGATGTATGGGGAGATGTGTGTGTGGGTGAGGGATGTGTCTTTGGGATGTGTGTGGGTGTGGTGTTGTGTGGGAGGGGAGATGGGTGTGGATAAAGGATGTGTGTTAGGGTGGGTGGGTGCGGGTGTGGTTGGGTGTACGTGTGGGTGAAGGATGTGTGTGAGGGTGGGGGATGTGTGTTTAGATGTGTGATTGAGGTGTGTGAGTGTGGGTGGGTGGATAGGAGATGTATGTGTTGATGAGTGGGTTATGGATGTGTGGGTGTTAGTGGTTAAGTGATAAGTACTTGTGTCTAGGGATGTGTGAGGGGATGAGTGTATGGGTTGGGGATGAGTGTGTGGGTTGTGTGTGCGTGGATGGGAGGTGTTTGTGAATGAGGGATGTTTTGGTGGGTGGGGATGTGTGTGAGGGATGTGTGTATGGGTGGGGAAATTGTGTGTGGGATGGGATGTGTGTGTATATGGGTAGGGGTTGTGGTAAAGGGATGTGTGGCTGGGGGATGGAGGATGTGTGGGTGGGTGATTGTATATAAGTAAGGGTGTGTGGTTAAGGGATGTTTGGTTGGGGGATGGGTGGGTAGAGGATGTGTGGGTGGATGAGAGTGTGTGTGTGTGTAGGTTAAGAGATGGTGGGGGATGTTTGTAGAGGTGGGCTCGGGATCTGTGAGTGGGCTGGGGAAGATGGGAGATTATGTGGGTGGGTGCAGAATTTGTGTGTGGGTAGGTGAGGGATATGTGAGTTGGCGAGGAGATGTGTGTTTGCGTGGGGGATGTGTGACTGAGGAATGAGTGTTTGGCTGGGTGGTTGGAGGTGTGTGGGTGGAGGAGGATATGTGGGTGAGTGATTGTTGGTGGGTAATGGGACGGGTAGAGGATATGTGATTATGTGTGTGGTTGGGTTGGGGGTTGGAGTGAATGGGGGATGTGTGGGTGGGTGGTGGATGTGTCTCATAACATAGTAATATGCATTGTTTATGTTTACAAAATTCATGTGATAATGTTTTTTCCTATGCACTGTTGATGAAAGAAAGATGAGTGATTGGAAGGGCCGAATGTAAGACGTTCCTGCCTGCCCAATTTGTTAAGTAGATGTATTATGGGGCTTTGGGGCCAAAAGGGTCGGGGCACCACAGGAGCGCCAAAACAACAGCCCCCTAGGGATCCAACCCCCGGGGCCCCGCCCCCCTAGGCCCCGGGGCGCCATCCTCCCGGAGCGCTACTTAGAGCTATAGTATGTATGGGGTACACACCATGGATACACATCAGTGGTTAAAAGCGAATCCAACACGACAGCGTATGTACTGTTGGAGGAATGTCGAAGGAGAGTGGACCCACTACCACCCCCCAGGGGTTTGGTGCAACTACCAAAGATTTGAAGAGTCGCGCAGGGGACGTCGTCGTATTATAATGCACCACCGCAAGTGAATCAGAGCTACAACCTCCCAGGGTATATCAAGATGAATGGTTGTGAGTGGCTCAAACTCGGCACAGAACTACGCTGCGGTCGGTCTTGTGTTGGTCTTTTCTGTTCAAGGCACAATGCACAGGCGAAGCGGGGCGCGACCATAGAAGAGTGTATATTATGTGAGAGGGGGGTTAAGCGTCCTTATGAGATGTGCGAGCGTTGTACGCTAGATGCCTTCCATAGGATGATTTGGAAGTTTGAGAGAAAGACCAACATCAAGCTGCGTCCATATAAAGGTATGAAGCTGGATACCCAACCGGATTGTGTTTTAGAGACATGCCTACTTGCCAGTGGTTCAAGAGCCCCACAACATTTTGTGGAAAGCCCTCAAGACGACGCTTTTGTGACTATCATCTCCGGATCATACAACGCCAAGGCAGAAGAATAAGTGGGGGAACTATAATCATTCATACTCCTTGGGGTTGGAGGTCCTTAGGAGTTCCACCAGACTGTTTGGAAACAATCGCTGAGGAGGATGTGCAGAACGGGTGAATGTCTAGCCTGTCAATTTGAAGCTGACTGGGATAGTGAACCGTGGAGCAGCGATGTATCGGTGGCTGCACGATGTATGGTTCTGCAATATACCTTTTCGCTCTGGATAAAACCAAACTTGCGCGCCAGTCAACACACTTCCACTTAAAACGATCACACCGGAAGTAGCGTGACTGAATGGAGCAAGCGTGATCGTTTTGTTTCTGTGTGACAAGTTTTATGAGCCGCGCGAGCGGGACAATTTTTTCTCGCTAAGAAAATTGCGCGGCCCAGATACTCGAGTGGAGTTCAGAATTAGAGACTAGCGCATCAAAGTTAAAATGAAGAATTGTAAGTGGCTTGTGCATGAAGGGGCCTCGATCCGGTGCGATCGCAGGTGCCGCGGCGAGTTCTGCTACAAACACCTCCAACTATTTAAAAAGGGTAGGAATGTGTTTGGGTGCACTATCTGTAATACAGTAGTACAGCAACCGTTCGATATGTGCCACACTTGTGATAGTGAACTAGCTGAGCGCTATGTGGCTCTGACAAGAGATTTGCCAGTAGACGATCCCTTGGAGAAATTCATCGAGGTGAAAGAGGCTATGAAAAAAGAGCGCGCTATCTAGCGGGCTATCTAGCAGGTGGGCTTCTGGCTGGTGGGGTGAAGTCAGTAAGCTCTTTTTTCTGGTGCAAGTCGGCAGAAACTTTGCGTCGAATTTCAGCTTGCTGTTGTCGAAATTTCACTGATTCATTCAGAATTAATTTAAATTCCGCATCAGAAATTTCCTGGTCCTGCAAGGCCGCCGAGACAAGATCGGAGATTGTTGAAAGTTTCGATTCAACCAAAATCCTGATTTCGTCATGCTTCTTGGCTTTAAGTGCACATCTGCGGGTCACCAACTTGCCGGCCGCCCCCAATAGCCCACATACGAGAGCGCCTATCTCTAGGCCGAAGACGACTGGGACTGCAATGGCTGTTGACAGAAGCCCCACACTCACCGTAAGCAGTGCTGTATCAATCCCATCCAAGACATTCACAATCCGATGGTACTTCTTATACAACAGAGACCGTTTTTCATGCTCTGCCTCCAAGCTCTTCTGTAGTCTAGTGATCTCTTGAAGACGAAAGGTCTGGTCGGGCGCCATTGTATAGTAGTGCACCTATATATTCAATTCGTTGTTATACGTTTTGATTCCTCCTCACTGATAAATTGTGTAGTATACAAAAACTTGATAAGATGAATCCAAGGTGATACATAAAAATTTCCTAAATCGATTTTATCAATTTTTTTAACCTCAACCGCAGGATCTGTCACACGCACTATTGGCCCACCATCCACAATATTAATAACAATCCACACCACTACTGAAGCCTTCTGAGATTTTACCTCAAAACCTTTCATAACCTCCCCCCAATTTGTAAATGGCCCCCCTGTAAGATAGAGCTTGAAATATATACTACTTCCAGTTCTGGGGGGGGGGGGGGGGAAGATAAAAGGGGGTGAAATCTGCTCACCTGCTACCAAAGAAAGGGAGTAAACGGCATTGTCACCTTTAAGAGTTAAGTCACTAATCACAACATCAATAAGTACCCTACCAACTTCCACAACCTCAAGCCTATACGGTTGAGTCCCCATGTTTGTAAGGTAGCTGAATTTATTATTCAACATCCCAATATAGGGATTTTTTACCTCAAACCATAACATCCAGTCGGGAGGTCCCATTCGACTGTCTACATACTCCTTTGCAGTTTTGAAAAGTTCGGTCAAGCGCTTCACGAGTGTGTCCTCAAACGCCTTCGTGGCGTCTTGAACCCATACCACTGCACGTTTTGTAAGCTCAACATCGTATGTCTTTGCCGTGTCTTTGACGCGCCCATCTACATATTTTTTTGTGGCCGCCTCATTATCTGCTGTAGGGTCTGGGAGACTAGTGATATGGTTACCATGCATATCGAGGACACCAGACAAGGCATCACTACTAAGTTGAAGATAATCTTTCAAACCAGCATCAACATATGTCTTTGTAGCCATACCTTGGGTGCGCTCATCTATCACCCACTTAACACCCACATCTACATATACCTTCGTAGCCGCCCCCTGATCAGTTGTTGGGTCTGCTAAATTAGTGATGAGATGTTTTTGCATATCAAGATCCCCAGACAAGGCACCACCACTAAGTTTAAGATAGGGGAGCTCACCAATAGAGTCCCTAATTACTTTATCCTGAGTATCAACATAAGCCTTCGTAGCTAAATCTTTAGTACCCTCCTCCACCTTCTGCTTTATGGAACTCTCCAGCTGAGCTTTATCTGCTTCAACCTTCGTCTGTATCTCCTGAGCGCGCACAGTCACCATCTTCCTCAAGAGCCGCTGCGCCTCCACATCACGAAAATCAACATATTTTTTAGTGGTCGCATCTTGCTCCCCAGTGGGCTCCCCCACACTAGTGAGACGAAACCCACCCATGGATAGTATACCTTGCATAGTGTCCCCATACTTGCGCACAAGCCCAGCCCGGCTGAGCTGTACAACAGTCCCAGCCTCTCCGCCGCACTTTCCAACAGACATGGTCTATACCATACGCAGTACTATGTCTTCAAATTGCTGCCCGCCCGCCAGCCCACGAAGCACATGAAGACATAAATGACCACAGATCACGTCGTCTGCCCTCTGCAACTGAAAAGTCTGGGTGCGCACGGGGCACCCTAGATAATCCAGGATCTCCTGGGGCGGGTCAAGCCCGAAACTATCGAAGTAAACCGCCATAGGCCCCGCCCTGTAATAAGCCACCCAGTGGGTCCCCTCACCCTCTGATGAGTCTAGATTGACAATCCCACATTCCGGGCTGTGTAGAGCTGCGGGAAGACCATCGCGCATAAACACACCGCGGAAGTGGGGTATATCCTTAGCCGCCTTCTCAATATCAAAGTTGCTTAATGCTTCTTTTTTTTTCATCCCCTTACCTCTAGCGAGGTACACACCCTTACCCCCCCCCCACCCCAAGCATGTCCCTAAGACCAGGTTGGTTGGCCAACACCAACTTCAAAATATCCTCTCCTAAACCCCCCAGCTTAGGCCGCCCGGCCAGCGCCAACTTCATAACATCCTCCCCGAAACCCTGACCCTTCCTCGCGCGGCCAACTTGCTCAATACTGCGAGACACACCACCCACTTCACGCATCACCCTACCCAAAAGGTTATCACCAAAACCCCGACCCTCCATCGCCCGGTTATGACGAGCCTGATCAACTGCCTGTGCCACACCAGCAGCTCCACCCATCAAGCCCCCCAGACCACCCAGCCAGGGGAGCGCCTTAGCCAAGAGAGGGATCACAGCCCCCAAGGCGGGGAAAAACCCACCCACCTTAACCATCTTTTTGATCTGGCTCTTCGAGAAGGCCAGCTCAGCCCCAGAACCCGCAGCCACATTCTTCTTAATGTGGTTAATCTGACGCTGGGTCAGGCCGACTTTATCAACACCGTGCAGCTGCCCCACACCCAGGCGTAGGGTGGCACCAGTGCCGTCTTTCGCCGCCTTGACCAACGTCTCTTTCTGCCCCGGAGAGAGGCTCAGCCCATATGATACCAACGCCATAGTCATTTCACTATATCTCTAGTGTTTAATTCAAGACTGTAGTAAACTTCCTACCGTCAGATTCTAAGAACAGAGACTTATCTGCAATGACCACCGCGAAAGCCTTGGTGTCTGCAGGCACAGCAACATCAAATACCACCTTGAGGGTGATAGCCTGAACAGCGTTCTTAATGGCTTCAGACTGGGCGCGCATATCAATAACATGTATGGGGTAGAGCGCCACGAAATCCATAGGACTCACCAAGTTGGACGACTCCCGAGCTGTAATACCATAGAACGCCTCCTTGAAGTCGGCAAAAGCTTTGTAAGCCCGAGAGGTTTTATACTCTGCGAAGTCGATGTTCATATCCACTAGCGGATAGCGCGCGCTGTTGATCAGGGCGTGAATATTCTTCACCTTCACATGATCAAATACGGCACTGTTCTTCACCTGGTCATTTTCACGACCTGTTTGAAAAGCCACCAGGATCCACCGAGGTTTCTCTGTTTGGGATTTAACCCCCAACTGCCAGGTGAAGGATGTGGACTGCGGCACCGCCAAGCTATCACACTGTAAGGCGCGGAAAGCCACAGGCACCCTAACCTTATTCTCTATCAGGGTCATGAGCGAGCTCATATAGCTCAGAGAGGGTATAACATGAGGCATCATCCAGGCGATCTTGGACAGTTCGATTTTACCCTCAGGCACCGCCGCCGCACGATGGATGGTATGGGCATCACTCTGACGATCTAACAGTAGGGACTGCTTAACACCATAGAGCACCTTCTCATAATCATTACAAAACCCAAAGAAATATTTGAGTGGAACACAGAAACTGAAGTTGCCCGGCGTTGTAGGTTTACCCATCATGATAAGCCGCCGCCTTTCCCAAACGGAATTCCCCGCCGCAGCCGCCCCCACATCAGAGTCCTTATACCAGCCCATATTGAGGCCTTCACCCCATGCAAAGTCCTCCCCACACGATAGAAGAGTCATCATGGTGGTGGCCTGCCCCGGATATGACACATCATCGATGGTGTTATTGTTAAGTTGGTAACGCATTTTGCCAAACATGAACGCAACAGCATTGTTAACCAAAGCCACCTGACTATTCGCATCATAGGGAGCATCTCCAACAGCCTTGAGCTTGCCTTCTACTAGAAGATAGCTCTTGGAGGGGAGTGTGAAGGCATCCTGAGCGTGTATATCAATTTGGATGGTGTTATTCTGGTTGAGGGCAGCTGGGTTCTGTGACTCATACTCCCGATACTCAAAGGATTCAATACCCTCATCGATATGCACAGGCTCGGAAATTTCAAGCATGGAAGTGCGTTGCTCATCCATGGTGATATTATAAACGTCTAGACTTATCTCTAATTGTCTTGAAACCTCCACCCCGGCTGGCGATATCCAACGCCTCCAGACTGGGCAGGACATTGGGCTGGACAGTGGGCTGGACAGCGAGCTGCTTTAAAACCTCAGCGCTCTTAGCTGTGAGTTCCCTCTTCAGCTGGGGCGGCAAAGGCCTGAGCGCGTCCACCAGCTTCTTGGCAGCCGCGCCTGCGGAGGCCACAGACTCCGTCGTCTTGGCCACATTCCTAACTAAGGGGCTGCCAACAAATTTGGCAACTTTACTGACGGCACTGGGTATCACCTTAGCACCTGAAGAGACCAGACTTCCAACCGCCCGAGCTGCCGAGCCCAACCAATCGAACATCCCCCCACCTACCCGTCTCCGATGTCTTGGGAAAACATACATGGTTACACACTGCGAATATGTAGCCTTATAGTTATTTGCTCGCCTCTAAAGTTTAATTGTGCACCATCTTGGTCAGTCAACCAGACGCGTATGCTGTGTATACTACCAGCTTGGGTGATAGGGAGGTAGACGGCAGTTCTGGGAGACTCTAAGATCTTATAGCCGGGGCACACGTTGGGGAAGAATGAGTAGATGGTGGGGTGGGATCCCCCACCGAGGTAAGACCCACTCACCACATTGCAATTGACCAGAATGCTATTCACATGGAAGATGTCAATTGGTTTCTCCCCTTCTTTATAGCCCTTAGTCAGTATTTGTGGGTCGAACCCCAGTATTTTGCGCAAAGACGAAGCACCCATATCAACCTCATAGTCTGGGTTGGTTATCTTTACAAAAGCTCGAAGGGTTGAGGGGTTGGGTCCTATGGTAATGTAATACTTCTCCTCGGCCTTCTCATCCCAATCCTTGACCTCCTCCATCTTTCTTTGAATCTCTCTATTGATCTGGGCGAGCTCATAAGCCCCCTCTTCTATAGTGATGGTTTTCCACTCCTTCTTCTCCACACGGTAGACGAAAGTATTGTTGGTGGAGTTAACATTGCTGATGGAGTTGTAGGTCTCTAGATTAAGCAAGGCCAGCTCGTATGACTTCTGGGGGTCAAGGTACAGCGCTGGGGAGTAGTAGGTTGTCCAGTCGCTTTTATCCGACGTTACCACCCGGGACATATTCTCCTTCGGCGCGAGTCGCACCTCCATCGCGGCGAGCCGGTCGCGGATGTCCTTCAACACTTGAAGCTCCATGTTTAATGAATGAAGATTCTTCTGTTCAACTTGATGACCTGCTCCGTAGAGATCACTCCACTGCGCATAAGCTCATCCAATATCGCAGATATTTCTGTGTCAACACCTGTATTCCCCGCCTCCTTTGAGGCCACTAACAAGGCTAGGCCCTCCACCAGAGTGTTGGGGTCGTTGTAGTATAATACACCACTACCTCGGATTAGTCCGTATTTTTTTCCCTTTTTGCTATAGACTGGTATTTTGGCAAGTTGGGCCAGCCGGCTAAATGTCTCAACAGCTTGTGGGGTGTATTGCTTTGCTTTGATGAATCGCTTGGTTAGGAGATCGTACAGCGTCTCATCTGCTGGAGCTGACAATACTAGGGTGTCCCCATCAAAAGTTTGCAGCCGGCCCGCGGCCAGAGCTGCTGGATCAATAGTTAGGGTGCCGAATTTGCCTCCTCGGAGTTTCAGCCCTTCCCCACGGGCAATAACTCCTTGTCGTTTATGTAATATAAGTTTAAGACGGTCCCTAAATAACTGTATGTTCTCAATCTCATAATTTAAATCTCCCAGTTCCTCCTGTGTGATACCCCTCTTCTTCTTCCTCCCCCCGAGCGTGTGTGAATTAAGTTTTGCGGACTTGTCAAGAAGCTTTTGAATGTCTACATCTGATGTATTGATGAGTGCACTAGGCTTTGGGAAGTCGTATTTGTTAAGAACTTCCTCATCTATGTCCTGATCCATGTCAATTATAATAGCTTCTGGAGGAGTCACTGGGGCTATGGCCTCCTCTGCTCTGGCCTCCTCTGCTCTGGCCTCCTCCAGGGCTCTGGCTCTGTCCTCAATGGCCCTGTTCAATGCCACAATGGCCTGAGCTAGCTCGTTAGCTTGTTTGTTTGTTCGTATAGCCAATGCACTGGTCTGTTTGTCTGCTATTTTAGCCAATTCACCGGTCTGAGTTTTGATGATTTGGCTTATTGCCCCTGTTTGTTGTGCTGACCTATCTGCTACAGTTTTAGTAATTGGTGTGAAGAGTTTGGCTGCCTCCTGCTGTAAATCTGCTTCCCCCACCCTCTCCGCCAGAAACCGCTGCTTCAGACGGTCCCGACGCGCTAGATAATCCTTCACAAAAGCGTTACGCTTTGCTTGGTTAGTCACATCAGCCCACATGTTGTTGCTATCGCAATGACATATATATCTAAATAGAAGACTTTGGGATATAGAACCGATCGAACCCACATCGGTATTTGCCATCGTGGGCCTTGCTGGTCAGGTCGATTACTGCGAAACCGTAAGGTTTGCTAGTGCACTCTGTGAAGAACTCCCGGAATTCATCAAAGGGCATATCACCACCAACATAGGAGTCGTGGATGGCACGCATGTTCTTCGTGTCTTGGTTGAAGATCACCAATAGATTGGCATTGTCACGGATGGCCTGCTTGGGAATTCTGAAGAAGCTCTGGGTTAGGTAGAATGTGTCGGCACCGCCGTGCCGGCCCTGGCAGAAGTACTTCTCGATCGGCCCCTGCTTCTCCAGCATGACATCATCAAAGACCATGACAGCTCTCTCTTCAGGGTTCAGGTCCTCGACGGGGATGATGTCTTCGGCTGAGCTATGACAGGAGGCAATATTTTGCCCCGCAACCTGCCCAACAGACTCGGCCCAATCCTGGAGGAACTGGTACTTGTCCTGCCCCAAAGACTTCGAGTACAGGTGCAATCGGTCATAGTTTAGGTAGCCCGGCTTCAGTAGTAGGTTGAGCATCATGTTTGTTTTTCCGCACCCCGATGGCCCACACACAACACAACGAATGGTGTCCGGCAGCAGCCAGTGGTGATGGTGGCGGGCTTTGTCCTCAAGATCGAAGTTGGTTATCTCCATTTTAAATATATACACATTTGCAATATCTTCAATATGTATTGCCTGCGCTGTAAGAAGCAGACTCCTACGCTGGAGGAGTCGGAGGTTGTGCTGAAAAATCGTCGAATAACCAAGCGCGGTCTCTGTGAAGTTTGTGGTGCTAAGAAGAGCCAGATTGTTGGTATGGGGCTCCTCAACAAAGCACTGAATATGTTGCCTTTGCCTGAGCTGCATATGAGGCTGCCCGAGGGCGTCAGCTCTGAGGATGTTCCTGGAGGCTCGTTCCAGAATACAGGGAAATATAGCTACTGCGGCCCTTTCACTAAACTAGATAAGCGGATGGCCCAAGGCTATGAGGGGACCAACACACTCGACCGCGCCTGCAAGGCTCACGACATTGCTTATGCGGCTCACAGCGATACAGCTAACCGCAACGTTGCTGATGATGTCCTAGCCGCGGCGGCTGAAAATATTGCAGCGTCTGGTGGTGCCCCCGACTGGGAGAGTCGCGATGCCCGCATAGTCTCGGCCCTGATGTCTGCCAAGAGCCGCTTTGGTATGGGCGCGCCCTCGTTTTGAATATATAGACATCTGTAGTATATCAATATGTATTGTTTTCGGTGTAAGAGACAGACCCCCACTAAGGGTGGGACGATTAGCAGGATGAAGAATGGACGGTCGGTTAAGCGTGACACCTGCATTGTGTGTGGTGGAAGGAAGAGTCAGATTGTTAGTGGGAAAGGACTCATCCTGGGGCCCAACTCACCAATCAAGGACATCCCCGTCTTGGGCTCCCTCTTGGGGTGGTTGTTATAGAGATATATGATATGGCCTTACAATAATGGAGCGTGTTTACTACAGCCCGCAAGGTTATTGGAAAGGGCATTCAGCTGTGAAGAAGCTGGCCGCGGCAGCTAAGGTCAGTGAGACTGTGGCTAGGGAGTGGCTTCAGAAGCAGGCTATCTGGCAAATCTACCTGCCACGACCTCGTTATATTCCACGACCCCACATCGCCTAGTCCACACCGAATGCTGTCCATCAGGCAGATCTTTTGTTTCTCCCACATGATCGCGTTGGTTCTGGCCGCACGGCCAGGATCTATAGGTATGCCTTGACGGTGGTTGATGTTGCCTCACGCTACAAGGAGGCTGAGCCGCTAACAGATAAGAGTAGCGACGCGGTCGCATCAGCACTTGAGTGGATCTATAAACGTGGGCCGCTCAGATGGCCTAATCTTTTGCAGATTGACCCTGGGCGGGAGTTTATGGGTGCCGTCAGTCAGTTGGTGGCTAAGCATAAGACACAGGTACGCCGTGGGCAGGCAGGGAACCATCGTCAGCAGGCCATTGTCGAGCGGTTCAACCGCACTCTGGCAGAGAGACTGTTCTTGGCCCAATATGCCGAGGAGTTGTTACTCGCTGCCCGAGGCTCAGATGAACGGTCGGTCGAATGGGTGAGAGCTCTACCCCAGGTAGTCGCTGCGATCAATAATGAGGTGACGCGTTTGACTGGTAGAAAGCCAGCTGAGGCAATTAAGGATTCGTCCGTCTCCCACGCTCCAGCCGCGCCAGCCCGCCGCGCTATCGGGCGTAAGGAACCTTTGATTCCAGCCGACTCGCAGGTCAGGTATCTCTATTCGGCGGGCGAGCTTGAAGGGGGCCAGCGTCGGGCCACTGATCCTACATGGTCGCTGACCTTGCACAAGATTAGTCATATCACCCAGCAAGAGGGGCAGCCCACTCTTTACTATCTGGTGGATGGGCCGGCTCGTGGTTTTGTGCGCGAGGAGCTGCTCGTTGTCTCCCCAGACACGCAGCTACCCCCTAGCAGGATTCTAGGTAGCCGTAGGCCCTAGTGTTGATACCATCAGCACAAATCCACTTTTTCGTGTCCATGGGGCTCAGAGATGTTTTGTTCATCTCATAAACTCCTATCTGGTGGCCCTTGCTTCGTATGGCCACCTGTGTATGCTTGTATTCCCGCTGACTGAACAGGCTGTCCTTGTAGTGTTCGTGTCTGAGGTCCTTCTTCACAACTGTCCGAGCCACTCCTTTAGCTTTCTTAATGTTGATGGTCTCCTCTAGGATTGAGTACATCTTTGGTCTGAGACCGACGAACTCGGCTATCGGACGACCATTGCACTCGTCTTTGAATTTACCGACCACCTTTTTATTCGCAGTCGAATGGTTGGGGTGGTCACGTGGATAATCTGAGAAGTCGTACCAGTCGGGGTGAGCCTTCATGTCCGCGTACACGTCCTCAATCTCCACCTGAAGTAGAAGAGAGTCAGTATCTGTGTAGCTGAGCTGGAGTCTATTACCGTATTGGGGTTTAAGCCGGTTATACCAGAAGTCGTACATGAGGTGCTTGGATAGGTCCAGGATGGCCTGCCCACAATAGACGGGTTTATTCAGCTGGACCTTGTTCTTGATGCTGTGCACCGCCACCAGTCCACCATCGAAGATTCTACACGATTCGTAGTTGGGGCTGGCGATTAATTTTCGGAGTCGGTCAGTCTCGGTGCCTCTGACAAGATTGACTCTGATACGCTTGCGAACATTCTCCATACTCTTCCCAAAGACGGCATTGTTCATCAGCTTAAAGAAGTCCTTCTCAAATTCCGATTTGGCTTGGGCTCGTAGAGAGGTGTTCATCTCTATGTAGGGCTTCATCCATTGGGACTGACTGAACTTGATGGCTCGGTGGATCTGGGTGACCTCTAGACCGAGGCTGTGATAGAGTTTGAGATTGCGGTAGTGGACGACGTATCGCTCCTTGTTGTGGAGGTGAGGTACCAGCTTTGTTTGCTCCGTGAACTTACCCCCCAGTTTGTTCTGGAGCTCGCGCTGATAGCTGCTCAACCAGGCCTCTGGGACGGTCATGGTTTCTGGAGCTAGCGGATAGTCGCTGTGGGCTTCATGTAGATGCGCTGGGTACTTCATATCAACCTCAACAAGCCATCCCTCTGGGGCGTTGTCGGGGGTGTTGAGTACCTCCTCAAGAGTTGGATTGGCCCATTGGAACCCACCGGTGGGGAGGTATTCCATCATAGCCCACCCATACAAGTTATTTGCATCGAGGTACATGATCCATGAATTGGGTGTTGTGGGGTCATAGTCTGAAGTCTTGGGGTTGTTGGCCTTGGCATACCGCTTGGAGACCATGGCCACACCCCCTCGGAGACCCTTCTCAAAGAGGAGGTGCATATCCAAGTCGGTTAGGAGCTCGAGTTGCACCTTCGTCTTTTTTAGGAGTGCGTCCCATGCCAGGCCGGGTGCACTGATGTAGTGGGCTGGGTCGAGCTGATATACCTCCATACAGGTGTCTCGGAATGCCTCGAACATATCAGCCAACAGACCGACGTCTGTTTTCAGGTATAGGTCATGGTAGCCTCCGAGTGTTTTGCAATCGAGCTCCTGCCACACTTTCTGGGCGTGGGCATAGTCAGAGTCACTGATTCCTTCTCGGGTGAGCTTGCTGTAGAATGCCTCTTTGGGTGGTAGGCGGTCCTCTGCAAAGCGCTCGAAGCTGTCCATTTATTCGTAGGGTTATACACCCTTACGGAGAAGGAGATGTGACTGGCTCTGGCTTAGCGTGGTTCTGAACTTGCTCATTAAGACAGCCCAGGGGGTGTGCTTCTCAGTGTTGCACGTCTCACATCTTGAGATTATGTCGTTGCCTCTACGTGTCAGAGCCATTGATTTACCGCAGTGTGTCAGCTCGCTGAGGTTCCCTACCAGGGTGTCTAGAGAGCTATTCATGAACTGTAGGCTGTCAATGAATTGCAGCTGACCGATGGTGAAGGAGGCGTACTTCTCTATGGTGTTTGGTATGCAGGTGATTGTTGTGTTGTCTACTTGTTTGGTTTGCCTTTGGCCGTTTTTCTTCTTCTTGTAGACTGTTCTTTTTCCCCAGTCCAGACGGCCGGCCGCTTGCATGATGATGTGGGAGTCGTATCCTCTGAGGTTGTGAAAGACTACAGGTATCCTCAGCTTGTCTCTATTGATGCGCCATGCTAGATTACAGACATTGTGGGCAGCGCCCCGGTATTTGCCTGTAATATGGCAGTGGTCTCTCACCTTGTCCTCCTCCAGTGGCTCTTTACAGATGTGGCAGGTTGTGGCGGAGGCAAAGTCTTCACGGTCTTTTTGCCCCAGCACCATCAGAGCCGGCCGCTGTAACTTGTGGTGGATGGTGGCCTGCTCTTGTCCCAAGCGTTTGAGGAATTCATCGGCAGCATCCTCCCCCCGATATATGACAGGGTTTGTGGTGAGGCCGTCGCAGCGTACAATGGTGTAGCCGAAGCCGCAGGGGGGCTGCTGGGCAAGTTGTCGCGTGTTGCTCTGGCTTGGATCCATTGCCGCGCCATGTACAGGAACGTTCAACGTCTCAAAGTCTGCGTATATGATGTATGGCGCCCTCATCTGTTTCTGGAGGGCCTTGAAATTCATCTTTCCCTCTTTAGGCATGACATTCACCTGACAAGCTGTGTTGATGCCTTGACAGAGTGGCTCATGTAGGTCCAGGGTTTCCTGAGAGGAGTGTATGTGGAGACAATTGAGACATGGATACTTCTTACCCTTGTGTTTGCTGTTTCCATATAGAAGCCGCCCCACATCCTTGACCCAGACATAGTGCCTATTCTCATCCTTACACAGGAGCAAGAGGTTGATTTGGGTGCGCTGGAGTGTGTTGGTTCGGAGTATGGTTGGTCCTTTGTTCCACCCAAAGACTCTGATGGTTATGGTGGGATTCTGGTTTTCAAACTTAGCAATGCTGGTCTGCTGCACTGGGAACTCGATTCCTTCAAAGTTTAGCTCTCCCAGGTGGGCGCTATAATTGTTGAGCCTATCAGGATGCTCTCCATGCGCTACTGGGTAGAGCGCTGAGAGTATGGCCCATTCAAAGCAGCGGTTGTCCTCATTCTTCACATTCACAACACTGCGTGGTGGGATGAAGCTGGGGGTCGCGAAGTAGCTAGAGCCTCGGAATGGTTGGTATTTTGCGATGTAGAGGTCGAGCTGCACACACTCATCATAGGCCCAATCCGAACCCCGTTCAGCGAAGCACTCACTATCTGCATATATCTTAGCAACGGCGTGGTTAAATACTTCTTCAAATTCCCCCACATTCAGCATTTCATGGTTCCTGCTTCCGTGGGCTGCTATTGCCGTGATCTGTTCACCTTCCGGTGTGGTGCGATAGTATTTTAGATGGAGATACAGCTGTATTTTAATACCGCCATAATCCCCCAACCCTTTTACCACCAGGGCTTTGATGGCGGGCTCCATCGAATACATAAATGCTCCAGGTTCTTCATAGCCGCTACGTTCTGGGACGATTGCTTCATATTTTCTCAGGCTCCCCTCAATCCCCCGGGTGAGTTTCAATTCAGGTGCGTTGCGAATGAGTGCGGCCAACTGCTCATCCACTTCATCTCGCACACTATCAGCTCGGGCAAGGAACTCTGCTTCGAGGTCGGCATGGCGTTGAGCACGCTGCCGGGCGCGGTGTCGTCGCTCGGCGACGATCGCGGCTCGGTCCGCGGCGGTACCATATACAAATCTCAGGGCGGTGGTAATCCCTGCTTCAAGTCGTGCCCCTTGTAGGTTGGGGTTCTTCTCGAGCAGGGAGTCCCTAGCCATCTCGCGCGCTCTGAATATTCCCCCTCAAGAACGGCCTTCCTCCTCCCACTGTATGGCATGCCATACTCGCGGGCTTGCTGTTTCAATTGATTCAGCGTAGGCATGACTAAATACACAGATCCGTCAGTCTCTAACAGGTAGGTGTGTAAGTACACTGATGACTTTACATCTCTCTAATTGAAAGTTCAATCCACTATAATCTTAGCAATTCGCCGAATCTCTGCATTATAGTCCTTTACCTTCTCTTCATACCAGATTCGGTGATACTCCTTGTCATATCCACATTCTTTGCATAGTTCTAGGAGGTTGTTGACTCCCTTCCCACATTTCCGACATGGTTTAATAAATGAGCCCTTCCGTATTAGCACTGCATGGACTTTGCAGTAGTCCCTCATACAGCTACGATTGCAGGGCTCTGTGGAATGTAGCCGTAGCCACTTACAGTTGTTCTTCGCGGTGCGCATCTTGGTATGTCTGTGGATGATACCCTCTAAATCGACGGCTCGGTCACCTGTAGGCGACCCGTGCGTGCGCTCCGGGAGGATGGCGCCCCGGGGCCTAGGGGGGCGGGGCCCCGGGGGTTGGATCCCTAGGGGGCTGTTGTTTTGGCGCTCCTGTGGTGCCCCGACCCTTTTGGCCCCAAAGCCCCATAATACATCTACTTGTTATCCTTTGAAAATAAAGTCTGATCGTTCGTTCGTTCGTTTATGTCGGCTAGCAGCTTCTTATTATCTCTGATTGGTGCTGGCGTCAGTATTGCCTTGACCTGCTTCTTCAGCTCGTCTATTTGGTGCTGCAGTTGATCTCTTTCGGCTCGTGATATACCCGCGGCTGTCTCGCACCTCCGCCTTGCTTCGTTGGTATGGTGTCTTTGTGTTGATGGTGAGCTTTGAGACGTCTCTGTGTCGTTGCAGGTACGGACAGCCCAAGTATCTTGCTCCATGCTTGCCTAGGCAGTTGGCGCACTTTCTTTTGCTGTTGAGTGCTCGGAAGTCTGTGTCTAGCTTGGCCAGAGGATACTCCTTGAAGGCGTGGTGATCGGCACAGTACCGGCAGATTTCCGTCTTGCTGCGACACGTTGCTCTGCTGTGGCCGGCCCTCTGACATCTGGAACATTGAGTGATTTTTGGGGTGAATCTTTCTGGCAGCTGCATTTTCTTGTTGATTGATACTGTGATCGGCATCTCGCTGCCCTATGATATCACCATTGTCAAGTTTGTAGGAATCTTGGAGTAGGTGAGGAGCCGCTCCGCCTTCAAGAATCGGATGTGGTGATTTTATTGTACGAGTATCTGCTTCAGGATTTCTTCGTCTGATAGCTCCACTTGGATACGCTTGATAACCCACTTGCTTGTCGGTGAGTCGGTGTTTCCGACTCTGGTGTCTTTCTCCTCTCTCTCAATAGGTTTGGCTCTTGTCTGTGGTGGGCTGCTGATCTTCTCCCCCGTGGTAGCTTCAGTGATACTTGTAGTTTCAGGTTCTTTAGTACAGCTAACCAAAATTAGAAGGGTACTGATCAGAGAGTTGCTTTATGCAGATGATGCTGCAGATACGACCCACTCTGAGGAAGAATTGCAATGTCTACTATCTGCATTCTCCAATGCTTGTTCTGAATTTGGTTTAACAATTAGCAAAATGAAGACACAGATTATGTCACAAGGTGCACATGGGTTACCATCAATCTTTATTGACGACGCCGAACTAGAAATGGTAGACCATTTTACATATCTAGGATCAGTGGTAAATAGCAAATTATCCCTAGATCAGGAAATCAACATCCGGATTGGTAAGGCAGCAACAACAGTGAACAGGTTAAGAAAAAGAGTCTGGGAGAACAGGAAGCTTACTGCCAAAACAAAAGTCCTCGTCTATCAAGCATGTGTCCTTAGTACTCTTCTTTATGGCAGTGAAACCTGGACAACTTACTCACACCAAGAGAAACGTTTAAACAGCTTTCATATGCGGTGTCTGCGAAGAATTCTTGGCATTAAGTAGCAAGACAAAATCACAAATACTGAAGTATTGGTAAGATCAGGTTGTGTGACGGTTTATTCCATGCTCAGTCTTCGTAGACTGAGATGGATAGGACATCTTAGGAAGATGGGTGATGGTAGAATACCAAAGGACATCTATTTTGGTGAATTACAGATGGGTAAGAGAGCACAGGGTCGGCCTCTACTACGAAACAAAGATGTGTGTAAGCGAGGCATGACTCATACAGGCATTGATAATGCACATTGGGAGCAAGTCGCCGCTGAACGTGTTGCATGAAGGGCAAACATCAGAAATGGAATAAAGACAAAGAAGAAAATTATTGCAGATAAGTCACATATAACAGAGTATCTGAGCAGAGGGGGATTTAACGTGGTGTGCAATGGGAAGATTATTATGGGCACGGTTGGGCACATTGCTAAGAGGTAGCTAGGGCTTGTCATCCTATGACGAGCATCTTGGGAACAAGGGTAGTTGTGACCGTTCTAACATCCTCCTACCACTGTTATATAGGCGAATTGGTGCCGTAGACAGCGGATTTGAAGTCTTGGTTTGTCGCGGAACACGCGAAGTACCTCCACAAAATACACATGTTGGAACTTTTACGACGCCGATAAGAGGCAAGACTTTGGCCGTTTTGAAAAATCTACAATGATTACCCAGAGACGAGATTATGGCACGGTTCTACACTTATATTGAACGTTCAGGCGAAATTGATAAATGGCCACTACGACGTCTGTGAGAATTACAGCAGTCAAAAGCCCGGCTAGGGGTGACTGTATGTAATTGTTTCTTCCGCGAACCTTGTTGTATTTAGAGTCGCCGTCCCGAGATGTCTCCTCACTGCACAGACGATATGTTTTCTCAGTTGCCCGCCCAAGAGTGAAGCCACTGTACAGACGATACGTTTTCTCAACTGCCCGCCCAAGGGTGAAACCACTGTACAGACGTTATACGTTTTCTCAACTGCCCGCCCAAGGGTGAAACCACTGTACAGACGTTATACGTTCTCTCGACTGCCCGCCCAGGAGTGAAACCATTGTATCGATCATACGTTCTCTCGACTGCCCGCCCAGGGGTAAAGCCATTGTATTCAACCCATTGGAAGCTCGACAACCAGAGATACTAGCTTTCAACTGACGGAAATTCCTACTGTTCGCTGGTGTCCTTGTGGAAATGTGCGGTCGAATGGACTGAACTGTCGCATTTAATGGACTTTTCTCCACACGGTATTGTAATTCCTTCTATCATTTAAAACTGATTGATATTAGTAATATTAATTACTACTTCATTGAGACACGTAGCAAAGAACATGAAAGGTTTAAGCCAAGATTTGAGAAGGGTGACCGTGTGGCTAAAGGAATTGAAAGTAGCAGTCAGTGAGGTTGAAAATTTTGTAGAAGGGTTACGGAGAAGAACGACTGGGCAAGAGACTTATAGATTTAATGTGGAGTGCAATAGAGTAGGAATGAATAACAGGAGACAGCCAGTACTTAATGGAGACAGAAGACGATATGATTCCACGTATGCAGGTGGTCACGATGAACCAAGACCCGATGTCTATAAGGTAGGGGGTGGTGAAAGGAGAGGTAATTATGAAATGTCGGACTTGTATAGGTGTTATAGGTACAGAAATATACCCGAGAGAAACCTTTCCGGGTAACAATGGAGTTGGCCCTCCTATAGTGCGAACGCTAGGACGTTGAAGGACGAGTGGCTCGAAAGAAGACAGAGATAATATTTAAACTCAGGTGTAAGAGACAGAGTTGAATCTATAAATAAGATACAAAATACCCCTAAGGTGGTTGCGAATGTGACTGTTAGACAGGAAAAGAAAAGGTTTGTGGTGGAGAAAATAGACCAGGAGACACAGACGCAGATGATTGAAGTGGTAGAAAAGAACACAGACACAAATTGACACCGTAGAGAAGAAAACCCAAGTACAGCCAAATAAGAAAATAGAAAAGGGAGGTCAAACCAAGACGGTAGAAATTACCGAACCATCTCAGGCGAAATCAGAAAAGAGAGACACAGTTAAAATTAAGGAAGATAGACAGACAAAGACTAAGAATACGAGGAAGAAAGTTAGAAAAAGCGTTAGGGATAGGTATGCAAACAGTATGTTGGTAAATGTAGGAGATGGCTCAGACTCCTCGGAGTTGGACATAAATTATATACCAGACCGAAGTACGAAGGGTGGTAACAGAAATGAGAATACCAGAGGTGCTAGTTCAGATTACAGAGACGTTGCTTCCTCCTCTACAGCATAGAATAAACAGGCGAGTGGAACAACTATAGGCAGTGATTATTCGGAGGGCGAACTAGAAAGATATATACAATATGGTACAATGACGGATACGGCAAACGCGCAACCACTAAGAAGAAATAAAAGACAGGCCTCTGTTAAGAAGAAAGAAATAGCAGGAATATAAATTTTTCAGGGCTTTACAGAGGATGATGCACGGAAAATCAAAGAATATATGATGATGCGACCACAATATTTTACAGGAAGCTCTAGGTATTAAGAGGAAGAAGTAGATCATTATTATAGAAGATACTTTGCTATGATTAGAGCTGAAAAGTTGAGTAAGAATTGACTGATGGGTGACGGAACGCGTTGAGAGAATCTGAGTCGTTGATGGTGTAGGATGAGCTGAAGAGGAGGTTGATGAGAAGCGAGTGAGTAGTTGAGTATCGGAGTGATCTGTCTGGTTATGTTGTAGATACGTAGGGGGTGTCTTTGCGCGCGTAAACGTGTAGACAAACCTGTGTTCGTCGCTCTGATTAGAGAATGAAGTGTGGAGTGTTGAAACGCCGTCTGGTTAGAATGCATGGATAGAACGATGTCAGGTTCTTAGTAATAGCACGGCAGGATATACTTCAAAGTTGAAGCAGTGTGAAGGGAAATTGTGTAAGAATCACCAAGAGGATGCACTGTCTGAGCGAGCATAATATACGCGTGTTAAAAGGAGAAGTTGACGGTACGCTTATGCTGCGTTGAGTGTGTTTGATTGTATTTCCGAGGAAACGAAATGTTGAATGTCGGAGTGGTTTGCTATAGAGAATTAGGTAGGACAGAGAGTGTCATGCGTGCATATCTTGTGTTTGGTTGTGGTGAGTACAGAGTGGACGAGTTAGAGTTTGAAACGTCCCTTGTCCGGAGTGGCCAGATGGAGTGGGATGTTCACGTTGAGTGAGATGTGCTGGTGTAGTTGACGTAATGTAAAGCTGACACGGAGAGATGTAGGCTGGCTATGAAGGTTGGTCGCTAGAGCTAATGTGTTGTTTGAATCGGGTTAACTCTGAGCTTTGGACAGGGAGTGAATGATTGAGAAAAGTTGAAATAAGAAAGTAGTTGGATTGTGAGAGTCCTGTGTCAGATATTGAATTAACGTTTTGGTTGTCGTTTTGTGAAGCAGATCCGGTATCGTTGGCGGAGTTATGCTGAAATGAGATTGCCTGATGCACAGGAATGAGAGAATATAGTGAGGACGTACTCAGTATGTCTCATCGGAGTGAGATTTGTTGTGAGGGGCTGTTGTTAAATTTGATGATGATGGTTACTATTGGCCAGATGCGTTTCTGGTTGTTGTTAGGTTCGAATGTGGTCCGAGGGATGTGAGAGACTCGATTTACGAGAATGTCGTTACGAGGTAGAAGTTGTTGGTATATATCCATAGGAAACTAGATTAGAATAGAAGTGCGTAAATAAATAGGCTGGGTTGTGTTTACCCTTAGTAAGTGGAAGTGACAGATCTACTTCCAAGAAATATTTGTATGTTGAAATGCTTATTTGAAATTGAGCCAATCGTGCTGTGGATAACAGTAAATTTTTGGTTTAATAGTTGTTAATTCTATATTAAGGCTAGACGAAATACCAGAAAAGTTCTCTGTATAGAGACAATCACTGTAGTTGATGAGATTATAGGCTGTGGATAACTGATAAATTTTGTGGTTAATGCAGGTTAATTTTTAGTCTGGTCATGAGTTGTTGTGTTTTTTTTTTACGAGTGAATATTTAGTCCGTAAAAGCGACTAATAATGTTTCATGACATTATGTAATTTTGTCTTGGTTAAAAATGATTCTTGTTTTATTATGTATATTATTTTATTAAAATGTCGGGGGATAAATGATGTATGCAAATTAAGAAGGGGGGGGGGGGGGGATATTGTTCTGTTTTAAATTGCGCTTGGTTTTCAATTACGCATAATTTGTTTCATTTAATTTGCCTGGTTTAATATTAGCATATTAGTTCGATCTGTTATTTTGACTTATAATTATCAGATTGTGTTATTTTGCTCTGAGTTGTAGTAAAGTGTTGGTTTTGTTAAACGATAAAAACACTGTTCAGTTACGTTGAATTAAGGGTATAAGCGGGCTTCAATAAGACTTGGCCTTATTGAATGACCATATTAATAAGATCCTTGGGGTTGGGTACACCTCTATGTAAAGAAATTACGTTCAGATAATAATAAGTAAACAACTTTAGAACATAAAGAGAGACGTATTTGCTTTGTTGGGAGTGAGTTTAGTAAACCTTGGATAAACATGGAGTAAGTGCCATAAGGTTATACGAGTAGAATTTGATAAAAAAGATATTTTGTAGATTATGGGTTGATCGGTTGCTGTGGTTGACAATGTAACCGAAAGTAACTAATGGATGAGTGTGCAGGCTTTTAGAAGTAGAAATGAAAAATGATTATAAGTAGTATTTAAGAGGGCTGCGTTAGTCAGCAATAATAGAAGCACACATGGACTGAGCGCCATGTTCAGAATGTGGGGCTTGGTTTAACCTGGGGGTGGCCATAGGTGGGGCTGTGTATATCAGCACAACTTGTAATGTTCGAGGGTTAAGTGAAAAGGGGGTTGTAAGTATGTTCATAGTAAATGAACTGTCCACATTTTTTATGGGTGCTGTGGTAGCAGCACGACGACCTGGTGTGAACATGGATTGAAAGCCATGAACTTGAAGTTTGCGAAGGTCCGTGATACGTGGACAAATAAAGAGCAGAGTTAATTTGCGGAGGATACTGATATGGTATAAACATAAAGTCATTGATAATATTTTATTGGCTGTGGATAGCAGCATAATTAGTACTGGTCAGAGATTAGATGAAGTGTTTTTACTTTGATTAATAACATAATATGGGGCAGATGGAGTTTTCTAAATGCATGTAGCCTTTCACGTGGAAATAGGTGTTGTAGATAACAACATAATTTACTCTGAACAATTGTACATATCTTTTGTTGGATTATAAGTGTCAGGTTCTCAAATTTAAGGATGACGATGGCTCGTATGACCTAACACGTGTGAGACATACACAGTCACGGAATGATTTGACGTGACACACGGTAACACTAAGTTCAACACTTTATTTACAACACAATCAGATCCGGCATCTCGCCACAACAATGTGAATACAATAATACAATCAGTCAATGAATCAATACACTGGAGATACTCACAGACTTATACCACAGCCGCACAGTCTACTATCTTCTAACAAGAATTACTAGCAATCGGCATCCAGGCACAGCAAATATACACGCCTCTCTCAAACCCCGTCCGTATCGTTCGGTCACCCAAGCCTGTCTGCTGTTCCTCGCTCTGAGCACTTGCCCTGTGGGATTGAGTCACGCCTGTACTGGCTTGACTGCTGTCGGTTAGTCTAGCTCACCGGCGAACCTGTGGATAGGTGAATGGTATTTACCTGACGCCCATAACGACGCCGCGGCACAACTATAGTACAACTATATGGGAGATTATGACACTCTCCCCGCCTTCCATTCATGAAAGGTGAAACCTTTCATGTGAGCTTTCTGTAAGTTTGGGGTTAATATTTTAACACAGTCAGAATCTTCCCATTAGTTGTCATCTGACTTGACTTAGGTTTCATTGAAATACGTAGTCATTGCAAGTTATATGTACACTTTCTCATATGATGTCAAAAAGTAACACCTCCCGAGTACAATCCTCTCGATGGATTGATCACGTCAGTTGCAATATGACCCAGTCAGACCGGTAGCACCAGCAATACATGCAACTACCTCGCAACCAATAAAAATAATTCTTACACGTCCGAAAACGTCAGGTTAGACTGCGAGACGTCCCGATATGAGACGACTCCTACCTTAGAGTCCTACCCAGACTTGGTAGGAACATCTCATGTTGGTCTACAACTTTGGCAATCCCTTCCATGCTCAGCTGATGTCATCTTGGAGTGTTGACAACCTGGCAACATAAAAGTTGTTTTCATATCTTACACATTGCCGCCTATTCCGATTTATTTCTCTTTGGTGTAATCTGTGACAAAAATTAAATACATGTGAGATAATTTTAATATACTTTGGAAACAACAAATTACATCTATTAATATATTTCTAAGCGTCATAACTAGATGTCGCCATTGTGAACAAGTTAATCAAGACATGATTATTAGATCACACTACTAAATAATCATAATACACAATTCCTGTATTGTAAATTCGTGTTCACCAAATGTCTTACATACGTCACTATTTTGTGAACTTTTGTTTATAGTCTGCAAACGTTTTGTGTAAGTTTCTAACTTTCCGGCAGTACACACACAGCTGATTTACTCGGATGTTATTAACACAATGTTGTTTCGCATGGATGTAACAATATTCGGAATGCACAGTTCTTGTAAACACAGTGTTGTTTCATGTGGATGTAACAATATTCGGAATGCACATTTATTATAAACAGCTGGTGAGTTCGATGTTTAATTGGAAACTATGAATTACGATGTTCTGCAGGAGTTTAAATGTCACAGTTCCTTTCACACGGATTAAAATACAACGGAATATGTCCGGTTGATAGGTACCACGGATAAATTAGATCGTTCACTTGAAGTAAGTTCTGAACTCATGTGGCACTGTTTTTTGTTCATAATATTTACAATGAATACTGTTCACTTTCTAACACATTCTACGCAATTATACACCACAATTATCACAATAATTATAAGATACTACCAATATTTACAATGGGACAAGGTCCCTATCACATATTTCACAGCTTCTCTGAAAAAATTTCATTAATGGCTGTGATGATCTGAGTGCTTTGACACATTGCACTCAGACGTAGTTGGCTGCTGGGTGTCGTCGGGACAACGGGACAGAAGATAGGCTAATGTATTAAGCTTGCCGGGAATATGTTTTACCTCAAAACTGTAGTCTTGGAGCAAAAGCGACCAACGTGCAATTATGTGGTTGGTCGGAGCACCTGATGTGATTATCGCCAACGGGCTATTGTCGGTTTCAACAATAAAGTGCCTCCCAAGGAGGAATCTGGACAATTTTGTTTATTGCATATACAAGGGCTAGGGCTTCTTTCTGAGGTGTGGACCAATTTCGTTCCCTCGGTTTAAGCTTGCGGCTCAAGTAATATACAGGATGTAAAATGCCGTCATAATCCTGTAATAATACTGCCCCAAACGCCACGGATCTCGCATCTGTGCGCAATCTGAAAGTAATATGCAAATTTGGCAACTTAAGAATGGGTTTCTTTGAATGATTTTTAGAAAAATGAGATAATACTTTTTCAAATGCAGGTTTTAGGCATTCGCGGTTCACAATTTTATTTTGTTGGTCTTTCTTTAATAGGTTAGTAAAACAGTTCATCAAAATCTGGTATGAACTGTCTGTAGTAATTTAATAGTCCTAGAACACTTCTGACTTTTTTCTTTGTAGTCGGAAGTGATAGTTTTAGAATTTTTGACACGATGTTGTCGTCAGTCGTGACAAAGCCGTTAGAGATTTTATAGCCCAAAAAGGAGATTTCTTGGTAGGCTATGTCAACTTTAGCAGGTTTAACTGTCAGTCCATACTATCTGATACGGTCAAATGTCTGCTGTAGTGTCGTTATATGGTCTGTCATTGTCCTTGTGTGTTCACAAATGTAGTCCATGTACGAAATGATATTCATTATGTCTGTCAGCAGTAATCTTGTCGTGCGTACGAATGTTGCGGGGGCATTCACAAGCCCAAATGGTAATTTGCACCATTCGTACAGTCCACAGGGTGTGGAAAATGCTGTCAGGTGTCTGCTCTGTTCGTCTACCGGTATTTGCCAGTAACCTTTTGTCATGTCCAGTTTAGTAAAGTATCTAGAGTCTGTCAGTTCAGTCAGTAGTTCTTCACAGTTGGTCATTAGTTCTAAATCCAACTGTGTGATCTTATTTAATTTCCTATAGTCCACACAGAGTCTTATTGTGTTGTCCTTTTTACGCACAATGACTATTGGAAAACAAAAATGTGACTGTGATCGTCTGATGATGTTGTTCATTTCTAAGTCTATAAAATTCTTGGTGTAGTTTTTCTTTGTAGTGTATGGGAATGGAGTATGGTCTGCATTTTATTGGTGTGTTGGATGTCAAAGTAATGTGATGATGTACTAAGTCTGCTTATCCTGGTTGGTTAGAAACGATGGTACTGTAGTTTTGTATCAATTGTCTGCAACTGTTGGTCTCTGTTTGTGTCAGATGAGTGATTATTTTAATGTCTTGCAAACAGTTTGTCATGTCAAGTGCTGGTGTTGGTATTTCGTCGGTCTCCTCGTCGTCTTCATGGTCCACTATCGTGGTGCTGGCTGTTGTCTCATCTTTGTTTTCGTTTCTGTTGTAGTATGGTTTTAGCATGTTGGCGTGGAATATTTTATGTTTGTCTTTGACTGCAACTTCATAGTCAACCGTCGAGATCTGTCTTAGTACCTTGTATGGTCCTTGCCACGAGTCTGTCAGTAGATGTCGGTCACTAGGTAGAAGAAGAAGAACGTCCTGTCCAGGTGTAAGTGTTATCGTCTTATTTCCTCTGTTTGCATACTGTCTATAGATAGCACCAAATTGTTTAAGTGCTTCTTTGGCTATGATACAAGATCTCATTATCCTTTCAGTTTATTAAAGTCATTGTTAATCTTGGCTGCAGATAGCCATTTACTGAAAATATCCCGTACTACAGAAATGTAGTCAGAGAACGTTTGTGTAGGTTTTGGAGATAGCTTACTGAATTGTTCTCTGTAGCCTGCTTCATCTAACAGGAAATGTGACATAATTTTTGACTTTAAGTAATGATAATCTTTTCTAAGATCTTTAGGGATGGTCTCTATCACTTTCAGAGGTTCCCCTGATAAACTTCTCATGTATATGATGTTCCACTCAGTCTCTGAGATCTGATAATGGTCCATTAAAGTTTCAAAGTTCTGGTTGAAGACTGCTATGCAGTCCCCCGTGGTGTAATTTCTTACGATCCCTTGGTACTTTGTGTACTGATTTTCTTTTTCAAGTCTTTCTGATTTTCTAGACTCTTTGTCTATAGCTGTGTCAGCTTCCAACTGCTTTATTTTTAGTTGTAGTTCGAGTTCGTCCTTTTTAGTTCGAGCATTAATTTCAAGCTCTTTACGTTTACTTTGCGCTTAGATTTCTGCTTTTTTTTAACTCACCATCTGTTTCTGACTGCTTCATAGCAGCTTCTGCTTTTCTAGCTTCGGCCTCTATTTCTGCCTTTTTCAGCTCTTTTTCAGCTGCTCTGTCCTCGCGTTCCCTAGCTTTTTCCTGTGCTATGAGCTGCTCTGAATATTTTGCCTCACTCCATTTTGTCAACTCATCACCAGTTAACTTTAACTTTAAACCCATTTCAATGAAATCATTTAAAATAGACATGATGGAATGTTTCAATGACAATGAATGTTCACACAAACAGTTTGGTTCTAAGGTGTAAGTAATTTGAACAATATATACAGTATTTCTGAAATTACAGCGGGTTTCTAAACTTGCATACAAAAGTATGAAACAGATAATACTTAAGTGCCTTGGAGACACTGGAGAATGGTGGGAAAACTGGATCAGAGACTGTAGGGTCGTTACTGCTCGGAAAAATGATCTCTAATGGTAATAGTTTCGAGTGAGACACAAAAACCCTGTTATTTTTGGAGGAGAAAATATTAGGATCTGTGTTTTTGTGAGGTGTATGCGTGTCAACTAAGTATTGTAGGTTTGTATGTAGTCGAGTGTTATTGTTGGTCGTAATGTCGTCCGTTCAACAATTTCAACAACTTTCTTTCCAGAACTTTCCGCTTACACACGCTTTCTTTGTTATACAACTACTTTCACGAAGACAAGTTAGCCATGCTATCTATGGTTTAATCACTACAGACTAGCTATGTTTGTACAACACGTTCAAATACTATGAGGATGAGTCACTCTACGTTCACATATTTTACAAACAGTTCAAATCCACAAAGAACGAGCTTCCTACGATCACACATTCACTTATACGGTTCAAATCCACTGAGGACGAGCTACCCAAGTTCACACTTGTCAGGTTCTCACATTTAAGGATGAAGATGGCTCGTATGACCTAACACGTGTGAGATATACACAGTCACGGAATGATTTGACGTGACACACGGTAACACTAAGTTCAAGACTTTATTTACAACACAATCAGATCCGGCGTCTCGCCACTACAATGTGAATACAATAATACAATCAGTCAATGAATCAATACACTGGAGACACTCACAGACTTATGCCACAGCCGCACAGTCTTCTATCTTCTCTCAAGAATTACTAGCAATCGGCATTCAGGCACAGCAAATATACACGCCTCTCTCAAACTCCGTCCGTATCGTTCGGTCACCCAAGCCTGTCTGCCGTTCCTCGCTCTGAGCACTTGCCCTGTGGGATTGAGTCCTGTGGGAACTGCGTGCGTCACGCCTGTACTGGCCTGACCGCTGTCGGTTAGTCTAGCTCACCGTCGAACCTGTGAATAGTTAAATGGTATTTACCTGACGCCCGTAAAGACACCGCGGCACAACTATAGTACAACTATATGGGAGATTATGACAATAAGATTTATAAGGTTTTTTTTTTAAAACTTTATTTCATAAAGTTTCGTGTGCGAAAGGGAGGATAAATGTTACTGTTTTCCTTGCTATCTTTTCTATTCTTGGTGTGCACCATTTCACTGTCTGTATGTCCTGAGTTCTTTTAATTGATTACGGGAGAGTATGATATGTTGCATTTTCATAACGCATATATGGCCATAATAGTCTTGAATTTTTATTATAATGATTTGGATAGGCATACATGTCTATTATAAAAGTGACAGATTTAAGCGGATTGCTTGTGACCTTGTAGAAGAGAAGAAGAAGTATTAAAAAGGTCCACATATATGGTGTTGTTAGGTTGACCGAAAGAAATAGTGGTTGGCTAGTTAAGAAGGGTCAGGAAGAGTGTAGGTTATGATGTACATGTTTAGAATATAGGGGTCGTTAGAGATATGTTAGATAAGGTTTTGGGTTTAAGACTTATCGGGGAAAAGTATTCGTTGGGTGAATAAGGTATTATAACAGAGTATCTTAGCAGAGGGCGATTTAACGTGGTGTGCAATGGGAAGATTATTATGGGCACGGTTGGGCACATTGCTAAGAGGTAGTTAGGGCTTGTCATCCTGTCACAGTCCTGCACTCAGGCAAACCTCATCTGTACCTCACAAATAATAATAATATGCACAAATGTTTTCTCTACAATATTTATTCAGGCAAGCCTGACAATTCTCTAAGGCGTTCTTTGCCTGCACATAAATAGAGAATACTTATTAATCACATTACACATTGTATGAATTCACAACACACTCTCGCTAAACATTGCATGCGTTCATAGACACTCAATAACTTAGAACCACGTCCAGTCAGAAAGCCGTCTGTCCCCCGTCTGCCGTAACTCAGCTCGCAGCTTGCCTACGCGGTCAAGCTCCCTCGTGGGGTGCGTGCTAATCCCTTTGCACGCAACATTATCGTCTCTGCCTTCTAGAGTTCTGTTCTACTTCACGTTGTCACGTCTACGTCTGCCCGCCCCCTACTCCTGGGTCGGTCCCTCTATTGTCCTAACTATAACACATTAGTGTTCCCACCCGAGTCTAGTCATATCTGTTATTACGTCTTGGCTAGGGTGCTGTCTCTATTCAGTCTATACCTTATAGACGTCCTGTCTCTATGTCCTATAAGTCCTCACCCCTCTACTGTCACTAGTCTGTCTCAGAACAGTGTAGGACCTTGACACATCCTATGACGAGCATCTTGTGAACAAGGGTAGTTGTGACTATTCTAACATCCAAGAAGGTCGCATGATCATTGTGGGCACTATCTGGAATGAAAGATGATCTGAATGCAACTATATATGTGGTTTGTACTCCTGCATTTTTGAAACGAGAAACGATGTAACCTCCAATAAACTGTAAACTAATCAACGGACAGAGTTGGAGTGACTTCTGTTAGTGTCGTTCATCCGAACTACATAGCCTCCTCCTACCACTGTTATACACACACCGAGCGTGTGAGACGTAAGATGGTGCACGATGGTGGAAATGACCACGTGTTCACAGTGCACCCACTGTGAACAAATATTTACAGCCCGAATTGGCCTTATCAGTCACATTCGCTACCGCCATAGGTAAAAGTTATTATGCCTTTTTGAAGCACAAACTATCGTCTGTCAAGACGGCAAGGTGCCAATGATGATGATGATGATGATGATGATGATGATGAGTACACCTAGCAGGCAGGCTCTCCAAGTTCATCTTCTTGGCGGTCTTGTCGGCTCCCACGCTGCACATCTTGGATACTGCGTGTTTCTTGAAGTTTTTGCAACGTGCCATTTTCCCCCGTATCAGGCTTCTTGACTTGTTCAGGCGACTTGTCTTGTTAGCGCTCGCAGTTGCGATTGCACAAAAAGCGACGTAATTACTGTTTCTCCTAAGTACTGAGCCGTTAAATATGACCAAAGTAGCCCTGTGTCCGAGACATGATACTGTATTTCCTAACTACTGAGCCGTTAAATATGACCAAAGTAGTCCAGTGTCCGAGATATGGTACTGTCTGTCCTAACTACTGAGCCGTTAAATAAGACCAAAGTAGCCCAGTGTCTGAGACATTATACTGTCTGTCCTAACTACTGAGCCGTTAAATATGACCAAAGTAGTCCAGTGTCTGAGACATGATACTGTCTGTCCTAACTACTGAGCCGTTAAATAAGACCAAAGTAGCCCAGTGTCTGAGATATGATACTGTCTGTCTTAACTACTGAGCCGTTAAATATGACCAAAGTAGTCCAGTGTCTGAGATATGATACTGTCTGTCCTAACTACTGAGCCGTTAAATATGACCAAAGTAGTCCAGTGTCCGAGATATGGTACTGTCTGTCCTAACTACTGAGCCGTTAAATAAGACCAAAGTAGTCCAGTGTCTGAGACATGATACTGTCTGTCCTAACTACTGAGCCGTTAAATATGACCAAAGTAGTCCAGTGTCTGAGATATGATACTGTCTGTCCTAACTACTGAGCCGTTAAATAAGACCAAAGTAGCCCAGTGTCTGAGACATGATACTGTCTGTCTTAACTACTTAGCCGTTAAATATGACCAAAGTAGACCAGTGTCTGAGACATGATACTGTCTGTCCTAACTACTGAGCCGTTAAATATGACCAAAGTAGTCCAGTGACTGAGACATGATACTGTCTGTCCTAACTACTGAGCCGTTAAATATGACCAAAGTAGTCCAGTGTCTGAGACATGATACTGTCTGTCCTAACTACTGAGCCGTTAAATAAGACCAAAGTAGCCCAGTGTCTGAGATATGATACTGTCTGTCCTAACTACTGAGCCGTTAAATATGACCAAAGTAGTCCAGTGTCTGAGATATGGTACTGTCTGTCCTAACTACTGAGCCGTTAAATATGACCAAAGTAGTCCAGTGTCCGAGATATGGTACTGTCTGTCCTAACTACTGAGCCGTTAAATAAGACCAAAGTAGCCCAGTGTCTGAGACATGATACTGTCTGTCCTAACTACTGAGCCGTTAAATATGACCAAAGTAGTCCAGTGTCTGAGACATGATACTGTCTGTCCTAACTACTGAGCAGTTAAATATGACCAAAGTAGTCCAGTGTCTGAGACATGATAATGTCTGTCCTAACTACTGAGCCGTTAAATAAGACCAAAGTAGCCCAGTGTCTGAGATATGATACTGTCTGTCCTAACTACTGAGCCGTTAAATATGACCAAAGTAGTCCAGTGTCTGAGATATGGTACTGTCTGTCCTAACTACTGAGCCGTTAAATAAGACCAAAGTAGTCCAGTGTCTGAGACATGATACTGTCTGTCCTAACTACTGAGCCGTTAAATATGACCAAAGTAGTCCAGTGTCTGAGATATGATACTGTCTGTCCTAACTACTGAGCCGTTAAATATGACCAAAGTAGACCAGTGTCTGAGACATGATACTGTCTGTCCTAACTACTGAGCCGTTAAATATGACCAAAGTAGTCCAGTGACTGAGACATGATACTGTCTGTCTTAACTACTGAGCCGTTAAATATGACCAAAGTAGTCCAGTGTCTGAGACATGATACTGCCTGTCCTAACTACTGAGCCGTTAAATAAGACCAAAGTAGCCCAGTGTCTGAGATATGATACTGTCTGTCCTAACTACTGAGCCGTTAAATATGACCAAAGTAGTCCAGTGTCTGAGATATGGTACTGTCTGTCCTAACTACTGAGCCGTTAAATATGACCAAAGTAGTCCAGTGTCCGAGATATGGTACTGTCTGTCCTAACTACTGAGCCGTTAAATAAGACCAAAGTAGCCCAGTGTCTGAGACATGATACTGTCTGTCCTAACTACTGAGCCGTTAAATATGACCAAAGTAGACCTGTGTCTGAGACATGATACTGTCTGTCCTAACTACTGAGCCGTTAAATATGACTAAAGTAGTCCAGTGACTGAGACATGATACTGTCTGTCCTAACTACTGAGCCGTTAAATATGACCAAAGTAGTCCAGTGTCTGAGACATGATACTGTCTGTCCTAACTACTGAGCCGTTAAATAAGACCAAAGTAGCCCAGTGTCTGAGATATGATACTGTCTGTCCTAACTACTGAGCCGTTACATATGACCAAAGTAGTCCAGTGTCTGAGATATGGTACTGTCTGTCCTAACTACTGAGCCGTTAAATATGACCAAAGTAGTCCAGTGTCCGAGATATAGTACTGTCTGTCCTAACTACTGAGCCGTTAAATAAGACCAAAGTAGCCTAGTGTCTGAGACATGATACTGTCTGTCCTAACTACTGAGCCGTTAAATATGACCAAAGTAGTCCAGTGTCTGAGACATGATACTGTCTGTCCTAACTACTGAGCCGTTAAATATGACCAAAGTAGTCCAGTGTCTGAGACATGATACTGTCTGTCCTAACTACTGAGCCGTTAAATATGACCAAAGTAGTCCAGTGTCTGAGATATGATACTGTCTGTCCTAATTACTGAGCCGTTAAATAAGACAAAGTAGCCCAGTGTCCGATACATGATACTGTATTTCCTAACTACTGAGCCGTTAAATATGACCAAAGTAGTCCAGTGTCCGAGATATGGTACTGTCTGTCCTAACTACTGAGCCGTTAAATAAGACCAAAGTAGCCTAGTGTCTGAGACATGATACTGTCTGTCCTAACTACTGAGCCGTTAAATATGACCAAAGTAGTCCAGTGTCTGAGACATGATACTGTCTGTCCTAACTACTGAGCCGTTAAATAAGACCAAAGTAGCCCAGTGTCTGAGATATGATACTGTCTGTCCTAACTACTTAGCCGTTAAATATGACCAAAGTAGTCTAGTGTCTGAGATATGATACTGTCTGTCCTAACTACTGAGCCGTTAAATATGACCAAAGTAGTCCAGTGTCCGAGATATGGTACTGTCTGTCCTAACTACTGAGCCGTTAAATAAGACCAAAGTAGCCCAGTGTCTGAGACATTATACTGTCTGTCCTAACTACTGAGCCGTTAAATATGACCAAAGTAGTCCAGTGTCTGAGATATGATACTGTCTGTCCTAACTACTGAGCCGTTAAATAAGACCAAAGTAGCCCAGTGTCTGAGACATGATACTGTCTGTCCTAACTACTGAGCCGTTAAATATGACCAAAGTAGTCCAGTGTCTGAGACATGATACTGTCTGTCCTAACTACTGAGCCGTTAAATATGACCAAAGTAGTCCAGTGTCTGAGACATGATACTGTCTGTCCTAACTACTGAGCCGTTAAATATGACCAAAGTAGTCCAGTGTCTGAGATATGATACTGTCTGTCCTAATTACTGAGCCGTTAAATATGACTAAAGTAGCCCAGTGTCTGAGACATGATACTGTCTGTCCTAACTACTGAGCCGTTAAATATGACCAAAGTAGTCCAGTGTCTGAGACATGATACTGTCTGTCCTAACTACTGAACCGTTAAATATGACCAAAGTAGTCCAGTGTCCGAGATATGGTACTGTTTGTGTACCTGCTTTCCACATGTTAAGAATATAAATATGTTTCATTTTGATGTCCACGAATTGAAACAAATTATCTGTAACATTTAAGTTCAATTGACCAGTTTTCTTCTTTAATTATTGACAAATAGTTTATGACTTAAAATGGGTTCGCAAACAATTTACTTTAACTTGTTTTACTTTTTTTTCCCAGCTCCATTCGAGCACACTGGACTGATTTTGCGTGTGGGCTAGCTTTTCCTATTACCAATGTCTCTCGCAATCAGTCAAACCCACTCTGACTTCTGGATACTTGTAATTTAAGTCCCAAAGTCAAGGACGAGACGTCAATAATTTAGTCCAGCTGACCGGTGTAGGGGTTGAACCCGTTACTTCGGCAGCAGCACACCAGATGTTTAAGAACGAGCGTTCTTATTCATTCGGCCATGCGGACCTACATTTGCACTATTACACAGTTTGAGAGGAGGACTGTTTCAGCTGCATATCTGAGTTGTGGGGTTGAAATTGTTCCTAATATAACTGACTGGCGCCTTGCCGTCTTGACAGACGATAGTTTGTTACATTGTGTTTTTAAAAAGGCATAATAACTATAACCCATATCGGTAGCGAATATGAATGATCAGACCAATTCGCACTGTAGATCCCAATTGTTGTCCCTATTATGAATGGATGCTCCCCCGATGGTGTTTCCACCTTGTCGTGATGGGGGAGCTTGAGTTTCTCAATGACCCTGAGAGCTATGCCGGCGGTAGCGTAGCTACCAGCAGGGCCTCCCAAGCCGGACAGGTCAAAGAGTAGAGAACAGACAAAGAGAAACACCCTGGTCCTCCAGGTTGGGGGTTGAAGCGTGGGGTTAACATCCCCACCTTTGTAAACACCTTTTTTGTTACGAAACAGATACATGAGCCTCGATATCGGACTGACTTATCTGGACAACGACCTTGGAACGTTAAAGGACTTTTGAGATTTGGAACATGGAATGTACGGACACTATATCGAGCTTGAGCGGCCGAAGAACTAACCCGGGAGCTGGTTGAATATCAAATGGATATAACAGCAATTCAAGAAATAAGGTGGCCAGGAGAGGGTACTTTAGAGCAAAATGGAATGATTATAATATATGGAGGAAACACTCAAAATAAACATGAATTAGGAACAGGATTTGTCATCAAAAAAGTTATGGGGAACGTTTTCAACTTTAAAGCTGTTAATGACAGGATTAGTAAATTACGAATAAAAGGTAAATGGAAAAATATAACGATGATTAATGTACATGCACCTACCGAAGAGAAAGAATATGGTATTAAAGAAGACTTTTATAATGATCTGGAAGATGTCAAAGAAGAAACCCCCAAACAGGACATCCTGATTGTGCTGGGAGACTTCAATGCAAAAATAGGTAGAGAGCAAACTAATAAAAAAAGTGGCCGGTATGGAAAGCCTACATACAACTTCAAATGATAATGCATGGAGAGTCATCAACCTGGCAGAAGCCAAAGGACTGCAGATTAGCACTACTAGACTACAAAGAAAGGATATACACAAACAAACTTGGAAATCATGTGACAAGAGAACCTATAATCAAATAGATCACATTTTTAATTAACAACAGAAATGCATCAAACATACAGCAAGTTAGAAGTTATAGAGGAGCTGAGTGCCACAGTGACCACTTCCTCGTTGGAGCAAAATTTAAAATAAAACTTAAGAGAGCTTTCTATACTAAATTACAAAGATTACACCCAACATATAACAGAGAAAAACTACAAGAAATTACAGTCAAAGAGAAATTTACAGATGAAATAAAATGTAAACTTGAAACTCTGCAAAACCCTTTGGAGGAAAGCGTTGACCAAACTTGGTTGAACATCAAGAATACAATTCAATCTACCGCAGAAGAATGTCTCGGTGTGTTAACCACGCATAGAAAGAACAGATGGTTCAATCAAAAATGTGAAGAAGCAGTCATTATGAAAAAGAATGCCAGACATTTATGTTTAAATGACATCAACAACATCCAAAAGGAAGAGCATTATAGAAATGAATGTAAAGAGGCTACAAACATAGTCCGACAGCAGAAGCAAGAATATATGAGTAATATAATCAAAGATATGGAAACTAATCACCAGAAAAATGAATCCAGAAAATATTTTAAAGAACTGAAGTCAATGAAACGAGGGCACCAACAAAACACATATGGTTTAAAAGACAAAAATCGGAATATGATAAATACCAATGAGGAAATGTGCAACACATGGAAAGAATATTTTATTGAATTACTAAATTGTGAAGCTCCAAGTAACATTTTCCCACAGGAAGAGGTTCTGACATACGAACCACAAATTGAAGAACCTTCATTTGAAGAAATCCTATATGTAATCACACGACTTAAAAACAATAAGGCAACTGGGACTGATGGAATTGCTGCTGAATTTATAAAGGCAGGTGGCCATGCATTACATCTAAAGCTATACGAACTAATAATAAAAATCTGGAGGACAGAAGAATTACCCCATGACTGGAAAGAGTCATTATTGATACCTATCTTTAAGAAAGGAGACAAGTTCCAATGTGGAAATTATAGAGGATTATCACTACTGTCCACAAGCTATAAGATACTATCCGCAGTATTACTAAATAGGCTAAAACCATATTCAGAAGACATATTAGGTGACTACCAGGCGGGATTTAGACAAAACAGATCAACAATAGATCAGATATTTATCTTACGACAAATAGCCGAGAAAAATTGGGAATATAAAAGAGATTTCCATAACATTTTTGTGGATTTTAAAAAGGCTTATGATAGTGTCCATAGGAATAGTCTATGGAATGCTATGCAGGAATTTGGAATACCAAGGAAGTTAATCAACATGACCAGACTATGCATGGAAGATACTTATAATACAGTAACATATAAAGGCAGGAAATCAGACCCCTTCCAAATAACATCTGGCTTGAAACAGGGTGTTGCACTATCGCCGCTACTCTTCAATCTGGCTCTAGAGAAAGTTGTAAGGAAGGTAAAGGAGGAATGTGATATTGGAGGAACATCCAAGCTGCTTGGTTATGCAGATGATATAGATATTATAGGGCAAAGTGAACAAAAGACATTGGAAATATTGACTCACTTAAAGGAAAAAGTCCAACAGATGGGGCTGGTTATCAACCAAGATATGACAGAATATATGGTAATTTCAAGAGACGGAATAGCTAAAAACTCTGGCCACATACAAATAGATAATATGACCATTCAAAGAACGGAAACATACAAATACCTGGGTACAATCTTCAACTGCTCCAACATCATAAGGGATGAAATACAAACTAGAATCAACTCTGGAAATAAGATATACTATGCACAACAACATCTACTAAAATCAAAGGCGCTATCTCGTAACACCAAAATCGCAATATACAAAACACTGATCAGACCAGTTGTGCTGTATGGCTATGAAACCTGGAGTACAACGAAAGGAGACGAAGCCTTGTTATAAACCTTTGAGAACAAAATTTTAAGACGCATCTTTGGACCCATTAGGGATACACAAAGTGGAGAGTGGAAAAGAAGAAGTAACAAAGACATTTATGATCTGTTTAAGTCCCCGCTAATCACTTGTATCATGAAGGCTAATAGACTACAATGGCTGGGGCATATAGAAATAATGGAAGATAATAGGGAAACAAAACTCGCTTACACTCAGGAAATAAATGACCGTAGACCCCGAGGTAGACCAAGAAGGCGGTGGAGAGATAATACATATACAGACCTACAAGCACTTGGAATCAACGACTGGCAAGAGAAAGTCCACCAGAGAGAAGAATGGAGACAGATTGTAAAGAACCTCAATGGCTCGGAACGCTGAAGAAGAAGAATTATGAATGGATGGAGACTGTCACTAGTCTCATAATTTTTTACGCTTCTAGTTACATTTTCAAGATAGATGTTAAACAGGAAGAGATCGACTTAATTTCACCGGACTGTATCCCAAATGGCTCGGTCTCTTTCCGCAGGTCGGCCTGTCTAAAGCACGAACTCCGTAGTTCCAGCAACGACCCCCAGGAGTCGCCGAGAAACGTGCACTCGTGAACCGAACAACGTGAGCAGGAATCGAACCGACAACCTTGTGGTAGGCAGGCGGCGTTACCACTTCGCCACAGAAACCTCTCAAATGTTAAACAAATACGGGGAGAGAATGCAGTCATAATGTCTTACTTCCCTTTGCACCTCGAAACAGTTCGATGTTTCACCAGCTTCTTTGACTGTTGCTTGGTGTTCGTGATATAATATTTCAATTCAGTGGATCAAATGTGCTGGAAATCCAAAACATCCCATAATATTCCTTTGTTTCTTGCTCGAACATTGTCGAAGGGCTTACTGCATGTAGTCTATGAAATTAGTATGACAATCCACACTGTACTGTCTGCATTTCTCAAAGATGATGTTCATGTTGAAGATCCTTGGTCCCTCTACCCTATCCGAAACATACATGTTCTTCTTGCAATTAATATTCTGACTTTCAATCCACTTCATGATGATTTGCAGCAGGAATTTATTAGCATGAATTAAGACGTTGCAGTCAACACCAGCATTTTTTGCTGTTGTGATCTCTTGGCAAGTCGATGTTCAGTAGTTTGCCATTGCTTTCTGCTGCCGGTGAGCATACCATTTCGTAAAGAAACCAACGCAAGACAGTCTGCTGCCAGATCGCCTGCAGCTGTGTTTCCAACGCGGGTATACGGGATTACGAACTGCATCCATATCGTCTTCGCCATGGAGCAGCAATAGTGCGATAGTAGAATCATTAGTGCACAGTTTTTAATCGCCTGTATGGTGTTAGCATGAATTAATAGTGCACAGTTTTTTAATCGCCTGTATGGTGTTAGCATGAATTAATAGTGCACAAGTTTTTAATCGCCTGTATGGTGTTAACATGAATTAATAGTGCACAGGTTTTTAATCGCCTGTATGGTGTTAGCATGAATTAATAGTGCACAGGTTTTTAATCACCTGTATGTTATTAGCATGAATTAATAGTGCACAGGTTTTAATCGCCTGTATGTGGGGTACATGATTGTGTGTAATAGTGACATAATGTGTGTACTATTCCCACTGACGCAATGAATATTTTCAACCAGGGCTGGGAACTGGACATGGCTTTGATATACTGCGTCCGCATTTTACTCAGTTAGATTGGTTCGCATTCACGCAGTGCTATTAGATGACTACGTGCGCTCTCTGTGGGTACGTGTAGTTGTAGAATTAGGTAGGTACAGTCGTAGTGTGATTAGACGACTAAGTATATTCTTTGTCGAATTACATGACTATATACGTATACATGATGAGGAATTTGATATAGTCTGTTTATTTTTTTACCTGCCACAATATAAAATTCCATATCTCAGTAACCAACTGAGGGAAAATTATGAGATTTAGCATATAATTTTATTATGTCCACCCAAAGAAAAATTTCAAAAATGTTGTTCTGGAGATTGTACAGCAGATTTTAATGTTTGTTTATATGCGGTATATAATTTACGGCTCAGAGATTAGGTACATAATTTTAAAAGTATTACAGATTCACCAAAACACATCCGTGCTTTTTAAAAAATTGTCTCGTGGTTTCCGTTTTGGCACAAACTGCGCGCAGTTACAATGGATTGTTCAGAGGTGTCTTCAGTGTGGGTTCTTTCATGAAACGTGATTATATAAATAAATATATAAATTAATCTTACCATTAATATAATATTAATAGCCAATATTGGAATGCCAGCTCTCTGGCCGAGGGGTTACACCACTTTCTCCGTAATCCGGTTTATCACGCAGTCTCTTAGCTGGCGAGAACTGGAAGCGGTTCTACCCCCGCTAGTGACTTGCGGAATAACTGAGCCGGCCGCTCAGAAAGCAATGGCAAACTACTGAGCGTAATCTTGCCAAAGAAATCAACAGACAGCTGAAAGATGCTGCTGTTGACAGCGATGTCCTGTAAAGGATATGCGAATTAAAAAAAAACAAACATATATTTGAATGTGTGAATATTGTTCAATGGGATTGAATATGAAATTGTGTACACTTCAAAGCATCGCTATGAAGTTGTACACATATTTTTGTCAAGAAGTTGATCGCAGGAAACTTTCATACTCTTACAATTCCCGAAAAAAGAACTGTGCATGCATTGGGTTTGAGTAAACGGTCATTTCGTCGATGGGTGCAAGAATCTGGAATGAAACCAACAAGCGATAAGCAAATAGTAGGTAGAAAGGCAATTGTAGACAGCTTTGACAAGGATGTCATCAGGCGAGTTATTATAAAAATGATGGATGCCAAAGAAACAGTGACTGTAAGAAAACTGAGGGTTTGGTTGAGAAAGAACAATAACATAGAGCTATCCAACACAACTTTCTGGAAAATTATAAGGACATTAGGCTTCACTTTTAGAAAGTACAAGGGAGGTAGAAATATCCTTTGCGAGCAACCGCATTTAGGAGCTATGAGAAGCAGATACCTACGTGAAATAAGGGAAATGCGGAAAGAAAATTATGACATAGTGTATTTGGATGAGACGTGGATCAATGCGTACCACACAAGTTAAAAGGAATGGCACTCAGTGGATGGAAAGATAAAGCGTTATGTGCCCAGTAATAAAGGACAGCGTTTGGTCATAGCCTATGCTGGTAGTACTCATAATGGCTTACTACAGAATTTTGGGCTCTTGTTCGTATCAAAGCATACAGACAATAGGGATTATCATAATGAGATGAATGGTAATGTATTTAGAGATTGGCTCGAGAATACAGTACTTCTATCCCTTGATAGACAGTCTTGTCTAATAGTGGACAATGCATCATATCACAATGTTGTTGCCCAAGAAGACAAATTACCTACGGCATCGAGCACAAAGGAAGCAATAAAGATATGGCTCCGAAGGGAAAATATACCATTTCCAGAAACATATTTCAAATTACAGTTGTTGTCCCTTGTAAAACAGACGCCAAAAAGCAAGAAATATCAAATCGATAAGTTGATAGAAGAGCATGGTCATAGATGCTAGAGACTTCGTCCGTATCATTCTCATTTAAACCCTATAGAACTTGTGTGGGCTAAAATTAAAGGACAGGTGGTAGCTGCCAATCATCATCATCAAGTGCCGCTGGCGTAGGCGTTAATGGCTCTCCATAGATCTCGGTCTTTGGATTTCTGGATCAACTCTGCTGCTTATATTTCTCCATGCCACCGTCTCAATCCATCCAGCATCACTTCTCTTGGTCTACCTCTGCCTCTCTTCCCCTCGATCTTTCCAGTTGTTACGATGTTCTCCAATGCCTCACTTCTCATCACATGACCGAGGAAAGCTGTTTGTCTCTCTCTTATTGTTGTATATAATGTTATAATTTCATTAGCCTGTTTCAGGCAGTCGTCGTTAGTTACTCTGGCAGTCCAAGGAATTCGCAACATTCGTCTCAGGAACCACATCTCTGTTGCTTCTAATGTCTTCTTAATTTGTTCATTTACATTCCAAAAGCTGCCAATACTACAGTCAAATTATCTGACGTCAAGATACTAACCCAGTCCGCGCTATTAAATATTGATAAAAGTTACTGGAAAAAATGTGAGGTCCATGTGTTGAAAGAGGAAGAGGACTATTGGAGAAAGGATGGATTGAATTTTATGCAACCGAGAGCAATCATCAACCTACTGGAATCGTCCGACACAGATTAAGGTCTGAGCAGATCGCAGACCTTAATCTACGTGCACACTTACTGGAATATTTTGCTCCAACTATTCAGACGAATTGCAGACCGTAAACATTACAGCATCAGCATAATGTCAATGGCAACAGTTTGTATTCCAAAGTGAATAATTTTCAATTCCGCAAACCCTCAGCAGTGACAAACAACTGCATTAAAAAAAACATACACACATTCACCAAACGCATTGAATACCAACAGAAGAGTAATATTTTGGTGGAAGCTGACATATTGTGGCATAACAAGAAACGTGAGAGCAAACACGTTGTCAAATTAGGGGACAACACACGTGCATACGAATCAATCTATAAACGTCAATGAAAAGAGGACCAACATCTTGGTCGTTAAGAATAAAGCCCACTACAGAGACATTGACAACTATTTTCATAGTGCAAAACAGGTAATCATGTTCCGTCTCTGAACGGTAAACAGCAGAGTAGACAATCTTTCACGAAGACTCAAAGCGGGTCTGTCACCCATCTGTACGTGAGAAGAAACTACACAGACAGCTGAACAGATCCTTAAAAATGGAAACATGATGACTAAATTGCGGTATCATTTCTGGTCACTCGATACGGACATTAACGCACAGCTATTTTGAAGCTTTCACGAACTCAATATAAAAAGCTAACATGAATACTTGTGTACACATTATTAACCAGCAGCTGAAGAAACAAGAAGGAAATGAAAAAAAAAGTTAAGAAATTTATTCCTTCTTGTCAGAGTCCTAACTATGTGTCTCCTTCTAGCTCACTGGACTTGGACAGGCAAATTACAACATCTACGACACATCTACTAATAACACATGAATGCAATCGGAAACTGGCAGGAGCTATCTCCTGAACAATCATTTATTACAATATATATACAGGCTGACAACATGGTCGCACTTCACGCTCAAACAATCGTTCACCACCAGCAGCCACTCGCTAGCTCACAATGGCGATCTTTACACTGTCGCCCGTATGATCATTCACAATCACAACTTCACATCATCCCGCACATATCACAGTTAGTACATTCCTCGAATATCAATACACAACGTTCATCTCCATCTTTCCGTCACAAACACTATCGTTCTATCGTTCTATCGCTCTCTAGATCTCCACACGTCCGTCTCTATTCGCTGTCTCACACACACTGACTCTCTCCTCCTTGACCTTCCCACATCACGTGGGTCTGTCCACGGACTTCTCGTCTGACCTCCCGTCAGCCAAGCCGTGGTGTCTCTTATTGCCCTTGACCTCAGCTATGCTTACACTAACTCTCGCTTACATACCGGCACTTACACTATTACTCGCATATAAGACCATGACACTTCTACTTTCCTGTCAATTTACACATTATTTACCCCATGCCTCTGTAAATTCTCTGTTTTTACTAATATTACACATTGCACCCCTCTCGGGATTCTCCGTGGTGAAGTGGTTGTGACAAATTAGATGATTGACAGAGGACCTAGTTTGTAGTGTTCTCTGGAGATATATCTTGAATAATAAATAACAAGATAAAGGATATGATTTAGCACGTTTTGTCTAGAGGTCACTCAAATGAGCTAATCATTCCCGCAATAGCCTTTTTGGAGAACCACTTTTCCTTGGCTCAAACCCCCACTGTGAGACCACTATGTATCTACACATAAATTTATATAAGAAGTAACTAGTTCACCCAAGGCCAGAGAAGATCTGAACTATTAGCCCCTGCACAACTGAGGATCCATCTCACTCATTATACTGTTGACAGTGTGCTGTTCGTCCGTCACATAGATCTTTTCATATATATTTTGTCATTTTGTGACCTATATCAGTTCAATTAGTCTTTAGGACTTTAGGACTCAATTATTTGTAGACAAACAAACTTCAACAATAACTGTACATTACATCTGTTGGACAAGACATCTACATGACAGTTTCCTGCCAAAAGTGGGACATACATTCACAAGGAATTGTTTACACCACAATTGTACAAGGTAGACATCATGTGATACTTGACAACATCTATACAGGACTTTTCACAATATGTATAACCAACCACAGCACTTAAGACAGTCACCAGAGACAACACTTGACAGCAACTGTACAAGAAATTCACTGGGGACATGTACTTAAAACACTGGTTCAATAATACTGTTTATTGAGCTGATGGTGAGTCCAGTGATGACCATTGTTCCATCTCCTGGCATGTCAACACTTCAATACATACATTGAAAATGCATAAAATATGTCCCACATGCATGAAGATAAACATGATACACCACTCCTACACCCTCCTCCAGCTAATAACCAAACTTTCCTCCTCCTCTCCTCTCTAATCACCACTACACCATTGACTTTTATCCTTTCCTCTACTGTTAATGAGGGAAAACCAAGATAAGCCATAACCTGGGGCAAGCATAGGGACATTCTGCTCCACTGGTCTGTTTAATCCTTTTAGCACCTATGATGGGTGTTGGACAAGCTCAGGTTGCAGTTCTCCCCATGATGATTTTTCAAGTCTGACTAATTATCCCCTACTGTCACAGTTTGAAGAAAAGCTACAGCCTTGTCTTTCACTGGTGAGTTGACTGTTCATGAAGTTGAGACTTAGGATGTTGTTCTCCTTTTCCTGTAGAGGAAGATCTAAGATACAAATATGTCCCAGTCTTCTTCCTTCTCCTCAGTCTATCTCACGTACTTAACAAGTCTTCATTCTGAAACACTGTGTGAGCACCAGGCTGGAGATTAACTAAGATAAGTCCTAGCCAAACAATCCATTGTCCCAGTCATTTCACCAGACGTCTTGAATGAGGTTCACCACCATAGACTTGTTGTTTAGTTCTCAGATGTCCTTGATAATTATGATCACTTAAGTCTTCAGAACTATTTTTCTCCCTTATTTATATCCAGCTGTTTGAGAGCTGAGCTGAAAGTCTCTAGGAAATTTCCATATTGTGGGTTCTAGAAGATTTCACTTATAGAGAGTTGGTTCTGGATTCTGGGACTACTGGTTAGTTTTCCCAGATGATATATGGATGGCCTCTCCACCATACTGTTTTCTGTTGATATACAAAATGGCACAACATCTCTTTACATATGTTAAACGATAATGTTATTATACATCAACAGACACAGATTGGGGATGGGGAGGAAAAGGATGGGTGTGGTCCAAACACACCTCTCCTAGTTTGATGATGCAGTGTATTTCACTCTGATGTACTGTGGGTGATATGTGTTCAATTCACCCTTATCTGTGGTAATCACAAGCCTATATGTTGAGACAGGGTAGCTTAACACAATTACAAGCATTCATGTGGTCTAAGTTCCACCATGTTTGAACCACAGTAGACCTGGGCACAAGGAGGACCAGACACAGTACAGCAATCATTGTGATATAGCAATATGGGACAGGCATTGTGAAGGGAAATGGAAAATAGGCATTTACAACTGCAATATGCAATATGTATTAACTAATGGCATTTACCCAATTAGCAGACCAGACATCCATTCCTATGGCTGTGATGTTGGTGCATGAATGTCCTATTCCATATTCACCCACACAGCAATGCCAGACCTCACCCCTTTTCTCAGACAGACCTGGCTCACAGGTACATCATCTTTATCATCATCATGTGCTCTTTCCCCACTGAGTAATTTTCATGTCTACTACAGTAGGTAACAGAAGCTCAATTGCATACACAATTGTTCACATATGCACCAAACACATATGGGAAAAACATGTTTAGTCCTTGTAAATTTGCATGAGCCATACATTATATTCAGCCAACTAAGACACAGGTTCACACACCTATGGTTCTCTTAAGAACTAGTTTATATGAACCAACCAACAGTAAAGGTACCAGTGTAATACTTCAGAGAGAAATTATATTAATTCTCTTGAGCTTATAGCCACCAGGCATCACATGGACTTAGCAATTCTGGCGTGCCATCACCGTCCTGTTTACATATGGATATTTGAAGCATCTTTCTTTCTACTAATGTGAGAGGCTACTTATCAAAGCACCAGCTCATTCACTCCAACATTCTCAGCGTTTTACCAAGGAACTTGTACATGTTTACATCACTCATTCCAATCCAGACTGCCATCTGTTAACTCGCGAGAGCAAAGGTACAGTTATTTAAGAATGAGTCATCCTAGGCATGAAGAATGCACAAGGGGTTTGGGTTTGCGAATCTGCATGAGTGTACTACATTCCTCAAGCATACGCAACCAGTCACAACAAGGGAGTGATATGCACTTGGAGTATACAGCGTGAAAGACATGTCAAGGTTGAAGATGCAGTGTTCAGAATACTGGCGCACAGAAGTTAGGTTTTCCACTTTCACATTTTATTCACAAAATACTCTTATATTCTTCTCTTTCGTCCACTAGGCACAACTACACCATTAAAGTATGTTTTAAAGTGGTACCTGTTGTCCAGAGAACAATATATTATTGAATCTTTAAGGGCATTGTTGGGTCATCACATCACACTAGCAACCGCTCCCGGTGAAATCCCCGCTCAAACTAATTAGATTTTAAAATATGGCCCAGGAATAGCGTGGGCTCATTACTTATTAACCAATCAAAAGACAAGCGCATATACCGCTGCCCTCCCCAACTCGTTCTAGAACATACTAGTTCCAAGAATCGTCCTTCTATTTGGAAACGCCACTTAAATCGAAAGTATCCTTATGAATGTGTGGGGCTGGGAATGGGGACTCTGTTCCATCATGCTACAGTGGTCAAGCCGCCTGACTCGGGCTCCGAAGGTTGTATGTTCGATTCCGGGCCACGTCCTTCATTTCACGAGTGAATCTTTTCGGAGACTCCCGATGGTCGTCGCTGGAGCTACGGAGTTCGTGCTTTTTGCGACGCTTTCCACGCTGCGGAAAGCGACTGAGCCATACGGGATAAAAACCAGGTGCAATGCAGTCGACCCTGTCGACTTTTAAGCTACTTCTTTTTCTGCACCCACTCCCATACGAATCCGGATACGCCTTATGTCGTCATCTGAATTGGCGGGGCATTCATTACTGTAAAAACAAGTTTGTTAGAGAGAAATCACTAGTTTTTCACCAAAACTTCAAAGAAATGTGGCCGCTTTCGATGATTTAAGTTGCTTTTGGGCCTATCAAAGACATATTCTTTGGGTGGGAGTAAATATAAGACGGCAGGAAAAATTTCATAACGATGCAACAGATAGTTTTAAAAATAACTGATCGTGAATGTCGGCATTCATTTCTGGACATACTATAACTACGTATCCTCGCTGCGAAGATGGGTATGTGTATTTGTGGAAACATTGTGTGGACTTAGATAGGTACGTATAGTCGTTGTGGACTTAGACGAATACTTACGTACACTTGGTGTGGATGGGTACGAATACTCACTGTGGCATTAGATGGGTAAGGATACTTGCTATGAAATTACATGGGTACGTATACTTGTAGTAGACTTAGATGGGTATGTATAGTCTCTACTGAATTAGATGACTATGTATTGTCTCTGTGGGATTAAATAAGTAAGGAAACAAACAAGTGAACATGATGACAAACCGACTATACCTACCAACCGGGAGAACTGAAGCCTCCTAATACATACTTGCAAAATACAATAGGTAAACTGCTGGAGAAGTTAATTGCCAGGAAAATATCAAGTCAGCTAAAGAGGCAAGGTTGTTTCCCACCTACCCTTGGAGGGTACCGACCGAACAGAGAAACCTGGACCAACGCAGAAGTTTTTACCCATGATGTGTATGAACGTTTTCACACAACGTATTATAATTTAGGAGTTGTGGCAAAAAAAAAAAAACGGTCTTCATTGTGCTTTTGACTAAACATAACCAAAAAATATTGAATTGCAGAGGCATATGCTATACAGGCGAGAAATCAGCAGTTATATAAACAAAAGACATGCTAGTCTCTTAAAAACTACTGGGTGACAGTGAAGCATGTGACAATGTGTTTTGTGTATTTCAACTTAAAGGATTAATTTAACTTGGTTTAATATATGTTGAACCAGTTCTGTAGTGTGGCCCTGACGAGATACAGTGAAATATGCCAGGCAATAAATTGTGCACTGTATTGTTTGTGTCTTCATTACCCAACTTCACAACGGGAAACCTTGCCTTGAATTATTGACATTGTGCTGCCAGAGGCGTGACTATAACTTCAGCCGTAGGTGGTAACATTGTCAACATATACTGACCAGCACTATTCAGAAAATGTGGATGAGATATGATTGATCGTTACTTATTGGCACCATGAAGTGTGGCGCTGTAAACAAAAGGTGGTGTTTAATAAGTTTGTAAACAAACTGGTCCCAAAAATAGTTTCCTGCTATGGGCCTGCGATGTGTTAGGGCCATCCCATGTTGTAGTCCTGACTGCACGGGGGTGTAGGTGGCCAATCTTTCCCTCACTTCTCGCAGGCCACGAGATTGGGTATGTGAAGGTGTGTGCAGTTCTCGTACGGACGGTTAAAAGGTGTCAGTTTATAACAATGTACAATGTTTTGCGTATCCTTTTACAGGACTTAGCTGTCAACAGCAGCATCTTTCAGCTGTCTGTTGATCTCTTGGCAAGATTACGCTCAGTAGTTTGCCATTGCTTTCTGAGCGGCCGGCTCAGTATCCGCAAGTCACGAGCGGGGGTCGAACCACCTCAGTTCTCGCTCCGCTGCGAGACTCTGCGTGATAAACGGGATTACAGAGAGAAAGTGTTGTAACCCCACAGCCAGAGAGACCGGCCAGTTTATAACACGTCAACATATTACCATTTATGACCGAAGGAGGTTGTTGTTGTTGTTGTTATTTTGGTATACGCACACGAGAACTCTCGCCGATGCTAAAGTATTCGTGGACAGGATACGGTTGGGAGAAGTGGCTTAGATGTCGAAGTATGACTCTAGATAGTGCAAACCCAGCTCGATCGACAGTGTTGTCAATATGGGTTTCTGTATAATAATAAAAAAGGTGACATACTCCCTCCTGGTCCTGCGGTCGTGGATCAGATGTCTAGCTTTCCTGGACAAAGGTGAAAAACAAGTATTTCAACATAGAAGCCATAAACAAACTACAGTATTGCACGATTTCTTGCCTGGCATAATTCGCTGGCACCTGGCCGTCTTGACATGCGATAGATTGTTACAATCTACTTAAAAAGGCATAATAACTACACCCCCCCCCCCCAATGGCGTTAGCGAATGTGACTGATAATAACAAAATAAAGGTGTCCGTGTGTGTAGCGTTTCATGCTGTTTATTTCTTCTTTCATTTTCATTTTAACCATTCATTTTTTATTGCGTTTGTTTCTTTATTTGTTTGTTTGTTTCTTTCCTTCTTTCTTTCTTTCTTTATACGTGTCTTTCTTCTTTAATTTATTTATATGTTTTCCCTCCTGAGCTTAATTTTTTAGCCTTCTTTATTACTTTCTTTCAGACATCGAGTTACTTCGCTATTTGTTTTTATGATTAAGAGAGCTTTCTATGCTAAACTAAAAAGGTTACACCCAACATATAAAATAGAAAAACTACAAGAAATTACAGTCAAAGAGAAATTTGCAGATGACATAAAATGTAAACTTGAAACTCTGCAAAACCGTTTAGAGGAAAGCGTTGACCAAACTTGGTTGAACATCAAGAATACAATTCAATCTACCGCAGAAGAATGTCTCGGTGTGTTAACCACGCATAGAAAGAACAGATGGTTCAATCAAAAATGTGAAGAAGCAGTCATTATGAAAAAGAATGCCAGACAGTTGTGGCTAAATGACATCAACAACATCCAAAATGAAGAGCAATATAGAACTGAATTCAAAGAGGCTACAAAAATAGTTCGGCAGCAGAAGCGAGAATACACGAGCAATATAATCAAAGATGTGGAAACTAATCACCAGAAAAATGAATCCAGAAAGTTTTTAGAAGAAATGAAGTCAATGAAACGAGGGCATCAACACAACACATGTTGTTTGTCGAGACTCAAGTCTTTTCCACTTTTCACATTGGGCGGTGGGGAGCGTTTTGTATGATATTCACTGGCACAGGAACGGAGCATAATGGGGACGACCCGTTGCTGTGAAGTTGGAACTGCGACTAACTAACTAACTAACTAACTAACATGGTTTAAAAGACAAAAATGAGAATGTGATAAATACCAATGAGGAAATGTGCAACGCATGGAAAGAATACTTTGTTGAATTACTAAATTGTGAAGCTCCAAGTAACACTTTCCTACAGGAAGAAGTTCTAACGTGTGAACCACAAATTGAAGAACTTGTTTTTTTAAAGAAGTCCTATATGTAATAACACGAATTAAAAGCAATAAGGCAACTGGGGCTGATAGTATTGCTGCTGAATTTATAAAGGCAGGTGGCCATGCATTACATCTAAAGCTATACGAACTAATAATAAAAATCTGGAGTACAGAAGAATTACCCCATGACTGGAAAGAGTCATTGTTGATACCTATCTTTCAGAAATGAGACAAGTTCCAATGTGAAAATTATATAGGAATATCACTACTGTCCACAAGCTATAAGATACTATCCGCAGTATTACTAAATAGACTAAAACCATATTCAGAAGACATATATTAGGTGACTACCAGGCAGGTTTTAGACAAAACAGATCAACAATAGATCAGATATTTATCTTACGACAAATAGCCGAGAAAAATTCGGAATATAACAGAAATTTCCATAATATTTTTGTGGATTTTAAAAAGGCTTATGATAGTGTCCATAGGAATAGTCTGTGGGATGCTATGCAGGAATTTGGAATACCAAGGAAGTTAATCAACATGACCAGACTATGCATGGAAGATACTTATAATATAGTAACATATAAAGACAGGAAATCAGATCCTTTCCAAATAATATATGGCTTGAAACAGGGTGATGCACTACCGCCGCTCCTTTTCAATCTGGCTCTAGAGAAAGTTGTAAGGAAGGTAAAGGAGGAATGTGCTATTGGACGAACATCCAGACTACTTAGTTATGCAGATGATATAGATATTATAGGGGATAATGAACGAACAACATCGGGAATATTGACTCACTTAAAGGGAAGAGCTCAACAAATAGGGCTGTTTATCAACCAAGATGGTAATTTCAAGAGAAGGAACGGCTAAAAACTCTGGCCACATACAAATAGATAATATGGCCATTAAAAGAACGGAAACATACAAATACCTGGGTACAATCTTCAACTGCTCCAACATAATAAGGGAATAAATACAAACTAGAATCAACTCTGGAAATTAGATATATTATGCACTACAACATCTGCTAAAATCAAATGCGCTATCTCGTAACACCAAGATCACAATATACAAAACACTGATTAGATCAGTTGTGCTGTATGGCTCTGAAACATGGAGTACAACTAAAGGAGACGAAGCCTTGTTACAAAACTTTGAGAACAAAGTCTTAAGCGTCTTTGGGCCCATTAGGGATACACAAAGTGGAGAGCGGAAAAGAAGAAGCAACAAAGACATTTATGATCTGTTTAAGTCCCCGCTAATCACTGGTATCATGAAGGTTAATAGACTACAATGGCTGGGGTATATAGAAAAAAATGGAAGATAATATATGTGAAAGATTGAAAAGAAGGAAAAGAGGAAGAGAGGGGGGGGGGGAGAGCGAGAGAGAGAGAGAGAGAGAGAGAGAGAGAGAGAGAGAGAGAGAGAAGGAGAGAGGAGAGAATGAGGAAAGATAAAAGGATAAGAAGGAGAATGAGGGAAAGGATATGAGATAGGGCGAAGCCTAAGGGTTCGTTCCTCACTAGAGGCCCTGCCTACAACGCACTATCTTTGGTGACAAGGGATGATGAAGCAAGAAGAGAGAAGAAAGATGAGGAATGAAAGATGATGGAGATAAAGGAAGAGAGGAAGGGATAGGACAGATTTAGGTTCGTGTTTCCGCGTGAGAACGGTAGTTATATTACTACCGCTCCATCAATGTCTTAGGATGTATGTCAGGCTATAGAAGAGATGTACAACCTCTAAGGGCTCTTAACAAGCTAACCTACACAACCTTAGACTGACAAAACGAAATGAAAGGCATCTCAAACATATATTTATTTCCTTCTGAACAGTAACAGAGCGACAATCTATAACATAATCAAATAGGATAATCAGTACATCCATTACAGACAAAGAAGGCATAACCAATGCAGAACAATACAATACTGCATGACCTCATAAGGGAGAGATAGATAATATAGTAGGCTACACAACCGGACGTCAGGGAAGTACTACAAGTAACTGACCGAGAAGTCCCAAACAGACACTGTTCATTGGGAGACTAATATCTACTAACTGCATGAAGAAAATAGTTTAAGCTAGGAAATTCCTCCGGCCCTTATCTATTTCGCAGCAACCATCCTGCAGGCCCACAAGCAGCCCTTTTATTTAGTTTTGTCTATATAAAATCCATTGATCCATTGATTGATCCATTAGGCCATATACCCAGGGAGTCAATTCGCTCCCATCCAACTTTCTCAGAGGGTAACTGTTTTACCCAAGCAAGTCCGATGTCTACCAGAAACATAACAAAAGTAATACCTTTGACTATCTTCGCTACGTGAGCGTCATATCAAGATAAACCTAAGTCTTTTCCTACCTACAGAGACCCAAACTCCTATTGCTTCTTTATCTATACTAGTATTAATCCTTATCATCGACATCATAATCATCATCGCCTATCCCCGTTCATTAGTATTGCAGTCGCCCTCTTCCTCATGTGTCCTCAATGACATGCATTAGCGCTGTATCCCATTATCATTAGCGCCGTCGTCGTCCTCGGTAACACGCATCAATACGTGTATATATACATGTCTATATCCTTGGCAATATAAATTCCCCTTGTCATTAATCACACCACAATTAACACATCATAAACATAGCAATTTATCAATAACCTGTACCCCCTAGTAACTCTATCTCCCATCATGCGTCGCCTATTGGTAACTCACGCCGTAAACCATTTACGCCCTTTATTCCCGATTTTCTCCGAAGGTCCGAACCCGCGACGTTTAGGTTGTACAGCTAACTCGTTGTTTAAGCTATTTCCTCGGCCGCAGCCTGACCCCAATTCACCTCTACCTGGTCAATAAAAATACAAGCGCATTCCTGCATTTGTATTCCTGCTCCCGAGCGTTGTCCATTCATTCGCGGTAGTCAATGCACTTAAAACTATGGCTGCAATGGACATAGAGCAGAGAATGCTTTTCACTCTATACCAGCACTTGATCCTCTCAGTAATTGATTATGGATTAGGTCTGCTCACTGTCTCAGAGAGTCAGATGGTGAAGTTAGAGCGCATACAGAACGAAGCTATGCGGGTCATTCTGGGATGCACTAGAGACACCCCAGTAGTGTGTATGCGTTACATCCTTGGTTTGCCGTCTGTTGCTGGTAGGCTCAAGGGGATGCAGGCGAAGGCATACCTCAGAGTAGATGCAGACACAGACCACCCACTGCATGAGGCGCTGGACGCAGTTAAAGGTCAGCGACTGATAAGAGGGAAATCATGGATGGCTCAGACGGAGGATACGATCAGACAGGTGTGCCCCTTGGAGAACATTAGGCGTGGAGAGGAGTGGGTCAGAGTGCCAGCGGAGCAGTCAGACTTGTGCAGAGTTATAATCACATTAAGCCGGGAGTGCAGGGAGTGGCCAGCAGGGGCCACGGAAGTGGAAATCCAGCAACTAATTCAGGACAATGCTGACTCGAGTGATGTGATTATCTACACAGATGGTTCGGTGTCAAGAGATGAGAGAAGTGGCTGGGGATTCATAGCCAAAGCTAATGGTCGATGTTTGGGGCAGAAGAGCCTGGCATATGATACCACAACATCCAGCTTGAGAATGGAAGTGGAGGCAGTCACTGCGGCTCTCCGCTGGATGGAGAATACGACACACACACACACATACACACACACACACACACACATCGTGATTGTAACTGACTAAGAAAGCATGCTGATGAGGGTTAGGACGGGCAGACTTCGCGCTGAGTGGCTTGCTTCGCTTCGGAGGTCACGGGTGACAAGCATCGCCTGGATCTTTTCTCCGGGGCATGCCGGTGTGCTGGGAAATGAACAGGCGGACATATTGCCTGGCTCTGCAGAACTTGGTGGAGTATTGATACATGACAAGGCAGACGTGGTTGCGACCTTGTGGGAGCACGTGCACACCTCGGAGGAGCAAATGGATTACCATGGTCTGGCAAGAATGAGACAACAAGGAGTGGAAGGGATCTGGCCGACGCTCAACGTTCAGAGGAAAGGCGAGACGGACTTATAATCAGATTGCTACTGGTACTTTTAGTGTTGGAACTCTTCGCTGGCTGCTGAGGATGGGACGGAGCACTTATGGGAATGCCCCGAGTGCTGTGATGTCGATTCCTAAATCAATCAATCAATCAATCAATCGCGGTAGTCATCTGGTCTCATTGTTTGGGTTGTTCCAATGACCGCGAATGCCTTCGTATTCTCGCCTGTCTGCTATTTTTAAATGCCGCGTTTACAGTCTAGCATGCGTAACTCCGACTTGGCTATTTCTCCGCGCTACCAACATATACATGCCTGTATAATCTGTACTAATTATTATATAACTAATCGGTTATCTTATATGTGTTTAGCTAACTTCTCTCTATTTCGTACTTAATTACTGCGAGCCTTAATCGATTAGTGGTGTATCCTTTGCAGAACGCCACCGTCAATCCCGGCACAGGACGGCTATTCATGATTCCTAGGTAAATTTACTTACAGTAGTTTGTCATATCTCCCTGGATTAAACTACACTACTTCTAATAACAAATTTTTACGTCAACTTACATGAAGCTTGTTGTCCAGTTATCTGCTAGTTGTTCTTCTGGGTTCCACAGTTGATTATTGACTATATGTGCTCGTCGTCGTGGAATTCGCCCGACTTTTCCCAGTCTTATATGACTTTAGTCTCCTGTGTGATTCCAATCGCAGTGTCTCTGGCTAGTGTTTGTCCTATCTGACGTTTAGCCATCTACTGCAACTAGTGAGCGGTTTCCTTAGCCAGCAGTCCCTCTCAAATGGCTTGCACGCCATCATTTTGTGATCCTTGGAATATGTGTGTCATCCCGTCAGGCCTATTTACCTGGTGTCAGCGACTCAGAATTAAAGATAACCTTCGTTCGTCATTTCACACGCCACAGTGAGTCTCTTCTACATACATTCATGATAATACTAAACGTCGTATGTAGGCTAATGACATTTATTAATGCCCACCGGCAGTATCAACATAGTGCGTACAAGTATCACAGTTTTCGCACGCATGGCATACATTATACATTATATACATCAATAGCAATTAACACTCAGCCATTCGTGCGATTCATTCTCATTCCCCGCACTTAACAATCGCTTTCGTAACTCAGCAGGGCTAGCTTTCACACTGGCAATCAATACACTCTCTCGCTCGATTCCACACGTCTTTCCTCTAACGTGTCTCCGTCCAGTATGAAGTCTTCTGGTGTTCGGCCTGATAGTCACGTGATGCTTGACCACGTGTACCCTGGGATAATCGTGCTGTATCAGTTGTCTTGCCGTACTAGCTGTTCGGTCTGGTTTGTCTCAGGCCCTTCAGTGCAGGGTTGTACTGTCGATTAAGGACATAGTCCCGTCTATGTCCCTGTGTCCTGTATATAACCTCGTGTCCTGTTTATAGCTGGACCTTGTTGTCCCGTCTATGTCCTGTCTATGACATCTCTATTTTCCCGTCTATGACATCTCTATTGTCCTGTCTATGAACATCTATTGTTCTATCTCTAACCTCTCTATTGTCCTGTATGTGTCCTGTCTGCACTCCCCAACACAATGTCACCTGGGATAAATGGTCCACAGATCCTTGATCATCTGCTTGTCTCGGTGATCCAGACGGAACTTTGATGTGTGCATCTTTCCGTCTACAATATCACCTCCTGGTCTTCCTGGACACTAAACAGCCTGGGATATTGACATCACAATCGCCGAAGTTCGGAACTCATACCTCACGGGCTAAGCAAAGGGCTATGCCCTCGCCTCAAAAGAGCCGTGCTGTTAAAACCGTACTCTTGCTTGTTCCACACTACTCAAAGCGACGGGTTTCTCCCATATATGTATCGCTCACTAATTCTGGCGCTGCCCCGCGTGGACTTGTCTTCCATGCATTTCGCGAGGGACTATCCAATCAGCATTAACTACTCTGCATACTTACTTTGCACCTCTAACTTACATGACACCCGCTACGTCCCCACCTGGGTTCATAGTCCGGTCTGAGTTCAAATATGCCGCCTACAGTGCCTGCTTTTGTCCCTTGACAGCCTCAGTTAGTTCTGAACTCGATTGTACCTATAAACAATGTGGCATCTGTTGTTTCCTGACAGCTTGAACTCACGTATAGATTACTTTTAGCCTTTTATTTTATCCCGAAAACCAACTAGTTAACAATGAAAGGTAACCTACAGTTTACGCGGCAGTGTCTCGAGTTCAGAGCTTGAACTTTCAAGCTGTTTTAAAAATATCCTGATCGATGAACTCTACTTCCAAATTCTAAGACCGGCCGGCATTGGTGACACTACTATCTTGTGTCGTCTCAGGCGGTCACATAGGGAAACAAAACTCGCTTACACTCGGGACATAAATGACAGCAGACCCCGAGGTAGACCAAGTAGATGGTGGAGAGATAATATACATACAGACCTACAGGCACTTGGAATCAGCGACTGGCAAGAGAAGGTCAACCAGAGAGACAAATGGAGACGGCTTGTATCTGCAGTAAAGAACCTCAGTGGCTCGGAATGCTGAAGAAGAAGAAGAAGAAGAAGAAGAAGAAGAAGAAGAAGAAGAAGAAGAAGAAGAAGAAGAAGAAGAAGAAGAAGAAGAAGAAGAAGAAGAAGAAGAAGAAGAAGAAGAAGAAACAAACGAACAAACTTTATTTTCAAAGGGTTAAAAATTGGGCACGCAGGCCCGTCTAACATTCTGCCCTTCTATCACTCTCTTTCATACATTATTTCATTCACACATCATTCAAGGCTAACAAAGAACAGCAACAATATAAAAGATATGCATTATAAAGGCATGGGCAAAATGTGAACATTAAAACCATACGACACAGTAATATTAGATAATGGTCTGACACTTGTTATTAGCCATGTGGAATATACTGGCCTACAAAAAAGGGGACTGGCTGTTATACTAGGGTTTTGTTGTTATTATTATTATTATTATTATCTCTGTTATTAAGGGGGAAGGTAATCCGTATTGAGATAGTGTTCGAATAATTTGCGATTATATGAATAGGGATTGGTGATGTCTTTGATTTCTTGTGGAAGATTGTTCCACAGCTGAGCTGCAGAGTACGTTAAGCTTGTTTTGTATAAGTCAATCCTAGGCTTCGGAATGTGTAGTATATTTAAACGTTTACTGTGTCTAGCATTATATTTAAACAATGGCCAAATGTAATTTGGGGCATTCCGATGTAAGATTTTGTGAATTAGTTTAGCTTTATTGAAAAGCAGGCGTTTGCGTAATGGTAGTAACTGAAGGCGTTTATATAGGCTAGGATTGTCAGATAAATGTTTGCTATAAATTAGACTCATGGCCCGTTTCTGGAGTGAGTAAGGTCGCTTGGTGTTTGAATTAGAACAATCGTCCCAGATTGTGGAGCAGTAGTCAAAGTGTGTCTGTATATGAGAAGTAAAGAATAGTTTCCTTGTGTCCTCATCAAGGAAGTTTTTAATTTTGGCGAGTTGGTAGACTTTTTTCGCTGTTTGTTTAATGAGCGCTTGAACGTGGGAATTAAAGGTTAGGTTTCTATCAATGATTAGGCCTAATGTTTTGTGCTCAATTACACTTTCTACTGGGATGTTATCGATGTGAAGTTGAAGTGATGTGTGTGAGCTTAGAGTTTGAAGTCTTTGTCTGGTTGTTAATAACATTGCTTTTGTTTTAGTGATGTTAATTTGCATACGGTTTGAATAGCTCCACCTAGCTACATTATTTAATTCTTGTTGTAAAGTCGACTCCAGTAAAATACAGTTTTCAGCGTTTGTGTACACTGTACAGTCGTCTGCAAATAGATCGCAGGACGACGAAAGATGCAAAGGTAGATCGTTAATATATATGGCAAATAATAGAGGGCCAAGAATAGAGCCTTGCGGTTCTCCAATATTGAAGGTAGTGGTTTGAGACAGAGATTTATTATGTGATACTACTTGCTTTCTGTTTGATAGAAAAGATGATATTAGAGTGACTACATTAGGGCCAATTTTCATTGTCTCAAGTTTGTAAATTAAAATAACATGGTCTATCATATCAAATGTTTTCTTGAAATCAATAAACACAGTTCCACATAGACTGTTGTTGTTTATATTCTTGTGTCAATTTTCTATCATGTTTGTTAGGGCCGTATGGCAAGAATATTTTGGTCGAAATCCTGATTGGCTGTCAACAATAAGCTTGTTGCGAACTAAATACTGTAATGTTACTTTATGGATGTGTTTTTCTAGTGGCTTAGATAGTGATGATAGTAAGGAAATTGGTCTGTAATTGTTCGGGAGACCATTGTCCAATGAACCAGATTTAAGAAGAGGGTACACTTTAGCGATTTTGAGAGCTGATGGAAAGTGGCCTTTGGTGAGACACTGATTATATACATAGGTTAGTGATGTACAGATCACTGGCGCAGCACAACGGAGAATCCGGTTGCTGATTCCATCTAATCCAGATGAGGTTGTGTTTTTTAGGTTACTGAGGTAAGTGAATACTTCAGTGATTGTCATTAGCGGTATGTCGGAAAGAATATCGCCGGAGCATCTATTTTCGCAAAACGATGACAATAAAGATAAGTTGCAAGGAGAATTAGGTATTGAAGCCTTCAACTGGTCTATGTCAGTTTGAAAAAAAAATTACTGAATTGGTCGCATGTAATATGATTTGATGGTAAAGAATTTCGGAGGTTATACTTGTTTGTCAAGGTGTTAATTGCCTTCCATATATCCTTACTATTTGTTTTATCCATTACTAAGTTCTTAAAGTAATTTTTCTTTTCCCGTCGTATGTTATATTGAAATTTGTTTCTAAGAGTACGGTATGCACTGAGATCCCGCTTTTTATGTGCTTTATCTCTGTCTCTCATAATTTCAAGTATATCCTGGGTGATCCAAGGTGGCTTGGCGTGGTGTTTTACTCGAACTTCCTTGACTGACACATATCTATCAAATACATCAATAAAGGTTTTCATCCAGAATTCCAGAGCATCATCCGGGTCAGGAAGCTGATAAACATTGTCTAGAGGTGAACTGAGCAAGTCCTGTAAAAATGCATTTTGGTTAAAATTTTTGTAATTTCTATATTTTACACTTATGTGTTTATGTTTAGGAGTTTTAATTCCTTTTTTAGACCACGTGCAGCATATTGGGTAG
>OY992877.1:8779242-8789242 GCA_963921405.1 Cepaea hortensis
GATGTCTCGGTGGTTATCACAGGATTGGCGGTTTATTTTACGTATGCCTGGTGATGTAGGACCATAGACCGCCTTCAGTGAGTCGTTGAAGTTTTTCATTTCATGTCTGCTAGCAAAACCTTGAATTCCATCAGCTTTGCTGCTCAGCTAGGAGTCCCGCATGTGCCGAAGTTTCTGCTACACTACTCTCTGAATGTTCTTGAAGGCATCTTTTTTTTATGTTGACTTCGGGTCATTCAAATGTGCCTTGAGGAGAAGATGTTTCTCGCTAGCAATTGGTTGATGTCTTCGGAATTTTCATCAAACCAGTCTATATGCTTTCGGGGAGGAGGGGGGGGGGGGCTGGACTCAGGATTTCCATAGCAGTGTTGTAAATTATGTCCTTTAGGGCTGTCCACTCTGTCTCTGCATCCTGTTTAGCTGCAGCATTGGGTTTGAGGGGGTCTTTCAGCATATTTTCAAACGACAGCTGCTTTTTGTGTGTGCATGACTCACATTATTTAGGCAAACATGGGGCTCATTTCCAAAATGATCTAATGCACATTTCATTTCCACAGCTTGTGCTATATCTGCGGAGACGACCCCCAGCCCGGGTACCGGAGAGTTCATCCATCATTATCATGTATCATGTCCTTCGCAGACCATCACTTCAATCAAGGCCCGTAGTTAAGATCCTCGATTCTTTGTTTAGTTCTCCTGTCTCATGTATTTTCGTAAACGAAGTATATTCTATGTCCTGTGTCCATCTTCGTGCTGGTCTACCTACGCCTCTTCTTCTAGGAACCATTACTGGATAACTCCCTAACTCCTGAGGCGTTGAATACGAGGGTAAGTCAATAAGTAAGTCACAAATGGCTGTAGAAAAATAACTAAATATGATAACAACTTGAAACCACTTTATTGTTTACATACATTGTCCCTTTATTTCTCAACATAATTTCCACCAACATTGATGCACTTATCCCATCGTTTTATCAGTTCTCCCAAACCGGCTTTAGGCAGCCGCCAGAGCCATATGGGATACAGTCCGGTGCAATTAAGTCGATCAATTCTTGTTTAACATCTATCTTGAAAATGCATCTACAAGCTTTTAAAGACGATGAGACTAGTGACAGTTTTCATCTGTTCATAATACGGACAATAATGCGGAACTACAAACTCCGTAGTTCCAGCTACGACCCCCAGGAGTTTCGGAGAAAATTGCACCCGTGAACCGAACAACGTCGGCCTGGAATCGAACCGCAACCTTCGGAGTGGGAGTTAGGCGGCGTTACAACTTAGCCATGGAGACTTCCCAGATGTTAAACAAATACGGGAGAGAATGCAGTCATCATGTCTTACTTCCCTTTGCACCTCGAAACAGTTCATGTTTCACCAGCTTCTTTGTCTGTTGCTTGGTATTCATGATATAATATTTCAATTAAGTGGATCAAATGTGCTGGAAATCCAAAACGTCCTATAATATTCCTCTGTTTCTGGCATCGAACATAGTCGAAGGGCTTACTGTACGCAGTCTATGAAGTTAGTATGACAATACACAGTATGTTATCTGCATTTCTCAAAGATGTTTTCCATGTTGAAGACATGTTCCTTGGTGCCTCTACCCCAGTGGTTCCCAAGCTTTTTAAGCAGAGGGCCATATCTACTATTTTCGGTAGTTAAGCGGGCCACAGGGTTATAAAATTATAAAAGTCGTGCAAAATCATTCTTACCTTTCTTAACTTTCGTCAACACACTTATAAAATTTTAAATGCAGTCAGTGTCAGTACTACACTGCGGTCATTTTTTTTGGTTTGGTTTTAACATCAAATGTTCATTTAACAATCAATCATAAATCAATTTCGAAAATCGCTATTAATGTAATTAATTTACAATTGTAACTGTTCTTCATAACCAGTTACTTAAGTTCGGATGCCAGTTTATCAATGTCTGGGCGCAAGTATGTCGTGCCCAAAGTCATAAGCGCAGCTAGATTACTGTCGATAAGTCTGGAACGTTACTTGTTTTTTATAACGATCACTGCGGAAAATGACTGCTCGCATCTGTAAGTCGAACCAAAACGACAAATGTATCTCTGGGCGAATGAACACAAATGTTCAAATTGTTCGACAGGCAATAGTCGCCAGACTGAAATCATATGATCAGCTGAAGGCGAAGCAGGCAGCTCCAGAAATTTACATCTTAGTGCAGAATTGCATTTCAAATCAATTACTTCGTGCTGAAGGTTTTGCTGTAATTGACAGAGCTTGGAATCAGGAAATACGAATGAATTTATGAAGAGGGCAACATTATCCTCCTCTATTGTGAACTCTTGAAATCTCGACTGAAACGAGGCCTCGCGTACCACTTTCTAACAGCTGGCGGGCCACAAATGGCCCGCGGGCCGTGGTTTGGGAACCTCTGCTCTACTCTATCTGAAATGCATGTACTTCTTGCAATTAATATTCTGACTTTCAATCCATTTCATGATGATTTGCAGCAGGAATTTATTAGCATGAATTAATAGTGCCATAGTAGAATCATCAGTGCACAGGTTTTAATCTCCTTTATGTTGGGTGCATGATTGTGTGTGATAGTGGCGTAATGGATGCACTATTCCCACTGACGCATTGAATATTTTCAACCAGGGTTGGAGACAGGACATTGCTTTGATATACTGCGTCCGCATTTGACTCAGGCAGGTTATTCTCGTATTCACGCTGTGGTAGGCACCAGGGCGGGCTATATACTGGCCATGACCTATTGACGCGTCCTCGCCGAGCGTCCTTGGCAACAGGTCCCTTCGGGGTCCTGGCTAAAGTCAGTAGGATCGCCGATTCCTCCGAAGTCGGAGAGTGTCTGCCAGTACGGCGAGGGACCACCAGTCTGCACACCAATACGCCAGACATGGGACAACGGATACTCACGCAAACCTCAGGTCCGGTATGACATCACACTGATGTTGGACAACAGGATGCCTTCATCCGACATACAGGACTTCGCGTTGGAGCTCAAACCAACGAACACAAGCAAGCAAGCAACTACCTGCGCTCTCTGTGGGTACGTGTAGGTAAGGAAATGTTATTGAATTAGATAGGTACAGTCGCTGTGTGATTAGATGACTACGTAGAGTCGTTGTGGAATTACATGACTACATACGTAATTTGTCGTGGAAGTAGATGAATACGTATCCTCGCTGTGGAGATGGGTACGCGTTGTTGTGGAAACGCTATGGATTGATTGATTGATTGATTGATCTAGGAACCGACATCACAGGATTCGGGACATTCCCATAAACGCTCCGTCCCTATCCTCAGCAACCAGCGAAGAGTTCCAACACTAATAGTTCCAGTAGCAATCTGATTATATGTCCGTCTCGCCTTTCCTCTGAGCGTCGAGCATCGGCCAGATCCCCTCGTGAGGCGCTATGGAATTATATAGGTACGTATAGTCGTTGTGGAATTAGATGACTTCATACGTATACATGGTGTGGAATTAGATGGCTATGTATACTCACGGTGGAATTAGATGGGAGCGTATACTTGCTGTGAAATTAGATGTGTACGCATACTTACTGTGGAATTAGATGACTTAGATTTCGAAGAATGAATCTAGATATTGCAAATGCAGATCGATCCACAATGTGATCATTATGAGTTTCTACACAATAAGAGAAAGATGCCATAATCCCTCCTGGTCCTGGGGTAGCGGATCAGATGTCGAGCTTTCCTGGAAAGTATGTAAACACTAAAGCCATATACAAATATTGCACGATTTTTTGCCTGGCATAATTCGCTGACACCTGGCCGTCTTGACAGACGATAGTTTGTTACAATGTGCTTCAAACAAGGCGTAATTACTACATCACATGGCGGTAGCGAACATGATTGGTCATAACAAAATAAGTGTGTCAGTTTGTGTAGTTTTTCATGCTGTTCTTTTCTTCTTTCACTATCTTTTTTATCATTCATGTCTTTGTAAGTTTGTTTCTGTATTTGTTTGCTTGTTTGTTTGATTATGTCTGTCTGTCTGTCTGTCTGTCTGTCTGTCTGTCTGTCTGTCTGTCTGTCTGTCTGTCTGTCTGTCTGTCTGTCTGTCTGTCTGTCTGTCTGTCTGTCTGTCTGTCTGTCTGTCTGTCTGTCTGTCTGTCTGTCTGTCTGTCTGTCTGTCTGTCTGTCTGTCTGTCTGTCTGTCTGTCTGTCTGTCTGTCTGTCTGTCTGTCTGTCTGTCTGTCTGTCTGTCTGTCTGTCTGTCTGTCTGTCTGTCTGTCTGTCTGTCTGTCTGTCTGTCTGTCTGTCTGTCTGTCTGTCTGTCTGTCTGTCTGTCTGTCTGTCTGTCTGTCTGTCTGTCTGTCTGTCTGTCTGTCTGTCTGTCTGTCTGTCTGTCTGTCTGTCTGTCTGTCTGTCTGTCTGTCTGTCTGTCTGTCTGTCTGTCTGTCTGTCTGTCTGTCTGCCTGTCTGCCTGTCTGCCTGTCTGCCTGTCTGCCTGTCTGCCTGTCTGCCTGTCTGCCTGTCTGCCTGTCTGCCTGTCTGCCTGTCTGCCTGTCTGCCTGTCTGCCTGTCTGCCTGTCTGCCTGTCTGCCTGTCTGCCTGTCTGCCTGTCTGCCTGTCTGCCTGTCTGCCTGTCTGCCTGTCTGCCTGTCTGCCTGTCTGCCTGTCTGTCTGTCTGTCTGTCTGTCTGTCTGTCTGTCTGTCTGTCTGTCTGTCTGTCTGTCTGTCTGTCTGTCTGTCTGTCTGTCTGTCTGTCTGTCTGTCTGTCTGTCTTTAATTTATTTGTATTTAACCCCACCCCGTCCTGTTCTTAATTTGTTTAACCACTATCATCATTACTTTCTTTCAGACTTCGAGTTGCTCCACTCTTTTTTTTTTTTTTTTAAATTAATGATTAGTGATTAGTGGGTATCATCATCATCATCATCATACTTCGGCCAGGTCTGTAGGTGCTCAAATCTCCTCCTCAACATTTCCGACGCGTGTATCAACTGATCATATCAGTTTTGAGTTGGTTAATCAAATGTCTTGTGATCTTGACAAAATGTTTAACTCTGTTTTCTATTTTCTTTCATACTCCTTTTTTGTGTGCTTTATTTCTTATTGCTCTCTTACTATCGTTCTGTAATTTTCGCGTCATGCAGATCTAACCAAAACCCTCGATGTCTGGGTGACCTAAACTGTTGCTGCATTATGAATTGTTATCTTGGCTCGTTGGCGTTGTGCGTGAATGTCAAATGACAGACAATACGGCAATTTGGATCCATTATCGCAGCATCAATGAGCTAATGTCTGTTGTCCAGATATTTTGACAAATGTTAAATCTAATGCCTTCGGGTAACAGATGTTTGATCATCATCATCAAGGTCCTCGGAAAGTGGCGTTGGCGTAAGTGTATATCCGCAGATCTCGAGCCTTGGTATTGTGGATCATATATGTTGATAATATCCCTCCATCATTCCATCCCTCCACCTCTCCACCCCTCCATTCTTGATCATCAATATTCTTTTTTTTAAATTGGCCAGAGCTTCCAGATCAACCAACAACACGATCATGTGCCCCACCAACTGGCGGAGGCGGTCATGTCTCTCCACAGATCTCGATCTTTGGTATTCTGGATCAACTAAGCTGATAATATTCCTCCATGCCACCCTGCTCAGACCATCCAGCATAATTTCTCTTGGTCTGTCTCTCTTTCCCTTGACCGTTCCAGTTGTCACGATGTTCTCAGTTGCTACTCTTCTCACCACATGGCTAAAGAAAGTATCTGTATGATTGTTGTATATTATGTTCTAGTTTCATTAGCCTCTTTTAGCCAAGCATTGTTAGTCACTCTGGCAGTCCAAGGAATTCGCAACATTCGTCTCAGAAACCACATCACTATTGCTTCTAAGTGCTTCCTCATTTGTTCATTTACATTCCAAGACCATTCATGTTAGGTTTGGTTTTGCCATCAGTATCTTTATGACGGTCTGGTGTCACCTATGGCTCTTGTTCGGAATCGAACCCACAACCAACGAAGCGCGAGGCAGGCGACTTCAACACTCCGGAATTCCGCCACAGAGACTCGAACCCCTGATACCCATTTTAGGGTAAGTACACCTGAGAGCCCAGGTCAGTCTGTAAAGTAAACACCGCCTCGATCTGACACCCTGTCTGCATGGTGGTTTCCAAAAACTGCCTCGATCTGACTCCATGTCTGCATGGTGGTTTCCACAAATTGTCTCGATCTAACTCCATGTCTGCATGGTAGTTTCCACAAATTATCTCGATCTGACTCCATGTCTGCATGGTGGTTTCCACAAATTATCTCGATCTGACTCCATGTCTGCATGTTGGTTTCCACAAACTGCCTCGATCTGACTCCATGTCTAAATGGTGGTTTCCAAAAACGACCTCGACCTGACTCCATGTCTGCATGGTGGTTTCCGAGAACCGCTTCGATCCAGAAATGCACTCATTCAGATACACTCAACGGACAAAATTTCTTGATCCCTGGCCACTTCTCCCGCTTCATAAGCCCACGTTCATGAGATGCCTACAGTCTCCCGTGTCCATGTTCTGTCTCTAGCCATTTCTCCCGCTTCATAAACCCACGTTCATGAGGTGCCTACAGTTTCCCTTGTCCATGTTTTATCTATGGCCGTGTCTATCTCTCCATAAACCCACGTTCATGAAGTACCTACAGTGTCCCGTGTTCATCTTCCTGCTGGTTAACCCCTGATTATTCTATCAGGAACCACTCCTCCATCCCTGCTCTTTCCAAGCCAGTGAGACTTTTGATATGGCCAAAGTATTTTAGTTTCTAAGACACGACTACTATACATAGTTCACGTAAAACAATTTATTATTAAATCAGTCATTGCAAATATCTAGTCTACAAATTCTATTGTTTGTCCATTACCCCTCCCCCGTTCAACCTCAGAGGAGAAGTTACAATTAGGGATCACCCCAACCTCAGATTAGTAATCCTGTGACCGAATCAAGCACAAGTTGGATGCTAATTTGAAAGGAAGGTTGTCCAACGACGGTAAGGTCATTACTATGATTTCATCGACACATCAATATACGATGTTGTCCAACGACGGTAATGTCATTATTATGAATGTATCAAGACATTGATATCCGATGTTTTTCAACGACGGTAATGTTTTTGCTATAATTGTGTCAACACATTGATATCCAATGGAAGATATAACACAGCGATAAAGACGAGAATAGTCTAACAAACAATTCCTTTACTAGAATACATGACGTGATAAAAGACATAACAGTGTCAGGTCTTAGTCAGATATGACTGAGCTACCATATGACAGTAGATGGTATTATCTGCTTTCTGTTCGCACCGAATGTTGGGCGGCGCTCACCAAACCCCACATTATGCCAACCACCTCATGCGGAGGAGTGCAATTGGGAGGGTACCAGCCTTAATCTAGTGCGAGGAAATGGCAGTGAAGACCAGGCTCTACGCCTTGGTTGGCTACTGGTCTAGGATGGAAGCCCCGATAGGCGGACAGTTAGAGCATTGCTTTGCTGATCCGGCAGCTTCTGCACCTTGTCTTGTTCCAGAGGTAGGGGCACTACCTTTCCTCTGGAGTAAACCAGACAGGCCGAGAGAGGGATCGTGCTGCATGGGCAACACTTGGTTGCCTTTACACTTTAATTTCAACTCAGGATTTGTGTTCTGGAGAGGTTTAACTCCATTTTACAAATTATCGTTTGTCAAAACGGCAAGGTGCCAGTCAAAAGACATAACTATCGCTTCTTCCTCTTCTTCTTTCTTGTTTTCACTGCCTCCATTATGCCATTCAGTGTCAGGTTCAGTCACCCCCATCTCCCCAGACCTGAAATAAGTGTTAAGCACAACAAGTGCTGAGTGGAGATATCGAGGGGAAGGGACAGCGTCGATATTTTCCCGGATTTTCCATGGACAACATGGTGCAACACTGTAAATGGCGCAGCTGAACCAGGTTTCACAAATAGCGGATCCATAATAAAAGCTGTCAGATGTAAATAAAGTGAAAGTACACAAACACAAGCATTATTTACTTACTATCTGATGTAAGTTTTATTTCACTTTTAAAATTAATATTTTAATTTGTAGTTTATTGTTTATATTTTAAAGTTATATTTGTCGACACCCACGAGAGGGTGGGCCCGCCCCCAGAGCGTGTCATCATCATCAAATGCCTTGCTGCTGGAGTAGGCGTTCATGTCTCTCCACAGATCTCGATCTTTGGTGTTCTCGATCATCTCTGCTGATGGTTCCAAACTGAAAATTGTATAACCAAAGAGGGGGAAAGAAAGAAAGATAGAAAGAAAGAAAGAAAGAAAGACAAGCCCCACAGATGTGTGAAGCATCAGCACCATCACCTGTTGCAGACCTGGGTGCACTTAGGTGAAGGTGGCCAGCTTTTCCCTCCCATAGCGAACGCCGAGAGCAGACAGGGAACGCTTCGACCGAGCTCATACCACTGTCAGTTTAGTTTAGTTTAGTTAGTTTAGTTTAGTTTAGTTAGTTTAGTTTAGTTTAGATTAGTTTAGTTTAGTTTAGTTTAGTTGACGGATCAACATCACGGCACACGAGTGTAACCCATAAGTGCTCCGTTCTCCTCCTAACCCAAACCTGAGTTTGGAGAAACTCAGCTCAGTGCACGAACTCCGTAGCACCGGCGAGGATCCTGAAATACTTTTGGTAGATTTTTAACTCGAAATTTTGCCCGGGCAGCACCGTTAGGCTACACTTTTTCGATTTCCAACTGCCAAGGGATTTTTTTACGTGCGCAACAATACATACGGGCATCCGATCTCACTACCCAGAGAGCAGGGGACATTTTGTTGTTAGGAGTCCACGTGAAAACATCTCGGCCCTCACAGGGGCTTGAACCCGGGACCTCCAGCACTCGCGGTGGAAACCATACATCGAGACCACTCCGACCATTCTTACCATTGTCAGCGTAACGGTAACCATTGCAGCAACGATCTGGCATACTACACCATTCTGCCATCACACTCGAGTTGATATTACATTTCATAATATAAACCATTTTTCTCTACTACTACTACTACTACTACTACTACTACTACTACTACTACTACTACTACTACTACTACTACTACTACTACTACTACTACTACTACTACTACTACTACTACTACTACTACTACTACTACTACTACTACTACTACTACTACTACTACTACTACTACTACTACTACTACTACTACTACTACTACTACTACTACTACTACTACTACTACTACTACTACTACTACTACTACTACTACTACTACTACTACTACTACTACTACTACTACTACTACTACTACTACTACTACTACTACTACTACTACTACTACTACTACTACTACTACTACTACTACTACTACTACTACTACTACTACTACTACTACTACTACTACTACTACTACTACTACTACTACTACTACTACTACTACTACTACTACTACTACTACTACTACTACTACTACTACTACTACTACTACTACTACTACTACTACTACTACTACTACTACTACTACTACTACTACTACTACTACTACTACTACTACTACTACTACTACTACTACTACTACTACTACTACTACTACTACTACTACTACTACTACTACTACTACTACTACTACTACTACTACTACTACTACTACTACTACTACTACTACTACTACTACTACTACTACTACTACTACTACTACTACTACTACTACTACTACTACTACTACTACTACTACTACTACTACTACTACTACTACTACTACTACTACTACTACTACTACTACTACTACTACTACTACTACTACTACTACTACTACTACTACTACTACTACTACTACTACTACTACTACTACTACTACTACTACTACTACTACTACTACTACTACTACTACTACTACTACTACTACTACTACTACTACTACTACTACTACTACTACTACTACTACTACTACTACTACTACTACTACTACTACTACTACTACTACTACTACTACTACTACTACTACTACTACTA
>OY992877.1:8794242-8824242 GCA_963921405.1 Cepaea hortensis
TAGATAGGAGATGTATGTGTTGATGAGTGGGTAAGGGATGTGTGGGTGTTAGTGGTTGAGGGATAAGTACGTGTGTCTAGGGATGTGTGAGGGGATGAATGTATGGGTTGTGTGTGCGTGGATGGGAGGTGTGTGTTTGTGAATGGGGAATGTGTTGGTGGGTGGGGATGTGTGTGAGGGATGTTTGTATGGGTGGGGAGATTGTGCGTGGGTGGGGATGTGTGTGTATATAGGTAGGGGTGTGTGGTTAAGGGATGTGTGGCTGAGGGAATGGGTGGATGGAGGATGTGTGGTTGGGTGGAGGATGTGTGGTTGGGTAGAGGATGTGTGGGTGGGTGATTGTATATGAGTAAGGGTGTGTGGTTAAGGGATGTTGGTTGGGGGATGGGTGGGTAGAGAATGTGTGGGTGGGTAGAGGATATGTGGGTGGGTGAGTGTGTGCAGGTTAGGAGATGGTGGGGGATGTTTGTAGGTGTGGGCTCGGGATCTGTGAGTGGGCTGGGGGAGATGGGAGATTATGTGGGTGAGTGCAGAATTTGTGTGTGGGTAGGTGCGGAATATGTGAGTTGACAGGGAGATGTGTGTGTGGCTGAGGAATATGTGTTTGGTTGAGTGGTTGGAGGTGTGTGGGTGGAGGAGGATATTGGATGAGTGATTGTTGGTGGGAAATGGGACGGGTAGAGGATATGTGAGTGGGTGGGGAGATGTGTGTAGGTGGGGGATGTGTGGGTTATTGAATGTATGTGTGCTTGGGGTGTGGGTGGATGGGATGTGTGGTGGATGAGAGGTGTGTGTGGGCGGGGAGATGTGTAGGTGTAGGGATGTGGTGGATGGGTGGGGGAATGTATTGTATGTGTGTGTGGTTGGGTGGGGGAGTTGGAGTGAATGGGGGATGTGTGGGTGGGTGGTGGATGTGTCTCATAACATAGTAATATGCATTGTTTATGTGTACAAAATTCACGTGACAATGTTTTTTTCCTATGCACTGTTGATGAAAGAAAGATGAGTGATTGGAAGGGCCGAATGTAAGACGGGCCTGCGTGCCCAATGTGTTACCCTTTGAAAATAAAGTCTGTTCGTTCGTTCGTTCATACATATGTTATATAAAGGGCTTGTGTGTATTTATACATATGTTATATAAAGGGGTTGTGTGTATTCATACACATGTTATATAAAGGGATTGTATGTATTCATACACATGTTATATAAAGGGCTTGTGTGTATTCATACATATGTTATATAAAGGGCTTGTGTGTACTCATACATATGTTATATAAAGGGCTTGTGTATATTTATACATATGTTATATAAAGGGCCGGTGTGTATTCATACATATGTTATATAAAGGGCTTGTGTGTATTCATACATATGTTATATAAAATGCTTGTGTGTATTCATACATATGTTATATAAATGGCTTGTGTGTATTCATACATATGTTATATAAATGGCTTGTGTGTACTCATACACATGCCATATAAAGGGCTGGTGTGTATTCATACATATGTTATATAAAGGGCTTGTGTGTATTCATACATATGTTATATAAAGGGCTTGTGTGTATTCATACATATGTTATATAAAGGGCTTGTGTGTATTCATACATATGTTATATAAAGGGCAGGTGTGTATTCATACATATGTTATATAAAGGGCCGGTGTGTATTCATACATATGTTATATAAAGGGCCGGTGTGTATTCATACACATGTTATATAAAGGACTTGTATGTATTCATACACATGTTACATACAGAAACAATTTCCACCCCTTGGACAGTGTTGGGTATATGGTGCTGTCCTCAAATGTTGATACCGATGTAGCGAGTTCAGCCCCTACACTGGTCAATTGGACTAAAATATTAATCTCTCGTCCTTGAATTCGGGAAGTAAATTACAAGTACCCCTGAAGTCGGAGTGGGTTCGCCTGATGGCCAGACACACTGGTAATAGAGAAAGCTAATCCATATGCAAAGATCTAGTCTAGTGCACTAGAAGTAGTAGTACGCGTGTGGACTACGATTGAGTTCAAAGCGAGGGAATAATACAACGCTAGATGGAGGTTACAACAACTGGGTTTAAACATTCATAGAGGGAAGTCATAGATAATAAGGTTAAAACAACTGGGTTTAAACATTCATAGAGGGAAGTCATGGATAATAAAGTTACAACAACTGGGTTTAAACATTCATAGAGGGAAGTCATAGATAATAAGAATAAACAAGTAAATGATAACCTGATTTCAAGGGGAGAAAGCTCACGTCAAGAGACACAGTCATACACCTCCAGTCATTATGTAACTGAAAATTTACGAAGATTTTTTTCTTTTTACAGTAGTGCGAACCAGGTCTAGAAGGTCTACAAGGTGTGGACTACGCCTGGCCCTGCAGCCAGCAGGGTTAGGCTCGGCTAGCCAATCCCAGGAGGGGTGACAAGTTAAAATGAGTAGCCTGCTGATGACCCGTAGACTACACTAGTCAACCTCACCGCTACGTGATGTAGACAGGGAAACCATGACCGCGAGCTCATGGGCTAACGGGGGTATTGCTTGCCATATGGGACAGACTCCCAATGGTCAGATTCTTTTCTAAATCTGCGACTGGCCTAGCAAGCCGGCAGGGGATTTTCATACTGCTCGTAGAAAGACTAAGAAGTATAAACGGACTGACCCAACTAGATATAGGCCCGGCAATGTTAATGGACTACGAGATAGATCAGCCATTAAAAAAAAAAAAATAGGCACAATGATCGTCTGCGGTTTTAACAGTAAAGAAGAAAAACTTGTAAAACAATGGAAGAAAGGAAAATAGGACTGGTGGGAAAAGCGGACACAAGAATAAAGGGGGAAGGATGCAAGGAAGAAAAGGCATTTGATAGTGTAGATAGAAACAAGCTGTGGGAAATCCTTAAACAATATGGAGTGGGTACACATCCAATAATTCTATGTAGAAGCTTATACAACAACAGTGAATTCATAATGAAAGCACTGGAGAACACTCAGACCCCTTCACCATAAAATCCGGAGTACGACAAGGTTGTGACCTGTCCCCTCTCTTGTTCATAACTTATATAGACAACATATGTAAAGAAATCAGCCAAACAGAGACCGCAATAACACCGACGAGAACACAGAAGAAAAACCATCTGCAAATTGCATCATTAGCGGACTCCAGTTTGCGAACGACCAAGCACTAATCAAAATCAGAAGCTGAATTACAAGACCACATGAATAGTCTAAACGAAATGTGTAGGGAACATAACATGAAAATTAGCACAAGTAAAACAGAGGTAATGACTATAGCTAAAGAAGAAAAAAACAACGACAACGATTCACTTAAACGAACTTTCCCTGAAACAAGTACAGTAAAGAGTTTCAAGTATCTAGGAAATGACAGTAAAGGAGAAAAGAAAAATCACAACAATAGAAATGAGATTCCTGAGAAGATTACTCAATGTATCAAGAAGAGATAAGATCAATAAGTTAGTTAGTTAGTTGATTAGTTAGTCTCGGTTGCAACTTCACAGGAACGGGTCGTTCCCATTATGCTCCGTTCCTGTGCCAGTGAATATCACACAAAATTCTCCTCATTACCCCATGTGAAAAGCGGAACAGACAGGAGTCTGGACAAACGAACAGCCCCCCCCCCCCCCCCCATAATGCCGCCGCCAGAATGTCAACGCAACAGTCCTTCACGAAAAATACAGTTCATCTTCGATGGAAGCGTCAGACACTAGAAAACCAGCAGTCACCCATTACTGCATACGGCAAACCAGTCAGTGCTGCGACAAAGCCGGCTGCCATCATCCCCAACATACAGGTCACGCTACAAACAACCGTGGACAGATGTAAAAGCATTTCACTGTACATAATGCCGCCACCAGAATGTCAACACAAAAGTCCGCCACGAAAAATACAGTTCATCGTCGATGGGAGCGGCAGTCACTAGAAAACCAGCAACCATACATTACTGCATAAGACAAGCCAGTCTGTTTTGCGACAAAGCCAGCCGCCATTTGTCCAAACAAGCAGTTCACGCTACAAACAAGCGCGGACAGATGTAAAAGCATTTCACACGAAATTCACAGCTTACAGTGTTGCGCCACGTACTCAACTCAGTAACAGGTGGAACCATACACTTCCAGTCCAACATGAGGAAAATGCGAATGCAAACGGTAGCCACGAGTACAAATGCCTATCCTCCATGTTCGGGACCGGAAGTCAAGAAAAAGATAAGATCAGAAATGAAGAAATCAAGACTAAAGTGAGAATTATAGCAGCGCTGGATTGTATTAGAAGGCAGCAGGTCAAATGGTTTGGACATGCAAGTACTGAGTAGGTTACCAAGTAACAGCATACTACAAGCAATGATGTACAGACCAGATGGAAGCAGAGGAAGAGGCCGACCATGTAACCGATGGGCGGAGGGAATAACAGAGTCCATGGGAATATCGATACACGAAGCTCATAAGCAAGCACTCTCCCGCTGTTTATACCTCACCTCGCCACTGCAAGGTGCAAGATGAACACGATGAAATGAGACGAGATGAGTGCGAACCAGAAATTGTACGTGCATTATTCCTTAAAATAGTCCCCATGCCTGGCAGCAGCTGTCCACTCAACATGCCCCACCCCCCCCCCCTCCCCGCCTGGCAATTATAATTGTGACAATATGATAATTATCATTTCCGCCACGCATTTTTGTTTGTTTAGCAGAGTCGCCAACCATTATGGCCAACCGCCTCAGAGGGGCCAAAGGCAACCGTGTCGTATAGCACGTAGAGGTGCATTTCTTAACTCAGCAAACGGCAGAATGAACTCTCAATTCATAAATGAATCTTGGCAACGACATATACAAAAGTCCGTAGACCAGGTTTCGTCAGTCTTTATTGTTCCTCGATACAAATGGGCAGTTTCTATACGGCATAATAATTGGCATACAAATATTCAAGCCTTTCCGTTTCTGTAAAAATGATAACGTTTTCTTATTTCAAAAGCGTGAGCATTTCTGACTTTGAGGATACCAGATGGAACCACACAAGGCCTAAGCGTCTTAACTGCTCGATGGTGAATTGGCTTCTGTGTCGTATCTATCTTGTCGTCAACCTAAGACACGTTTATAGCCTCCACAAGCAACAATTCTCACCCGTACACTGCTTACCAAGCTTTACATTGCACAGCGCCTATTTCTAATTCTTTTAGCCATATAATCACTATAACAGTTACATGCCCCCCCCCCCCTCCCCGCCTGGCAATTATAATTGTGACAATATGATAATTATCAATTCCGCCACGCATTTTTGTTTGGTCCACAAAGACCACTTTCCACAATCGTGAGGGTTTCTCATGCACGAGTCGCAAGGTTATCTATGCGATCATCTGCACACGTTGTGGCATCAGATATATTAGAGAAATAGATCTACGTCTTGCTGACAGAGTTAGACAGCACCTATCGGATATCAACAGTGGTGCCCCGAAACCGGTATCCACACATTTTAACAGTTCTGACCACTGTGGCGTTTAAGACATACAGGTCACGGCGCTCAAATCGTGCGCATCACACGAACGTGGTGGTAAGACATTGAAAAATAACCTCATCTTCCAATTGGGTTCACTCTCCCCTCACGACCTCAATGTCCAACATAGTTTCGTTTAACTTCCAATCTCCCCTCACCCTTTTTCCATCCCCGAAGTTGTATAGCCCACTAGAAAAACGTGGTAGTATATCCCTTACATGACGTAGTTATCAACCCCAACATTACTTTTGCCGTTTGTGATTTCTTGGCATGTCTGCGTTCAGTGGCTTGTTATTGCTTTCTGAACGACCGGCACTCATGCATTCCAAGCGTCTGCCGCTGTGTTTATACGCGGTATGCGGGAGTGCTTACGACACCTTCGCCACGTAGCCGGCTCTAGTTCACTGCTAATCCGCTTTTCACCATTTGCTATCATGGGCGTCCCCCCATCCCTCCCACTGGGCGGCTAAGCCAATACCTGTCACCCATCGACCCGTTTAAACCATAAATCCGGTTTTTTTCATTCACATCAAACGGTAAGTGTTTAAGGCGTATTCGACCAAACTAGGATGCAGATAAGTAACCTTTGTATTTTCATGTAGTGTTTTTTTCATGTAGTTGTGTGTCGGTTTGTGTTTGTTTGTTCTGTGCTGACGAATGCTTTAGCCGCAACGTCCATTTTGTTTCTTGTAATCGTGTTCCAGTAAAGCTCAAAATATGTTTCTCGTTATTTGGTGATTCATTTATTGTCTTTTTAAGCTTTACTGCAGTTCCCCTTATTCTTATCAAGTCGATACTGGGGCAGCCATTTTGTAATCACTATTGCACAGATTGCTTGATCCTGATTGTTTAATGGCCAGTTTGTGTCCTGAAATAAGATGTTTCCGTTGTCCATATTCCTCTATGCGTTTTATAATGAAATTCCTGTTACCTAATGACTTTCCCCCGTACCTAGGTAGCAGTGTAACCAAAGGAAGTGGAGCAGATAACGATCTCAGAACAAGAACACAGAAGGCTAGAGGAACCTTCATAACAACAGGAAATGTGTGTAAGTCAAACGAAATTAAACTTAGCACAAAACTTACAATATTGAATTCTAATGTTAAATTGTAACCGCTGTTTGGATCAGAAACAGGGATAACAAAGAAAACGATTACACATATAAACTATAAACATGAACTAATTGTTGTCTGATTTTAACAGACGGAATAAAATAGTCAAAAAAAAAAAAAAAAGCACCAGTATGGAGCTCATGGAGATAAATAGACAAATACCAAGAAATCATGAGGCAAAGAAAACACAATGGCGCTGGATAGGCTATAGACTGAGCAAACATGAGAATAGTCTCATCTCATCTCATCTCATCTCATCTCATGTCATCTAATCTTGTTCCTCTTGTACCTTGCGGTGTCGAGGTGAGGCATAAAAATCGGGTGAATGTCCCTTTATGGGCTTCGTGTATCGAGATTCCCATGGACTCTGCTATTCCTTGCGTCCATCGTTTACGTGGTTGGCCTCTTCTTCGGCTTCCATCTAGTCTGTACGTTATTGCTTGTTGTGTTATACTGTTAGTTGGTAACCTAGTTACATGTCCAAACCATTTGACGAGCTGCCTTCTAATAAAATCTAGCGCTGCTATAACCCCAACTTTAGTCTTGATTACTTCATTTCTGATTTCATCTCTTCTTGTTACATTGAGTATTCTTCTCAGGAATCTCATTTATGATGGTGTGCTTTTTCTTTACTATTTTCTGTCACGGTCCAGGTTTGACATTGGTAGCATAGAGTTGCTAGGAAGATTGTTTTGTAGAGTATAACCAGAAAGACTTTAGTCCGGAATCCACAGGACAAACGAAATAGAGGAAGAGATAAAAACTCTTCGAGAAGAGAAGTATAAACAGAAATGAACAATAATGGAAGCACAAGGACATATCTGCGTGGGAAATGTAAAGACAGGAGGACTGGTAGACAGTTGATTGGGGACACCGTGCCTCGATGGGGGATAGCGGGCACTAGAGGAAGACAGGAGGACTGGTAGACAGTTGATTGGGGACACCGTGCCTCGATGGGGGATAGCGGGCACTAGAGGAAGCAGAATACCGTATAGCGGGGTTGGGGGGGGGGGGAGTGTAGTATGACATGTAGGTTGTTGCCATAAGCGGGATAGGCTTTCGGATGGCTGTTGACATGTGTGTGGTGCTAACATGAGCGCACTGTATTGCCGTGGAGCGAAATCAATCACAAATGAGCCGGCAATAAGTTATTGCTAAATGGATTACGACTGGCGATTCTACTGCCACTGAGCTATTCTGTATTGTCGATGGATGAGATGATGTTACTCAGTTGCTAACGAATTAGGACACCTGTAACTGTTGACATAAGTCACTCTACTGTCTCCAGATAGTTAGGGCATATGTAATATTCATGTTCTATTGTTGTTCTTATTTGCCCTGGAGTAGATTGGCAGTGTTTGCCAGTACTTGACGCTGGTATCTGTCGGGGAGTTATTCTCCCACTCTGTTTAGCTTTCGTCTGGCTAAGACCACCCTGTTCTTCTTCAGGAATGATTCTTAATTGACTGGTTGTAGTATCAACCTTTCTACCTTCTCTAAATCACCACATATATATCACATAACAGACAACACAACGTTGACAATAACTTCTTCATAACACGACAGTTGCATCTGTTTTCACATGGTGTATTCTTTCTTTTAAAACAAATGTCAGATCAATGTCACTAAAACAATAATACTTGCACTCGATCTCTATCTTGTATATCTGTCACTCGAACAATCACTGACGTCGACATTCGTCCACAAATTCACCAACGCTCAATCTGTACAAACGTGGCGGCTAGATAGACTTTGCCATGTGCCATTCTCCGTCCGACCTCGAACGCGGTCCAAACGTGAATGATCTCTCACGGATCTGTAGTCCGTGCTTAAACTTCGCTCCGGTTACTTTCGGCAGAGTGTTTCACAATCCATTCGTTCTTCACGTCTGTCACTGAAATGTGCAAGACTGTGGATAACCTGCACTGAGTGGTACTTTGATCCACGCCAACTCCATGGCAGTTGTTGTGTATAGTATCTCTCTGTAGGCTGTTATGTCTAGTATCTGTCTGCAGGTTGTTGTGTCTAGTATCTGTCTGCAGGTTGTTGTGTCTAGTATCTGTCTGCAGGTTGTTGTCTCTAGTATCTGTCTGCAGGTTGTTGTGTCTAGTATCTGTCAGGAGGTTGTGTCTAGTATCTGTCTGCAGATTGTTGTGTCTAGTATATGTCTGCAGGTTGTTGTGTCTAGTATCTGTCTGCAGGTTGTTGTGTCTAGTATCTGTCTGCAGGTTGTTGTGTCTAGTATCTGTCTGCAGGTTGTTGTGTCCAGTATCTGTCAGGAGGTTGTGTCTAGTATCTGTCTGTTGGTTATTGTGTCTAAATTCTGTCTGTAGATTGTTGTGTCTAGTATCCGTCAGGAAACACTAAATATGATTTGTGTACATTGAGTAACGACAAGGAAATACAAAACAAATTCAACATAAAAGTACAGAACAGATTTGATATATTGTCTACTCTAAAGATCCTATTCCACGATGTGGATGGTCAATGAGAAATGTTGAAGCATTCAATTAGTTTGGCTGCAGAAACAACTATTCCAGAATTAAAGAAGGTGTGTCGTAAAAAATGGATGGCTGAAGAAATTTTACAACTAATGGAAACAAGAAGACTCAATATAAATAATTCTGCCAAATATGAAGAAATTCATAGACAAGTCAGAATATTATGTCAGTAGGCAAAAGAAGCATGGCTTGAGAAAAATTGCTTAGAAATTGAAAAACAACACAACAGTCAAAATACCAAATTAGTGCACAAAAGAATTCAGGAACTTACCAATAAAAGAACAAGCACATCAGCAGGCTATCTAAAATCTAAAGATGGCAGAATTATAATAGAAAAAGATCAGATTCTACATGTATGGTCAGACTATGTGAAAAACCTTTATGATGAAAACAGAGATGAACAGTATACTATTCGATTTAATAATGAAGGACCACCAATTTTAAAGATGGAGGTTCAAAATGTCCTTAAACATATGAAAGCTGGCAAGGTCCCCGGTTCAGATAACATCACAACAGAAATGATTAAAGCTTTAGAAGAATATGGAATAGATCAAGTCACCAGACTGCTGAACATATTATATGATACGGGACATATACCTTCTGAATTATATAATTCTGAATTTATTGCAATCCCAAATAAATCAGTAGCCTTCGAATGTGATCAACATAGAACAATTAGTATAATGAGTCACATCACAAAGATTTTGCTACGAATTATCATGCAAAGAGTGAAGAAGAAAATACAACCTAAAAAGGGGAAGAACAATGTGGGTTTGCAAAAATAAAGGGTACAGTAAATGCCGTGTATATGATGCGTTCATTTATTGCACGTTCCATGGAAGTAAACAAGGATATACATCTTTGCTTTATTGACTACACAAAGGCTTTCGATAGAATAAGACATGTCAGCATGGTAGATATGCTTGCAGATCTACAAATTTATGGGAAAGACATTAGACTTATAAAAAACATATATTGGAAACAACAAGCTGCCATAAGGATTGATAATGAAGTGGGACAATATCAGCCTATTAAGAGAGGTGTTAGGCAGGGATGTGTAATGTCTCCAGATCTTTTTTCCCTATACAGTGAAAATATTTTCAGAAATGTAGAATATATAAATGGAATCAGCATTGGAGAACGAAAAATCAATACCTTTAGATATGCAGATGATACAGTTTTGATTGCAGTCAATGAGCAGGATCTGCAACAATTAGTAGATACGGTTGTTGCACACAGTGAACAACTGGGATTAGAATTAAATTGTAAAAAGACAAAGATTATGATCGTCACTAGGAAGAACGAAGTACAACAATGTAATATACAAGTAAATGGGAATATTCTTCAACAAGTGAATCGGTACAATTATCTCGGAACAGTCACAACATCTGATGGGAGATGCCTTGAAGAGATTAGAACAAGAATCGCCATGGCGAAAGTAGCCTTTAGCAAGACGAAAAACATACTGACCAATAAAAAGATGACAACTGAAACGAGAAAAAGAGTGTTTAGGTGCAACATAGAGCCCATTCTTTTGAATGGATGTGAAACGTGGACAATGAGCAGTCAAGCTGAAAAACATCTGATGGCTGCAGAAATATCGTTTCCGATGGAAATGCAGAGAATACCATGGACAGACAGAAAAACCAATGACCAAGTACTACAGGAGATATATGAAAATCGTAAATTGATTAGAGAATTTAGACGTAGACAGTCAAAATTTGTTGGACATGTTATGAGAAGAAATGACATGGAGAACTTAGTGACAACTGGCAAGATCGAAGGGAACAGACCAAGGTGAAGACCGAGAAGTAAATACCTGGATGGCTTGACCACATGGCATGGTCGAGACAGGAAAATTAAGCTGATCCACGACTCTCGTGATCGAGTGCAATGGCGAGTCATGACCGGCCATGCTTTCCGGCATGGCACATGATTGATTGATCTGTTAGTATCTTGCGCCCGTGTGTTGCCGGGGCCCATACGGGGGAGCAAAGAATAGTAACACTGTTGCCTACCATGCACGTCGTAAGAGGCGACTAAGGAGGCTATAGTTCTGTCGCCTGCTACTGAGTGAGTACGTGGCGCGACACTGTGAGCTGTGAATTTCGCGTGGAATGCTTGTACATCAGTTCGCAGTTTGTAGCGTGAACTGCGTGTTCGGAATTATGGTGACCGGCTGTTGCTGGATTGACTGGTTTGCCTTTTCGGTTCACTAGTGCATTTTCAGGAGACTCCTGGGATTCGTCGCTGGAGCTACGGAGTTCGTGCTTTTTTCAGCGGGTCGCTCTGCGGGAAAAGACCGAGCTATATGGGATAAAACCCGGGTCAATGAAGGCTTTCTGGTGACTGCCATTTCCATCGACAATGAACTGTATTTCTCTTGGAGGCCTATTGTGTTGGCATTCTAGCGGCGGCATTATGCACAGTGTACCTGTGCGGGATGTTGGCTTGCCGACACTCTTGTCTATTCCATTGTTCACATGGGGCAGTGAGGAGCATTTTGTGTGATTTCACTGGCATAGGACGGAGCATAATGGGGACGATCCGTTGCAGTGAAGTTGGAACCGCGACTAACTAACTAACTAACTAACTAACTAGCTTAGTATCTGTCTGTAGGTTGTTGCGTCTAGTATCTGTCGTGTAGGTTTTTGCGACTAGTATCTGTCGTGTAGGTTGTTGCGTCTAGTATCTGTCTGCGGGTTGTTGTGTCTAGTATCTGTCGTCTAGGTTTATGTGACTAGTATCTGTCTGCGGGATGTTGTGTCTAGTATCCCATACAGTTTGTTGTGTCTAATATCCAATACAGGTTGCCGTGTCTAGTATCCCATACATGCTGTTGTATCTAATATCCAATACAGGTTGCTGTGTCTAGTATCCGATACATAATTTTGTGTCAATTACTGTAGCAAACTTTAAAGTGTGTCGGCAGCAATGCCCGTGGAGGCTGTTCTGTTCGACCTTGAACTTGATTGTGAGAGATCACGAGGACGTCTAAACAATTGACAGTACAGGTTTCCAACTCTTTTATTACAAATAAATGACACAAAGATAAAAACACCCTGCAGACACATCACTGGAGACGCAAACAGAGTTATAAATGGATTGTTTAAATGAAGCGCCAGTGCGCAAATAAAGAAGGATAGTCCTGTCAGGGTAGATAACTTTACGTAGGTTATCACCCCCTTGCCTTTTACCGTGGACCTTCTGACCCTAGGGGCATGAACCATTTCGCGAATAGTGAGAACAAAGAGGACGCCATTCGTCAGTATTGTGGCGTAGAGCGGGACTACGATTGATAAGTACACGGTCAGGTAAGATAGACGCAAGTCTAGAAAACAAAACTCATGACTGTAACCAAATGACGAACCTGATGTTACGCAGAGACACACAACCACATATATTACAATAATGACAACAGGCGATCCAAATGCCAAGAGACAGTAGTGTAGATGTTGTTTGGTGTGGTTGATAAATTGGGTGCTTTGGCATGTGAATGCCCGGTACATGTGGATACAACAGGCGCTCATCCACGCGAACGTAGCCAGCCAGAAGTAGTGTACGGAAATGGCGTGAAAAACACAATAGCCTGCATTTAATTGAAGGGAATAGCTAAATTCAACAGTAATAAACAGAAGGATGTGCGCCAGAGCCAGTGAAATAATTAGACACATGTTATTGCGACCTGGTAGTGTTCGTAGGACTGGAAACAAACAATACGTCACAAAAGAGATAAACAAGCACACAGTTGACAAACACGAGGATATAATTTCTAAGTAATTAATGGCAAGATATAACAATACGTATCTCCTGTAATCATATAATTCCGCATGATAAGGTTCTGTGAGCTTTTTAAACAAGTCAAGACAGATACGAATTTCGCTGCTCGCTAATGAAATATTTTCTGTACTAGCTACTGTAAAATTTATATTTTTGTAATTGAAATTCACTACTACGGAGCGTCCTTTAAACGAAATATTCGTAAAATTTATAGCAATAAACGGGCATGTTAAACTGGGTGTGATGTCTATAAATTTATCTTCGTGCTGCCATTGTTGCAAACCAAAGTTTCCAGTTAAATAATGTTTTGTGTAAAGTTTCTCCACATATGAGGATGTGTGTGGGAAGTTTGTCGAGTTAGTGTCTATGGTATCATTTACTATACAATGATGACCCTTGGAAATATCAGATTCCTGTAGATACTCGATGACTGATTGTCCGTCTTCATCATGTAGAAATGGCGCGAAGCCTTCTCCTAAAACTTCGGTTACTAGACTGACCGTTGTATTATCTTCTGCTTGCATTATCCGCGCATCTTTGGCAATTCTAAGAACCTTGTTTTCAAACTCATCTCTGTAATATTTATGATTGCTAATTAGACGGACCGCCACGGTAATCTTTTGTAAAAACGCTTTTCTAGAATCGTTTAATTTAGACCGAACTCTAACCTTACTTTCAGTTCGAATTCCGGATGATATTTTAGAAATATCATGATGAATTGTTTTGGTGAGGCGTTCGATGTCGACTTTAGAGACGCTGAATTCCAACGAATCGGGTATTAGCACCATATACAGTTTATAACCAAGGCCACCGATTTGACTGATGGCAGTCCTGCATAGATCACCTTCTTCAGCAAGTTTACCGGCCGCACAGGAGGCTTCCTCACATTCACCCTGAAAAGGAAATGGCATTGATACATCTTTTATGTGTGTTGGCAAAATGTTGTTTCCTGCTATTTCTTCGTTTCCCCCTGTTCCTCCTGTCACCCCTTCTTAGTTTGGGTAACATATTATCTAACTTTGGCCAACCTGTTTCTTACTTTGCAATACATTTTCTCACTTTGGTTAGTATATTTCTTCATTTGGTTAACATCTTACTTATTTTGGCCAACTTTTTTCTTGCTTTGCCATACATTTTTTCTCACTTTGGTTAATATTTTTCTTAATTTGACTAACATATTGCCTATTTTGGTCAACTTTTTTCTTACTTTGCCATACATATCTCCTAGTTTGGTCGACATTTTTCTCTCTTTTGTCAATATTTTTCTTAATTTGGCTTACACATTTGCTTACTTTGGTCCACTTATTTCTGCCTTTGACAGACGTTTTTCTTAGTTTGGTTGATTTGTTTTTCTTACTTTGAACATTATTTTTCCTACTTTGGGTAACATATTTTCTTACTTCGGGGAACAAATTTCTTAGTTTGGCCATCTTTTTTCTTTCTCAATTTGGTAAACTCTTTTCTTACTTTGTCATACATATTTCCTAATTTATCCATTATTTTGTTTTTAAATTTAACCAACATTTTCCCTAATTTGTTTAACACATTTTCTTAATTATAATTGAGATATTTATTGATTTGGTCATAATGTGTGTGTGTTTTTTTTTAATTGGCCAATATTGTTCCTAATTTGGCTAAAATGTTTTCTTACTTTGGTCGACATCTTTCTTGATTTCACTAACATATTTTCTTAATCTGACAGTATACGACAACAAACAAGAATGCACAGACCAAAGTGAACCAGAAGAAGAGGCCGACCATCTAAATGATGGACAGAGGGAATCACAGAGACCATGTGACTCGCTATATTGACACCAACAGAAGGGCTTTTCAGGTTGTTTATGCTTCCCCTCGACACCACAAGGTACAGGAGAAACAAGATAAGGTGATGGTGAACCTAAGAGCCATGAAATCAACTATCCTATTCTTCGTATCTAATGGTCTCCTTTATGAAATACTACCTTGTCTTTGAGACCTTACCATGCAGTTACTGACTTAGAATTAAATATTTCGATAAATTTTAAATTTAGCTTGCGTGAAAGCTGTTATGCTTTGTTGTCTACATACAGGGGTCCTCTAAACCTTCATGAGAGTGTGAAACTAATCCAATATGGCTTAAAAAAAAAAACTATCATTAAGACTATCACTGTTACATTGTTACTGTTCTTTGATTCTCTTATAGCACTGATAACATATGAGTGTTATTGTTACTGTTGTATTAATGTTCGTGAGCAGCTGCTCGTTGTCAGTAGCCCGTGTCATTTTTCATAACGTGTATGTGATGCGTTTTTCATAGGACATGTACTTTTGCACGGTTGGGAAACTTGGACAATGAATAGACAAGCTGAAAAACATCTGATGGTTGTGGAGATATTGGAGAAAATACAAAGAATACCATGGGCGGACAGAAAAATACGTAACACTGTAAATGACAGCTTAGTGAGCATAGACACTTATGAGAAGAAATAAACTGGAGAACTTGGTCACAGCTAAAATGTTTGATGGGAAGATAAGTAAAATATTTAAATGACTTGATCACATGGTATGTTCGAGAATGGCAGTCCAATGAATTCACAATGTTTGTCTAAGAAATCACATCTCAGTTCCTTCGAATAGTTTCCTAACTAGTTCGTTTACAAAAATAAGTTTCCAAGTCAGCAGAAAACCGGGGATGTCAGATACCAATTAAAGATTTCATCTTCAGCATGTTATTTAACTTATTAAGCGACGACAAAGAGATCAGCACGACTTAAAGGTCTCCAACTCCCTCATACACTGATCATATTTTCAGAAAATTAGAAGCTATGAATTGAATCACCTTTAGTGGTTATAGACGTCAGCTTGACTGAAATGTCTCCAGCTCTCCTTTACAATGATCCATCCATCCATCCATCATGTGCCATGCCGGTAAACGTTGGCGGTCATGTTCTGCCATCTCAATCGATCACCAGAGTCGTGGATCAGCTCTGTGTTCCTGTCTCGACCATGCCACCAGGCAAAGCCATCCAGGTATTTGCTTCTAGGTCTTCCCCTTGGTCTCCTCCCTTCGATCTTGCCAGTTGTCACCAAGTTCTCCAATTCATTTCTTCTCATAACATGCCCAAAAAATTTTGACAGTCTACGTCTAATGACTCTAATCAGTTTACGATCTTCATTTGTTTCTTGAAGGACTTGTTCGTTGGTTTTTCTATCTGTCCATGGTATTCTGTGCATTTTCATCAGAAACCACATTTCCACAGCCATTAGCTGTTTTTCAGCTTGACTGCTTATTGTCCATGCTTCACATCCATACAAAAGTATAAGTTCTATGTAGCATCTCAACACTCTTTTTCTCGTTTCAGTTGATATCTTTTTGTTGGTCAGTATGGCAATTCTTGTTCTAATCTTTTCAAGGCATCTCCCATCAGATATTATGACTGTGCCAAGATAACAGTATCGATTCACTTGTTTAAGAATATGTCCATCTACTTGTATATCACATTGTCGTATTTCCTTCTTCCTAGTGACGACCATAATCTGTGTCTTTTTACAATTTAATTTTAACCCTAATTGTTCACTGTGTGCAACAACCGCATCTACTAAATCTTGCAGGTCTTGTTCATTGTCTGCAATCAAGACTGTATCATCTGCATATCTAATGTTATTGATGTATCGTCCCCCAATGTTGATTCCTTCCATATCTTCTATATTTCTAAATATATATTCACTGTACATGGAAAAAAGATCTGGAGACATTACACATCCCTGTCTCACACCTCTTTTAATAGGCTGACATTGACCTACATCGTTATCAATTCTTATGGCATCTTGTTGTTTCCAATATATGTTTTTACAAGTCTACGGTTTTTTCCATCAATTTGTAGATCTTCAATCATCCTTATCATGTCAACATGTCTCACTTTATCGAAAGCCTTTGTGTAGTCAATAAAGCAAAGATATAGATCCTTGTTTACTTCTATAGAACGCTCAATTACTGTTCTCAGTATATACACAGCATTTACTGTGCCCTTGCCTTATACAAACCCACATTGTTCTTCTCCAATTTCGGGTTGTATTTTCTTCCTAACTCTTTGCATGATAATTCTCAGCAGAATCTTTGTGATGTGGCTCATTATACTAATTGTTCTATGTTGTTCGCATTCCATGGCTCCTGATTTTTTTTCGGGATTGCAATAAATATAGATTTACATAATTCTGGAGTTATATCCCCAGTATCGTATATTGCGTTCAGCAGCCTGGTGATTTGGTCAATTCCATATTCTTCTAAGGCATTGATGATTACTACTGTGATGTTATCTGTACCCGGGGTCTTGCCAGTTTTCATATGGTTAAGAGCATTCTGAACCTCTATCTTCAAAATTGATGGTCCTTCATTATTTTCCGATGATCACATTGTTCTTCTCTTGTATCATCATAAAGGTCTTTCACATAATCTGACCACGCATGTAAAATCTGATCTTTTTCTATTTTGATTTTGCCATCTTTGGTTTTTAGGCAACCCGTTGATGTGTGTGTGTTCTTTTGTTAGTAATGTCATTAATTCTTTTGTGCATTAAATTTGTATCCCGGGTATTGTGTTGGTGTTCAATTTCCTTGAAATTTTCCTCAAGCCATGTTTCTGTAGCCTCTTTGCAAAGCTTCCTAATTTTCCTATGAATCTCTTCATATTTGTTCTTGTTATTTTTTTTATTTCTTCTTACTTCCATGAGTTTTAAGATGTCTTCCGTCATCCATTTCTTGTGTCCTAGTATCTTTACTTTTGGAATGGTTGTTTCTGTTGCTTGGTTGACTGATTTCTTTAACATTTTCCATTGGTCATTGACATCTTGAAATAATATTTCCATATCGGACAATGCATCAATTCTGTTTTTAACCTCTGCGTTGAATTTATTTTTATTTCCTCACTCTTCAGTGCTTGTAGATCAAATTGTGTGTTTCTTGGTGAATATTTGACTTTCTTTAAATTTATATGTAAATTGCTCAAGATTAATCTATGGTCGCTGTAGCAGTCTGCATGGTATAGTTTTTGCGACTTTTAAGGCATTTCGAAATCTTCTGTTGATGAGGATGTAATCAATCTGATTTTTAATCTTATGATCAGGACTCCTCCATGTCCATAATCTCCTTGGGTGCTGTTGAAACCAGGTGTTTCCAATAATCAAATCTTGCTCTTTTGCCCACTGTACTAGTCTGCAACCTCTTTCATTCTGTTCCCCTAGCCCATAGTTGCCTACTATGCATCCGTCCTGTTGATTTCCAACTTTGGCATTCAAGTCACCCATTATGATAGTTACTTCAGAATTCTTGCATATTTTGAAGGCTTTCTCTAAATCATTATAAAATTCATCGATGCTGTCATCACTACTGTCAGCTGTTGGTGCATAAACTTGTATGACGTTAACATCAAAAGGTCTTCCACTCAACTTCACCAGTAACACTCTGTCTGATACAGTCCAATATCCTTTGATCGATTTTGCTTTCTCTGTATCCATTATAATTGCTACTCCTCGCTGTTGTTTCTCTCCACCAGAATAGATTATTCTATATTCATCAGATGTCATAATGCCCATTCCTGTCCATCTGGTCTCACATACACCTAACAGGTTAATATTTAATTTTCTCATTTCATTCTTAATGTTATCTAATTTCCCATCCCCACTCATAGTTCTTACATTCCAAGTTCCTACTTTCAATGTTGATATTCTTTTGCACTCAGTCGCTTGATGACGGTCTGGAGTCACCTGGTGCACATGACTACCCCTACCGGACGAGGCTACTCCTATGGAGCACCCATTTACGCCGTTTCTCTGATTATCGATAAGACTGCAGTACATGATGTTCTTGGCATTTGTAAAGAAGGTAGTTTTCCATTGCTTTCCCTCCTAGCAGTGACCATACTGGTCGATGACCGTAGCCATTGTCTCCGAAAAAGGAGATCCTCTGCCTACCGTCGTGAAGCTGGAGACCATAACCTACAACTATCTGTCGGCTGCTCTTCAACTTCATCTACCACCTGCATCCATGGCTTCACGTAACCCTGATCGGGGGGCCAAACGGATACTCCACCTTGCCCAAGGGTGTCCCGTAGGCTAGTGGAGGGAAGGAGGCACCTTACCTCTCCTTTGATAGGGGATACCCCTATCCCGCCACCCGGTTACAATGATCATATTGTCAGAAAATTAGAAGCTATGAGTGGAATCACTTTTGGGGGATATAACATAGTTAACACTGCATAAAATACTTGCATTTTGTTCAGATTGTTCAGAGGTGGTCTAACATATATTCAGCAAAGACCAATAAGCAATCCCAAGGATTGTGCTCTTAGAACTGCCGCCTCCTTGAAACTGACGAAAACGCTATGGTTTGTAATAGCAGGTAGTGAATGGATTTTCGGGATTATAACCCTAATATCAAGCTGCAAGTTTATTAGTGACCACTACGCCAGGAAATTTGTGACATTCAATCCGAGTTCTCTGACGCCCATACCTGGATAGTATGAAATAGTATCCGTAGTAAAATTTAATCCGTAGTTTATGTCGGGTCTGATGACTAGACATATGTCTGGTGTATACAACCTATCATACCTCGAAGTATTGGAGGTAAAACCCGTCGACTTCAGAACACAACGTGGGGGACTAATTATAACCCAGTCGCGTTTTGACTGATTAAAGTTTAACTTTTTGAATTTTAAAACTTTTCTTAAATTTTTAAAATTTTAACCTTGTAAATGTTTTTCTGCCTGCTTGCGATTGCTGGATGTGAACTCCAGCGTGAAGTCCTGTATGTCGGATGAAGACATCCTGTTGTCCAACATCAGTATGATGTCATACCGGACTGACGTTTGCGTGAGTATCCTTTGTCCCATGTCTGGCTTATTAGTGTGCAGGCTGGTGGTTCTTTGCCGTGCAGGTACATACTCTTCGACTTCTGGAGAATCAGAGATCCTACAATGTTAGCCAATATTCCGAAGCGACATGTTACCAAGGACGCACGACTAGGACGTGTTAGTGGGTCTTTGCCAGTATAGCATCTGACTCCGGTGCCTTGGAAACACCTCTGTATCCCTTTAAATTTTTTAAAATTTTAACTGTTTGAATTTTTGAAATTTTAACTTGTTTAACTTTTTAAATCTTGAGGATTCACTTTTTAAAATTTTAACTTTTAAAAGTTTTAACTTTTTAACTTTTCAAATTTTTGAATTTTAAACTTTTTTGTAACTTTTCGAATGTTTGAATTTTAACTTTTAAGTTTAAACATTTGGAATTTAAAATTGTTTAACTTTCTAAATGCATAGATAGACCGAAGCACTGCTTTCCCAAACATCTTCAAATTTTAAAAACATTGATTTAGGGTGGCCCGGGCGCGAATTATCTCTGTTAAAAACAGCAATCCTACAACCCTATCCTGGGATTCGAACCTGTCACCTCCACACGGCGACTCATTGCATGAACATGTGTAGTCCAACAAATGACCAGCTAATCACAGCGGAACTATCGTCACATAGAGTTATATAAGGAAATGCTTGGGAGCTCCCCATCTTGGCTCCAGAATTGAGGGGTTCAAACCCTTATGTCATACTACTCAGCACCCTAAGCTAACTCATAGACAGAAACATACGCCTATTGAGGTCGCCATGTAGGCAACGAGGGTGGAACAGATAAAGATATCAGAATATGAACACTGAAGGCTGGCGAGCTTTTATAACACTAGTTAATTTATGGAAGAGTAACAATAAATAAGAAAATAAACTTAGCAGACACTAAGAATATTCAATTATAATGATAAATCAGTACTGCCGTATGAATCAGAAACACGGAGAACAATGAAACCGATACTAAATACATGAACTAATTGGTGCCTGCATAAAAGTGATATGACAAACCACCAATGAGGAGCTCATAGAGAGAAATAGACAAATACCAATGGGGAGCTCATGGAGAGAAATAGACAAATACCAATGTGGAGCTCTTGGAGAGAACTAGACAAATACGAGTGATGAGCTCATAGAAATAACTAGACACACACCAATGTAAAGCTCATGGAAAGAACTAGACAAATCACCACTGTTGAGTTCATGGAGAGAAATAGACAAATACCAATGTAGAGCTCGTGGAGAGAATTAGACAAATAATAAATGTAGAGTTCATGGAGAGAACTAGACAAATACCAGTGTTGAGCTCACGGATAAAACTAGACAAATCACCAATGTCGAGCTCATGGTGAGAACTAGACAAATAATTAACGTGGAGCTCATGCAGAGAACCAGACACATGCCAATGTTAAGCTCATGGAGATACCTAGATAATTATAAATGTATAGATAATGGATAGAACAAGAAGAATCACCACCGTGGAGCTCATAGATAGAACTAGACACATCACCAATGTGTAGCTCATGGAAAGAACAGGACAAATCACCAATGTGGAGCTCATGGGGAGAAATAGACACATCACCAATGTGGAGCTCATGGATAGAACTAGACAAATCACCAATGTGAAGCTCGTGGAGAGATCTAGACACATCACCAATGTTGAGCTCATGGGGAGAAATAGACACATCACCAATGTGGAGCTTATGGATAGAACTAGACAAATCACCAATGTGAAGCTCGTGGAGAGATCTAGACAAATCACCAATGTTGAGCTCGTAGAGAGAACTAGACAAATCACCATTGTGGTGCTCTTAGAGACAACTAGACAAATACCATGGTGGAGAACATAGAGAGAACTAGACAAATCGCCAATGTGGAACTCATGGATAGAACTAGACAAATCACCAGCATGGAAGTCATGGATAGAACTAGACAAATCACTAATGTGTAGCTAATGGAGAGGTCAAGACAAATCACCAATGTGGAGCTCGTGGAGAGAACTAGACACATCACCAATGTGGAGCTCACGGAGAGACCTAGACAAATAACAGCGTTGACCTCATAAAGAGAACTAGACACATCACCCATGTGAGCTCATGGAGAGATCTAGACAAATCACCAATGTGGAGCTCATAGAGAGAAATAGACAGATCACTAATATGGAGTTCATGGAGAGAACTAAACAAATCACCAACGTGGAACTCACGGAGAGAACTAGACAAATACCAGTGTTGAGTTCATGAAGAGAATTAGACAAATCACCAAGGTTTAGCTCATGGAGAGAACAAGACAGATCACCTGTGTGGAGTTTATGGAGAGAAATAGACAAATATCAACTTGGAGCTCAATTAGAGAACTAGACAAATACCAATGTGGAGTTTATGGAGAGAAATAGACACATATCAACTTGGAGCTCAATTAAAGAACTAGACACATACCAATGTGAGATTCATCGGCAGAAATAGACAAATAACCAACGTATAGCTCACGGAGAGAACTAGACAAATACTTTTCAACCAATAGATTAAGAAAAGACTATTGTGCAGGAATACCATACACAGAGATAACCATGGAATGAGATAACTAGAAAAGTCTTAGTCTGGAACCTATAGGGTATGAGTTATACAGGAAGATATGAACACTGTCTGTCTGTCTGTCTGTCTGTCTGTCTGTCTGTCTGTCTGTCTGTCTGTCTGTCTGTCTGTCTGTCTGTCTGTCTGTGCGTGCGTGCGTGCGTGTGTATGTATGTGTGAGTATGTGTGTATGTGTGTATGAGTGTGTGTGTGTTATTATATAATAGTTACCTCAGCTTGTCGCCATTCAGTTGAAACATTACACAAAGCGCGAACATGCATAATGACGTCTGGTTGGGGTCTCGAAATTCCAATCAGAAGAGAAAGACGAGACTGTCTGATAATATCCGAGATCAGCGATCTTCCTGCATACCACACTTCATTACTGAAAAAGCTCGGCCTGTATAAACCAAAACACCTTTTGACAGACAAGTTTCCTCCACTGCACATGTAGCAAAACATCGTCTGTCCAACATCGAGTCGAAGAAACTTGTGTTTGAGGTTCAGGCAGTGACCTTGTAGGTTTGAATCTGAAATTGAGCATGTTGTCTCAGTGACATGGTGAAATTTGGGATCGCATGTTTTGGCCATAGCTCTGATGTTGGGCTGTGTGTAGTCAATCCTACATTCAGCTCTTCCTAGTTTTAACGCCGATTTGAAAAGCTCCAAGTCTGAAGTAACGTGAAATAAGTTTTGATAATGATAGCAGGACACGGCTAGTGTCCATGCGGAGACTGTACCTACCATAGAAGCTATTGTATCTCCTACTATGGTTGATTGTCTGTCCCTTTGTATTTTTGTCCTGTCGTTTATATATCTGCTATTGTTACTTTCAATAAGATAACCATTACAGATAGCGCAAAATTTATTTTTAAAAGTTATACCGTACTGTAAATCAGTGTACGGTGTCACTTCGTCAAATGTATCCATGTTAGAATCCATACACCTCTTGTACACACTAACACTATTTTCCGTATCTTGAAACGGGTTCATATATTTCCAGTTGTTATTTGATTGTTCTTGTTGTAGATTGTGTAGATATTCCTGGGAACAGTCAGATATCACATAGTAATAGCTTTTGGAACCCGGAAAGGCACTGCAGACGAATCGCTCAGGCGAGGGGAGTTTCCTCGCTTGGGATACTTCAGAGTAATTCAGTGGTGTCGTTGTATTAAAGGTGAAATCAATGGTGGAATCAAACGACGGACAACATGTCCCATAAATGATGCATGTTGGATCACAGTCGCACTCGAAACATGACGGCACCTGACACTGGTTATGACTGTCTTTATTAACGACTCCGTTTTTGCAAACACGTCCACAATATCGCTTGTACAAATCTAACCATGTTTCTGAAGTAGAGTTCCAACGGATTCGCCCATCAAAAGTGGCAATGCACTGAAGTATTACAATGCAACAGTACACAACAGTTGTCTTGTAACAAAATGGCATTATTCGGTTTGTAACAGTTGAAAATTTACAAAGGAGATCTATTACTTTACTATAACAAAATCACCACAGACGTAATAAAGGATATATAACCAAATATTATAAACGTTAGCAAAGCACATGAGACTTGGACATCTGAACTCAAGCTAACGAAGTTGTAATAACATATGTGCTGCTGCTGTATGCTTGCCCTTTAGTAATGCTCTCACATGATGTAATTACAGTTAACAATACACATATTAACTGTGATATTATTTGTCATATCACCGAGAGAAACAGATTGTTTTTCATATTTGTACAAGATAAAGAAGAATATTATAGAATGCATGGGTAGATAGTAAATAGGTGCGGGGTAGCTAGAGAGGTTTGGCTGGGTCGGCAGGGCATGAGATTGAGACAAATTATGGAAAGGGCTCACATTCCAACAATAACAGGTGGTAAAACACGAGATGCCACTGGATGTTTGAAATCGTGGAGCGGTACAGTGTTGATAGGACAGGATGATATACTCAGTGGATGGACGGGGTGTCAGGAGGAGTTGTGTGATGGTGGGAGACCGGATGTGGATAATCAGGACAATGATGAGGGCGGAGGTTGAGGATAGGCTGCATCGCATGGGGAAAGGGAGAGCATCCGGTCCTGACAGCATTGCCGTAGAGGAAATTAGGCTCTGGCTGATTTTGGAATAAAAAATATTGACAAAAGTTCTAAATGACATTAACACTGGTGGCTACATTCCTGGTTAACTATTGAAATTCATCTTTGTGGCTCTGTCAGAGAGGCCAGGCGCTTTGGAGTGCGAGGAGCATCGCACAGTGAGTCTTGTGGATCACAAGGCAGGGCTGTTGCTCAGACTGGTTATGAAGTGAATGGGAAACCGGGTTGGACCGGAGATTAGTGATGAAAGTTGTGGGTTTGTGGAGGGAGAGGGCACAACCAACGCTATACATATTCTCGGGACAATATTGGAAAGAGCTATGGAAGTGAGGACAGATCTGTACTTGTGCTTCATGGGCTGCGCAGGGGCATTTGACAATGTGAGGCATGACGAAATAATACAATTACTAGAGTAACTAAACATTGACGGCCGGGATCTGTGAATGGTGGGGAACGTGTGTTGGCAGCAAGTGGAGGCCATGGATGTCAACAACCTTGTAGGAACATTTCAGTGAATATATAATGAGATCTACAGAAAATATGCCAGGGATCTTGGTGGATGGACATAAAGTAAATAACTTAGGTTATGCTGACGACATTGTCTTGATAGCAACAGAACGATCAGCATGATCTACAGGAAATGATAGATACAGTGGATCTGGAGAGTCAAAGAATGGGCCTTAGTCTGAATAATAGAAAGACAGATGTCATGGTGATATCGGAGAGACAGACTGTGCCTAAATGTGCAATTAAAGTCCAAGACATTATTTTGGGGCAAGTGCTGAAATTCAGATAGCTAGATGCGTGGATAATATTAGATAGAAGATGCGTAACTGAGATAATGAGCAGAATAGGACAAGCAAATAGTTCATTCTATCAAGTAAAACTGTTTCGTGTAATATGTCACTGTTCTTGAGAGTCAGAAAAAGAGTTCTTGCATGTTACATGGTTCTGGTTCAGTTTCAACGTACGGCTGCAAGTCCTGGACAATTAGTAAACGAGCGAAAAATTTCATGGAAGTCTTGGAGATGTGGTTTTATAGCAGAATGCTGAAAATTAACTGGACAGCCAAAATGAGCACTCAGGAAGTTTTAAGGGAAACTGAGTTACAAAGACAACTGATCACAAACATTAGAAAGAGGCAGTCATCGTTTTTTTTTCCTCACTTTATGAGAAAGCAAAAACTGCAATATGGTGTGACAACTGGAAAAATTTGCGGAAAGAGAGATAGAGAAAGACAGCGAAAAAAAGATTATTGACAGTCTTGTGTCATGGCACGGAAGGGAGTCAACACACGAAATGATCCATGACGTCGGTGATCGTCATTTGTGGAGAAGCACGATCGCCCACGCCAACCGGCAAGGCCCTGGATGATGACTACACAGATTTCTTTTTTCAATGTGTCCTAAGCAGATTTTGGATTTACATTTGTGCCATTATTCTACCATATAGGATAAAGCCACTGGGGATTCCCCAAATTTGACTCATATTATATAGACAACCCAGCCATGAGCACTACAATAAATACTAGCACGCAAAAGCCAAATTTCAAAAGGCCAAGCAGCAGGCAAGGTGGAAAAGCTGGCAGGATAAAACAAAATCACTAAACTTTGAAAGAGACACAAGGAAGTTGTGGAAACTAATAAAACAACTTAATTATAAGGGCACAGGGAGAAACTCAAAAATTGCACTACATAAAGACGGAAACATCTTAACAGGAAAGCGAGCAGCTGACCATTTGGCGGTCTCATTTGCACAAGTAAGAAACATCCTAAAATTACTGAGTTCCCCTTATTCTTGTTAACCATTGTCCACTCCCATGAACTGCTACTATATACTTCACGTTTCGTTTTCGTAGTTTTTCAGATTGTTGTCGGTGTTTCATGTAGTTTTGTGTCGGTTTGTGTTTGTTTGTTCTGTGCTGACGAAGGCTTTGGCTGCAACGTCCAATTTGTTTCTTGTAATCATGTTTTAGTAAGCAATCATGATACCTCTCCTGAAATTAGGGAAAGACAGTTCCAATGCCTCCAACTACAGACCAGTTAGCCTCACCAGCTGCCTCTGCAAAACAATGGAGTGCATCATCAATCACAGACTGCAGTGGTACATTGAAAGTGAAAACATCCTTGTGCCACAACAGGCTGGCTTTAGGCAGTGCTATTCTACGGAAGATCAGACACCTACCTCTCTCAAGAAATTGAGGATGCATTCCAAGAGAAGAAACTGGTGCTTGCTGCATGGATAGATCTTAAGAAAACCTTTGATAAAGCCTGGAAAGAAGGTCGGATGAAGAAACTGAGAAACAATAAAGTCAATGGAAAAATGTGAAAATGGGTGAAAACATACTTGCACAACAGAAGAGCTCGAGTACAGGTAGACGGACTAAAGAGCGAGAAAGTACTATTGCGTCACGGTGTTCCCCACACTTTTTCTAATCTTCATCAATGATCTTGTCGCTAAACTACCACATGGAAATAAAGTGGCAATGTACGCCGATGATCTGGTTCTATGGAGCTCAAATGAATATGCATCAGTTGCCACCATATCGCTACAAAGAGCTGTGGATGCATTAGATGCATGGGCAAATAAATGCTATGTCAGCATAAACATTGACAAGTGCAGCACCACTCTACATACCCTCTCTCTAACACAAAATCAGGGATCATCTTAAAAAAACCAACGTACATTGGAGTAACATTTGATGACAGGCTTCAAAGACTAAACTAGCTGAATAAATTGTATAGTTGGACAGACAGAACTACAAAAATTAGATTTTTAAGAGCATGCATTTTCCACATTGCAATGTACGCCTGTGAGACCTGGACACTTACTAAGCAAACTGAACAGCGCATAAATGCCTCTGAATATAAATGTTAAATAGACGAGTTCTGAGAATATCTTGGATAACGAAAAGAACAAATGCATCCATACTTCAAAAGCTGAATATTGCAGGTTGGCTATTAAAGACAATAAAAGGGAAAAAAGAAATTGAAATATTTTGGTCACTTGAAATGTCACGAAAGTTTGGAGAAAACAGTAATGGAGGGGTATATGCCTGGGAGTCGGTCTCCATGGTCGAAGTGGTAGCAGCTTTCTCCGTAACCCCGAATACTCTCATGGTCGACGTGAGCGCTCGAGAATTGGAAACGGTTCGATTCGCGCCAGTGACTTATGAGAGTATGGAGCCGGTCGCTCAGAAAGCAATGGCAAACTACTGAGTGTAATCTTGCCAAGAAATCAACAATCAGCTGAAAGATGCTGATGTTGACAGCGATGTCCTGTAAAGGATATGAATATATATATATCCATCCATCATGTGCCATGCCGGTAAGCGTGGACGGTCATGTTCTGCCATCTCACTCGATCACCAGAGTCGTGGATCAGCTCCGTGTTTCTGTCTCGACCATGCCACAAGGCCAAGCCATCCATGTACTTGCTTCTAGGTCTTCCCCTTGGTCTGTTCCCCTCGATCTTATCAGTTGTCACCAAATTCTCCAATCCATTTCTTCTCATAACATGCCCAAAAATTTTTGACTGTCTACGTCTAATTTCTCTAATCAATTTACGATCTTCATTTGTTTCTTGAAGGACTTGTTCATTGGTCTTTCTGGCTGTCCATGGTATTCTTTGCATTTTCCTCAGAAACCACATCTCTACAGTCATCAGATGTTTCTCAGCCTGACTGCTCATTGTCCACGCTTCACATCCATACAAAAGTACAGGTTCAATGTAGCATCTCAACACTCTTTTTCTCGTTTCAATTGACATCTTTTTATTGGTCAATATGTTTTTCATCTTGCTAAAGGCTACTTTTGCCATGGCGATTCTTGTTCTAATCTCTTCAAGGCATCTCCCATCAGATGTTATTACTGTTTCGAGATAATTGTACCTATTCACTTGTTGAAGAATATTCCCATTTACTTGTATATTACATTGTGGTATTTCGTCCTTCCTAGTGACGACCATAATCTGTGTCTTTTTACAATTTAATTCTAACCCTAGTTGTTCACTGTGTGTAACAATCGCATCTACTAAATTTTGCAGGTCCTGTTCATTGTCTGCAATCAAGATTGTATCATCTGCATATCTAATGTTATTGATGCATCGTCCCCCAATGTTGATTCCTTCCATATCTTCAATATTTCTGAAAATACTTATATATATATGCCTGGGAAGAGAGGAAGAGAAAAGCCAAAGAGAAGATTGGTGCAGGATGTGGCGGATGATCTCCAGATGGGTGTATCGGAAGCAGGACATCTTATTTGTGATCGAGAGATTTTCCAGAAGGTTGTTATGAGAGCGACGTCCTGCAAAGGACATACTACTGAATGAATGACCCATTTAGGGCTATCCTGTTTTTAGCCTGCTGCACTATTGTTTCTTCTCTATATCAGTGTGCAGTGGGAGGTATGTGTCGGCATTAACTCTGTTCGAAGGTAGTAACGCGCTCTTAAAATTCTTCTTCTGTCTTCCATGGTTGGAAAATCAAGGAGGTACCGCATCTTTCTGCATGATGTATCGTTATTTCCCCACCCAAGTATGATGAACATAGTCTTTTCATTCTATCCAATCTCTCCATCTGAGGACGGTAGAGAAAGAGGGAGGGTTGCCAGGGTGTACTCATTGGTGGAATGAACCAGACCCTGGTATAGGAATAAAAGAGCATCAGATCAAAAGCGGTGAAGCTGGACAAGAACTCTATGTAGGAGATCAAAGGAGACGAGTAAGAGAACTGATGACGTCGGACAGGAGGGAGGTACACTGAGGAGTGGATCCGAGCACATATGGGCTGAATGGGTCGATGTGCAAAACAAATCTTATATATAAAAGGCCATCTCCGTCTGTCTGTATGTCCGTATGTCCTTTATGCGCTCGCGAACGGCGCATCCGATTGAGATGAAATTTTCTACACGTCTTCCTTTCATTCCAGCGCAGCCCACTGTCATATTTTTTTAGTGTGAAATCGGCTGCTTACTGAATATTATTTAATTTTCCATTTTACATTATAATTTATATACAGCGAGGGGACCTAACTCTGTAAAAGTTATTTCAAGGGGCATAACTTTTAATAACTTTTCTGTATAACTTATAGTCATATTGTTGCATCGTTTTCAGAGATTTATAAACTCTTTGTCCATAGTTATGTACCGGCATATGAGTTATAATAAATAATGATTCAATCTTTATGGCATTTTAAAAGTTTTCATAAAAATAATGCACAATGCATAACATTGTAACTCATCTTTTTATGCTTAAGAAGTTACTGTAGTCATGCAGGTGATTAGAAAGAGTTTTCATTAAAAATAATGGATGGTGTGTGGAAGGACATTCTTTTAAGTTACTTTTTTGTTGTATGAATTTAATGAGACGCTACCCGCCTGGAGCTGGGCGAAGCCACGCCGGGTCAGATAGATAGACAGACCCACCTTTTCGCTGCAGTTATGTACAGGCATATGCGTTAAAATCCTCCTCCTCCTCTCCCCTCCTCCTCCTTCTACCCTCTTCCTCTTCCCCTCCCCCTCCTCCCTCTTCCTCCTCCTCCCT
>OY992877.1:8829242-8906742 GCA_963921405.1 Cepaea hortensis
TGCTCGTCTGTTGCGAGCAAATCTCCCATCCGTCTATTGTACGGATCTCGCGACCAGCGAGAATAAGCCTGAATGAGATATTGCTCGTCTGTTGCGGGCAAATCTCCACCGACTGACTGAACAAATAAAGAAACGACAAAACGTTCGGTATCGTTATCGTTTCCTGCAGTACACCTCACAAAATTCGGAATCCCTGTTCTGTGTTATGACATCGTCACACTGTCCTGATTAAAGTAGCTTTCTCTGTGTCCTATTTTGGAAGTTGTCTAACGTACGGAAATTGTTGTATGTTCTTAATTTAAGTAATAAGAATTTAACTATCTCAAGCGCATATCTTCGCATGACTTGTGACTTCCATATTTCAGTACTCTGGCTTGTATTTTCAGTTGATTATAACCATCATTCAATCATCACTATAACCATGTAGTAGGTCCATCAATTCATGACGATTATGGATGTACGTAATTTGTGTTTCTCAGTAGGTTACCTTGGACTTTTCACGTTGCATATTTAACATACCCTGTATAAAATCAAATCAAATCAAATCAACTTTATTTTAAAAGGGTCACATATTGGGCACGCAGGCCCGTCGTACATTCGGCCCTGCCAATCACTCGTCTTTCGTTCATCAAGAGCATTATACATTTACATAGGAAGAAAAATAAACATTGTGAAATAAATGTTGTAAACGTAAACAAGGCAAATTACCATGTTATGAGGCCCATCTCCAACCTACCCATACATCACCCCACCCACACACACACCCCCACCTACCCACACACACGCACACCAAGGGACACATACATACCCCACTAACCGACCCATCCCCCTCCCGGACATCCCCCACCCACACACACTGCCTTCACCTGTTCCACCAACCAAAACACCCTCGCCACCCACAAACATTCCCCCACCAACCCACACATCCTACGCCCACCCACATATACATCCTAAACCACACATCCTCTCCCCATCCACACCTCAAACCACCCATCCTCCAGCCACATCTCCATCGACCACATATTCCGCACCCACGCACACAATTCCCCACCAACCCACACATCGCACATCCACTCACACATCCCCAAACAGCACACACACATCCCCACCAACTGACATCTCCCTACCCCCCCCACACACACATCTCCCTAACCACCCATACATCCCCATTCCACTCACGCACACACCCCACCACCCACACATACATCCTCCACCCACCCACACATGCCTTAACCCAATCCCCCACCACACAATCTCCCACCCGCGCATCACATACATCCCCTACCACGCAATATTCCCAACCCACGCACTGCACACACACATATCCCTCACCAACGCATCCCGCACCCACATACCACCACACATCCCCACCTACACACCACACACATATCCCCCACCCACATACCACACAATATTCCCACCCACACCCACACAGATACCCTTACCCATCCATCTCACATACCCCCATCCACACACCACAAAAATCCCCCACCCACACACACCCCACCCACACAATATCCCACACAACACACCTCTACCCACCCACACACGCATTCCCCACCCATCCACCAACACACACTCACTCACGCACACATCCTCCACTACGCACCCACACACCCCCACCCACCCCCAACTAAACATCTCTGAGAGACAATACCCCTACCCACATGTGACATATTGGAAGTTGGAAGTAGTACCCATCTCGACTTACCCCACAATGAAGTATTGCTATGAGGATGGGACTGATTTCATTTGGAGGGGATGGGTCTTTGGAAGCCAAAGTGTCCCATAATAGCTCTGGAAATCTAGGGGTTTCCCCAGGAAAATTAATTTCTTCCCTCCAAAATCTTCCTTCCCGAAAAGAGAAACTTAATTAGCTCGAGAGTCCCCCACCTATGATCATTTTCCCTTTTAGGTGAAATGGTCACAGGAATTAATAAAATGTAAAGTTCCCTTTTCTGAGTAACCTGGAACCTGGGAGATTACAATAGGACAGAATTTAGCTGTCTATTAGAGTTTACCCAGTCACCTGTAGTTCCAGATACTACCTTTATGTGAAGTAGTTTCACTAACTAAACACATAGATAATAAAATGTTTTGTTACACCACAATGGACTTGACAGAAGAATGCAGAAACAGTTAATTTGGTTTATTAATCAAAATAAAAAACCTGTGGAAGTAAACCAGTGATGCATTATGACATATGAACAAAACCCATTTGTTTCCAGAATAATGTTCTAAGACACAATGGAGATTAGAACTCCTGAAAGATCTCATGGCAGTTCTGGCATTTCATCACTGGACCATCCTTCTGATTTCCTAACAAAGTCTCTGCACTACACAAATGTTCTGTTTGTGAACTTTCAGTTAATTTATATGTGAAACTTGGAATTAAACCGTCTACACCCAATCAGTGCTGGAAAGGTTCATAAAATGCTCTCCTTTCTGGAAGTTCTTGAATTATATGAATGAATAACTGATTGTAACAGTCCTTCCTTATAAAATTGTCTATCAGACTTCAGCCATGATATTAAAAATTTGCAAGTCTCTTGTGAATGATAAAATTGATCCTAATGATCTTATAAAAGTCTTCAATTCAAATTATGTCACTTCTCCATGAAGCAAAGATCAGTTGGGCAATGGAGATTCTTAGATCAGGGAACTCCTGACAACAGATCTCTGGTGCACCTAATTCTTACTGAACTGCTCATGATTTGCAGTCCCCTGGTACCTTATTGGACAGTGATCTGCAACTCTAGATCATGACATTCTGCGAACACCGCCATCCTCACCTGACTCAGAAATAAACAAACTCAGGCATAATTTCGTCTGAAGCTTTCCTTCTGAATCAGGATGAGGGACATACAGAGACCTAAATCACATCTGGATGCTTTGCCGGTCGCTCTGCAAGTCCTTGACATCTAGCGTCGCTGGACCCAAAACCTTTCGCGGACGACGCGATTATTCTAGGTTAACCAATGAACAGAACGGGCCCAGACCACATGATCTGTCCATCATTGGGTGTCACAGCTATTAATACTGTTGACGCCACATTCCTAGCATTCCAATTCTCCCTAGTGCAAACCTTTAGTGAGAAGTGTGTTTTGAAATTGTGATGTGCAGCAGTGAACAAGACGGAGTGCGCAATCATGCGACAGATCCCCCCTCCAGATTGATCTCTGTGGAGAACTATCGTTTCAGTCGTTCACAGCTGACACGATTCATTTTGTGATCCCTCTTGTTGGTTTTCCACTTCATCCGAAGTTGATGGTTCATCAGGAACTGGACAACGACTCAAGAAGTCGGCGCCTACGTTCATTTTCCCAGGAACGTATTCGATTTGGAATGAGTATGGTTGCAACAGCAGCGACCATCGCATGAGTCTTGCGATCAGATTCCGTGACGATGCCAGAAACATCAAGGGTTGGTGATCACATTGCACTGTAAAATGTTTACCATACAGGTATGCCTGAAACTTTTCCACAGCCCAGATTAGACCAAGGCACTCACGCTCGATCACCGAGTAGTTCCGTTCAGAAGCATTCAGTTTCCTGCTTGCATAAGCTACAGGGAATAGCTCTGAGTGATCATCTCCTTTCCTCTGGAGTAAGGTGGCCCCTATTCCAATATTACTCGCATCTGTGCGGAGCACGAATGAGCGGTCGAGGTTGGGTAGATGTAGGATCGGTTTGGCTGTTAAAGCTTGTTTGAGAGCTGTAAAAGCCTTCTCACAATCAGCTGACCATATGACCTTCTCTGGATTCCCCTTTTTGGTAAGATCCGTTAAGGGTGCAGCCAGTGTGTTGAAGTCTTTGATGTATCTTTGATAGAATCCACATAAGGAGACGAATGATCGAACATCCTTTTTGGTCCTTGGGCGAGGTGCTCTCTGAAGTTTCTCCACATTTCCTTCTTGAGGTGTTATGAAGCCTCGAGATACCTTATGGCCTAGGAAGTCCAATTGTTGCAATCCTATTTGACACTTCTTGGGTCTTGCTGTCAAACCTGTTTCCTTAAGTCGCTTGAACAAGAGATGCAATGTTTCGACATGCTCCTCAAATGTTTCGGTAGCAACTAAAATATCATCCATGAAGTGGCTAATGGCCGGATGATGTAATGGGTCAAGTAATCTTCTCATCATGCGTGTAAATACACTTGGAGCGTTACTTAATCCAAATAGAAGAACATTGAACTCGTAGTGTCCTCCAGGAGTACTGAAAGCTAACCACGGTCTGACTTCCGGTTTCACAGGAATTTGGTAATATCCCTTATTGAGATCAATCCTGGTGAAGTATTGGGCTGTGTTGAGACTAGTGAACAGCTTATTCTGGTCGGGTAGAGGTTCTGCCTGAAATTCAGTAATTGCATTGAGCTGTCGATAATCGATGCACATTCTGTGTTCACCATTAGGTTTTCTCAACAACACCACACTAGCACTGTACGGAGATTCAGATTGTGATATAATTCCTGATGAGAGCATCTGCTGTATCTCTTCCTGCAAAGTATTTTGCTTGGCATAAGGAACTGGGTACGTCTTGACTCGCACAGGTGTATCATCTGTTAGCTTCATATCAAATTCCACTAAATTAGTAAGACCTGGTTTGTCGGTAAGTATTTCTGCATATATTGCCATAAGATCTCGAATTTGCTTCTGTTCATCTGGAGATAGGTTGGGATTGATATCCACATCCTGAAATGTCTCCTTGGCTTGCAGTGTACATTTTGTTCCCATGATAATTCCTTGTTCTACTTCAGTAGCAACAGCCATAGCCATCAGGTGAGCCGTTTCGGAGGTTGCGGACCTTTCATTCCATTTCTTCAAAAGGTTTATGTGAAACACTTTCAACTTGCCTTTGACAGAAATTTTGTAGTGAGTACGAGATATTTTCTCTGTCACCTCAAATGGTCCTTTCCATCCAATTTGCAACTTGTTCTGACTGGTTGGAAGTAGTAGCAGCACCTTTTCACCCACTGTCAGCTCTCTATCTTTTGCCTTCTTGTTGAAATTGCGAGTCATTCTTCGTCGAGCTTGACGCAGATTCACATTCGCTTGTCTCCAACCATGTTGTAGACGTTTCTTCAACTCAGCAACATAAACAGATGCAGTAACAACTGTATCATCTGCATGATCATCAGTCCATGTTCTCAGTAATACTTCCAAGGGTCCCTTGATTGGTATCCCAAACAACAGTGTTGCGGGCGAAATCCCAGTAGAGTGATGAGGCACTTCCCGGTATGCGAATAATGCAGCAGGAATATATGTGTCCCAATCCTCTGGTTTTTCATGAGCTACCTTTCTCAGAATACTGATGAGGGTACCGTTCCACCGTTCTACACTCCCGTTCGTTTGAGGCAAATGGGGAGATGAATAGATATGGCGAGCATGAAATAGTCGAAAGACTTCTTCCATGAGTTTACTGCGAAACTGTGATGCATTGTCGGTTAGGATTTTGAGGGGAAATCCAATCCGAGTAAATATCTCAAGTAAGGCTTCAGCAATGTGCTTGGAGTCACTTGATAGCATTGGAATACTTTCTGCCCACATTGAACAGACGTCCACCAATGTTAATATGTATCGATTCTTCCTCCTCGTCCTGGGGAGTGGTCCGATAATGTCTACGGCAACTCTCTCGAAAGGAGATCCAGTTAGGGGCATCTCACCAAGCGGGACAGGGGGTGTCCTATGTCTTGGGGTCACTCTTTGGCATTCAGGGCATGACTTGACATATCTGGTGATGTCAGAATTCATTCCGGGCCAAAAATAGTGCATGGAAATTCTCTGCATAGCAGCATTTATTCCCATATGCCCACTGAAGGATAAGTTGTGGCCCATATCTAATAGTTGAGCACGATACGTAGACGGGACAATTAATTGAGAATATTCTTGTCCACTTTTGCCTGCCTTGCGATATAGAAGTCCACCCTTCATATACATGTCGCCTCTTCCTGGAGAAGAATGTGCTTTAGGCAGTTTGTTGAAGCATGGCAACAAGGTGCTGTCAGCACTCTGTGCTTTCTTCAAATCCTCTGATCGAGTGTTGGTCGGAGTCGACGATGCTGGAGTCTTTTCTGTCTGCGAATTAGTCGTCAACGCAGCGACTATCACAGGCTGTATAGGTTCTCCTAGAAAGACGTAACGACAACCGAGCAGGACTGGGTACACGGGATTTTCCATCACCGCTGCCTTGATTGTTCCAGTAACATAACGCGAAGCTATATGTACTCGAGCCACAGGTAGTGACATCTTGGCTGAACTTTTCAAGGGTCCCTATATAATCACCATTTCCTCAGTCAACTGTTCTGGCTGAACTAAGGATGTTGCTACGACGCAGTCATAATTTAGACCTGTATCATATAAGCAAATGGCGGGGTATCCATTTAGCAAGATGGATTCCACTACCGGAATTTTGGAGTGGGTGTCTTCATGAGTTGTCACACTGGACGTTTCACTAGTGCTCACCTTACGTTCCTTCCGGCGAGTCAGACATGCAACTGTGTGAGGGGTAGGAGGTTTCTTCCGACAATCTTTTGTGTGATGTCCTACCTTCCGGCAATTGGTACAGTAGTCCTTCCCACTCTTCTTGGCCGCCTGAATATAAGTTAGACTGGTGTTCGCAGATTTCTTCAACTTCTTATTCGGGTTGGTGTGTTCATTTTCTTTGGTCTTGAGTGATTTGTCTGGAGGAGAAGCTTTGGTCATCCGATTCTTACTTCCCACCTCCTTCTGAGATTCCTCCCATCTCTCTGCCAAAAGAATAATTTCCTCAAGTCTATCAGCTCCATTCTGTATTAAGAACGCCCGAAGTTCTGATGACATTTTATCCCTTAATTGGTCAATCAATATCATCTCTCGGAGTCCTTCAAATGTTTCTTCAAACCTTCCCATCTCTGCCCATTTGTGCAGGTAGGATTTTAATCTTTCAACCCATTGGCCGTAACTTTCCCCAGGCTCCTTCTTAGCTGATCTGAATTTCCTTTTATAGTTATCAGAATCGACTTCGAAGCGAGTTAGTAAAGCTCTTTTGAGAACACCGTAATCCTGTCGTTCCTCATGACTAAGTCTAGAGAAAATTTCAAAAGCAGTAGTTCTTAAACCCTGGGATAGTTTCACCGACCATTTAGATTCATCAAGCCCACATGTAGAACACATAAGTTCTAACCTGGAAAGATAGTGATCAATCCCTTCAGCGTTCTCATTATATGGTTCTAAAGGAAATGCCAGCGCTCCAGTGTGATGGTAGTTTTCCTCTGTCTGTATATCTGTAGTTGGCCTGCGTGTGGAAATGGAGGGGGTGGTAGGAACACCACTCTCCAGTCTCCTCCTCTCCAACTCATTATCCATGCGCCTAATCTCCAACTGATGTTGTCTTTCCTTTTCTCTATTATCCATCTCACACTGCAGCTTCCTATCCTCCAACTCTAAAGCTATCCGGCTTTTTCTCTCTTTCTGAATCATTTCAGCCTCTCTGTCTTTTTCCTTCTGAATTATTTCAGCCTCTCTGTCTTTTTCCTTCTGGGTTATCTCAGCCTGTAAACGCTCATGTCTATTGAATTCGTCAGAGACGTACTTCGCGAGCTCAGGACCCTTTAACCCACATGATTTGCCTACATCGACATATTGTTTCCGTAGTAAAGCTGTTTCCGCCATGCTAAATTTTAGATCTTTCCCAAATATTTGAAAAACATACTAAGTGTCGCCTCTGTCTGATTCAGATAGGAAAACCCCTGTATCTGAAACGGTACAAAGCATGCAATGGCGAAATACAAACACAAATCAACAATGTAATATTGCAGGAAAATCTTGCACGAAATATGGAGTTTTCGACTATTGAGAGAAAAACACCAAACACCCGAAGTCAACCTCACTAGACAATAAAGATTCTGATTTACCCCTCTGATCTACACCTGGTAACATAAGGCCTAAAGTGATTTCTAATCAGTGGTTCTGAATCTTGAATTACACAAAGTCCACCTAGTGGCCTTGCAAATGCGGTCCTTAAAATTGTAAATAAAGTTCCGCAAAAAATGTAGAGTTCTGTTTCACTTTAAAAACCTGAAAGAAAATATTCACATATTTCAAGCAATTGTGGTGTGAACAAAATTAACCCACTATGTGGTACCAACAATAAATGTTGTATGGTTACGAGAAAGCACGAGTTCTATCCCGGACGAGCCCCCAGTAAATGTGACATATTGGAAGTTGGAAGCAGTACCCACCTCGACTTACCCCATAATAAAGTATTGCTATGAGGATGGGACTGATTTCATTTGGAGGGGATGGGTCTTTGGAAGCCAAAGTGTCCCATAATAGCTCTGGAAATCTAGGGGTTTCCCCAGGAAAATTAATTTCTTCCCTCCAAAATCTTCCTTCCCGAAAAGAGAAACTTAATTAGCTCGAGAGTCCCCCACCTATGATCATTTTCCCTTTTAGGTGAAATGGTCACAGGAATTAATAAAATGTAAAGTTCCCTTTTCTGAGTAACCTGGAACCTGGGAGATTACAATAGGACAGAATTTAGCTGTCTATTAGAGTTTACCCAGTCACCTGTAGTTCCAGATACTACCTTTATGTGAAGTAGTTTCACTAACTAAACACATAGATAATAAAATGTTTTGTTACACCACAATGGACTTGACAGAAGAATGCAGAAACAGTTAATTTGGTTTATTAATCAAAATAAAAAACCTGTGGAAGTAAACCAGTGATGCATTATGACATATGAACAAAACCCATTTGTTTCCAGAATAATATTCTAAGACACAATGGAGATTAGAACTCCTGAAAGATCTCATGGCAGTTCTGGCATTTCATCACTGGACCATCCTTCTGATTTCCTAACAAAGTCTCTGCACTACACAAATGTTCTGTTTGTGAACTTTCAGTTAATTTATATGTGAAACTTGGAATTAAACAGTCTACACCCAATCAGTTCTGGAAAGGTTCATAAAATGCTCTCCTTTCTGGAAGTTCTTGAATTATATGAATGAATAACTGATTGTAACAGTCCTTCCTTATAAAATTGTCTATCAGACTTCAGCCATGATATTAAAAATTTGCAAGTCTCTTGTGAATGATAAAATTGATCCTAATGATCTTATAAAAGTCTTCAATTCAAATTATGTCACTTCTCCATGAAGCAAAGATCAGTTGGGCAATGGAGATTCTTAGATCAGGGAACTCCTGACAACAGATCTCTGGTGCACCTAATTCTTACTGAACTGCTCATGATTTGCAGTCCCCTGGAACCTTATTGGACAGTGATCTGCAACTCTGGATCACGACATTCTGCGAACACCGCCATCCTCACCTGACTCAGAAATAAACAAACTCAGGCATAATTTCGTCTGAAGCTTTCCTTCTGAATCAGGATGAGGGACATACAGAGACCTAAATCACATCTGGATGCTTTGCCGGTCGCTCTGCAAGTCCTTGACATCTAGCGTCGCTGGACCCAAAACCTTTCGCGGGCGACGCGATTATTCTAGGTTAACCAATGAACAGAACGGGCCCAGACCACATGACCTGTCCATCATTGGGTGTCACAGCTATTAATACTATTGACGCCACATTCCTAGCATTCCAATTCTCCCTAGTGCAAACCTTTAGTGAGAAGTGTGTTTTGAAATTGTGATGTGCAGCAGTGAACAAGACGGAGTGCGCAATCATGCGACACCACACATATCCTCCACCCACTCACGCATCCCACCCCGACACATACACATTCCTCACCCACCTACACATCCCTAAGCCACTCACACACTCCCACCCACACATTCCCCATCCACGCACACATCTCCCATACCCATTCCCACACCCCTACTTTCACCCCCACACATCCATCCACACATCCCACCAACACCCACAAATATCACTAACCACCAAAACCCACACACCCCAACCCATCTAAACGCATACGCCCACCCACACATCCCCCACCCACACATCCCCCACCTACACAAATCCCCACACTCAGACACATCCACCACACACACTCACACATCCTCACATCTAGACACATACAAAATGTCTCACGTTAGCATTGAAACTAGTATGAACAAACTCCCACACTTTACTCACACACATACACTGACAATTGTCATGAGCAGTCTCATCAAAATGTTAAACATGGAGAAAAATGTGTACATAAAAAGTGTGTGACGTAAAAATAGTGATGCTCCCACACACAGAGATACACACAGAGAAGGCACACACACACACACACACACACACACATTCACTCTCACGCTCACTCATTCTGTCTCTCATTCACACTCACTGACTCTCTCACTCAAACTACAGTAATGAACATGAGTTTATATTATGCATGATAAAATCAAATGGTATTTAACTGTTAATATGACAGATGAGAATACACAAACATATGGATGCGCGTGTTACATAACATGCGTTTTACATGATATGCATCTGCTCAGCTCTCTCTCTCTCTCTCTCTCTCTCTCTCTCTCTCTCTGTGTTCTTTCATATACACACACTCACACGCATGCGCGCGCTCACACACACACACTAACACATCAACTCTCTCACTGTCACAATCTCTCTCTCTGTCTCTCACACTCACTATTTCCCCCATTCATTCACTCTGTCCATCTTCATTCACTTTATTTCTAACTCTCTTACTCTGTGTCTCACACTCATACACAGACAGACACACACCCTCACGCTATCACTCAATGTTTCACTTACCCTAGCGCACTCACTTACCCTTTTACTCTCTCTCTCTCTCTCTCTCTCTCTCTCTCTCTCTCTCTCTCTCTCTCTCTCTCCTCTCTCTCTCTCTCTCACTCACACACACACTCTAACACTCATTCTAACACTCATTCACTCACTCACACACACTCACTCTCTCACTCATTCACTCCTCACTCATTCTCTCTCTCTCACTCTCTCTCTCTCTCTATCTCTCTCACAATCCTTCACATACACTCTCTCTCTCAGTCACACTCTCTCACACATACACATACGCATGAATGCATGCACACACTCCCTCACTCACTCTCACACATACACGTACGAATGCATGCACTGACACATTCCCCCACCATTTCTCGCTCAATCACTCTCTCCACACACACGTATGCACGTGCACACACACACATTCACTCTCTCACTCTCTCTGACACCCACTTTCTCTCTTTCTCTCTCTCTCTCTCTCTCTCTCTCTCTCTCTCTCTCTCTCTCTCTCTCTCTCTCTCTCTCTCGTTCCCACACGCACACACATATATAGTGAACAATTATAGTTAAACAATTATAATGAACAGTTATAACAGTAAATGAATTATGGTGGCATATAGTCGCTATGGATTAAGAATTGAAAGTATTTTTTTTTTTAATTATTGAAAGAAATAAGTGAGACTATAAGTGAGTATGGAAAGTATAGTGAGACTAAGCACTGCCCGAAGGTTCCGTCCACTTACGCTATCTTTCAAGCTACGACCTTTAACACAGCAAACCCTGCTAGGCCCAATGTTGCCGGCAAACTGTTAGGACTAACACGGCCCGAGGGTTACGTGGACTTACGCTATCTTTCAAACTACGACCCTTCTCAATGCAATCTCTGCCCGGCTCCATATTGCCTACAACTTGTCGACAATCATCTGAGAAAATGTATACCCTGTCTAACCAAGACTGATAATCTGATCCCAGGTCTCTACAGATGTGGATCACTATTTTGCATAGTCCAAACCCCATGATCACTGCTGGTTACGATCTGTCATTCCTCACACCACTACTATTGGTTTATGTGGGTTATAATCTCTTTCTTCTCAGCTGCAACCATCATTGGAGTCGCTTGTACACAATCATGGATGACTGGCTCTTGTTCAGCAACATTTGTTCTTCTGTAACTAAAATCAATGTCAATTTCAGTTTAATCTTATGCTGTAAGAAGAAATTTCATAATTTATGTTCATTATAGTATGTCAACTATATATTTTAATCAATCTGTAATTTAATTATGGTGGAATCATTGTAGTTTCTCAAAGTAATTCACTCTAATTTGTAATTAATCAATCAAGGTGTTAAATTGTATCAACAATATATGCAACATCCTTCTCCTTCTATATTCTTGCTAATTCTAGTCAATGCAGTCAACATCAGCTATGCAAGACCCGCCCCAATGGTTTCCCAAGCCATGGTGATCAAACAGCGCCCCATCTGCATAGAATCTTGTTATCCACTTATGGCTGGGTGTCCTATTTTGTTGACCTTCAAAACAGGTGCTTAATACCCCAATCTTTCCATGTGGTGTAACGATTACATTATGTGAGCCTATAACAGACTCTATTAGATGCAGCTGTTATATCAGGTGAAGCCAGGTGTCTCATACGAGCCCTTAATACCTACAATTTGCTTCCTTCGCCAACAGGAACACTATAGTTTCTGTTACTTTCTCCCATCTGCACTATCAGATCAGGTCACCAGTAGTGTGTATGCGTTACATCCTTGGTTTGCCGACTGATGCTGGTAGGCCCAAGGTGATGCAGGCGAAGGCATACCTCAGAGTAGCTGCAGACACAGACCACCCACTGCATGAGGCGCTGGACGCAGTTTAGGGTCGGAGACTGATAAGAGGGACATCATGGATGGCTCAGGCGGAGGATACGATCAGACAGGTGTACATCTTGGAGAACATTAGGCGTGGAGAGGAGTGGGTCAGAGTGCCAGCGAAGCAGTCTGACTTGCTCAGAGTTATAATCACGTTGAGCCGGGAGTGCAAGGAGTGGCCAGCAGGGGACACGGAAATAGAAATCCAGCAACTAATTCAGGATAATGCTCGCCCGGATGATGTGATTATCTACACAGATGGTTCGGTGTTGAGAGGTGGGAGAAGTGACTAGGAATTCTTAGCAAAAGCTAATGGTCGACGTTTGGTCCAGGAGAGCCTGGCGTATGATACCACAACATCTAGCTTAAGAATGGAGGTGGAGGCGGTCAGTGCATCTTTCCGCTGGATGGAGAACACGATACATACACACATCATGATTGTAACTGACTCAGAAAGCATGCTGGGGAGGGTCAGGACAGGCAGGCTTCGTGCAGAGTCGCTTGCTTCGCTTCGGAGGTCACGGGTGGCAAGCATCACCTGGATCATTTCTCCGGGGCTGTCACGAAAATTCTTGGGGTTTTCGATCGATGAAAGACTGTCGCGCCGTTCTTCTACAGGCGGCAGCCGTCCTATGATGTGGTAGACAGTCTGTCCTGGTGAAAGTCGGAAAAATATTTTTGGTGTGGGGAAATTATTCTTCAGATTACAGACCGGCGGGTTGTACCGGGACAAGTCCCCAGATGAAAGCACTACAGCCAGCCGGTTGTTTCCATCGAGTCGGAAACGGAGAAAGAAAAATAGTTTCTAGACGCCTAGTGTCTAGACATATTTGTGACGTCATTCAGACACAGTATTAAAACAGTCTAGATAAACAACTTTGGCGGGAGTCGACCAAACGTTATTAGACATCAAGGACGTGTGTGATGTTCCTGGTTTGAGTATAGAGAGAGACTACAGTGTCTTATGTTGATTTATATCGGCGGACATGTATCTCATCTCATCTCATCATGTTCCTCTTGTACCTTGCGGTGTCGAGGTGAAGTATAAACTTCGTGAGAGTGCCCGGTTATGGGCTTCGTATATCGACATTCCCATGGATTCTGTTATTCCCTCCGTCCAGCGTTTACGTGGTCGGCCTCTTCCTCTGTTTCCATCTGGTCTGTACGTCATTGCCTGTTGTGGCATGCTGTTGACTGGTAGCCTACTTGCATGGCCAAACCATTTGACTTGCTGCTTTCCAATAAAATCTAGAGCAGCTTTAACCCCCACTTTAGTCCTGATTTCTTCATTTCTGATCTTATCTCTTCTTGATACGTTGAGTATTCTTCTCAGGAACCTCATTTCTGTTGTTGTGATTTTTCTTTTCTCTTTTTCTGTCATTGTCCAGGTTTGGCATTGGTAGCACAGAGTTGGTAGGAAGATTGTGTTGTAAAGTGCTTTCTTAGTAGTTATTGATACATGTTTGTTCTTTAGTATTGGTGCCATTTGTCCAATGAGTTGATTTGCCTTATTGCACCTATTTTCGATCTCGTCTTCTGATCTGCCATTTGATGATATTATACTTCCTAGGTACTTGAAGCTCTTTACTTGTTTCAAGGGATGTTCGTTTAGGTGAATTGTTGCTGTTTGTTCTTCTTTAGTTATAGTCATTACCTCTGTTTTGCTTGTGCTAATTTTCATGTTATGTTCCCTACACATTTCGTTTAGACTATTCATGTGGTCTTGTAATTCAGCTTCTGATTTTGCTATTAGTGCTTGGTCGTCCGCAAACAGGAGTTCTCTAATGGTTAGATTTGCAGATGGTTCTTCTTCTGTGTTCTCGTCATGCGGTATTCTTGCTGTCTCTGCTTGGCTGGTTTCTTTACATATGTTGTCTATATATGTTATGAACAAGAGAGGGGACAGGACACAACCTTGTCGTACTCCAGATCTTATGGTGAAGGGTTCTGAGTGTCCTCCAGTTGCTCTCACTATGCATTCACTGTTGTCGTATAAACTTCTACATAGGTTTGTTAGATGTGTGCTCACTCCATATTGTTTAAGGATTTCCCACAGCTTGTTTCTATCTACCCTATCAAATGCCTTTTCTTGGTCAACAAAGGCTAAGTAGAGTGTTTCATTGAATTCAATTGATTTTTCTATAAGTTGTCTAAGAGCAAAAATGGCGTCTGTGCATCCTTTGTTTTTCCTAAATCCAAGCTGCGTTTCGCTTAGCTGGGGTTCTAAAGTAGTTCGTAATCTTTTTTCAAGAATTTTGCAAAATATTTTCCCAGTATGACTCAACAGTGAAATGCCTCTGTATTGTGTGCAATCTCTTTTGCTGCCTTTGTTTTTCCAAATTGGGATAATTATGGCGTTTCCCCAGTCTCGTGGTGTCTGTTGTTCTACCCAAACATGGTTGAATAGTCTATGTAGCCAAGCTGTTCCTACTTCCCTTGCTGCTTTAATTAGTTCATTTGGTATTTCATCCTGTCCTGGTGATTTGTTCAATGGGGCTAATCTGATGGCTTCTATAATTTCTTCTTTTAGTATGTCTGGTTCTAGTTCCTCGGTGACATCTGTGTAGGTCTCTTGAATTCCTGTGACATCTGATGGGATGTTGAGAAGTTGTTCGAAATACTGCTTCCATCTTATTAGGATGTGTTTTTGTTCACTTATTGGTTCTCCATTTTCGCTGTTAATTATTTCAGTTGGGTCAAAGGGTACTCCTCTGGTTCGCATTGCACTTATCTTTTTGTAGAAGTTTCTGGTTGCCTCCTTGTAGTTTTTATTTAGGGTTTCTCCATACTCTTCCCAGTCTTTCTGTTTTTCCCTCTTTACTATTCTACTCACATGTCTTCTCGATATTCTGTATTCTATGAGATCACATTCCTGTTTGCTCTTCAACCACTTTTTATATTTTTCCTTTTTTTTCTTTTACCGCTTTCTTTACTTCTGCGTTCCACCAACTTGTTATTTTCTTTATCCGTGTTTTGCATTTTTTCGTGGTTCCGCATGTTATTTTTGCAGTATTTAAAACGCTTGATTTGAACGTCTCCCATTCTTCTTCCACTGTTTTTCTTTCCGTAGGTAATTTTACAAAGAGTTCAGTTAGTTCTTTCTCATAATTTTCCCTTACTGCCTCGTCTTTAAGGTTTTTTAAGTTTACTGATTCGCATGGCATGTATTTTCCTGCTTTTTGTTTTCTTCTTCTAATGGTTCTTATTGTGGCAACGACTGCTTTATGATCTGTGTTTATACTGAAATTGGGCACTGCTCTTGCATCTAATATATTTCTCTTTCTGTTATTTCTTGTTAATATAAAATCAATTTGGCTTTTAGTATCTAGATTGTTCCATTTATACCAGGTGTATACTTGCGAATCTTTATGTTTATAGAATGTGTTTGTTATATAGAGATCGTGTTGGCTGCAAAGCTCTATCAGTCTACTTCCGTTATCATTCCTTTCATTTTGCTGATCTCCAAATGCTCCCAGGTGTTTTTCTATGCCCCCTCTGTTATGTCCTAGTCTTGCATTGAAGTCTCCCATAACTATGATGTTGTCCTGCTTATCTATTTTATTTAGCACATCATGTATGTCTTCGTAGAAGTCCTCACATTCTTGCTCATTATTGTTTGCATTACATGGTGCGTATATCTGTACATATGTTGTGATTGTTTGTTCTTTTATTCTCACTGTTATGATTCTTTCTGATATATATTTTATTTCTAGTATTGCTCTTGCTAGCTGTGGTTCGATGACTATTCCCACACCGTGTCTTGCCCTTTCTTGCTGTTCTACTCCAGAGTAAACAAACGTGTAACTGCGGTGGAGCTCCTTGCATCCTTTCCCTTTTGTTCTGGTGTCCGCTATTCCCATCAGACCAATATTCCTCTTCCCCATTGTTTCTATAAGCTCTTCTTCTTTACTATTGAAACCACAGACGTTCATTGTGCCTATTTTTTGAATCGCTGATCTATCTCGTAGTCCGTTAACATTGCCGGGTCGATAGCCGTTTGGGTCAGTCCGTTTATACTTCTTAGTTTTTCTACGAGCAGTATGAAGATCCCCTGCCGGCTTGCTAGGCCAGTCGCAGGTTTAGGACACTAATCTGACCACAGGGAGTCCATCCCCTATGGCGAGCCATAGCCCCGTTAGCCCATGACCTCGCGGTCATGGTTGCCCGGTCTGCACCACGTGGAGGTGGGGGTTGACTTGTGTAGTCTGCGGGTCATCGGCAGGCTACTAATTTTCGCTCTTCACCCCTCCTGGGAGAGGCTAGCCGATCCTAACCCTGCTGGCTGCAGGGCCAGGCGCATTCCACACCTTACAGACATGTATCCATTGTGTGATTTCGTAGTCTCAATTTCAAACTGGAATAAATATATGGTATTTAATTAGATAGACTCAAGTTAGATTATTCTTAGGAGATTAGAGTGGTAATGTGCGTTATGAGAACGTATTATAAGAGAGTCGGCAGCAGTAGGCTATCGCGTTGCTTGAACTAGCTAGTGTGAGATATCAATTAACTCAGTGAGTTAAGAAAAATGTAGTGGGATGATATTTAGGGAGATTGAGGATGGTTGGGGGGGGGGGAATAAAGGAAATGTCAAGTGGTAGGATCTTCCAGTAGGGTATCTACTGGGTTTCTGCACTTTTCCTTAGTCTTTCCTTGTCTTACCATGACTCAGACCGATGTGATGAGCTTCTTTGCCCTATGACAGAGTTTAGTTCTCTGTTATATATCTGAGTGCGGCCGTCGGCCAACACTCACCTAATATAGGTCGGAATCGGGTTGCTCTCACCTGGTGTGTTCTCTCTTCAACAGGTTCCACTATATTTTACAACAAACTAGAAGAAAAGTCATGGCTCGATCAGTGAAGGCGGTTTTTTACTCAGCGGCTTTTGCACTGGGCCCATAACCCAGAGGGTCTGCAAGAACCTGGCCTCTGCTGAACAGGAACCGATGATCATATAAGAGTGATTCCTCAGTGGTAGTTCTATTATAGTATAGTGAAGATACTTACAATACCACCAGTAACAGGAACAATAGTAGTATATAGAAAACTTGAAAATTAACATTGTCTTTTCTAAATGGGGAATTCTTGTGAGACATTACCAATTAACTTTGTGTTTTCCAATTGGTGAATTCCTATGAGACATTAACTACTAACATTAAGTTTCTAAGTGACAGTAAACATTATTTTACTGTACAAGGGTTATCAGATCACATAACTTTTAGTGACATATTAATTACACTGTGTGTGGCAGATTCATGGTCAGTATTGGACTATATCCACTATTGGTGACCAGGAATCAGGACTATCCAAGAGCTATTTGAGGAAGTCGACATGTGGCCGGAGAGGCGCATCATTTGGTGAGGTCTTCTTGTACTTGATCTATGGTGCTGTTGTATGGCCAGTACTGTGATGAAGCAGACTTTGCTCCTGAGCTGTTCGGTCTGATTCTGCAAACACACTAGATTATACGACAGAGATTCTACACACACACTTTACACATACCTGACACTTTTCTTTATTAAATTAATTTGTCATTTTTTTCGAAGCTGGAGTTGTGTGGTATGTTTTGGAACAGAATGAGAGGAGGCATGGTCCAGTGGTAAGAGAGAGAGAGAGAGAGAGAGAGAGAGAGAGAGAGAGAGAGAGAGAGAGAGAGAGAGAGAGAGAGAGATCCAAGGACTGACGGGGTGTTGTGGACAGAAAGCTTGGAGATCCTCAAGATAATGATATGGGGTTAAAGGAATGGGGGTGTTGATTCCCCTCACCCCAGGGACGACACTTATTACGATATTACTGGGGGATCGACACGGGATCTCTCGACACGGGATATCTCGACACTGGATCGCTCGACACGGGATCTCTCGACACGGGATCACTCGACACGGGATGGTGATATCATATTAATGAGGTTCCAGCTAGGATGAATGTTGATAGGAGTTAAGACACATATCTTACCTGTTCACACTTCACAAGTCTACATAGGTCTTTGGCCCTAATTCTACTCTTGTCATTGAGAGATTGTTTTGTGTTGTGCTGTGTGTTGGTAAATATATAGATACATTTTAGATAGTGAATATCTATATATTGTTTGGAGAAATTTAAACTCAACCTGCTGACTCATCTCTCTGAAATAGGCCACTGCTAAACTAGATATGGCAGAACTAAGGGCAAGGGGGGAAGAAATGGGCTTATCGGGTTCTGCACTACCAGAGTACATACAGGAGGTGGAGAGAGATTTTCGTCAAGCAGAAAGGGAAGATCGGAAACCCGAGATGGAATTAAGAAAGATGGAGTTAGAGACTAAAAGAATAGAAGCTGAGCAAGCCACTAAAAGCTTAGAACTTAAAGCTGAGCAAGCCACTAAAAGGTTAGAACTTGAAGTTGAGCAAGCTGCTAAGAATCAAGAAAAAGAAGCTCAGAAAAGGGAGCATGAATACCAAATGCGGGAACTCGAGCTTAAGAGGAAATCTAGTGGGGAAACTGAGGGAGCAGTGGGAGGTTCCTCTCTCCCTGGCTCAACCCCAGTGGGTGGACATAGTTACCATGCTATGAAGTTTCCTTTGGCTGTCTATGAAGAAGACAAAGAGAAGATCGACCAGTACTTACAACGCTTCGAGGCAATGTCTGTTGTTATGGGTCTGGATCGTGACAAATTGTGTCTTAAGTTGTCCCAGGGATTATGCGGGACAGGTTACGAGGTTTACTCCCGCCTGCCGCCAGGACACGAGAACAATTACGACGAATTGAAAACGGCTCTGCTGAAACCTTTCGAGGTTACGTCACATACCTACCGGAAAAAATTGCGAGCAGCGAAACGAGAACCGAGAGAGTTGTTTGCCGCCTACAGTCTGCGTCTGAAATTCTATCTCCATAAATGGATGGATTTGGCTGGGTTCGCGCATGACTATGAGAGTCTGGAATAGCTCATAGTAGTCGACCAGATGCTAAAGCAAATGTCGAAAACTCTCAGGACATTCTTGGGAGAATATGGGACGGGACGTATCGATATCGTGACGAAATTGGCAGAACGGTTCGTCGAGGTACATAGGGAGGCTGGAGAAAACCATTCCACAAACACCAAAGGTCAGGATAAAGTTGACCGGAAGAAATCCAAAAGCACGGGAACTAAGAAAGTGGAACCATATGTTAAAATTTCAGAGGAGAGTTTGGAGAAGACAAAGGAGGGAAGCAAGAGCACCTCGAACTCTTCACCAAAAATACAGTGGACGGAGAAGTGGTGTTCGATTTGTAAGTCGCCCTCTCACAATACGAGGGACTGCAAATCTAAGGCCCTGTGAAAGTGTTGAAGTCGACAAGGAAGCTCTCAACCAGGAGAGCTCACCAAAGTCTAGCACGAGGGAAATGGTGCAAACACTGCAGGTCGAACACGCATAATGCTAAAGACTGCAGGTTTAAGTCAGGAGACTCTCATTTCGTTGTGTGCTCAGTGGAATCTAAGGTGGAGTCCACCGAACAGGTCGACGCCGAGGAAGAGACTCCAGACCAGGATAAGCCACCTGTAGAGGAATTGATAGAGGTTAACGGCCGACAAGTTGAGTGTCTATGTGACACTGGCCTGGACGGGGAGGCCGTGATTTCTGCGGATCTGGTACACCCAGAACAATTCACAGGTGAGACCATGGAGATACAGTCTGCACAGAAGAGTGCTGTGGCCATGAAGTTGCCAATCGCCAAAGTGGAGATTCGGCCAAGATATGTCACCGGCACAATCAAGGCCGTTGTATTGACCGATACCATTTTCCCGTCATCCTCGGTTGCCGGTATGTCTTTATGGGAATGCCTAGGTAGCGAATCCATATGGGAGCAATTCAGACTCACTCTCAGACGATAAATGATCAGGCAGAAGCAATTGTCACTAACCCACTGCCGGGGGAGTTGCAAACTGCCCAGAGTGAGGATGCAACCTTACGTCCTTGCTACAAGAATCTGCAGAGAAGTGCTGATCCACCAAAACGGGGGAAGTACTACATGAAGAATAGGATACTCTACAGGAGAGCCGGAAGGGGAGACAACTTACACGATCGGTTGGTAGTCCCGGAGGCCTTCCATTCCCAAATTCTTCATATGGGACATACCATCTCATTTAGTGGGCATATGGGTATTGCCGCCACCATGCACCGAATTTCCTGCCATTACTATTGGCCGGGAATGACTGGTGATGTGCGTCGGTATGTGAAATCATGCCCTGAGTGCCAGAGGGTGGCAGCGAAACACTGGACAGCGCCGGTGGTCTTGGGTGAAATGCCCATCATGAACTCTCCTTTCGAGAGGGTAGCCATCGACATCGTGGGTCCACTTCCTAGGACTAGGAAGAGGAATATGTACATACTCACAATGATGGATTGCTGTACAACGTGGGGTGAAGCCATACCATTGACCACAATTGACTCAAAACGAGTGGCTGACGCACTGATGGAGCCTTTACCAGATTAGGCTTCCCTAATCAGATTCTGACCGACAATGGGTCCCAGGTTTGTGGGAAACTCATGGAGGAGGTATTTAGGGTGTTCCACTCTAATCATATTCACATCAGCCCTTACCACCTTCAAGCCAATGGACAAGTAGAGCTTTTCAACGGCACGTTGATGACAATGCTCCGAAAACTTGCACAGGAAAAACCTGATAGGTGGGATGAATATATCCCAGCAGCACGTTTCGCCTATCGGGAAGTGCCTCATGGCTCAACAGGACTACCACCCGTTACTTTGCTGTTTATTCGTCCAATCAAAGGACCATTGGAAGCCATGTTGAGGAGTTGGACTGAGGAGGGGACGTCAGAAGAAGTGATCTCCTCTTATAAATACGTGGAGGAACTGAAAGAAAAACTTCACACGGGATGGACTCTGGCGACTCAGAACTTACGAAAGGTCAGAAAAGGACATGCGCCTTGCTACAACCGTAGGTCTAAAACAGATCTCTAGAGGTGGGAGACAAAGTCTTGTTGCTACTCCCAACGGGAACCAACAAATTGGAGATAGGTTGGCAAGGACCATTTCCCGTGGAAAGGGTGATATCCAGAACCAACTATCAGATCCGGATCCGGGGAAAGTCGAAGATTTTCCATATTAATCTCATGCGGAAATATGAGGAGAGACCCGGAGACAAAGCAGCCCACCTCATGGCAATGACAGTCGCAGTGAAGACTGAAACGGGTACCAACGAGGGCAGGAAATATCCACTGGTACACCAGGAAACCTATAGGGATGTGCAGATGAACCCTGATCTGACTCCCCAGGAGAGGGAAAAGATTACCCAGGTTCTCGAGTCTTATAAGCAGATACTGACTGATAAACCAGGACGAACGAGAATGGTTGAGTTCGAGATGACCTTGACCACACAAGAGCCTGTTCGCTAAAAGGTTTACCCAGTGCCATTCTCTAAAGAAAAGGCCCTGGAGGAGGAAATACAGAAACTGCTGAAGGATGACGTGATTGCGCCATCCACATCCCCATACAATGCGGGGGTGGTTTTGTTACGCAAACCAAGTGGAGAACACCGGTTGTGTATATACTATCGACTCTTGAACAGTCACACTCAATTTCAGGTGGAACCTTTGCCGAATCCAACTCAGTTATTCGCTAGGCTCCATAAGGCTAGGTACTTCTCAAAAGTGGATCTGAGTAGGGGGTATTATCAGATCCCGGTCAAACCAGAGGTCCGACCCCTGCTGGCTTTCAGTACCCCCAGTGGACACTACGAATTCAAGGTCATGCCCTTTGGACTCAGCAATGCGCCTAGTGTGTTTACTCGCATGATGAGGACCTTGCTAGATCCCTTACAGGATCCGTCCATTATCTCGTTCATAGATGATATACTGATTGCCAGTGACAGCTTGGATGACCATTTGCAATCCTTGGAGACAGTTTTCAATAGGCTCAGGGAAGCAGGGCTTACCGCTCGCCCAATAAAGTGCAAGATTGGTTACCAGACTCTGGAATTTCTCGGTCACACCATCACTCCAGGACAAATTGTCCCGGAGGAGAAGAACCTAGAAAAGATCAGACGTGCTCCAAGGCCAAAAACGAAGAAGGATGTGCGATCCTTTCTCTCGTTGTGTGGGTTTTAACAGAAATTCATCCCGCATTTCACTGAACTGGGAGCTCCTTTATATGTCTGCAGGTTGTTGTGACTAGTATGTCTGCAGGTTGTTGTGTCTAGTATATGTCTGTAGGTTGTTGTGTCTAGTATCTGTCTGCAGGTTGTTGTGTCTAGTATATGTCTGTAGGTTGTTGTGTCTAGTATCTGTCTGCAGGTTGTTGTGTCTAGTATATGTCTGCAGGTTGTTGTGTCTAGTATGTCTGCAGGTTGTTGTGTCTAGTATGTCTGCAGGTTTTTGTGTCTAGTATCTGTCTGCAGGTTGTTGTGTCTGGTATATGTCTGCAGGTTGTTGTGTCTAGTATGTGTCTGCAGGCTGTTGTGTCTGGTATCTATCTATAGGATGTTCTGTATAATATCTGCATATATGTTGTTGTGTGTAGTATCTATCTATACGTTGTTGTGTCTAGTATATGTCTGCAGGTTGTTGTGTCTAGTATATGTCTGCAGGTTGTTGTGTCTAGTATGTCTGCAGGTTGTTGTGTCTGTTATATGTCTGCAGGTTGTTGTGTCTAGTATATGTCTGCAGGTTGTTGTGTCTAGTATATGTCTGTAGGTTCTTGTGTCTAGGATATGTCTGCAGGTTGTTATGTCTGGTATCTATCTATAGGATGTTCTCTAATATCTGCATATATGTTGTTATGTGTAGTATCTATCTATACGTTGTTGTGTCTAGTATGTGTCTGTAGGTTGTTGTGTCTAGTATCTATATTTAGGGTGTTGTGTCTAGTATGTGTCTGCAGGTTGTGTCTAGTATCTATCTATATGTTGTTGTGTCTAGTATGTGTCTGCAGGTTGTTGTGTCTAGTATGTGTCTGCAGGTTGTTGTGTCTAGTATGTGTCTGCAGGTTGTTGTGTCTAGTATGTGTCTGCAGGTTGTTGTGTCTAGTATATATCTGCAGGTTGTTGCGTCTAGTATCTATCTATAGGTTGTTGTGTCTAGTATGTGTCTGCAGGTTGTTGTGTCTAGTATATGTCTGCAGGTTGTTATGTCTGGTATCTATCTATAGGATGTTCTCTAATATCTGCATATATGTTGTTATGTGTAGTATCTATCTATACGTTGTTGTGTCTAGTATGTGTCTGTAGGTTGTTGTGCCTAGTATCTATCTATATGTTGTTGTGTCTAGTATATGTTTGCAGGTTGTTGTGTCTGGTATCTATCTATATGTTGTTGTGTCTAGTATGTGTCTGCAGGTTGTTGTATCTAGTATATATCTGCAGGTTGTTGCGTCTAGTATCTATCTATAGGTTGTGTCTAATATCTGTTTGCAGGTTGTTGTATCTAGTATCTATCCATAGATTTGCCATGGAGTTGTCATTTATCATTCCCGCGCTGCCAACTGTGATATTTTTTTAGTGTGAAATTGGCTGCTTACTTAATATTATTTAATATTTCATTTTTTATTATAATTTCTATATTGCGAAGGGACTTAACTCTATAAAAGTTATTTCAAGGGGTATAACTTTTAATAACTTTTCTGTATAGCTTACAGTCATATTGTTGCATCGTTTTCAAAGATTTATAAACTCTTTTTCTATAGTTATGTACCGGCATACAAGTTGTAATAAATAATGATAAGGCATTTTCAAAGTTTTCGTAAAAATAATGCACAATGCATAACATTGTAACTCATCTTTTTATGCTTAAAGAGTTACCTACAGTCATGTCGGTGATTATAAACAGTTCTCATTAAAAATAATGGATGGTGTGTGGAAGGACATTCTTTTCAGTTACTTTTTTTTGTTGTATGAATTTAATGAGACGCTACCCGCCAGAAGCTGGGCGAAGCCACGCCGGGTCAGATAGATAGACAGACCCACCTTTTCGCTGCAGTTATCTACAGGCATATGCGTTATAATCCACCTCCTCCTCCTCTCCCCTCCTCCTACTACCCTCTTCCTCTTCCCCTCCCCCTCCTCCCTCTCCTCCCTCCATCCTCCTCCACCCTCTTTCTCCTCCTCCTCCCTCCTCCTCCCTCTTCCTCCGCCTTCCTCCTCCTCCTTCCTCCTCCTCCACCCTCCTCCTCCCTCTTCCTCCTCCTACCTCCCCGCCCTCCTCCCTCCTCCTAATCACTCCTCTTCCTTCCATCCTCCTCCCTCCTCCTCCTCCTGCATCCTCCCCCTCATCCCTCCTCCCTCCTCCTCTCTCCTCCTCCTCCCTTCTCCTTCTCCTCCCCCTCCTCCTCCCTCTCCTCCTCCCTCCTCCTCATGCCTCCTCCTCCCTTCTCCTCCTCCCTCCTCCTCCCTCTACCTCCTCCCTCCTCCTCCTCCCTCCACATCCCTCCTCCTCCTCCCTCCTCCTCCTCCACCTCCTTCTCCTCCCTCCTCCTTCTCCCTCCTCCTTCTCCCTTTTCCTCCTCCCTCTTCCTCCATCCTCCTTCTCCCTCCGCCTCCTTCTCTCTCCTCCTCAATCTCCCTCCTCCTCTTGCGTTCTTCTCCTCCCTCCTTCTCCCTCCTCCTCCTTCCTCCTCCCTCTTCCTCCCCGTCCTCCCTCCTGCTCCCTTTTCCTCATCCTCACTACTCCTCCTTCCCTCCTCCTCCTCTCTCCTCCCTCATCCTCCTCCCTCCTTCTCCCTCCTATTCCTCCCTACTCCTCCTCCTCCCTCCTCCTCCCTCCTCCTCTTCCCTCCTCCTCTCTCCGCCTATCTCTTCCTCCTCCCTCCTCCTCCCTCCTCCACCTCCCTCTTCCTCCTCTCAGCTCCTACTCCTCCTTTTCCTTCTTCTGCTGCTGCTGCCGCCACTCCATTTACCCAAGTTAATTGTTGGGGAAGATGCTCTTTCTAATGCTTTTTGTAAGTTGGTCTTCGTTTATCTAAGGTTGTTCTAACTGCAACCAATAAATGATTAGACAGACAGACAGACAGATAGGGAGGGACAGACAGACAGACAGACAGACAGACAGTCGGGAACGGGAACTTATATGACTACTTATATGAATTAAATGAGATGCTCCCCATCAGGGTCTGGGCGAAGCCGGGCCGGATCAGACAGACAAACAGACAGACAGACAGACAGACAGACAGATAGTCGGGAACGGGAACGGGAGCTTATATGACTACTTATATGAATTAAATGAGATGCACCACACCAGGAGCTGGGCGATGCCGGGCCGGGTCAGACAGAAAGACAGACAGACAGACAGACAGACAGACAGACAGACAGACAGACAGACAGACAGACAGACAGACAGACAGACAGACAGACAGATAGTCGGTAACGGGAACGAGAACTTATGTGACTACTTATATGAATTAAATGAGATGCTCCCCACCAGGGTCTGGGCGCAGCCGGGCCGGGTCAGCTAGTACTATTATAAAAGATCGGCGTAATTTGTAGCCGTTGCTCTGTTGACGAGGACTAGGTCCAAAACCGAACAAAGTCCAAATCTAACTGACTCTGAAGTGGCGTTTTCTTCTCGCCCAAAACGTCCAACCTACTTTTTCACTCTTGTGTGACCAATGTCGTGGTAGGTCACTTCGCACGGTCTCTTTCTGTCGACCGTGTTTAATACATCTCATGCTTTGTCCCCAAACCTGTATCAACAGGACTATGGCACTCACCCCCTCCCCCCCCCCCCCCTTTAGTTGGAAACAAAATTGAAATATTTTTCCCCTTCATCAACTATTCTAAATTCTGCTTTGAAAATCCGTGGAATCAAAATTCCTGCTATCTAGAAGAACTATTCTGCGTGACTATTGATTACATCTTTAAATAACGCAAATTTCTTATCTCAATACCGTAGTCACTTTGTTGTCATGGAACTTTGTAAAATAAAAGTTTCACTTCAAAATCTCTGCTATGTCATTACATGTATAGCATTTTGTTGGTTTTTAGCGTTGATGGTGGTCGTATAACCTTTGACCAATCTTTTTATATGTCATTTAATCAATTAATCATGTGCCATGCCGGAAAGCGTGGGCGGTTATGACTCGCCATTTCACTCGATCACCAGAGTCGTGGATCAGCTCAGTGTTCCTGTCTCGTCCATGCCATGTGGTCAAGCCATCCAGCTATTTTCCTCTCGGTCTTCCTCTTGGTCTGTACCCTTCGATCTTGCCTGTTGTCACTAAGTTCTCCAATCCATTTTTTCTCATAACATGTCCAAAACATTTTGACTGTCTACTTCTAATTTCTCTAATCAATTTACGATTTTAATTTGCCACCTGTAGTACTTGGTCATTGGTTTTTCTGTCTTTCCATGGTATTCTTTGCATTTTCCTCAGAAACCACATTTCTGCAGCCATCAGATGTTTTTCAGCTTGACTGCTCATTGTCTAAGTTTCACATCCATACAAAAGAATAGACTCTATGTATCCCCTCAACACTCTTTTTCTCGTTTCAATTGACATCTTTGTATTGGTCACAATGTTTTTCATTTTGCTAAAGGCTACTTTCGCCATGGCGTTTCTTGTCCTAATCTCTTCAAGGCATCTACTATCAGACGTTATGACTGTTCTGAGATAATTGTACCGATTCACTTGTTGAAGAGTATTTCCATTTACTTTTATATTACGTTGTGGCACTTCGTTGTTCCTACTGACGACCATAGCCTGTGTCTTCTTACAATTTAATTCCAACCCCAGCTGCTCACTGTGCACAACAACCGCATCTACTAATTGTTGCAGATCCTGTGCATTGTCTGCAATCAATACTGTATCATCTGCATATCTAATGTTATTGATGCTTCGTCCTCCAATGCTGATTCCATTTATATCCTCTACATTTCTGAAAATATTTTCACTGTGTAGGGAAAAAAGATCTGGAGACATTACACATCCCTGCCTAACACCTCTCTTAATAGGCTGATATAGTCCCACTTCATTATCAATCTTTATTGCAGCTTGTTGTTTCCAATATATATTTTTTTTAAATAATTCTAATGTCTTTCCCATCAATTAGTAGATCTGCAAGCATATCCACCATGTTGACATGTCTAACTCTATCAAAAGCCTTTGTATAGTCAATAAAGCAAAGATGTATATCCTTGTTTACTTCTAAAGCACGTTCAATAACTGAACGCAACATATACACAGCATTTACTGTACCCTTTCCTTCTACAAAACCACATTGTTCTTCCCCTATTTCAGGTTGTATTTTCTTCCTCACTCTTTGCATGATAATTCTTAGCAAAGTCATTATTCAACCTTTATTGCTAAACAACTCTCAGTAAAAGCAGAAACTCTCTCTCTCTCTCTCTCTCTCTCTCTCTCTCTCTCTCTCTCTCTCTCTCTCTCTCTCTCTCTCTCTCTCTCTCTCTCTCTCTCTCTTGTGACTTATCTTTATAACCATGGATTTCATATTCATTGTATGACAAACATTTCCAGCATACTCATACATGTACTGTGCAATGATGTGCAGAAAGTGAATACCTCTAAAGCCCATCACTTTCAAGCTGTGTTTACATATTTTGACAGTCGTGTGGTCTTGTGTCTTTCTTGATATGAGACAAATATATCTAACTAGCCGACCCAGGCTACAACACTTTCTCTCTGTAATCCCGTTTATCACGCAGAGTCTCGCAGCGGAGCGAGAACTGAGGTGGTTCGACCCCCGCTCGTGACTTGCGGATACTGAGCCGGCCGCTCAGAAAGCAATGGCAAACTACTGAGCGTAATCTTGCCAAGAGATCAACAGACAGCTGAAAGATGCTGCTGTTGACAGCTAAGTCCTGTAAAAGGATACGCAAACATTTATATATTTATAGCTGACCCAGCCCGGCTTCGCCCAGTCCCTGGCTGGGATCTGTCTGTCTGTCTGTCTGTCTGTCTGTCTGTCTGTCTGTCTGTCTGTCTGTCTGTCTGTCTGTCTGTTTGTCTGTCTGTCTGTCTGACCCGGTCCGGCTTCGCCCAGTCCCTGGTGGAGAGCATCTAATTTAATTCATATAAGTAGTCATATAAGTTCCCGTTCCTGTCTGTCTGTCTGTCTGTCTGTCTGTCTGTCTGTCTGTCTGTCTGTCTGTCTGTCTGTCTGTCTGTCTGTCTGTCTGTCTGTCTGTCTGTCTGTCTGTCTGTCTGTCTGTCTAATAATGTATTGGTTGCAGTTAGAACAACCTTAGATAAACGAAGACCAACTTACAAAAAGCATTAGAATGAGCACTTGAAAGATCTTTACATCTTCCCCCAACAATTAACTTGGGTAAATGGAGCGGCGGCAGCAGCAGCAGAAGAAGGAAAAGAAGGAGGAGTAAGGAGAAGGAAGGGGGAGGTGGAGGAGGGAGGAGCAGGGAGGAGCAGGAGGGAGGAGGAGGAGAGAGGAGGAGGGAGGAGGAGGAGAGAGGAGGAGGGCGGAGGAGGGGAGGAGGAGAGATGAGGAGGGAGGAAGAGAGGAGAAAGAGGGAGGAGGAGGGAGAAGGAAGGAGGAGGAGGGAGGAGGAGTGAGGAGGAGGGAGTAGGAGGAGGAAGGGGAGGAAGGAGGAGGAGGGAGGAGTAGGAGGGAGTAGGAGGAGGGAGTAGGAGGGAGGAGGATGAGGAGGAATAGGAGGGAGAGGGAGGAGGAGGAGGGAGGAGGAGGAGGGAGGAGGAGGGAGGAGGAGGAGAGAGGAGGAGGAAGGAGGAGGAGGAGAGGGAGGAGGAGGAGAGGGAGGAGGAGGAGGGTGGAGGAGGAGGAGGAGGGAAGAGGAGAGTGAAGGAGGAGGGGGAGTGAGGAGGAGGGAGCAGGGCGGAGGAGGGAGCAGGGAGAGGGAGGAGGAGGGAGGAGGAGAGATGAGGATTAGGGAGGAGGAAGAGGGAGAAAGGTGGAGGTGGAGCAGGGGGAGAGAGGAGGAGGGAGCAAGAGGGAGGAGGTATAGAGATGAGGAGGAGGGAGGAGGAGGAGGAGGAGGATTTAGGTGGAGGAGTATAACGCATATACCTATAGATAACTGTAGCGAAAGGGTCCACCTACTTGAGAAATATGCAACAATTTTACAAATATAGCAATGCTATTAGAAGTTATGTCCCCTCGCTATATGATTGATTGATTGATTTATCTAGGAACCGACATCACAGCATTCGGGACATTCCCATAAGCGCTCTGTCCCCATCCTCGGCAGCCAGCGAAGAGTTCCAACACTAATAGTTCCAGTAGCAATCTGATTATATGTCCATCTCGCCTTTCCTCTGAGCGTCGATCGTTGGCCAGATCCCCTCGTCACCCCTCGCTGCCTCTTTCTTACCAGACTATGGTGATCCATTTGCTCCTCCGAGGTGTACACGTGCTCCCACAAAGCCGCAACCACGTCTGTTTTTTCATGCATCAATACTCCACCAAGTTATGCCAAGCTAGCCAATCTGTCCGCCTGTTCATTCCCCAGCACACCGGCATGCCCAGGAGAAAAGATCCAGGTGATGTTTGCTAACCGTGACCTCCGAAGCGAAGCAAGCCACTCTGCACGAAGCTTGCCTGTTCTCACCCTCCTCAGCATGCTTTCTGAGTCAATTACAATCACAATCTGTGTATGTATCGAGTTCTCTATCCAGCGGAAAGCTGCACTGACCGCCTCCACCTTCATTCTTAAACTAGATGTTGTGTTATCATACGCCAGGCTCTCCTGCACCAAATGCCGACCATTAGCTTTCGCCAAGAACCCCCAGGCACTTCTCCTACCTCTCAACACCGACCCATCCGTGTAGATAATTACATCACCCGGGCGAGAATTATCCTGAATTAGTTGCTGAATTTCCACTTCTGTGGCCTCTGCTGGCTACTCCCTGCACTCCCGGTTCAATGTGATTATAACTCTGCACAAGTCTGACTGCTCGGCTGGCACTCTGACCCACTCCTCTCCTCACCCGATGCTCTCCAAGGGGCACACCTGTCCGATCGCATCCTCCGCCCGAGCCATCCATGACCTCCCTCCCATCAGTCTCTGACCCTTAACTACTTCCAACGCCTCATGCAACGGGTGGTCTGAGTCTGCAGCCACCCCGAGGTATATATATACATTGCTGACATCGCTATATATACATTATAATGTAAATTGAAATATTAAATAATATTAAGTAAATAACTGTTTGTACACTCACAATCTATGACAGTTGGCAGCACCGGAATGAGAAGAAGACGTGCAGAAAATTTCATCTCAATCGGATGGACCGTTCACGAACGCATAACATACATGCAGACAGACATTCTCTTTTATCAGACATTCTCTTTTATATATAAGACTAGCTGACCCTGCCCGGCTTCGCCCAGACCCTGGTGGGGAGCATCTCATTTAATTCATATAAGTAGTCATATAAGTTCTCGTTCCCGTTACCGACTGTCTGTCTGTCTGTCTGTCTGTCTGTCTGTCTGACCCGGCCCGGCATTGCCCAGCTCCTGGTGTGGAGCATCTCATTTAATTCATATAAGTAGTCATATAAGTTCCTGTTCCCGACTGTCTATCTGTCTGTCTGTCTGTCTATCTGTCTGCCTGACCCTGTCCGGCTTCATTAAATTCATACAACAAAAAAAGTAACTTAAAAGAACGTTCTTCCACACACCATCCATTATTTTTAATGAAAACTCTTTCTAATCACCTGCATGACTACAGTAACTTCTTAAGCAAAAAAAGATGAGTTACAATGTTATGCATTGTGCATTATTTTTATGAAAACTTTAAAAATGCCTTACTGATTGTATCATTATTTATTATAACTCATATGCCGGTACATAACTATGGACAAAGAGTTTATAAATCTTTGAAAACGATGCCACAATATGACTATAAGTTATACAGAAAAGTTATGCCCCTTGAAATAACTTTTACAGAGTTAGGTCCCCTGAAATATATGAAATTATGATGAAAAATGAAAAATGAAATAATACTGAGTAAGCAGGCGATTTCACACTAACAAAATATCACAGTTGGCAGCTCTGGAATGAAAGGAAGGCGTGTAGAAAATTTCACCTCAATCGGATGGGCCGTTCGCGAACGTATAAAGGACATACGGACATACAGACAGACATACAGACAGACAGACGGACGGAGATCCTAATTTATATATAAGATATAGATTTGGTCCTGGTATCATGTCCAGTTTCTCACAAACCCCTTCCGTACATTCTTATTATGGTAATATTTTGAGTGGTCGCAGCAACTACATCACAAAATCAAATATATCTAATCAGTTTAGTGGGTACGACAACCCGTTCATCCCTCGTGAACGTCGTGAGGAGTCAGTCTCCTTTTTTTTCATCAGAGAACTGACATCCAGCTGCCATGAGATCCAATGCCTCCCCAGACATCCTCATGCTTTCGCATGGAATCTAAGTGTGTAGTTTTTTAACCGTACTCATTACAATCCATATTTCTATGTACTTAGGTGAATCTTTTGTGAGACAAGGACCTTTGACAACCTCTAGTTTATTTGTCTTCTGTGTTTGTCAAACTCAGACCGCTCATTGCGTGGCACTCTTTCTGGGGTTATGCCTTCTCTAATGATAGGTAAGTACCTATGGATATCATTCTTTTTTGGCGAGGTTGACCTCTGCCTATTGGATATGTAGCCGCTTGTTAGCTAACCTGAGACACATATCTCTCTGACCGCTTTTATCAAACCGAGTTTATCAAGTTCCTGTTGAGCAAAACGTTGCTAACACCACACTGTATACCAATCTGTAAGTAAGTAACAACCTATCCATCCATCCATCATGTGCCATGCCGGTAAGCGTGGGCGGTCATGTTCTGCCATCTCACTCGATCACCAGAGTCGTGGATCAGCTCCGTGTTTCTGTCTCTACCATGCCACAAGGCCAAGCCATCCAGGTACTTGCTTCTAGGTCTTCCTCTTGGTCTGTTCCCCTCGATCTTACCAGTTGTCACCAAATTCTCCAATCCCTTTCTTCTCATAACATGCCCAAAATATTTTGACTGTCTACGTCTAATTTCTCTAATCAATTTACGATCTTCATTTGTTTCTTGAAGGACTTGCTCATTGGTCTTTCTGGCTGTCCATGGTATTCTTTGCATTTTCCTCAGAAACCACATCTCTACAGCCATCAGATGTTTTTCAGCCTGATTGCTCATTGTCCACGCTTCACATCCATATAAAAGTACAGGTTCAATGTAGCATCTCAACACTCTTTTTCTCGTTTCAATTGACATCTTTTTATTGGTCAATATGTTTTTCATCTTGCTAAAGGCTACTTTTGCCATGGCGATTCTTGTTCTAATCTCTTCAAGGCATCTCCCATCAGATGTTATTACTGTTCCGAGATAATTGTACCTGCTCACTTGTTGAAGAATATTCCCATTTACTTGTATATTACATTGTGGTATTTCGTCCTTCCTAGTGACGACCATAATCTGTGTCTTTTTACAATTTAATTCTAACCCTAGTTGTTCACTGTGTGTAACAATCGCATCTACTAAATTTTGCAGGTCCTGTTCATTGTCTGCAAGCAAGACTGTATCATCTGCATATCTAATGTTATTGATGAATCGTCCCCCAATGTTGATTCCTTCCATATCTTCAATATTTCTGAAAATACTTTCACTGTACAGGGAGAACAGATCTGGAGACATTACACATCCCTGTCTCACACCCCTTTTAATAGGCTGATATTGGCTTACTTCATTATCAACTCTTATGGCAGCTTGTTGTTTCCAATATATGTTTTTTACAAGTCTAAGATCTTTTCCATCAATTTGTAGATCTTCAAGCATCCTTATCATGTTGACATGTCTCACTTTATCAAAAGCCTTTGTGTAGTCAATAAAGCAAAGGTGTAGATCTTTGTTTACTTCTATAGAACGTTCGATTATGTTTCTCAGCATATAAACAGCATTTACTGTACCCTTGCCTTCCACAAAACCATATTGTTCTTCTCCTATTTCAGGTTGTATTTTCCTCCTAACTCTTTGCATGATAATTCTTAGCAAAATCTTCGTGATGTGACTCATTATACTAATTGTTCGATGTTGATCACATTCCAAGGCTCCTGATTTCTTTGGGATTGCAATAAATACAGAATTACATAACTCCTGAGGTATATTTCCAGTATCATATATTGTATTAAGCAGACTGGTAACTTTATCTACTCCATATTCTTCTAAAGCATTAATCATTTCTGTTGTGACGCTGTCTGAATCGGGGGTCTTGCCAGATTTCATATGGTTAAGAGCATTCTGAACCTCCATCTTTAAAATTGCTGGTCCTTCATTATTATTTTGAACATCATACTGTTCGTCTCTGTTATCGTCATACAGGTTTTTCACATAATCTGACCATTCATGTAAGATCTGATCTTTTTCTATTATGACTCTCCCATCTTTTGTCTTTAGGCAGCCTGCTGATGTACGTGTTCTTTGATTAGTAAGCTCCTGAATTCTTTTGTGCATTAGTTTCGCATTGTTACTGTTGTGTTGTTTTTCAATTTCTCTGCAATTTTTCTCAAGCCATGTTTCTTTTGCCTCCTTACATAAGGTTCTGACTTTTCTGTGAATTTCTTCATATTTGGCAGGATTATTTTTGTTCTGTCTTCTTGTTTCCATTAGTTGTAAAATTTCTTCAGTCATCCATGTCTTACGGCCCACTTTCTATACTTTTGGAATAGTTTTTTCTGCTGCGCAACTGATTGAATTCTTCATCGTTTCCCATTATCATCTACATCTTGAAACAGGATCTCTAGATCAGACAATATATCAAATTTGTTCTTTACTTCTATGTTAAAATTATCTTGTATTTCTTTGTCAGTTTTCAATTTGCACAAGTCATATTTAGGGTTTCCTGCTGTATACTTGACTTTCTTTAACTTTACCCTCAATGTGCCTGTAATTAATCTGTGATCACTGTAACAGTCTGCATGTGGAACTGTTTTTACGACTGTTAACGCATTTCGAAACCTTTTGCTAATCAGGATGTAATCTATCTGGTTTTTAATCCTGCTGTCTGGACTCCTCCATGTCCATAATCTTCTAGGATGCTGTTTAAACCAGGTGTTTCCTACAACCATTTCTTGTTCTTTTGCCCATTCTACAAGTCTGTATCCTCTTTCATTTCTCTCTCCCAAACCATGGTTGCCAACACTGCATCCATCGCCTTGCTGTCCTATTTTTGCGTTGAAATCACCCATTATGATATTTATTTCTGATTTTTTGCAGTTCTTCAAAGCAGACTCCACGTCATTATAAAATTCCTCTATGCTTTCTTCACTGCTTTCACTTTTTGGGGCATATACTTGAATGACATTTATTTTAAAAGGTCTTCCGTTTAATTTTACTAATAGGACTCTGTCTGACACAGCATGATATCCTTTGACAGAATTTGATGTTTGCTTATCTAATATAATGGCTACACCTCTTTGCTGTTCTTCTCCCCCAGAGTAAATAATCTTACAATCCTCTCCTGTCCTTATCCCTGCTCCTTTCCATCTCGTTTCCGATACTCCTAATATGTTAATCTTCTCTCTCCCCATTTCTTTTTTGATGTTTTCTAATTTTCCATCTGCATTCATTGTTCTAACGTTCCAAGTTCCTACTTTCAATGATATTAATCTGTTGCACCTAGTAGCCTGTTGACGGTCTGGAGTCACCTGGTGCGCATGACTATCCCTACCGGGCGAGGCTGCTCCTATGGAGCACCCATTTACGCCGTTTCTCTGATTATCGATGATTTCACACATTCTTGGCATCTGTAAAGAAGGTAGTTTGCCATTGCTTTCCTTCCTAGCAGTGACCATACTGGTCAGTGACCGTAGCCATTGTCTCCTCAAAATAGAGATCCTCTGCCTACCGTCGTGAAGGTGGAGACCATAACCTACAACTATCTGTTGGCTGCTCTCCATCTTCATCCACCACCTGCACCCATGGCTTCACGTAACCCTGATCGGGGGGCTAAACGGGTACTCCACCTTGCCCAAGGGTGTCCCGTAGGCTAGCGGAGGGAAGGAGGCGCCTTACTTCTCCTTTGATAGGGGATACCCCTACCCTGCTAACCTATATATATATATCTAAATTAAAAGAAAATTTTCTTCCATGAAATACAAAAATCACTATTTTCTGAAAGTAAATCTATTACGGTATCTACCTATAATCACTAACTACAATCTAATATTACCAGTTAACAATTGTAAAAATTCTAATATCTCTATAATATATATTACTAACTCAAAAATCTCTCTTATAATTTATAATAGATTAAATAATGGCGTCAGAGCTAGACATGTCCAGTTGGGACAGTGACGATATACAAATACAGGCGTTGAGAGTTCATTCCAGTATACCATTCGTGGTGGTTAATGTTTATGCCCGCAATGCCAGTGTGGACGCTCAGAAGTGGCAGTGCTTAAGTGGCATATTAGGCCACGAGAGAAATGTTATTTTCTGTGGTGATTTCAACGCTAAAGGCAGATCATGGGGAAACACTTCATCCAATACACAGGGGGAGGAGCTCGAGACTGCACTGGAAACCATCGACCTGGTTTGTATCAACAGTGGCTGTGTCACCAGGACAGCAAGCCGTCCGGGCGATGAGGACAGTGCTATTGATCTGGCGCTAGTTTCACCTTCACTCACTACAGTGTGTAGATGGGGTGTCCTAGGACACTATGGCAGCGACCACCACCCGTGCAGCATACTGGTGGAGAAAGGCAGAACCAGGCAGCACAAGCTAAAGGTAAAGACGTTCCAGTATGACAGTACAGGGCAAGATGTGGTGAGTAAAATAAGACGTGACAAGCGCAGAACGTTTCAGGGCAGGAAAAAAAGCTGGGAGCAGCCACCGTGGTGGAGTTTCGAGGTGGAGAAGGCTTGGGTGGATAAGCGTAGTGCTGTAAGGAGATGGCAAAATGCCAAGAAGAACAGAGCTGGTCATCCTAGTCCCTGCTTGCACTTAGAAAGAGAGATGCACACAAAAGTAAGCTACTTCAAAAAACTGGTCAAGGTTGTTAAAAGCGAAAAATGGGCAGAGGTGTGTCAAAGAGTAAGCACAGACAAGTCACTGAAATTGTTCTGGCGACTACATAAAAGCATGAGTGGTGTAGTCAAGAATAAGAGCATTTCTGACTTCCAAGGTGCTGACCTCATCTGGCAGAGGACTGACGAGGACAAGGGCAAAGCCCTCTTTGAACGCTACCTTGAGCAAAGCAACCAGACAGACATGGGAGGCCGAAATCTGGCCAAGGAGGTCACCTCAGACAGATGCAAGGCCCAGGACACTTCGGATGAAGACACAGTGACAGTGAAAGAAATCAAGGCTGTGCTTCGACGATCAAAAAACAGTGCTCCAGGTCCTGATGGTATAAGATACGACGACATTAATAGGTGTACCGACAATGAGCTAGAGAAACTAGCAGACATGTACAACAACAGTATAGGGGGTGCTAGCATCAAGGAGGAATGGTTACACAGCTATCTGATTCCCTTGCCGAAGCCTGACAAAGACCACACAAAAATTCAGGGATATCGAATTATAACCATGCAGAATACAATAGGCAAGCTGCTGGAGAAGGTAATTGCCAGGAAAATATCAAGCCAACTAGAGAGGCAAGGTGTTTTCCCACCCACCCTGGGTGGGTACCGTCCAAAAAGGGAAACCTGGACCAATGCAGCAGTCTTTGCCCACGATGTCTATGAAGGTTTCCACTCAGGCACTGAAACCGTTGCTGCAGCGATTGATCTTGAGGACGCATACAACAGAGTACCACTGGATGTTTTAATGTTTCAGCTTCTCGAACTAAACATAAGTCCATTCCTCCTTAGTTGGATCGCTGCAGCCCTCTTCCAACGGAAAGTAGTTTTTAGATGTGGCAGTTGGACTTCGGAACCAACAACAATATATCCTGGCCTACCACAGGGATCACCATTATCTCCGGTACTGTTCAACGCCTACACAGTGAGAATCACCAGTGAGCAGATCACTGGACCTGGCAGGACATTGTCATATGCCGATGATGTTTTAGTGTATCGTCAGGGGAAGGATAGAGAGGAGGTTGCTGTGGAACTACAAACCGAACTCAATCGCATAAGTACTTGGTGTGATGAAGCTGGGGCAATGGTCAACCCAACAAAGGCAACAGTGACTTGGTTCTCGTTGAATAATCATATTGTCAACACTCCAACACCAACTGTAATGCTGTGTTCAGAGACGGTGGAAAGAACGCAGGCAATGAATTACCTGGGGATACGGTTTGATCGAAGCCTTGCTTATAATGTGCACATAGACCAGGTGATAACAAAGGCCAAGCGGGGTTTGGCAGCGATGCGGGTGATGGCGGCAGCAAACTGTGAGCAGCGCCATCTATGTCTTCTGTACGAGGGGTTGGTCATGTCTGTTTTGGAGTATGCAATGGCAATCCTGACTCTCAGCCATAAGCAGATAGAAAGGATGGAAAGGATACAGAATGAAGCTATGCGCATTATTCTTGGATGTACAAGAGATACAGCATGCAGGGCGATGCGCTACCTTCTTGGGTTTCCAACCATTGAAGAGAGAATACAAGATTGCAGGGCACGCGCCTACCTCAGAATTAACGCAAACACACAACATCCACTGCATAGTGAAATTAGGAAGGTGAAGGGCAGCAGGTTAAAAAGAGGACGGTCGTGGATGGGTCAAGCCGAAGACATTCTTCAACAGGTGTGTTCACTTGAGGACTTAGAACCTGGCGAGGAGTGGGTGCAAGTGCCAACAGACTTCTGCACATCCTTTTCAGTTTGCATCCAACTTGACAGAAAATGCAGACAAGAAAATCCGGCTGCTGTTGAGGCTGAAGTACAAGCGTTGATTTTCGAGAATTCGCTAGACGGTGACGCGGTCATCTACACAGATGGGTCGGTCGTCCGACATGTGAGAAGCTCATGGGCCTTTACAGCTCGGGCCGGAGGGAGAATTGTGAAGGAGGACTCTGGTGCTTTTACTGAAACCACAAGTAGCCTGACCATGGAAGTCATGGCAGTAAGTAAATCAATAACATGGCTCGAGACACAGACATTCACTAGGGCTTGTTTCCTTAGCGACTCAATGAACATGATCAAGAGGATAGAGGAGGGGTCGATCCGAAGAGAATGGTTGCTGCCTCTGGAGCGGTCTTGACTGGCAAAGATTAGTTTCATCTTCGTGCCAGGGCATGCGGGAGTACAAGGAAATGAGCGGGCTGACAAGCTCGCAGGTGAGGCTACTGTGGAGGGCGGACGCGCCATGGATCAGGCCGACATTCTGAATGCTCTACGAGAAGTAAGACTTTTGCGAGAACCAAGTGATGACTGTGAGTCTACAACAATGGCCAGACTGCGAGAGCAGCAAATTAAAAGAGGTGTGGCCAAACAAGAACACTACGCTGGAAGCCAAAGAAGATTGATAAACCAACACAGAACTGGCGTCGTTAGCCGCTACACGCTGCGGGATTTGCTGAGGAGGGGATCCGAGCACTTATGGACTGAATGGTTCGATGTGCAATGAGGATGATCTGTCGACTAACTAACTAACTAACTAACTATAATAAATCAAATAAAATAAATAATAAAATAATCAATCGCCGATAAATAACTCGTAATATATACTACGTTCTACGAATACTTTTCCTTTCTATTTTGTTACTTAACAAAAAATCTCAACAAAACTCTTATTTATATCTTTAAGTATGGTAGCTAAATCTAAAACACTAATACTGAAGACTTATAATGATACCCAAAATACCCTATAGATACCCACATTTATATTAATCTATATAATTTATAAATAATTTCAAAATATTTACGCTATCAATTAATCTATTAGTTATATTAATATGACAATAATTATTTCATGAACAAAATTAAATAAATGTCTTTACTCAATAACCAAGGTGTGTGTGTATATATATATATATATATATATATATATATATATATATATATATATATATATATATATATATTTAGCATATCCTTTTACAGGACTTAGCTGTCAACACCAGCATCTTTCAGCTGTATGTTGATCTCTTGGCAAGATTACGCTCAGTAGTTTGCCATTGCTTTCTGAGCGGCCGGCTCACATACCCCGTAAGTTACCGATGCGATTCGAACCACTGCTGATTTGAACCGTCATCACGTTACCTGACGAGAGTATACGAGATTACGGAGAAAAGTCATAACCTCTAAGCCACGAAGCCGGCTTATATACCTATATTTATATATCAATATAATTACTCTTTCCTAACTCATCTGTTCTCCCTATGGGAAAATTCTGAAGTCTCTAACCCAGTGTTTCCCAACGTGGGGCCCAAGCCGCACAGGGGGGCAATTCGATTGTTCCATCCATCATGTGCCATGCCGGTAAGCGTGGGCGGTCATGTTCTGCCATCTCACTCGATCACCAGAGTCGTGGATCAGCTCCGTGTTTCTGTCTCGACCATGCCACAAGGCCAAGCCATCCAGGTACTTGCTTCTAGGTCTTCCCCTTGGTCTGTTCCCCTCGATCTTACCAGTTGTCACCAAATTCTCCAATCCCTTTCTTCTCATAACATGCCCAAAATATTTTGACTGTCTACGTCTAATTTCTCTAATCAATTTACGATCTTCATTTGTTTCTTGAAGGACTTGCTCATTGGTCTTTCTGGCTGTCCATGGTATTCTTTGCATTTTCCCCAGAAACCACATCTCTACAGCCATCAGATGTTTTTCAGCCTGACTGCTCATTGTCCACGCTTCACATCCATACAAAAGTACAGGTTCAATGTAGCATCTCAACACTCTTTTTGTCGTTTCAATTGACATCTTTTTATTGGTCAATATGTTTTTCATCTTGCTAAAGGCTACTTTTGCCATGGCGATTCTTGTTCTAATCTCTTCAAGGCATCTCCCATCAGATGTTATTACTGTTCCGAGATAATTGTACCTGCTCACTTGTTGAAGAATATTCCCATTTACTTGTATATTACATTGTGGTATTTCGTCCTTCCTAGTGACGACCATAATCTGTGTCTTTTAACAATTTAATTCTAACCCTAGTTGTTCACTGTGTGTAACAATCGCATCTACTAAATTTTGCAGGTCCTGTTTCGATTGTTAAGGGGGGCTATTTGAAAATGGACTCGTCCAGAATTTAAGTTAACCGTTTGGCGACTCTCGGTCACTACTCGAGCTGGGTAAACATCCAGTATAAGTAACTTCTGTCCGCCATGTTAGTAGCCGTGATTTCATTGTTAGACGTTAGAGTTGAACTACTGGTTATACTGGGCCGGCACTAAGCATTTCACGCTATTTGTTCTGAATGGCGCGAATTTCTTAGTGCCGGGATCTCAGTTTCTCCAGTGTTTCGTAGTAACGTTCAGCATTCACCGTTGGTGTTAATTTGAAATAAGCGCCCGTTGAATTGTTGTAAAAGTCTGGTTGTTTTAAAAGTATATACATTGTATAAATATAAGTGATATATAAATGGTATGTAAATTCAATTGGTAATTTTTATTAATTTCTGTCTTAGAAGCATCATTTTCCAGAAAAATTTGTCAAATGAAAAAGTATGTTTTTTTTTGTTTTGTTTTTTTGCGTTGGGGTAATTGTGCCATACATATTTAAATATGCATTGTTAGTCTACGTTTATTCCAGTTCATGTTATATTTGTTAGTTTTTAATTGATCTTATATTTATTTATTTCAGCCCATAGTGAGATGAGTGGTGCAAGCAAAAAAAAAAAAAAAAAAATCATAAGTATTCGGAGGAATATTTAAAATTGGTTTCATACCCGCTGTCCACGATGAACGGTCACCTTTTTGTCTTTTATGCCAACAATGCTTGACCAACGAATCAATGAAACTAGGTCATCTTAAGGCACATTTGAAGGCGAAACATCATCATCATCATCATCATCATCATCATCATCATCATCATCATCATCATCATCATCAAGTGTCCTGCCAGCTGACGTAGGCGTTCAGGACTCTCCACAGATCTTGGTCTTTAGTTTTCTGGATCAACTCTGCTGCTGATATTCCTCTATGCCACCGTCTCAATCCATCCAGCATCATTTCTCTTGGTCTGCCTCTGCCTCTCTTCCCCTCGATAGTTTCAGTTGTCACAATGTTCTCCAATGCCTCTCATCACATGACTGAAGAAAGATGTTTGTCTCTTTCTTATTGTTGTATACAATGTTCTAGTTTCATTAGCCTGTTTCAGCAATCATTGTTAGTTACTCTGGCAGCCCAAGGAATTCGCAACATTTGTCTCAGGAACCACATCTCTGTTGCTTCTAATTTCTTCTTAACTTGTTCATTCACATTCCAAGATTCACTGCCATACAGCAAAACTGACAGTTTGTGATGACAGTTGATATGTCATTTATTGTTTTCTTGATATTCGAGGACAGTCCTTTCTTTGCACTCTCTGTTACTACAGTGTCCAACAATTGTTGTAGGTCTGTTGATTTATCCGCCATCAATACTGTGTCATCTGCATAGCGTATATTATTTATATTATAACCTCCGACTAGTATTCCTGGCATCTCTTTGATCTCTCTCATTATTACTTCGCTATATAGGGAGAAGAGATCTGGTGACAAGATACACATAACATAATGCTCATATTAATTCAGATTTGAATTACTTTCAAACTTTAAAGAACAGTTTTGAAAAAAAAGAGTAACATTAAAGTCTCTATTTACTGCTCATAATGCAACTATCAATCGTACTCTTGAGGCTAGTTATCAAATTTCATTACTCATTGCTAAATCTGGGAGAAGTCACACTATATCGGAGAATTTAATCAAACCATCAATATCACCATTTCTTAAAACCTGTTCTGGAAAAAGATGACCAAGACGTTAAAACTATGCTACTAAGTAACAATACTGTTAGCAGAAGAATAGACGAAATGAGTGATGATATTAAAATACAACTTGTTGAAAAGCTGAAAACAAGAAAATTCTCGGTGCAAATGGATGAATCTACTTTAAGAGATAGTGAAGCCGTACTTATAACTTACGTAAGTTATATTGATAAAGGTGATTTTGCTGAAGAAATGTTGTTCTGTAAATCATTAGAAAGCACCACTACCTCCAAAGATATATATAGTAAGCTAAAATAATATTTTTTTTTTAAAATTCGCATATCCTTTACAGGACATCGCTGTCAACAGCAGCATCTTTCAGCTGTCTGTTGATTTCTTGGCAAAATTACGCTCAGTAGTTTGCCATTGATTTCTGAGCGGCCGACTCAGTTATCCCGCAAGTCACCAGCGGGGTAGAACTGCTTTCAGTTCTCGCCCGCTACGAGACTCTGCGTGATAAACGGGATTACGGAGAAAGTATAGTAACCCCTCGGCCAGAGAGACCGGCTAAAATAATATTTTTTTTTTTTTTGCATATCCTTTACAGGACATTGCTGTCAACACCAGCATCTTTCAGCTGTATGTTGATTTCTTGGCAAGATTACGCTCAGTAGTTTGCCATTGCTTTCTGAGCGGCCGGCTCACATACCCCGCAAGTTATCGATGCGATTCGAACCACCGCTGATTCTTACCGTTATCACGTTAACCCACGAGAGTATACGAGATTACGGAGAAAAGTCATAACCTCTAAGCCACGAAGCCGGCCTAAAATAATATACCAATGAAAAATATAGCATCTTGTGCTGCAGATAGTGCTCCTAATATGACGAGGAAGAAAAATGGTTACTTAAAATTGATGAAAGATGAGAATCCAGAAATGCTTCTTGTGCATTGTGTTATTCACAGGGACCACCTGGAAGCTAAAAACACTTTGCCTGTTCTAAATGAAGTTCTAAATTTAGTTATAAAGTGTATCAGTGCTATTAAAGCTAGTTCCAAATGTGAACATCCCTTCAAGTTATTTTGTGAAGAACAAAATGAAGACCATGTGAGACTTATACCCCACACAAAAGTAAGATGGCTCTCGAAAAGGAACTGCTTGAAAAGATTTATGGAACTATTTGATACTCTTAGTGATTTTTTAAGCGACAAACCTGAAATGAAAAATCTGTTAACGGTCGATGGTAAGGCATTTGTGAGTTACTTAGCCGATATCTTTGAAAAACTAAATATATTAAATAAACAACTTCAAGGAACAAATAAAACTCTTGCCGATAAAAAAGCGAAGATGTCTGTTTATTGAATTATGTCAGACATATACAACACAAATTTTGAAAAGTTTCATTGGCTCCAAAAATGTGAAGTGACTGAAACCGCTATATATGTTATTGTCGATCATTTGAAAATTTTATCGGCTGATTTAAAAGAAAGATTTTCTTATTTGAAACAAATTGATTTCCCAACTTGGATGATGTCGCCAATGTTAGTGGATTTGTCCGATATTTCAAATCTGCAGTATCAAAAAGAACTCACAGAAATGCAAAATGATGACTTTATTTAATATAAAAGGAGCGATGGCCTGGCTTTGTGAGGAAGCCAAAATCAAATATCCAAATGCAACCAAATGTGCAAGAGAACTATTGTTACCGTTTCCATCTTCATATTTAGCTGAATGCGGATTTAGTGGCATAAATGATTTCCCGCTAAAAAAACAAAAGGGAAATCGGCTGGATAAAACAAAACGGGGAGACTTGAGACTGAAGTTAACTAAATTGGAACCTGACATAAAATCTATTTGCAGCAAGCGTCAAGCGCAAGGATCTCACTAAATTTAAGTAATAAATAATTACTAATAATTAAAATAATATATAAAAATCTTTCATTAAAATTATTTTGTAATTGAATTGCATTTCTCCATTATATGTTTTGAAAATGTACTTATTGTGTTTGTTCAATAGTTCCCTAGTGATTTCATCCTAAACCCTATCATTCAAGTTTCTTTAGTGAACATTTCAATTTTTGAATATTAAAAATTATGTATATGTTGAGGGGGGGGGGGGGGGGCAATAAGAATTTTAGAAAGGCTTTGGTGGGGCACAGCACAAAAAAGGTTGGGAAACACTGCTCTAACCTATTTTGTATGCCGTTGTGGAACAATGAACACAAGTTAATAGCATATAATATGACGAGACAAAATATTTACATTTCACAATCCCTTCATACATGAGTCTATACATCGCTATACACCTTCATGGTACTCTTCACCCGAGCCCAACATAAACCAATTAGTGATAAGTGACACATACATACAACTATTACTTATTTATAAGTCAAATTTCGTCACATTCTGCGAAAGCGTTACCGTTGATATGAAGAGACGTGATAAATCCCATCGCTCGACGACGCATCTCCGATTTGTAACGAAATCCCACCGGATTTGATTCAGGCTAGTGATCCCTCTCACCCACCCCGGCGGTGCTGTACCAAAGGAACTATAGAGCAGACGTTAAGCAAAGTACAAAATCGCCAAGACAATGCCAGGGCCTCACTGACACGAACCGAACCCATCTAATTCCTTCAGTAATATTGACCCCCAAATGCAATAATGACCATCGAACGACATAATACTATTCGACCTCACTTCGATCAAATATTCCCCGACAGTAACCACGGCGGCGGTGTGCCAACCAAGTTATTCAGATGTTACGACAAACACATCCATCCATCATGTGCCTTGCCGGTAAGCGTGGGCGGTCATGTTCTGCCATCTCACTCGATCAACAGAGTCGTGGATCAGTTCCGTGTTTCTGTCTCGACCATGCCACAAGGCCAAGCCATCCAGATACTTGTTTCTAGGTCTTCCCCTTGGTCTGTTCCCCTCGATCTTACCAGTTGTCACCAAGTTCTCCAAATCATTTCTTCTCATAACATGCCCAAAAAATTGTGACTGTCTACGTCTAATGTCTCTGATGAGTTTACGATCTTCATTTGTTTCTTGAAGGACTTGTTCATTGGTCTTTCTGGCTGTCCATGGTATTCTTTGCATTTTCCTCAGAAACCACATTTCTACAGCCATCAGATGTTTTTCAGCCTGGCTGCTCATTGTCCAAGCTTCACATCCATATAAAAGTACAGGTTCTATGTAGCATCTCAACACTCTTTTTCTCGTTTCAATTGACATCTTTTTATTGGTCAGTATGTTTTTCATCTTGCTAAAGGCTACTTTTGCCATGGCGATTCTTGTTCTAATCTCTTCAAGGCATCTCCCATCAGATGTTATTACTGTTCCGAGATAATTGTACCTGCTCACTTGTTGAAGAATATTCCCATTTACTTGTATATTACATTGTGGTATTTCGTCCTTCCTAGTGACGACCATAATCTGTGTCTTTTTACAATTTAATTCTAACCCTAGTTGTTCACTGTGTGTAACAATCGCATCTACTAAATGTTGCAGGTCCTGTTCATTGTCTGCAATCAAGACTGTATCATCTGCATATCTAATGTTATTGATGCATCGTCCCCCAATGTTGATTCCTTCCATATCTTCAATATTTCTGAAAATACTTTCACTGTACAGGGAAAACAGATCTGGAGACATTACACATCCCTGTCTCACACCCCTTTTAATAGGCTGATATTGGCTTACTTCATTATCAACTCTTATGGCAGCTTGTTGTTTCCAATATATGTTTTTTACAAGTCTAAGATCTTTTCCATCAATTTGTAGATCTTCAAGCATCCTTATCATGTTGACATGTCTCACTTTATCAAAAGCCTTTGTGTAGTCAATAAAGCAAAGGTGTAGATCTTTGTTTACTTCTATAGAACGTTCGATTATGTTTCTCAGTATATACACAGCATTTACTGTACCCTTGCCTTCCACAAACCCACATTGTTCTTCTCCTATTTCAGGTTGTATTTTCCTCCTAACTCTTTGCATGATAATTCTTAGCAAAATCTTCGTGATGTGACTCATTATACTAATTGTTCGATGTTGATCACATTCCAAGGCTCCTGATTTCTTTGGGATTGCAATAAATACAGAATTACATAACTCATGAGGTATATTTCCAGTATCATATATTGTATTAAGCAGACTGGTAACTTTATCTATTCCATATTCTTCTAAAGCATTAATCATTTCTGTTGTGACGCTGTCTGGACCGGGTGTTTTGCCAGATTTCATATGATTAAGAGCATTCTGAACCTCCATCTTCTGAACCTCCATCGCCGCCACATAAATGTGGGAACCCACTGATTCGAACTGAATTCATATTACCTTTCAAGTGTTAGTCCTTTTCATGCATACCTACAATTATTCTAATGTCAACCAACAAAATGCAAATATATAAATTTTCAAACATTAAACTCAAATATTTGTGTCAGGTCTTAGTCAGATATGACTGAGCTACCGTATAACAGTAGACGATACTACCTGCTTTCTGTTAGCGCCGAATGTTGGGCGGCGCTTACCAAACCCGACACCCCACATTGTGCCAACGGCTTCGGGCGGAAGAGCGCAATTGGTAGGGTACAAGCCTTACCCTTGTGCGAGGAAATGCAACCTAAAGACAAACTGTCATGGCAGGGCAGACCAGGCCCTAAGCCTTGGTTGGCGGCTGGTCTAGGATCGAAGCTCCGACAGGCGGACAATTAGAGCATTGCTTTGCTATCCGGCAGCTTCTGCAGCTTGTCTTGTTCCAGATGTAGAGGTGTTACCTTTCCTCTGGAGTGAACTAGGCAGGCCGAGAGAGGGATCTTGCTGCATGGGCAACACATGATCTCTATATTTTAGCCCAGGCTTTGTGCTATGGAGAGGCAATAACTCCATCCCTTACAACCTATCGTCTGTCAAGACGGCAAGGTGCCAATGATGATGATGATGATGATGATGATGAAACTCAAATATTAGTATAAAATTTAAATAATCAACATTTATAACTCCAAAGAAAAATAGATTATACAAATAATACAACTTCCTTAAATCATTAATAGCATCCACTATTCCACTAATAATATACTATATAGCATCAAATACTTTCTACTAACTATTTATTTCGCCATATATAACCCGGTGTACTACCACTAAATTAACCGTATTCATCACCGGCTGCATAGTAACGACTCACTAGCCCTTTATATTTGCTATTAGATCACTATAGTATCTTATTTAATTTGTCTATTAATCAAACTATTTGTTTACAAGATTAAGGCAACTGAAACAAAACAAACTCCACAGCTAACCTACATATACATTGGCACCTTGCCGTCTTGACAGACGATAGTTTGTGCTTCAAAAAGGCATAATAACTTTTACCCATGGGATAGTGAATGTGACTGATAAGGCCAATTCGCGCTGTAAATTTCCGTTCACAGTGGGTGCATGTGAACACGTGGTCATTTCCACCATCATGCACCATCTTACGTCTCAAACGCTCGGTGTGTGATTTATCTGCAATAAATTTCTCCTTTGTCTTTATTCCATTTCTGATGTTTGCCCTCCATGCAACACGTTCAGCGGCGACTTGCTCCCAATGTGCATTATCAATGCCTGTATCAATCATGTCCCGCTTACACACATCTTTGTATCGTAGTAGAGGCCGACCCTGAGATCTCTTACCCATCTGTAATTCACCAAAAAAGATGTCCTTTGGTATTCTACCATCATCCATCCTCCTAACATATCCTATCCATCTAAGTCTACGAAGACTGAGCATGGAATAAACCGTCACACAACCTGATCTTTCCAATACTTCATTATTTGTTATATTGTCTTGCCACTTAGTGCCAAAATTTCTTCGCAGACACCGCATATGAAAGCTGTTTAAACGTTTCTCTTGGTGTGAGTAAGTTGTCCAGGTTTCACTGCCATAAAGAAGAGTACTACGGAAACAGGCTTGATAGACAAGGACTTTTGTTTTTTCAGTAAGCTTCCTGTTCTCCCAGACTCTTTTTCTTAACCTGTTCATTATTGTTGCTGCCTTACCAAACTTGATGTTGATTTCCTGATCTATGGATATTTTTATTTACCACTGATCCTAGTTATGTAAAATGGTCTACCATCTCTAGTTCGGCGTCATCAATAAAGATTGATGGTACCCCATGCGCACCTTGTGACATAATCTGTGTCTTCTTTTTGCTAATTGTTAAACAAAATTCAGAACAAGCATTGGAGAATGCAGATAGTAGACATTGTAATTCTTCCTCAGAGTGGGTCGTAACTGCAGCATCGTCTGCAAAAAGCAACTCTTTGATCAGTACCCTCCTAATCTTGGTCTTGGCCTTCAATCTCTGAGCATTGTATAGGCCGCCATCTGAGCGCGAGTGAATGTATATAGCACCATCCTGATCACGAAAGGCATATTTCGGTAGAAGTGAAAAGTATATTCCAAAGAGGGTGGGAGCTAGTACACAACCTTGCTTAACTCCACTCTTGATTTCAAATTCTTCAGAAGTTGCACCATCAAACTTGATTACACCCTTCATGCATGTGTGGAACGATTCCACAATGGACAGAAGAGTTGGTGGGCAGCTAATCTTCTTTAGTGCCTTGAACAGACCCTCACGACTGACGAAATCAAATGCCTTTGTGAGGTCGATGAAGGCAATAAACAGTGGTTGATTCTGTTCACGGCAATTTTCTTGCATTTGTCGCAATGAGAATATCATATCAATGGTAGACCGGTTCTGTCGAAAGCCACACTGTTATTCGGGGTAGACTTGATCTCCTAGGACTTGAAGTCTGCGTAGAACAATTCTGGCAAATACTTTTCCAACAATACACAGAAGTGAGATACCCCTATAGTTGTTGCAGTCGCTCCGATCGCCCTTGTTCTTGTACAGTGTTATGATGCTTGAATCTTTGAAATCCTGTGGGACTTGTCCTTCTCGCCAGCATAGCTCTGTTAGCTGGTGGATCTGTAGAGTGAGTGTGTCTTGCCCACTCCTGATAACCTCTATTGGAATCCCATCCTTACCTGGAGCCTTGCCAGATGCAAGTTCATTTATAGCACACTTAACTTCTGTTATGGTGGGAAGTGTGTCCAAGTGGTCAAGAGTTGGTAGAGCCTCTATGGCGTTGAGGGCATCATCCGCTAGTTTGGTCTCACTTGAGTAAAGCTCCAAATAGTGTTCTACCCATCTGTCCTTCTGCTGTTTCTTATCAGTTATGATTTCTCCAGTCAAGGTTTTCAATGGTGCACTTCTTTTTATTATTGGATCACAAGCTTTATTTATTCCTTCATACATGCTTCTGATGTTTACCTTATCACTTGCGATTTGAATGGACTCACATAACTTGACCCAATAATCATTTGCACACTGCCTGGCAGCCTTTTGTACATCCTTCCTAGCTTGCTTTAGCTCACTCAGAGCTTTACGTGTTGGTCTTTCCTTGTTTCATAAGAGAGCCATCTTCTTCTTATCAATCAAGGGTTGCAGAGTCTGGCTGTTTGCCGCAAACCAGTCCTGCCTCTGATGATCCACAGTGCCGTAAACCCCTACAGCAGTTTTATAAAGAGTTTCCTTAAGTTGACCCCACTTTTCATTTACTGTACAATTTTCTGGTGTATCAGTGAAGGCGTCTTCAAGTTGCTGTTGAAACTGATAGTTCTTTTCAGTATCATGAGTGTTAATAATATTAACCCTTGGGCTAAATTTGTGTTTAGTTGTGTAGATTCTCTTTGGTCTCAGTCTAACCCTTGCAACAACCAAAGAATGATACGTATCACAGTCAGCACTGTGGTAACTTCGAGTCAATGATATATGGTTCAGATGTTGTCTCCGTGTGATAATGAAGTCCAGCTGGTGCCAATGGCCAGATCTTTGATGTTTCCATGTGATCTTATGCATCTCTTTTGTTTTAAAAAAGGAGTTTGTAATACCTAGGTTATTTCGGTGCAATGTTCCAGCAGCCTTTGCCTATTTCCATTCATGCGACCTATGTTGTATTTTCTAAGGCACACTGTCCATGAACTCGAGTCCTTGCCCACACGAGCATTGAAATCACCGAGCATATAAATGTAGTCAGATTATGGAACTGCCTTGATCACGGAGTCTAACTCCTCATAGAACGAATCCTCCACATCATCAGAAGAATCGAGTGTCGGTGCATATGCAGTAATAATGGTGGCACAACCACAAGAGTTTGCCAAGCGCAGGGATAATAGTCTTTCATTTCCTCCTGCTAGATTTTCAATCATTCCCAATTCTTCACTGCAAAGCCCACACCGTGTTGCCTTATTTCTGCCTGCCCTCTACCCTTCAAAAAAAAAGGTGTAATTGTTTTCCCTGAGTGAAGTTTCCTCATCGAGGCGAGTCTCCTGCAGGCCAGCAATATCAATGTTAAGACGATTGAGTCCGGCATCAATCACAGCCGTTTTTCTCATATCGTCAATATTGGTCAAGTCAGTGGAAAATACTGGACACATGGTTCTCACGTTTCAGGTTGCAAGCCGTAGCTTAAAGTTTCTATTTTTCTTTTTATTTGTACCTGGTGCATTGGTGTTACAGCCTGCGATTCAGATTTTGTCCTAGCTCCAAGCACCCATTGAAGCAGGCAGGCTGTCGCGGATCAGCGCCTAAATGGCCGGGTGCTGCCCAGCTTGAGGCGGGAGATAGCTGATCAGTGACACCTGTAGGTGTCTCCCACCGTCAGAGGCAACGCGTGGCGCCCCATGACTACGCCAATTGACAGGAACTTATAACCCGTAACAGTTGCCTCTCAATTTGATTCCGAGACCGGTTAAGACCAGGGATGGAGTTATTGCCTCTCCACAGCACAAAACCTGGGCTAAAATATAGAGATCGTGTGTTGCCCATGCAGCATGATCCCTCTCTCGGCCTTCCTAGTTAACTCCCGAGAAAAGGTAACCTCTATATCTGGGACAAGACAAGCTGCAGAAGCTGCCGGATCAGCAAAACAATGCTCTAACTGTTCGCCTGTCGGAGCTTCGATCCTAGACCAGCTGCCAATCAAGGCTTAGGGCCTGGTCTGCCCTGCAATGACATTTTGTCTTTAGGTTGCATTTCCTCGCGCCAGGGTAAGGCTTGTACCCTCCCAATTGCGCTCTTCCGCCCGAAGCCGTTGGCACAATGTGGGGTGTCGGGTTTGGTAAGCTCCGCCCAAAGCTCGGCTCTAACAGAACGCAGGTAGTACCGTCTACTGTCATACAGTAGCTCAGTCATATCTGACTAAGACCTGACACACTAACCTACATAACCTACATAACACTCTACCTAATAACTAACTCCGTGTCATCGCAATAATAACATTCTGCTATAATTACACACGATTACTAACGTGTCCTAATTTAACTTCACAGGCGTGTTACACTAATTTACAACGTTCTTCTATTTTTAAAAAAAAATCCTTATATTTCTCGGACAGTTTGTTATCATTTACTATGATCCAAGACAATTTATAATTCTAAATAATGAAATGTCCATGTTATTTTAGTCTTTAACTTAACTAAAGAGTGTTTCCTTTCCATACACAGTGTTCTGCAAATAAATAATCAATACACATTTCCACTAAGTCACATTAATAATTAATTTCTAAAGCATAGAGTTAATACTTAACCTGTTCATTGTCATCATCATTGCGAAATACTAAAATTATTGTCACAGCCTTACGTTCATTCACAATCAGGCCACATCATCCGTATCCTAAGTACAACTTTGCTCGTGCAGGTATTTTTGATACGCCGTTTATTTTCAGGCAAGCCTGACAATCAACATAAGGCGTTATCTGCCTGATACATTATAATAACAATTATCACTCGTTACACAATATATGAATGTACATTGTCACACATGGTCACTCTCTCGTTAAACATCGCATGCATTCACTACACTAGATATTCGCTTCAGAACAACACTACGTCCAGTCGGAAGGCCGGTCTGTCCCCTGTCTGAAGCCGCTCAGGTTGTCGCTTCCCTACGTGGTCAAACTCCATCGTGGGTTTCGCAACTCTGCGTGGCGTTTCTCTTTGCACGCAGCACTCGTTACCTAGCTCTCATTCACCTCTAAGTTCTACACTAGTTTACGTGGTCACAGTATTCCCCTGACCTCATGACCCCGCCCCTGTTCTCGGGTCGGTCCCTCTGTTATTCTAACTATAACACATTAGTGTCCCCACCCGAGTCTAGTCTAATTACTGTCCTTATGTCCTAGCTTGGGTGCTGTCTGTATTCTGTCTATACCTTTATAGATGTCCTGTCTCTAAGTGCTATTAGTCCTTGCCCCTCTTCTGTCACTAGTCGGTCCAACACCTTGACATTCTCTCCTCGTCCTTCGTATTGCGTCACCAGATTAATGTAGTAGGTGTGACGCAATGTCGTCGTAACATATAAAATTAGTCTGATCTAATTTAGTCAAGGGGTTCACTGCTATATCATACGATTCACTTCTGACTCAAATAAGTCTGGTCACAAGTTGCTGTATCTAGCCACTGGTTTTAGACCAGCTTAACACATCTCCAATCTAAGCAAGAGTCATTACATTACACTCTTGGGAGCTGTGTTGAACCAGGGCGCGTTAACAAACTAAGCCCCTCAAAATACTGATTCACCAATATCCCAATACAAATTGCTCCAGTTAAGGATGCAATACATGAATAATATTCATGGCTCCCGTGAAATGTACTTTCAATTCTCTTCTTATTTGTGTGTATGCTGATACTTTCCTATGTCGCTTCCGCTTGTGGCTAAATATTGAACTCGCCCTTTTCGTTATTCTATGTCTGTAATGTCCCCTGATACAGTGTTAAGTCCCTTTGAAATTGACTGCTGTTTGTATAATTATCTGTTTGTATTCCTGATTGTTTGCGTGTAACACTTTAATTTATATGTGTTGCAATTAGACACATAACTATATGTTTATAATTGATGTATTGATGTTTCGAGTATCACAGGTAGGTTAATGTTCGTCACAAAGTAATGCATTTGCTTAATTTATGACGTACTTCGCCGATCTGGGATTCTAGAAAACAACCATTTGTGTAATGCAATAGTGGCTATAACACACACAAAAATACACACTACACATGGTCTGCACAGAAGACGCGGACAAGTTATAAAAACACGTGTGTCCGAAAAAATTGCACCAATGTTTACACTCATAATTTTACTTCTCTTATTCGTCCGTATACGCATCTCACATTCCTTCATTCATACCTTGTCAATTTTAAAAATGTTTTGTTAAAGGCATAAAAATGGCTCGTGTTAAACAATATTGAGCCGGAATAAATTGTTTCATATATCACATTGTTATTTAAAGGTTTAAATGTATTGCTTACGGCAATACAACAGAAACTAACTAAGTCTAACTAAATCTAACTATTGTAATGTATAATCGGTTTGATCAGTCATTGGACTGATGATTCCTTGCATTAATCTTATTCTACGGGATGATCTAATACTATTACTAAGGGATTTAATCTAAACTAAATTAAATAAATATTAAAGGGAAATAAATTAACTAAATTATTAATTTCTAATATTAAATAAATTAAAGATGTAATTTAATAAATAAAGGATGTTACTAAGGTAAACAATGTATTTAATCTAATTAACTAAATGATGGATGTAATAAATAAATAAATTTAAACTAACTAAACTAATTATTAACTGTTTGTTGAATATGGGTATCTAATTATCTAAGTCTCAATTTATGGATGTTTCTAAGGGAAGGTAATTAACTAAACTAAACATTTTTAAGAGAAATGTGTTAGTTCCCTTAAATGTACTAAAGTTATAAATTGCTAAATTTCTAAATTATTCTAACAATAATCTAATAAATTTCTAATTAAATCTAAATATATTACCTCGCCGTTTTAAATGGCTTCATCGGTAGCAGTCTCGTTAGAGAATTGCTTCCTCTGTTTTACTAACTAAATTTAAATAGTATCTACATTTTTAAATATAAGTAATAATTGTAAAGGTTTCTTATCTAATTAAATGATGGATAATGCTACAATTGTTTAAAAAAACTATCAGTTGACGTATTAGTGGTTCTACTACTGCTAATGTTTCTACTATGATGAACCACTAAATCGCTTTAGTGCAGCTTCGTTAAAATATGTTATACAACAATAATACATACATATTATATACATAAATATATTACATAATGAGCTAACTAATTAACTAATCGTAGGTCCAGGCGATGGTGATCACGACGTGTCGTTCCTCTTGGTTCTTCCTTACGATAGTCTATATACAATTGTCACTGAAATTTCGTGACGATATGACGTGTCACAGTATGTTCACACTATATCACAGTTTCTACACGGTGGATGACTCTATCACTGCATTGCTCATGCGTTAATGAAATAGTAGAGTTCCTTGTAAGTTCATGTAGTGATATTTATCTTACACAATGTCTTGAGTCTTATCATATTAACACTATATCTATGTGAACTACTAGGTCGTGACAGAAAGTACCTGTGGTAGTGTTTCCTCTGCTTTCTGTATCACCTCAATGCCTAACGGTCTTGTCAAAAGGTCTGCAAGGGTGTTGTTGCTCAATTTAATATGCCGAATGGAAAAGGAGTAATTTTGCAGAATCAAGGCCCAGCGATAAATTCTGTTATTTTTAGGCAGGCCTTTTTTCCATAACCAATAGCGGAGAGTTGTCGGTCTCGACTACAAAGTGAGTTCCAGCCAAATATCTATGAAGTTTCGTAATGCAATATACGATAGTGAGAGCCTCTAACTGAGAGACGTCATAATGTGATTCAGCTGTGGTAAGTTTGCGGCTGACATACAAAATTGGGTGAAGAATCTTTTCGTGCTCTTGAAGCAGTACACCAGAGATTGTAGTTGCGCTGGCGTCACATCTAAGGATGTATTGTAAATCAGGATTAGGTAAACGTAGGATGTTAACTTTACTGAAAAGTAACTTTAATTCCGACATAGCATTGACTAAAGTAGCATCTTGCACATTTATCTTTGCAGATGACTTTAATAAATTTGAAAATACACATGTTACTTTTGCGAAATTGGGAATAAATTTGCTGTAGTAATTCACTAGCCCCAGCAAGCTTCTCACTTGTTTTGTTGTTGTTGTTGTTGTTGTTGTTGTTGTTGTTGTTGTTGTTGTTGTTGTTGTTGTTGTTGTTGTTGTTGGAATAGTGAGGTTTAGAATTTTCGTTATAATTTTGTTGTCTGTTTTTAACTGGCCCTTGGATATTGTATGGCCCAGAAAATCTATTTCCTCCAACGCCAATTCAACTTTCGTTGGTTTGACTGTCAGTCCAAAAAATTTTATTCTCTCGAAGACTAGTCTTAAAGTTTGTAAATGTGCTGTCCAGTCTGTTGTATGGATGCATATATCATCTATGTATGTCTGTACATTAGTTACTCCATGAAGAAGTTCCCTAGTCAGGCGGACAAAGGTGGCAGGTGCGTTACGAAGTCCAAACGGAAGAAAAAGCCACTCGTAGAGACCTAGAGGTGTTGCAAAGGCAGTTAGATGAACGGAATGTCTTTCCATCGGAATTTGCCAATAGCCTTTAGTTAGGTCGAGTTTAGAAAAGATGATAGATGCTGACATGTTGAGGATGAGATCGTCACATGAAGGAATGGGCTCTGCATCAACTTTTGTGATAGTATTCAATTTCCTGTAATCTATGCAGAGTCTCAAGGTTGAATCCTTCTTTTTTACTAAAACTATTGGAAATGAGTATTCAGACTGAGATTTCTGGATTATCCCACAGGCTTCTAGACTAAGAATTTCCTTGTCTAAATTTTCCCTATAGTTCAAAGGGATAGAGTACGGTCGACATTTGATTGGGGTATCATCTAAGAGAACAATGGAGTGTTGTATCCTATCTGTCCTACCTGGTTTGTCTGAAAAAATTTGTTTGTATTCCGTCAACAATGCTATTGTTTGCTGTTTTTGTTCGTCTGTCATTTTTGGTCCTAAGTGTATGTTGCTGATTGTTGTGATGCTTTCTACAGTTGGTACTGGTAATTCAAAGTCATCTTCTTCTGTCTGGTTGATCACTGTTGCTGTAATGTGTTTGTCTTCTTCATAGTTGACTGTTGTGTTTGTTGTTTGTTTGTCTGAAGTTTGGTTTCCCGGTGTCGTTGCGTTGGGTTGGTCTTCAGTCTCCTGTTCTTGTCTTCTGTAATAAGGCTTTAACATGTTGATATGAAATATCTTGAGTTTGTTGTCAAGGATATCTCATAGTCAACTTCTGAAATCTTTCTCATCACTTTAAACGGACCTTGCCATGAGGTCAATAACAAGTCACTTTTATCGGGTAACAGTAACAAAACATCTTGATTGGGCTCAAAGTGTACACTGTTTACACTTGTAATAGGCTGTTCGAAATTCGGTGGTGTGATTGATTTGGCGCGCTGCGCCTGTATGACCTTTTATGTGGTGTCGTTGTTCACCGTACCACTGGTTGCACTCAAGTGTACTGTTTTATTTTGTAGGTCACTCTTTTGTTTACTAGTTCCTGACCTAGTTTTTGACTCAGTCTCACTGGAGTAGGTTTCTCTCCAGGCTGTTATATCGTCAGTGGTACATTTCTTCACCTGTGGCAACCAACCAATTATTAAGTCCGCACATGGGTTCTTTAAAACCGCGCAAGTAAATGTGCCAGACAAAAAAAGGGGTGTTTATATTAGCTCTGGCCACCGGGTACGTTTCTACAGTGCCTGAAAACGTGTGGCAGTTAACTGTTTGTCCCGTATAATCTTCTGGCTTGGCCAGTTCCCCTTTCAAGCCGATCAATGTACTGCCACTATCCAGAAGGACTTTACATGTCATGTCATTGACTATTCCGTGGTGGAACTCTAAAGTGCCTCTGGAGGCTATTGCTGCATTTGCGTTTTCAGGCGAACACGGCACTGCGTGCCCACATTTAAGTATTCCGTTATTATGAAACTCATGGCATGGTGTGCAATTACTATAATTCAATACATCAATTGATGCTGCTACATTTTCAATATTATCACACATCTCTTCCATATCACTTTCGCTCTCAGATGATGACTCAACTAACACTGCATTCACTGCCTTCAGTCTCTTTCGTCCAGTACATGCAGAGGAATAGTGGCCAAAACAATGGCAAAAGAATCATTTCACAGCACGTCTAAAGGTCTCTCTCTTTGTTTGCTGTTTCTGTATCATTATCTCTAAGTGCTCTGGATATTTAGGATTCTTATCGCACATAGAGTACTCTGGATGTTAAAATCTACAATACGGACATTGTCGTAGGTTGCCCCTTTGTTTTTCTTTAAATTTGTAGGGTTTTTGTGGTTTGCCTATTGCAGCTGCTACAATTTCACTTTCTTCTATGACAGATTTAAAAAACATCCCTGTTTTATGAAAAATATGCCGATCCTCGTTTTTCTAATTGTTCGAGAGAATCTACATCTGATTGTTGTAAGAACTTAGCAAATGGACTAGGGATGGTTGAAATAATTGTGTCCATGATAATGAGATCTCTAAGTTTCTCGTAATTATTGTTAATTTTAGATGCCTTCAGCCATTTGTTACAAACGTCTTGTACGGTTGAGACGTAGTCAATGAATGTTTGATTACTCTTAGGCTTTAGCTTGGAGAATTGACCTTGATACCCTGGGGCGTCTAGTAGGAAATGCTGCATTACTCTTTCGTGAATATATTCATAATTATTCCTAACTTCTTGGGGAATGGATTCTATTACCTTTAAAGGCTCCCCGGATAAGTTCTTCATGTAGATCAACGCCCAGTGTTCTTTCAGTATTTCCTGGGCTTTTAGCTGGTACTCTACATTTTCTGACCACGCGGAAATAGAATCGCCTTGGCAATATGGCTTCACAATCCCTTTATATTTGACAAACTTATTCTCTTCCTCTTTACTTTTAATTTTGGTTGTAGCGATCTGAATGTGGGATTCGATTTCGATCTCTTTTAACTTAATCTGTGTTTGCGATTCAATCTCTGCTTGTTTTAATTTATTAGTTTCAGCTAACTCCTGTTGTTTGAAATTAATTCTTGTTGTTTGAGTTTAGTACTTTCCGCTATTTCTTGTTGTTTGAGTTTAGTACTTTCCGCTATTTCTGCAAGCTCCTTTTGGTGCACCCGCTCTTTTGCCCTTTCAAGTCTTTCTGCTGCAGCTTGTCTATCAAATTCAGCTGTTGCCCATTTTTCCAGTTTATCTGCACTATAACCTAGTGCTGTACCTGTTTCTATACATTCTTTAAGTGTAGACATGGTTGTTCTCTATCTTTCACGTACTTATAACTACAACAATATTCAATTGTATAACAATCAATTTACAGTGACACAATGAAAAATAAAGATGCTACCTTAACATGCAAGTCAAAATTATAGGTACTTATCTGATCGATGTAGATGATCAGAATCTTTCTATCGGTTGGGGAAAACAAGATCTTCTCTGCTTCTATCGTTACTTTCGGCTGGATGGTACAACTAAATTCATGCACATCCTGGTGTACAGAGAGCAAGCACTTATTATCTGATATAATTAAATTGTACAGAAATACACAAATGTATAATGAGTTGGCTGGACACATTGCCTTTACAGAAAAACTGAAATGTGGTTTATTAATTTTGAAATGTTAATTAGAATAAGAATGTTATTAATTATCGCTGTCGTAATGTCTTGTCTGTCGTCTGTCTTCAGGCGTGATCTTCAGCTGAAACGTCTTACAAAATCACACATGATAGATTCACAACAAACATTACAGTTGACTTCGCTCTAACTTAATTCAATCAATAACTGTACTCTAACATGCTCGCGGCGGTCACTAGTTCACTCAAAGGTCACTCCGCGCACATCATAATCTTTCCTTCTTGCTACTTTGCTAATATCTTCAGGCGTTAGTGTGAGGCGTTTTATAATCGCTTGCACAAAACTCCTGTCATTCAGCTTTACTGCTCACAAATTAGAAACAGGCGTGCTTAGAATTATTCACTTAGCCATATCGCCTTTTCTCACTGCCTGTTTTCTGATTTAGCTGTTTAACTATTAGATAGCCGTGCGCTTGGGTGTGTGTTCAATCTGAACACTTCTGACACCATAAGAATGTGGCCTGTCACAGTCTTACGTTCATTCACAATCAGGCCACATCATCCGTATCCTAAGTACAACTTTGCTCGTGCAGGTAATTTTGATACGGCGTTTATTTTCAGGCAAGCCTGACAATCAACATAAGGCGTTATCTGCCTGATACATTATAATAACAATTATCACTCGTTACACAATATATGAATGCACATTGTCACACATGGTCACTCTCTCGTTAAACATCGCATGCATTCACTACACTAGATATTCGCTTCAGAACAACACTACGTCCAGTCGGAAGGCCGGTCTGTCCCCTGTCTGAAGCCGCTCAGGTTGTCGCTTCCCTATGTGGTCAAACTCTATCGTGGGTTTCGCAACTCTGCGTGGCGTTTCTCTTTGCACGCAGCACTCGTTACCTAGCTCTCATTCCCCTCTAAGTTCTACTATAGTTTACGTGGTCACGGTATTCCCCTGACCTCATGCACCCGCCCCTGTTCTCGGGTCGGTCCCTCTGTTATTCTAACTATAACACATTAGTGTCCCCACCCGAGTCTAGTCTAATTACTGTCCTTATGTCCTAACTTGTGTGCTATCTGTATTCTGTCTATACCTTTATAGATGTCCTGTCTCTAAGTGCTATTAGTCCTTGCCCCTCTTCTGTCACTAGTCGGTCCAACACCTTGACACTTATAAACTGTTAGAAGTGTTTTAAATATCGCATAATTCCTTTAACGACATGCTCGTAAATTACATCGCAATTGTACTTTAACTGATCCATCAAATCATTGCAATTCAGTGTGTTGATACCGTGTGTCCACGCCGACCGATTATTAAGTAATAATTGTCTAAACTTTTCGATGTCAATCTAACGAATTTCCAAGTTCGTATAACATTCTCTTCATTCTGGATCATTGACTTCAGCCGTCTTCACTGATTACGTTGATTTCATCAGCAAACTGTACAGATCTGACATTTTGACCTCTTGATTATATACTAATTCGTGTGCCAGTCTTTTGTTGACAGTTCAGCGTTGATCTAGCTTTCACGGTTGGCATGAGTTCAATTTATTATACTTTCTATTACTGCATGTTTCACGGCTTGAGAGTTCAGTAATCGAATCTTTCAGTTTCATATTCTGTTTTCAAAGATCACATTGTCGATTGAACATTCTTAAGTCTCTGTTGTCAACTTCATTGTCTATTGAAAGTTTGTTCTTCGTTAACAAGCTCGTTGTTGTTGGAGATTCATCATAGGTTGTTGTATCTAGTATCTATCTATAGGTTGTTGTATCTAGTATCTATCTATATGTTGTTGTATCTAGTATCTATCTATAGGTTGTTGTGTCTAGTATATGTCTGCAGGTTCTTGTGTCTAGTATCTTCATGCAGGTTGTAGCATCTTTTATCTATCTACAGGTTTGCCATGGAGTTGTCGTGGTGTCTGTATGATGATTATGACTATCAGATTGAGTGCTGATAGAGACTGTTTGAGAGCTGCATGGTTAGATAGATACTGCTACTCTTGGCTCTTGATTGTTACAGCAACCCCGTGGCATTCTTTCAATTTGATAACTGATGGCAGGAAACACCTCTTAGTTTACACACGGCCTGGTTGAGCAACACATAGATTTCATAACCTTGTGCGTTAAGATAACTGAGCGACAATCGCGCCACTACTGTACTGGTCTAGTGGCGCTTCGTTGATATCGCTGGAGATGCTTGTTCTGTATCTGGTAGACATCGCTACTTCCACTTCTGATGACCATTGAGCCGGCTAAAGTCATTAACTACTGGAACCAAACTTGCACAACACGACACGGAGATGATTTTCCACAGTCTACTTTACTGAGACGCTACACTTGACATGTCGATAACAAACCATTTGCTCCACAGAGAATTCACAGAAATACATAACAATACTTAAACATACTATTATAAAAGAGCGGCGTAATTTGTAGCCGTTGCTCTGTTGATGAGGACTAGGTCCAACACCGAACGAAGTTTAAGTCTAACTGACTCTAAAGTGGCATTTTCTTCTCGCCCAAAACGTCCAACCTACTTTTTTACGCTTTTGTGACCAATGTCGTGGTAGGTCACTTCACACGGTCTCTTTCTGTCGACCGCGCTTAATAGTCTCTTGCCATGTCCCCAAATCTGTATCAACAGCTCTATGGCAAGGTTGTTGTGTCTAGTATCTGTATGCAGGTTGTTGTATCTAGTATATGTCTATAGGTTGATGTGTCTAGAATCTATCTATAGGTTGTTGTGTCTAGTATCTTTCCGCAGGTTGTTGTTCTGTATCAATTTATAGGTTGTTGTGTCTAGTATCTATCTAAAGGTTGTTGTGTCTAGTATCTTTCTACAGGTTGTTGTGTCTAGTATCTGTCTATATGTTGTTATGTCTAATATATATCTATAGGTTGTTGTGTCTATTATCTGCCTGCAGGTTATTAAGTCTAGTATCTGTTTATAGGTTGTTGTGTCTAGTATCTATCTATAGGTTGTTGTGTCTAGTATCTTTCTACAGGTTGTTGTGTCTAGTATCTGTCTATAGATTGTTGTGTCTATTATCTGCCTGCAGGTTGTTGTGTCTATTATCTTCCTGCAGGTTGTTGTGTCTAGTATCTGTTTATAGGTTGTTGTGTCTAGTATCTATCTATAGGATGTTGTGTGTACTATGTGTCTACAGGTTGTTGTATATAGATCTATCTATAGTTTGTTGTGTCTAGTATCTGTTTCCAGATTGTTGTATCTTGTGTCTATGTATAGGTTGTTGTATCTAGTATATTTCTGCAGGTTGTTGTGACTAGTATCTATCTATAGCTTGATGTGTCTCGTATCTACCTATAGGTTGTTGTGTCTAGTATAAGTCTGCAGGTTGTTGTCATTGTCATTGGCACCTTTCCGTCTTGACAGACGATAGTTTGGTACATTGTGCTTCAAAAAGGCTTAATAACTACGATCCATGGCGGTGGCGAGTGTGGCTGGTAAGGCCAATTCTTGCTGCAAATGTTTGCCCACAGTAGGTGCATGTGAAAACATGGTCACTTCCACCATTTTGCACCATCTTACGTCTCTCACGCTCTATGTGTGCTTTATCTGCAATCATTTTCTCCTTTGTCTTTATTCTATTTCTGATAGTTGCCCTCCATGCAACACGTTCAGCGGCGACTTGCTCCCAATGTGCATTATCAATGCCTGTATCAATCATGTCCCGCTTACACACATCTTTGTATCGTAGTAGAGGCCGACCCTGAGATCTCCTACCCGTCTGTAATTCACTAAAAAAGATGTCCTTTGGTATTCTACCATCATCCATCCTCCTAACGTGTCCTATCCATCTAAGTCTACGAAGACTGAGAATGGAATACACCGTCACACAACCTGATCTTTCCAATACTTCAGTATTTGTGATTTTGTCTTGCCACTTAATACCAAGTATTCTTCGCAGACACCGCATATGAAAGCTGTTTAAACGTTTCTCTTGGCGTGAGTAAGTTGTCCAGGTTTCACTGCCATAAAGAAGAGTACTAAGGACACAGGCTTGGTAGATGAGGACTTTTGTTTTGGCAGTAAGCTTCCTGTTCTCCCAGACTCTTTTTGCTAACATGTTCATTGTTGTTGCTGCCTTGCCAATCCTGATGCTGATTTCCTGATCGAGAGATAATTTGCTATTTACCTCTGATCCTAGATATGTAAAATGGTCTACTATCTCCAGTTCGGCGTCGTCAATAAAGATTGATGGTACACCATGTGCACCTTGTGACATAATCTGTGTCTTCTTTTTGTTAATTGTTAAACCAAATTCAGAACAAGCATTGGAGAATGCAGATAGTAGATGTTGTAATTCTTCCTCAGAGTGGGTCGTAATCGCAGCATCATCCGCAAAAAGCAACTCTCTGATTAGTGCCCTGCTAATTTTGGTCTTGGCCTTCAATCTCTGAGCATTATAGAGGTCACCATCTGCGCGTGAGTGAATGTATATACCGTCATCCTGATCACGAAAGGCATATTTCAGTAGAAGTGAAAAGTATATCCTAAAGAGGGTGGGGGATAGTACACAACCTTTCTTAACTCCACTCTTGATTTCAAACTCTTCTGAAGTTGAGCCATCAAACTTGATTATACCCTTCATGCCTGTGTGGAACGATTCCACAATGGACAGAAGAGTTGGTGGGCTGCCAATCTTCTTTAGTGCTTTGAACAGACCCTCACGACTGACCAAATCGAATGCCTTTGTGAGGTCGATGAAGGCAATAAACAGTGGCTGATTTTGTTCCCGGCATTTTTCTTGCATCTGTCGCAATGAGAATATCATATCAATGGTAGACCGGTTCTGACGGAAGCCGCACTGTGATTCGGGGTAGACTTGATCTCCCAGGACTTGAAGTCTGTGCAGGACAATTCTGGCAAATACTTTCCCAACAATACACAGTAGTGAGATACCCCTATAGTTGTTACAGTCGCTCCGATCTCCCTTGTTCTTGTACAGCGTTATGATGTTTGAATCTTTGAAATCGCCAGCATAGCTCTATTAGCTGGTGGATCTGTAGAGCGAGTGTGTCTTGCCCACTCCTGATCACCTCTATTGGAATCTCATCCTTACCTGGAGCCTTGCCAGATGCAAGCTCATTTATAGCACACTTAACTTCTGTTATAGTGGGAAGTGTGTCCAGGTGGTCAAGAGTTGGCAGCGACGCTATGGCGTTGAGGGCATCATCCGCTAGTTTGGTCTCACTTGAGTAAAGCTCTAAATAGTGCTCGACCCATCTATCCATCTGCTGTTTCTTATCAGTGATGATTTCTCCAGTCAAGGTTTTCAGCGGTGCACTTCTTTTGATCATTGGACCACAGGCTTTCTTTATCCCTTCATAAATGCTTCTGATGTTTCCCTTATCACTTGCGATTTGAATGGACTCACATAACTTGATCCAATGGTCATTCACACACTGCCTGGCAGCCTTTTGTACATCCTTCCTCGCTTGCTTCAGCTCACTCAGAGTGTTACGCGTTGGTCTTTCCTTGTTTCTTAAGAGAGCTATCTTCTTTTTATCAATCAAGGGCTGCAGTATCTGGCTGTTTGCCGCAAACCAGTCCTGCCTCTTATGATCCACAGTGCCGTAAACCCCTACCGCTGTTTTATAAATAGTTTCCTTAAGTTTACTCCATTTATCATTTATTATACAATTTTCTGATGTACCATTGAAAGCGTCAAGTTGCTGTTGAAATTCAAAGCACTTTCCAGGATCGTGAGTGTTAGTAATATTAATCCTGGCGCTAGACTTGTGTTTAGCTGTGTAGATTCTCTTTGGTCTCAGTCTAATCCTTGCAACAACCAAAGAATGATCTATATCACAGTCAGCACTGTGGTAACTTCGAGTTAATGATGTATGGTTCAGATGTTGTCTCCGTGTGATAATGAAGTCCAGCTGATGCCAATGGCCGGATCTTGGATGTTTCCATGTGACCTTATGCATCTCTTTTGTTTTAAAAAAGGAGTTTGTAATACATAGGTCATTTCTAGTGCAATGCTCCAGCAGCCTTTGCCCATTATCATTCATGCGACCGATGTTGTATTTTCCAAGGCACACTGGCCATGAACTTGAGTCCCTGCCCACACGAGCATTGAAATCACCAAGCATATAAATGTAGTCGGATTTTGGAACTGCCTTGATCGCAGAGTCTAGCTACTCATAGAACGTATCCTTTACATCATCAGAGGAAGCGAGTGTCGGTGCATATGCAGTGATAATGGTGGCAAATCCACAAGAGGTTGCCAAGCGCAGTGATAATAATCTTTCATTACCTCCAGCTGGGATATCAATCATTCCCAGTAGCGAATTCTTCACTGCAAAGCCCACACCATGTTGCCTTTTTTTCTGCCTGCCCTCTTCCCTTCCAAAAAAAGGTGTAATTGTTTTCCCTGAGTGACCCTTCCTCAGCGAGGCGAGTCTCCTGCAGGCCAGCAATATCAATGTTAAGACGATTGAGTTCAGCATCAATCACAGCCGTTTTTCTCACATCGTCAATATTTGTCAAGTCAGTGCAAAATCCTGGACACATGGTTCTCACGTTCCAGGTTGCAAGCAGTAGCTTGAGGTTTCTATTCTTTTTATCAGTACCTGGTGCATTGGTTTTACAGCCTGCGATTCAGATTTTGTCCTAGCCCCAAGCACCCATTGAAGCAGGCAGGCTGTGGCGGATCAGCACCCAATTGGCTGGGGGCTGCCCAGCTTGAGGCGGGCGGTAGCTGATCAGTGACACCTGTAGGTGTCTCCCACCATCAGAGGCAACCCGTGGCGCCCCATGTCTACGCCAACTGACAAGGACTTATAACCCGTAACAGTTGCCTCTCGCTTTGATTCCGAGACCGGTTAAGATCAGGGATGGAGTTATTGCCTCTCCATAGCACAAAGCCTGGGCTAAAATAAAGAAACCATGTGTTGCCCATGCAGCATGATCCCTCTCTCGGCCTGCCTAGTTCACTTCAGAGGAAAGTTGACACCTATAATCTGGAACAAGACAAGCTGCAGAAGCTGCCGGATCAGCAAAGCAATGCTCTAACTGTCCGCCTGTCGGAGCTTCGATCCTAGACCAGCTGCCAACCAAGGCTTAGGGCCTGGTCTGCCCTGCCATGACTTATTTTGTCTTTGGGTTGCATTTCCTCGCACCTGGATAAGGCTAGTACCCTCCCAATTGCGCTCTTTCGCCCGAAGCCGTTGGCACAATGTGGGGTGTCGGGTTTGGTAAGCGCCGCCCAACATTCGGTGCTGACAGAAAGCAGGTAGTACCGTCTACTGTCATCCGGTAGCTCAGTCATATCTGACAATACCTGCAGGTTGTTGTATCTAGTATCTATCTATGGGTTGTTGTGTCTAGTATGTGTCTGCAGGTTGTTGTGTCTAGTATTTATATGTAGGTTGTTGGTCTAGAATATGTCTGCAGGTTGTTGTGTCTAGTCTACCCCTTACCATCTAGTTTCACCAAGCCCTACCCGCTACAATCTATAATATTTTCCCTTTTTACTTTTTAAGTTTTTCATTTGTAACAGTATAAGATCATGTTTACACCACTACGACATTCTATAGATCATATAACTGTCATATATACATTCTTACTTATTAAAGTTTTCATATGACATCCGCCGCGGCTCGAGGTTCGAACCCCCCTACCCCTCACGCCGACACCCCACGCTCCACCCCTGAGCTCCCACCCCCACGCCCACCCGCCCCCTAGACCACTCCGAGGAAATGCACTGTAACCCTATCCCTGAAACAACACCAATGGAAATATGATAGAATTTATGCCCAATACATATAAAGAAAGAAGACGAAAAGAGAAGGAAGAAATTGAGGAGGAAGAGCACTGTAACCCTAACACAGCATCACTAGTATGATGATAGTTTGTAAGCCCCGCGCCGCTACAATCAATAATAACAGTAATTATCATATTTTTAAAGAAATAAAATTCTCACCAAAAAGGTAAGTAATAATGCAAAAAAACATTCGATTATTTATTTATGGGTTGCATCCCTTGAAAATTCTGGAGTCGTTTTTTCTGTTCACGTCACTGATCTGGAGCTATACTTTTTATAGAGTAAAATATGACGTCAATAATCTGGAGCAGATTTCCTCCTCCATTTGCACCTGGCATACTACTTTGTAGTATGTTGTTGTGTCTAGTATCTGTCTGCAGGTTGTTGTGTCTAATATCTATCTACAAGTTGTTGTGTCTAGTATGTGTCTGCAGGTTGTTGTGTCTAGTATATGTCTTAAGGTTGTTGTGTCTAGTATATGTCTAGGTGTTTGTGTCTAGTATCTGTCTGTAGGTGTTTGTGTCTAGTATCTGTCTGTAGGTGTTTGTGTCTAGTATATGTCTGTAGGTGCCTGTGTCTAGTATCTATCTATAAGTTGTTTTGTCTAGTATACGTCTGTAGGTTGTTGTGGCAATTGCAGTAGCAAACTTTAAAATGTGTCTGCAGCATTGCGGGTGAAGGCTGTTCTGTTCGACCTTGAACTTGATTGTGAGAGATCACGAGGCCGTCTAAACAATTGACAGTACAGGTTTCTTACTTTCTTATTACAAACAAATGACATAAAGATAAAAACACCTTGCAGACACATCACCAGAGATGCAAACAGATCTGTAAATACATTGTCTAGATGAAACGCCAGTATGTAAGCAATGGTGAATAATCCCGTCATGGTAGATAACTTTACATAAGTGATCACCCCCTTGCCATCAACCGTGGACCTTCTGACCCTAGGGGCACGTACCATTTGACGAATAGTGAGAACAAACAGGATGCCATTCATCAATATTGTTGCGTAATGCGGAACGATGATTGACAAGTATATATTTAGGTAAGATAGGTGATATTCTACAAAACAATATTTATGACTGTAACCAAATGACGAACCTGATGTTACGCAGAGACACACAACTACATATATTACAATAATCACAACAGGCGATCCAAATGCGAAGAGGCAGTAGTGTAGATGTTGTTTGGTATTGTTGATAAATTGGGTGTTTTGGCATGTGAAAGCCCGGTACATGTGGATACAACAGGCGCTCATCCACATGAACGTAGCCAGCCAGAAGTAGTGTACGGAAATGGCGTGAAAAACACAATAGCCTGGATTTAATTGATAGACATAGCTAAACTCATATGAAATAAACATCAGGATTTGCTTAAGAGACAGTGAAATAATTAGACACATGTTATTTAGGCCAGGTAGTGTTCGTAGAACTGGAAACAAACAATATGTCACAAGAGAGATCAACAAGCAAACTGTTGACAACACCAAGGATACAATGTCTACGTAATAAGAAACACGATATAAAAACTCTTTTATCGTATAATCATAGAATTCGAATTTCTCGTTATAAGATTGTGTTAGCTTTTCGAACAAGTCATGACAGAAACGAATTTTGCTGCCCTCTAATGAAATATTTTCTGTACTAGCTATTGTAAAATTTAGTTTGTTGTAAGTGAAATTCACGATTATGGAGCGTCCGTTAAATGAAATATTCGTAAACTTTATAGCAATAAACGGACAAGTTAAAATGGGTGTGATGTCTATAAATGTATCTTCATGCTGCCATTGTTGCAAACCAAAGCCTCCAGTTGAACAATGCATTATGTAAAGAGTATCCACATATGAGGATGTGTGTGGGACGTTTGTCGAGTGTGTGTCTATGGTATCATTTAATATACAATGATGGTCCTTGGGTATATCAGGTTCCTGTAGATACTCAATAACTGATGATCTGTCTTCATCGTGTAGAAATGGCGCGAAACCTTCCCCTAAAACTGCGGTTACTAGGCTGACCGTTGTATTATCTTCTGCTTTTATTACCCGTGCCTCTTTAGCAATTCTAAGAACCTTGTTTTCAAACTCATCTCTGCAATATTCACGGTTGTTAATTAGACGGGCCGTCACGGTAATGTTTTGTAAAAATACGTTTCTAGAATCGTGTAATTTAGACCGAACTCTAACCCTACTTTCAGTTCGAATTCCGGATGATATTTCAGAAAGATCATGATGAATTGTTTCAGTGAGGTGTTCAATGTCGGCTTTTGAGACGCTGAATTCTAAGGAATCGGGTATTAGCACCATATACAGTTTATACCCAAGGCCCCGGGTTTTATTGATGGCGGTCCTGCATAGATCACCTTCTTCAGCAAGTTTGCCGTCGGTACAAGAGCCTGGCTTACATTCATCCTGAAAAGGACATGGCAGTGTTATATTGTAATTATGTACACATCTTTTAAGTGTTTTAGCAAAATAATTTCTCCTGCTCTTTCTCCTCCCCCCCCCTCCCCACCCCCTTCTTTTTCTTCTACTTCTTCTTCTTCTTCTTCTTCTTCTTCTTCTTCTTCTTCTTCTTCTTCTTCTTCTTCTTCTTCACCGTCGTCTTCTTCTTGTTGTCTTTTTCTTCGTCGTACACTTTCATATATAAAACTAAATTTATTTTAAAAAGCCAACATGATTTTCTCTGTTCTGCGTCTCGTGAAAGCTCTTTCAGAACCTGTTTAGCAGTCATTTCACCAACTCTACAGTTACACGCATTAACGTCTCCTATCTTTAGTCTATTGAACTGGTGGTCTGTCAGTCTGTTAACGGGCTATGCGGAGTCTGAAGTTATATACACCAGTGTCTCTTATCTTTAGTTTACAGAGCAAACGAACGAACGAACGAACAATTTTTTTTTCTTCTAAAGGTTAAGAGTAGGGCACGCAGTCCCGTCTGATATTCTGCCCTGCTTCTCTCTTTCCTCTCGTACGTTGTTCCATTCAACATCACTTATGAAGCTAATCTTAGACAACAAAGAAATAGAGGTCGGCCTAAAAACTCACGGAGAAAAGAAGTATAAACAGGAATGAACAGTATGGGAAGTACATGGGCGGAGCTGCGTGGGGTAGTTAAAGATGGTGGGGGGGGGGGGGAACTTGGAGTGAGTCAGTAGAGGGTCTGTGCCCCATTTGGAGTATAGGGCAGAAGAAGAAGAAGAATAAGAAGACCCTATGCTAGTGTTAAATTGAACAAATATCCTTCACGAAGACAATCCAGTCTGTCCAGGTGTCACCATTGATCGTCTCCTGAAATGGAAGACACAGGTTGAGACAAATCTAACAAGAGCAAGGCAACGAATGGCAGTCATGAACAAGATTATTGGCTTTACATTGGGGGATGGGGGGGAGGGGGGGGATGAAAAAGTGCTCAAGAACCTGTAAGCTGGACGGGTATCGACAGTTGTTATTGTTGTTGTTGTTGCTGTTGTTGTTGTTGTTGTTGTTGTTGTTGTTGTTGTTGTTGTTGTTGTTGTTGTTGTTATTGTTGTTCCACTTATGCCGTCAGGTGTCGTGGGGAGGGGTAATTGAAGTCCAGTTTCCTCCATGAATCTTGAGCAGAATGTTAGGGCCAAGTTAATTCCCTACCGGTTTGCTATACCAGTCGTGGGTTCCTTACCTACTTAACCGGGGCCGCCAGTACTCTAACAAATACAATAATGTTGTAATACAATGAATCCTTCACATGGTATTTCGTCGAGATGAAATGAGTTAAGAACCGACGTGTGTGCACTCAGGACATTCCCGTGCATGCTCCGTCTCCTCGTTTAAGAGCCAGAGAAGAGTTATACTACTAATCGTTCCTACCGCTATCTGATTTAAAGTGCTCCTAGTCTTATTTCTTAGTTTTGAGATTCTTTCTGAACCCCTGCCGATCCCCCGCAATCTCATTCTTTCCACAATCGGGTTCTCAATCTGTTCCACCGCCTTTTCTACCTGGTCCTATAAGCAAACGACTACCTCACCCTTGTCCATAGGTAATCAACTACCAAGAGGTGCATTCCCTGCCATCCTGTCCTTATGTTCATTCCCCCGCTCCCCCGCATTGCCAGGGCAAAATATCCATACATTTCTCACAATCTGTGACCTCTGGTAACCATTCTACACGAAATATTCCTTTCTCCACCTTACTAAGCAAATCTTTTAATCTGTAATGAATACAATAAGTGTTGCAGTGGTCTCCTCTAACCAATGGAATGCCGCTGTTACTGCTTTCACCTCCATTCTTATGCTGGAGGTTGTAATCCCATACGCCAGACTCTCCTTTTTCAAGACTCGTCCTTTAGCCTTAGCAATAAAACTCCAACCACTACGTATGTTTCTCACCACCGACCCATCGGTGTAGATGACTATGTCACCTTGATGTGTGTTGCTCTGGATCAGTTATAGCACTTCAAACTCAGTGCGGCCCGCTGCCCTTTATCTGCACTCACGACCCAGTGTTACTATTACATTGTGCCTGTCCGTCTTGTTTCCGGAAATTCAACCCACTCTTTTTCATGATTGATGGTCTCTAGATCACACACCTGACGTATAGATATTTCCGCCTGTGCAATCCAGGACCTGCCTAGTGTAAAGAGTAACAGTTTGTGTTCTGGACTCACCAGTGGTGGAACTGATCATAGGAAATGTGCCAGGAGTTAAAGATTGTACAGAAGAAGAAGTAGTTTATTGGGACCAGAAACATAGTTTAAGCATTAACAAGGTAGTTACCAAAAGAAAACCTTAATTAGAGAGTATAGCTGAAGTAGAAGAGGCACGTGAAGTGGATAACCAAACAGGGACTGAGGACAAGGATAGTACATCTGAGCAGGTGAGAATGGATCTCAAACATAGCTTTAAGGACTCTCAGAGACAAGATGCTACTATAGACAAATGTGTCCAAGGGTGTAGTAAAGTAGAACATGGATAATTAAAGAAGGGTAGATGGTACTTCAAAAGGAAGAACAAGATTCTCACTCGCAGTTTGTCGGATGACAAAACTACACGTAGGCAAGTAGGAGTACCCTTAGCACATAGAGACCAATATACAAGAACAGCCCAGGATAGGGCGTGTGCAGGACACATAGGAGTAAGGCGTAAGCAGCAGAGAGCAGGATGCCAGGTTTATTGGCCAGGATTTAATAAAGAGATTAGACTAAACAGAGACTCCAGTGTAACTGTACAATATGCAGATAGCAAAGCTAAGGTAGTTCAAAAGAGTGTTAACGACATCACTGAACCAGGGTTAGGATTAGCAAACAGATGTTTTAAAGATATAGGAAACATGAGGAATGGGTACATGAAGGGTAGACACAGCATCGACAGGAATCATAGGTTGGTTGAGGCAAGAAAAGAACCACCTGTTAAAGGGTCGGTGCACAAACTATCCAGATATTTGAGGGAAGGCAGAGGCAATGCAGCGCCTCGACATTTATTCATGGACCATTATTAGCAAAGTTACATGGTTTGTGTGTTATTGAAAAGAGTAATAGACCTGCGGGTACACAAAGATTATTTTTTTATGATGTATTGATTATTATGCAATGTTTTAGTTCATGCATTGGTACACAATATGGAAAGTTGGTTGTATTGAAGTGTGGGGAATATGGGAGTTTCTATGAGTATTTGACATATTATTTAAGGGGGTACCTAAAGTTAGATGGAGTCAGACTTAGGGCTACACAGGCAATATGTCTGGGTCACATATTTGATAAGTATTAGTCTCCCAACATGTGAAAACGATGTTTTCTTTTGAGGTGGGGGTAATGACATATGCCTGGGTTCACTGACATTAAGGAGAATGACCTTGCTAGTACATAAACAAGTGACCGAGCATGAGAAAGAATAGACGAATGTTGGAGACAGTGAGTTAAGGGGTGTGAAGGGGTTTTCAGCCAGCTAGTGTGGATGGGGAGAGAGACAGTTTTTAGGCTGGGGTGTAATGTTGTGGGGAGCCCAGGGAGGGGCTACACAGTAGGGTTAAAAGACAGTGGAAAACATTGACTGCGGCAGTTGGGGCTGAGACCGACTGAGGGTCGGATGTTTTGGACAGTTGAGTGTCAGGGCCAGAGAAGTATAGGTCCGTGGTCTGCAAGTGAATGATAGGGGAGTTAGTGATAGAACTCTGCCATGTGGGTTTTCGGTGATGGGAATTCTGAGACTAAGGATTAAAGACAGAGTCCGGCTATCAGCAGACATATTGTATTGAAGCCTAGACCTAGAGAGGGTCGGATAGTTAGCAGAGGCTTGGACCCAGTGTGTGGGTTGTATTGTGTGAGGTCCAGCCGTGGATAGTAGCTGGATAACTGTCTTGAGGATTTGAGAGTAAAGAAGGCCTTGAGAAGGCAGTAATGTGTACGTGTTAAGTTGTGACGAGGATATATATATATATATATATATATATATATATATATATATATATATATATATATATATATATATATATATATTCTATGGATTATATTGTTTCTGGATATAGAATTATGTTCCGTTTGTCCGTGTTCTTTCTGCATTAAAGGATTATGTGCGCCAACTCAATCTTGTTTAATGACGGATGGATGTGCACGGCAGGGTGAGTTGTATTTTAAGACAGGAGGCTAGCTCAACTTACACTCTGTAATGACATACAAGGAGCAGTGTAACCTAGACGACGACTATCTCACTCAGTTATTATAAAGAACATCGTGAAACTACTAATAGGTGGATGAATCAGAAATCAATCGCAAGACGAAACAGATTTCTACATCTCATTTCTGATTTGGATGACATGGCAATATTAAATATGTGGAAACAGATCCAGACTGACAGAGATGCGCTACAATAACTGATACTAATCAGTAGAAGCAGCCCATTAAATAAACAACTCTTGAAAAAATAGATGCTGTTTATAAATAGGACGTACCTCTTGACAGTGAAGAGAGAGGATACGCCTAAGACTTACACAGCTAACCCATGCAAGAAGAATGGAATATAGCTGTGTAAAAGCCAAGCCAGTTGGAGCATATAGCTGAAAAAATGCTTGATGTTTACTATATTAGGAATTTTAATCAGGAATCCAGCTAGTAAAATTAATATAACAGTTCAGAGAAGAGACCTTGGTCAATCTCAACAAATCCAGAGTTTCCACGTATTAAACGGATGAAAACAAAACTGGAGAGAAATTTAAGAGTACCTTACCTGTTATTTTGAGGAAACAACTCAGGAAACACCAGTATGAGAGGGATATACATATGTACCATTAATTTTACAAGGACTAGTAAATCACATCTATAACTGGAAGGGCACCAGCAACTTGATTGCATGGAAGACTATAAACAGGAACCTTAAAAGAGCTTTTACTTTCTCACTGGACTGATTATATAAAGTAGATGAGACAGGACGTCTGAACCTACTTAGCAATGTATGTTGTCAAGTTGAAAATTGTCTAAAACCTGTAGGGAGACAGACGACGATCAGGTTGCGCCGAACGACGCAAAATTGCTCGTGATTCAACACCATAGCAACAAATACAGAGTTGAAAATTAACGAGACAGGTTAGAATTACTAATTAGGGTTATGGCTGAACAAATAGATTTCGATTAGAAGGAAAAGCAGAGGGAGTAAGCTAAGAATTACTTCATTTCCAATAGATTCATGTTCCCCATAAAAATCCGGTTCAGAACGGAAATTTGGAAAATTGGGACCCTTGTTTACATTTTAGACGAGATTTTCCGGGAAAATCCGCAAGAGAAAGGGACACAACTCTAACCGGTAGTTATTACAACTGATCGGGGAAAATCCCATAATTCGACTAAAAACCCAACCCATATGTGTTGGATGAAAAATAAAACAGGACCAACTCAAGCTTCCTTTAAATTTAGATTTATAGTTAAAACAAACGTCTAACTTACAGGGAGACGGGCGATGTTTGATATGCTATAAGTAGACGCAGAATTAACCGCAGTTTTAACAGGAATCTCAAGACTGAGAATCTAATGAGAGAAATAAAGCTGTTATTTATCCCAACTAGTCACAATGACGGTGACAGAACTAAATAGGTGGACCAGAAGTTAAACCTTATCCAGCTTCTAGCGCCAGACTAAATATATTGGGAAAAGAAATCCAGCAAATGACCTCATATTAAATTATCATCTGGCTAGGGAAAGCTTAATGATGATATTTCAACTGCTTCAAAAAGTTGGTTTGATGCAGACAAAGCAAGACTTGAAAGTAGCAAATTATCAGATAACCATGCACATATCAAACAATAGCGGATGACAGTGGAGTGGGTACTACCCTCTTTCACTAAAAGGGAAATAAGCCTTTAAGGTTATGCCAGTTGTCGTGACTATAAGAAAATGGGCGTAGCTCTTATAAATTATTTTAACATAGCGGAGAAATGTAGTAAAGCATAAAGGGATACTAGGTGCGTCAATGTATAAACGGAAATTGTAGAGACGGATAAACCTGTCGTTTAATTAAACGACAGGCTTCCCAAACGGGTGAGACATGTGGTATACAAAATCGTCTCTACTAACATCCTTATAGTAACGCTTTAAAAATACCAATCACTAACAATTACTGTTTAAGGATCTTACTTAATGTAGGAGAAGAAAAGAGTAGGGCAGCCAAAATTTATTTGGCATTAGTTAAAGTTAGGCTGGCGATTGAAAAAAAATACCTGGCCAACCGTCGTCGATCTTTTAAGACAAAGGCACTACAGTGTCCATTTTGGTTCAGGCGATCAAAGGAGACATACGTTAGTATGTAAAGCCTATCCCTTCTGGGATAGGCGATTTTAGCCATAAAAATATGTCATTCTCTGCAGCAATCGTATGTTAAATCTACATTATTAATATGTATTTATGTATTGTAATAAGGTACATATACCATTGTGAGTGGGACCAAGAATCATATCTTCAACATGAAAATCATCTTTGAGAAACGCATTTACCACAATGTGGTTTGTCATACTAAGTTCATAGACTGCATGCAGTAAGTCCTTCGACTATGTTCGATGCCAGAAACAGAAGACTATTATGGGATGTTTTGGATTTCCAGCACATTTGATCTATTGAATTGAAACATTATGTCATGAACACCAAGCGGCAGTCAGAGAAGCTGGTGAAACATGAAACTGTTACGAGGTGCAAAGGGAAGTAAGACATGACAAGTGCATTCTCGCGCCATATTAGTTTAACATCTCGGAAGTCTCCGTGGCGAAGTAGTAACGCCACCTGCCTCCCACTCCGAAGGTTGTCGATTCGACTCCGGGCCACGTTGTTCGGTTCACAGGTGCAATTTTCTCGGAGACTCATGGGGGTCGTCGCTGGAACTACGGAGTTCGTGCTGTGTACGACGCTTAGTCAGATCTCCCTGTGGAAAGACACCGAGCCATATGGGATACAGTCCGGTGCAATGAAGTCGATCCTATTTTGTTTAACATCTATCTTGAAAATGTAACTAGAAGCGTCAAAAATGATGAGACTAATGCCAGTCTTCATCCATTCATAGTATGGACAACAATGCGGATTTACAGCGCGAATTCATCTGATCAGTCACATTCGCTACCGCCATGGGTTGTAGTTAATATGCCTTTTTATAAGCACAGTGTAACAAACTATCGTCCGTCAAGACGGCAAGATGCCATTCAGTCATAATAGGGACAATGTCAACTCCAGAACTCAGATATGCAGCTGAAACAGTCCTCCTCTCAAATAATGTAATAGTGCAAATGGAGGTCCGCATGGCCGAATGGATAAGAACTCTCGTTCTTAAACATCCGGTGTGCTGATGCCGAGGTAAGGGGTTCAACCCCTACACTGGACACTTGAACTAAATTGTTGACCTCTCGTCCTTGATTTGGGGAAATTACAAGTACTTCAGAAGTCGGAGTGGGTTCGACTGGTGGCGAGGGACACTGGTAACAGGGAAAGCTAATTCACAAGCAAAAAGTAGTCCAGTATGAACTCGAAGCGAGCGAACAAAACAAAACAAAGCACAAAAAAAAAAAAAATGACACAGCAAGCAAGTTACAGTAAATTGTTTGAGGACCTGCATCTTTCCCGTGGCGACACACGTTGTTGAGTCATGAACTATATGTCAATAACTACAAAGCTGGTCTTTTGAACTTACATGTTACGGACAATGTGTGTCGATTCGAGGGCCAACAAGATGAAACATGTTCACATTCTGAACATGGCAGAAAGCAGGTACACAATCAGTTTCATGTCTCAGACACTGGACTACTTTGGTTATATTTAACGGCTCAGTAGTTAGGACAAACAGTATCATGTCTCAGACACTGGGCTACTTTGGACATATTTATCGCCTCAGTATTTAGGACAAACAGTTATTCAATAATGTTTCCTGGCAGAAGAGACGGGGGTAGACCAGCAATAAGATGGACACAGCACTTAGAATAGACTTCGTTCAGAAAAATACGTGAGACAGGAGAATTAAACAAAGAATTGAGGATCTTTTCCACGGATCATGATGGGAGTGACGGTCTGCGAAGGACATGATGCATGATAATGATGAATAAACTCCCCTGGTGCCCGGGCTTGGTGCCGCCTCTGCAGATATAGCACAAGCTGTCGAAATGCGCATGAGATCATTGGGAAATTGGTCCCATGTTTGTCTAAATAATATGAGTCAAGATTGGCGAATAGCAAGTAGCTTTTTTCCTATATGGTAAACCGTTTGTAGAATAATAGTACAAATTTAAATCACAGTCTGTTTAGGACACATTTGAAAAACAATCT
>OY992877.1:8909242-8926742 GCA_963921405.1 Cepaea hortensis
CTTGCGTGTAATTGGTGTGCCAGGATGTAAAACCAGGAGTTTATACTCAAGATCTGCGCGGGTGCTACGGAGTTCGTGCATCGAGCGAAGCCTTCCTTGAGTGAATTTTCAGCAGCGTGTGTGGTTCTCAGCAGTCTGTGTTTACGTTTTTTCAACATGGCGGAACAACGTGTGTTTTCCGAGGGTTCAGCAGTCAACTTAACGGAGCGGCGTGGTAGCCGCGCAGGGAGGAAGAAACAAGGTAAGCGCGGTGGTTTGAGGCGTTTTAGACTCAAGTGTCACCGTCTAGGACTCAGGAACATCCGTATTCTATATTGGAACTGTGCCAGTGTAAAACAACGGGGCTCTATTTTAAAAACCCTAGTTTACAGGAACGACATTGTAGCACTCCAGGAGACGAGACTGGGCGATCAGCCACTCCGAATTGCCGGCTTCAAATGTTTCTACAACAGACGACATCTGGGAACGGCGATTCTCGTTCGCGACAGCATGGTGGCGTCAATGCTAGACATGTCCAGTTGGGACAGTGACGATATACAAATACAGGCGGTGAGAGTTCATTCCAGTATACCATTCGTGTTGGTTAATGTTTATGCCCGCAATGCGAGTGTGGACGCACAGAAGTGGCAGTGCTTAAGTGGTATATTAGGCCACGAGAGAAATGTTATTTTCTGTGGTGACTTCAACGCTAAAGGCAGATCATGGGGAAACACTTCCTCCAATACACAAGGGGAGGAGCTCGAGACTGCACTGGAAACCATCGACCTGGTTTGTATCAACAGTGGCTGTGTCACCAGGACAGCAAGCCGTCCAGGCGATGAGGACAGTGCTATTGATCTGGCGCTAGTTTCACCTTTACTCACTACAGTGTGTAGATGGGGTGTCCTAGGACACCATGGCAGCGACCACCACCCTTGCAGCATATTGGTGGAGAAAGGCAGAACCAGGCAGCACAAGCTAAAGGTAAAGACGTTCCAGTATGACAGTACAGGGCAAGATGTGGTGAGTAAAATAAGACGTGACAAGCGCAGAACGTTTCAGGGCAGGAAAAAAAGCTGGGAGCAGCCACCGTGGTGGAGTTTCGAGGTGGATAAGGCTTGGGTGGATAAGCGTAGTGCTGTAAGGAGATGGCAAAATGCCAAGAAGAACAGAGCTGGTCATCCTAGTCCCTGCTTGCACTTAGAAAGAGAGATGCACACAAAAGTAAGCTATTTCAAAAAACTGGTCACGGTGGTTAAAAGGGAAAAATGGGCAGAGGTGTGTCAAAGGGTAAGCACAGACAAGTCACTGAAATTGTTCTGGCGACTACATAAAAGCATGAGTGGTGTAGTCAAGAATAAGAGCATTTCTGACTTCCAAGGTGCTGACCTCATCTGGCAGAGGACTGACGAGGACAAGGGCAAAGCCCTCTTTGAACGCTACCTTGAGCAGAGCAACCAGACAGACATGGGAGGTCGAAATCTGGCCAAGGAGGTCACCTCAGACAGATGCAAGGCCCAGAACACTTCGGATGAAGACACAGTGACAGTGAAAGAAATCAAGGCTGTGCTTCGACGATCAAAAAACAGTGCTCCAGGTCCTGATGGCATAAGATACGACGACATAAATAGGTGTACCGACAATGAGCTAGAGAAACTATCAGACATGTACAACATCAGTATAGGGAGTGCTAGCATCAAGGAGGAATGGTTACACAGCTATCTGATTCCCTTGCCGAAGCCTGACAAAGACCACAAAAAAAATTCAGGGATATTGAATTATAACCATGCAGAATACAATAGGCAAGCTGCTGGAGAAGGTAATTGCCAGGAAAATATCAAGCCAACTAGAGAGGCAAGGTGTTTTCCCACCTACCCTGGGTGGATACCGTCCAAAAAGAGAAACCTGGACCAATGCAGCAGTCTTTGCCCAGGATGTCTATGAAGGTTTCCACTCAGGCACTGAAACCGTTGCTGCAGCGATTGATCTTGAGGACGCATACAACAGAGTACCACTGGATTTTTTAATGTTTCAGCTTCTTGAACTAAACGTAAGTCCATTCCTCCTTAGTTGGATCGCTGCAGCCCTCTTCCAACGGAAAGTAGTTTTTAGATGTGGCAGTTGGACTTCGGAACCAACAACAATATATCCTGGCCTACCACAGGGATCACCATTATCTCCGGTACTGTTCAACGCCTACACAGTGAGAATCACCAGTGAGCAGATCACTGGACCTGGCAGGACATTGTCATATGCCAATGATGTTTTAGTGTATCGTCAGGGTAAGGATAGAGAGGAGGTTGCTGGGGAACTACAAACCGAACTCAATCGCATAAGTACTTGGTGTGATGAAGCTGGGGCAATGGTCAACCCAACAAAGGCAACAGTGACTTGGTTCTCGTTGAATAATCATATTGTCAACAATCCAACACCAACTGTAATGCTGTGTTCAGAGACGGTGGAAAGAACGCAGGCAATGAATCACCTGGGGATACGGTTTGATCGAAGCCTTGCTTATAATGTGCACATAGACCAGGTGATAACAAAGGCCAAGCGGGGTTTGGCAGCGATGCGGGTGATGGCGGCAGCAAACTGTGAGCAGCGCCATCTATGTCTTCTGTACGAGGGGCTGGTCATGTCTGTTTTGGAGTATGCAATGGCAATCTTGACTCTCAGCCATAAGCAGATAGAAAGGATGGAAAGGATACATAATGAAGCTATGCGCATTATTCTTGGATGTACAAGAGATACAGCATGCAGGGCGATGCGCTACCTTCTTGATTTTCCAACCATTGAAGAGAGAATACAAGTTTGCAGGGCACGCGCCTACCTCAGAATTAACGCAAACACACAACATCCACTGCATAGTGAAATTAGGAAGGTGAAGGGCAGCAGGTTAAAAAGAGGGCGGTCGTGGATGGGTCAAGCCGAAGACATTCTTCAACAGGTGTGTTCACTTGAGGACTTAGAACCTTTCGAGGAGTGGGTGCAAGTGCCAACAGACTTCTGCACATCCTTTCCAGTTTGCATCCAACTAGATAGAAAATGCAGACAAGAAAATCCGGCTGCTGTTGAGGCTGAAGTACAAGCGTTGATTTTCGAGAATTCGCTAGACGGTGACGCGGTCATCTACACAGATGGGTCGGTCGTCCGACATGTGAGAAGCTCATGGGCCTTTACAGCTCGGGCCGGAGGGAGAATTGTGAAGGAGGACTCTGGTGCTTTCACTGAAACCACAAGTAGCCTGACCATGGAAGTCATGGCAGTAAGTAAAGCAATAACATGGCTCGAGACACAGACATTCACCAGGGCTTGTTTCCTTAGCGACTCAATGAACATGATCAAGAGGATAGAGGAGGGGTCGATCCGAAGAGAATGGTTGCTGCCTCTGAAGCGGTCCCGGCTGGCAAAGATTAGTTTCATCTTCGTGCCAGGGCATGCGGGAGTACAAGGAAATGAGCGGGCTGACAAGCTCGCAGGTGAGGCTACTGTGGAGGGCGGACGCGCCATGGACCAGGCTGACATTCTGAATGCTCTACGTGATGTGAGACTTTTGCGAGAACCAAGTGATGACTGTGAATCTACAACAATGGCCAGACTGCTAGAGCAGCAATATAAAAGAGGGGTGGCCAAACAAGAACACTACGCAGGAAGCCAAAGAAGATTGATAAACCAACACAGAACTGGCGTCGTTAGCCGCTACACGCTGCGGGATTTGCTGAGGAGGGGATCCGAGCACTTATGGACTGAATGGTTCGATGTGCAGCGAGGATGATCTGTCGACTAACTAACTAACTAACTATACATACATACATACATACATACATACATACATACATACATACATACATACATACATACATACATACATACATACATACATACATACATACATACATACATACATACATACATACATACATACATACATACATACATACATACATACATACATACATACATACATACATACATACATACATACATACATACATACATACATACATACATACATACATACATACATACATACATACATACATACATACATACATACATACATACATACATACATACATACATACATACATACATACATACATACATACATACATACATACATACATACATACATACATACATACATACATACATACATACATACATACATACATACATACATACATACATACATACATACATACATACATACATACATACATACATACATACATACATACATACATACATACATACATACATACATACATACATACATACATACATACATACATACATACATACATACATACATACATACATACATACATACATACATACATACATACATACATACATACATACATACATACATACATACATACATACATACATACATACATACATACATACATACATACATACATACATACATACATACATACATACATACATACATACATACATACATACATACATACATACATACATACATACATACATACATACATACATACATACATACATACATACATACATACATACATACATACATACATACATACATACATACATACATACATACATACATACATACATACATACATACATACATACATACATACATACATACATACATACATACATACATACATACATACATACATACATACATACATACATACATACATACATACATACATACATACATACATACATACATACATACATACATACATACATACATACATACATACATACATACATTCATACATACATACATTCATACATACATACATACATACATACATACATACATACATACATACATACATACATACATACATACATACATACATACATACATACATACATACATACATACATACATACATACATACATACATACATACATACATACATACATACATACATACATACATACATACATACATACATACATACATACATACATACATACATACATACATACATACATACATACATACATACATACATACATACATACATACATACATACATACATACATACATACATACATACATACATACATACATACATACATACATACATACATACATACATACATACATACATACATACATACATACATACATACATACATACATACATACATACATACATACATACATACATACATACATACATACATACATACATACATACATACATACATACATACATACATACATACATACATACATACATACATACATACATACATACATACATACATACATACATACATACATACATACATACATACATACATACATACATACATACATACATACATACATACATACATACATACATACATACATACATACATACATACATACATACATACATACATACATACATACATACATACATACATACATACATACATACATACATACATACATACATACATACATACATACATACATACATACATACATACATACATACATACATACATACATACATACATACATACATACATACATACATACATACATACATACATACATACATACATACATACATACATACATACATACATACATACATACATACATACATACATACATACATACATACATACATTCATACATACATACATTCATACATACATACATACATACATACATACATACATACATACATACATACATACATACATACATACATACATACATACATACATACATACATACATACATACATACATACATACATACATACATACATACATACATACATACATACATACATACATACATACATACATACATACATACATACATACATACATACATACATACATACATACATACATACATACATACATACATACATACATACATACATACATACATACATACATACATACATACATACATACATACATACATACATACATACATACATACATACATACATACATACATACATACATACATACATACATACATACATACATACATACATACATACATACATACATACATACATACATACATACATACATACATACATACATACATACATACATACATACATACATACATACATACATACATACATACATACATACATACATACATACATACATACATACATACATACATACATACATACATACATACATACATACATACATACATACATACATACATACATACATACATACATACATACATACATACATACATACATACATACATACATACATACATACATACATACATACATACATACATACATACATACATACATACATACATACATACATACATACATACATACGTACATACATACATACATACATACATACATCTATCTATCTATCTTCCGTTTCAAGATGGCCACGGACGGTCGTGTTGTTTTGTGTTCGTTAACTTTTTCGCGTAGGGGATGGATTTATTCATCTCTTGCGTGTAATTGGTGTGCCAGGATGTAAAACCAGGAGTTTATACTCAAGATCTGCGCGGGTGCTACGGAGTTCGTGCATCGAGCGAAGCCTTCCTTGAGTGAATTTTCAGCAGCGTGTGTGGTTCTCAGCAGTCTGTGTTTACGTTTTTTCAACATGGCGGAACAACGTGTGTTTTCCGAGGGTTCAGCAGTCAACTTAACGGAGCGGCGTGGTAGCCGCGCAGGGAGGAAGAAACAAGGTAAGCGCGGTGGTTTGAGGCGTTTTAGACTCAAGTGTCACCGTCTAGGACTCAGGAACATCCGTATTCTATATTGGAACTGTGCCAGTGTAAAACAACGGGGCTCTATTTTAGAAACCCTAGTTTACAGGAACGACATTGTAGCACTCCAGGAGACGAGACTGGGCGATCAGCCACTCCGAATTGCCGGCTTCAAATGTTTCTACAACAGACGACATCTGGGAACGGCGATTCTCGTTCGCGACAGCATGGTGGCGTCAATGCTAGACATGTCCAGTTGGGACAGTGACGATATACAAATACAGGCGGTGAGAGTTCATTCCAGTATACCATTCGTGTTGGTTAATGTTTATGCCCGCAATGCGAGTGTGGACGCACAGAAGTGGCAGTGCTTAAGTGGCATATTAGGCCACGAGAGAAATGTTATTTTCTGTGGTGACTTCAACGCTAAAGGCAGATCATGGGGAAACACTTCCTCCAATACACAAGGGGAGGAGCTCGAGACTGCACTGGAAACCATCGACCTGGTTTGTATCAACAGTGGCTGTGTCACCAGGACAGCAAGCCGTCCAGGCGATGAGGACAGTGCTATTGATCTGGCGCTAGTTTCACCTTTACTCACTACAGTGTGTAGATGGGGTGTCCTAGGACACCATGGCAGCGACCACCACCCTTGCAGCATATTGGTGGAGAAAGGCAGAACCAGGCAGCACAAGCTAAAGGTAAAGACGTTCCAGTATGACAGTACAGGGCAAGATGTGGTGAGTAAAATAAGACGTGACAAGCGCAGAACGTTTCAGGGCAGGAAAAAAAGCTGGGAGCAGCCACCGTGGTGGAGTTTCGAGGTGGATAAGGCTTGGGTGGATAAGCGTAGTGCTGTAAGGAGATGGCAAAATGCCAAGAAGAACAGAGCTGGTCATCCTAGTCCCTGCTTGCACTTAGAAAGAGAGATGCACACAAAAGTAAGCTATTTCAAAAAACTGGTCACGGTGGTTAAAAGGGAAAAATGGGCAGAGGTGTGTCAAAGGGTAAGCACAGACAAGTCACTGAAATTGTTCTGGCGACTACATAAAAGCATGAGTGGTGTAGTCAAGAATAAGAGCATTTCTGACTTCCAAGGTGCTGACCTCATCTGGCAGAGGACTGACGAGGACAAGGGCAAAGCCCTCTTTGAACGCTACCTTGAGCAGAGCAACCAGACAGACATGGGAGGTCGAAATCTGGCCAAGGATGTCACCTCAGACAGATGCAAGGCCCAGAACACTTCGGATGAAGACACAGTGACAGTGAAAGAAATCAAGGCTGTGCTTCGACGATCAAAAAACAGTGCTCCAGGTCCTGATGGCATAAGATACGACGACATAAATAGGTGTACCGACAATGAGCTAGAGAAACTAGCAGACATGTACAACAACAGTATAGGGAGTGCTAGCATCAAGGAGGAATGGTTACACAGCTATCTGATTCCCTTGCCGAAGCCTGACAAAGACCACAAAAAAATTCAGGGATATCGAATTATAACCATGCAGAATACAATAGGCAAGCTGCTGGAGAAGGTAATTGCCAGGAAAATATCAAGCCAACTAGAGAGGCAAGGTGTTTTCCCACCTACCCTGGGTGGGTACCGTCCAAAAAGAGAAACCTGGACCAATGCAGCAGTCTTTTCCCAGGATGTCTATGAAGGTTTCCACTCAGGCACTGAAACCGTTGCTGCAGCGATTGATCTTGAGGACGCATACAACAAAGTACCACTGGATTTTTTAATGTTTCAGCTTCTTGAACTAAACGTAAGTCCATTCCTCCTTAGTTGGATCGCTGCAGCCCTCTTCCAACGGAAAGTAGTTTTTAGATGTGGCAGTTGGACTTCGGAACCAACAACAATATATCCTGGCCTACCACAGGGATCACCATTATCTCCGGTACTGTTCAACGCCTACACAGTGAGAATCACCAGTGAGCAGATCACTGGACCTGGCAGGACATTGTCATATGCCGATGATGTTTTAGTGTATCGTCAGGGTAAGGATAGAGAGGAGGTTGCTGGGGAACTACAAACCGAACTCAATCGCATAAGTACTTGGTGTGATGAAGCTGGGGCAATGGTCAACCCAACAAAGGCAACAGTGACTTGGTTCTCGTTGAATAATCATATTGTCAACAATCCAACACCAACTGTAATGCTGTGTTCAGAGACGGTGGAAAGAACGCAGGCAATGAATCACCTGGGGATACGGTTTGATCGAAGCCTTGCTTATAATGTGCACATAGACCAGGTGATAACAAAGGCCAAGCGGGGTTTGGCAGCGATGCGGGTGATGGCGGCAGCAAACTGTGAGCAGCGCCATCTATGTCTTCTGTACGAGGGGCTGGTCATGTCTGTTTTGGAGTATGCAATGGCAATCTTGACTCTCAGCCATAAGCAGATAGAAAGGATGGAAAGGATACATAATGAAGCTATGCGCATTATTCTTGGATGTACAAGAGATACAGCATGCAGGGCGATGCGCTACCTTCTTGATTTTCCAACCATTGAAGAGAGAATACAAGTTTGCAGGGCACGCGCCTACCTCAGAATTAACGCAAACACACAACATCCACTGCATAGTGAAATTAGGAAGGTGAAGGGCAGCAGGTTAAAAAGAGGACGGTCGTGGATGGGTCAAGCCGAAGACATTCTTCAACAGGTGTGTTCACTTGAGGACTTAGAACCTGGCGAGGAGTGGGTACAAGTGCCAAAAGACTTCTGCACATCCTTTTCAGTTTGCATCCAACTAGATAGAAAATGCAGACAAGAAAATCCGGCTGCTGTTGAGGCTGAAGTACAAGCGTTGATTTTCGAGAATTCGCTAGACGGTGACGCGGTCATCTACACAGATGGGTCGGTCGTCCGAAATGTGAGAAGCTCATGGGCTTTTACAGCTCGGGCCGGAGGGAGAATTGTGAAGGAGGACTCTGGTGCTTTCACTGAAACCACAAGTAGCCTGACCATGGAAGTCATGGCAGTAAGTAAAGCAATAACATGGCTCGAGACACAGACATTCACCAGGGCTTGTTTCCTTAGCGACTCAATGAACATGATCAAGAGGATAGAGGAGGGGTCGATCCGAAGAGAATGGTTGCTGCCTCTGAAGCGGTCTCGGCTGGCAAAGATTAGTTTCATCTTCGTGCTAGGGCATGCGGGAGTACAAGGAAATGAGCGGGCTGACAAGCTCGCAGGTGAGGCTACTGTGGAGGGCGGACGCGCCATGGACCAGGCTGACATTCTGAATGCTCTACGTGATGTGAGACTTTTGCGAGAACCAAGTGATGACTGTGAATCTACAACAATGGCCAGACTGCTAGAGCAGCAAATTAAAAGAGGGGTGGCCAAACAAGAACACTACGCAGGAAGCCAAAGAAGATTGATAAACCAACACAGAACTGGCGTCGTTAGCCGCTACACGCTGCGGGATTTGCTGAGGAGGGGATCCGAGCACTTATGGACTGAATGGTTCGATGTGCAGCGAGGATGATCTGTCGACTAACTAACTAACTAACTAACTAACTATACATACATACATACATACACACACACATACATACATACATACATACATACATACATACATACATACATACATACATACATACATACATACATACATGCATGCATGCATGCATGCATGCATGCATGCATGCATGCATGCATGCATGCATGCATGCATGCATGCATGCATGCATACATACATACATACATACATACATACATACATACATACATACATACATACATACATACATACATACATACATACATACATACTAAGGACTCGGGAGCTACCGGTATGAAAAGGACACCTGGTCCAAAGCTGCAACTTTTGCATTTGATGTCTACGAGGGCTTCCAGGATAAACAGGAGACAATGGCGGGAGCTCTTGACCTGCAGGTTCTCATTAGAAATTATTTACTGATTGGTGGACATTTAGAGTTAGAGAAAATAAAATAAACGTTTAGTAAGTGACAGTGTATTAGGTTAAGAATTAGAGATAGGTATTTGGTTCTTAAAACAAGATTACAATAAACTCTTGTTATTTCAGAATTACAAGAAGTGTGGACGAGTTATTTTACACACAAGAGAGGAATTAAATAGATAGATTATAGTAATTAGAATATTAATGAATAAAATATAAATTAAAAATACTTTGCTGTATATACCAGGAACAGCAGATTTAGAAACATCGGTGCCCAATTTTTCACTCGGCCGCCAGTGTAATGCCATGTCGTGACGTGTAACTCATGGCATAGGAAAAGAGTGTCACACGAAAGGACGTGACACGCATGACTTTAGTTCATGAACTGGCACGCCGAGATTGCCACCGGAGCGAACCCACATGATCGCGAATGTGACAAGGGCATTCTAGCCGTGGACATCGTTCTGTGCGGACGCAAAATGAGGCAGAAGATGGCGATGGCCAAAGATTGTGCCTACCATTTTAATTATTTGTGCAAAAATGGTTAGATTGTAATTTAATGTTGTGTAATCCTGTGCAACAATGTGCAGTTAAGCTGAAAAACATCTGATGGCTGCAGAAATGTGGTTTCTGAGGAAAATGCAAAGAATACCATGGACAGACAGAAAAACCAATGACCACGTACTACAGGAGACAGATGAAAATCGTAAATCGATTAGAGAAATTAGACGTGGACAGTCACAATTTTTTGGACATGTTATGAGAATAAATGGATTGGAGAACTTAGTGACAACTGCCAAGATCGATGGGAACAGAACAAGATAAAGACCCAGAGGAAAATACCTGGATGGCTTGGCCACATGGCATGGACGAGACAGGAACACTGAGCTGATTCACGACGCTGGTGATCGAGTGAAATGGCGAGATATGACCGTCCACGCTTTCCGGCATGGCACATGATTGATTTATTGAATCCTGTGCGCATATGTGGAGTCTACACTGTGTATTAGAGTCAGGAATAAATTGAAGAAATTCGCACGGAAGTTGTGTTTTAAAAGAGGTGTGAAGTTGAGGATTGATAGAAAGAAAGAAATAAATAGCTGTCATTGGAGGAGTAAATGAACGTTAGGCCCCTAAAAAGTTCGACACCCAGTCAGAGAGGAAGATTGTCCATTAGGACCTATAGATGTGTATTCCAACAGTTAAGATTCAACACTCGCTTCCTGACAATTCAAGAGCCATTATTTCATTTGTCAGAATCTCCATCGCCAACGACTGTGAGTGACGGACATGCACGGCGATGAACCCGTCGGGCAGCTACTACGCAGTTGATGCCCAGTGGTCAGCGTGACGCACGAAGCGCACGGGGACTAAAAGCCAAGGCTAACGAGAATCATCGGCGTTAGCTCTGACTGATTCAGGACTTCGAGACAGGACGGGCATGAGAGAAAGTGTTGCGTGTATTATTCTATGCTCGTTGTGAGAAAGCCTGCATGTTAATATATTCTGTTTGGGACTTATATATATATATATATATATATATATATATATATATATATATATATATATATATATATATATATATATATATATCGGCGGTCATGACATACCAGAGATTCGATATGCTGATGATACAGTATTACTATCCACAACACAGAATGGCATAGAAAACCTAATAGCCTCAACCCAATTGAATAGTGAAAATCACAACTTACATCTTAACATAGTAAAAACAAAGATAATGCATACAGATAAAACTACTATGGAGAAAGAAATATACATTAATGGGGGAAAATTAGAGGTGGTGGAAAATTTTGAATATCTTGGGTCATTGATTACCAATAACGGTGACACATTGAAAGAAATTAAACGGCGACTATCCATTGCTCTTCAAAGACTAAAACAGATGAATAAATTAGAGTGGGGCAGACAGAACTACAAAAATTAGATTTTTAAGAGCATGCATCTTTCCCATTGCAACTACGCCTGTGAGACATGGACACTTACTAAACAAGCTGAACAGCGCATAAACGCCTTCGAATATAAATGTTATAGACGAGTTCTAAGAATTTCTTGGGTAAAGAAAAGAACAAATGCATCCATACTTCAAGAGTTGAATATTGAGGAGGGATGGCTATTAAAGACGATAAAACAAAGAAAATTGAAATATTTCGGTCACTTGAAACGTCACGAAAGTTTGGAGAGAACAATAATGGAAGGGTATATGCCTGGGAAGAGAGGAAGAGGAAGGTCAAAGAGAAGATGGGTGCAGGATGTGGCGGATGTTCTCCAGATGGATGTATCAGACGCGGGACATCTTGCTTGTGATCGAGAAGTTTTCCGGAAGGTTGTTATGGGAGCCAGGTTCTGCAAAGGACATGCTTCTGAATGAATGAATGAGCAAACATACATACATACATACATACATACATAATACATACATACATACATACATACATACATACATACATACATACATACATACATACATACATACATACATGCATGCATGCATGCATGCATGCATGCATGCAGGCAGGCAGGCAGGCAGGCAGGCAGGCAGGCAGGCAGGCAGGCAGGCAGACATACAATCATATGTATGTATGTATGTATGTATGTATGTATGTATGTATGTATGTATGTATGTATGTATGTATGTATGTATGTATGTATGTATGTATGTATGTATACATACTTATATGTATGTATACATGTTGTTTGTCCATCAAGAATGATGATGACCATTCATTTCATCCAGTGGGGTTGAAGGTGTGGAGCCGTGGGTTCTAAGATGGCTGATAAGGCCTATTTTGGCTCGAAATGTTCTTTGACAATGTGGGCAAAGAATGCTTGACGTCTCTGGAGGAGGATTTCCTGCAGTGGTTTTTCTGTCCTGCCTTTTCTTCACAGCTCTTGCAGTCCTGGTTGCCTCACATATGACTGCACCTTTGCGCAATGATGCACGCCACGAATTTCGGTCTCTGTCTGCAGCCTCCCAGGTGTCATGATGAATTCCAAAAGCATTCAGTGAAATTTTCAGAGTGTCTTTGAAACGTTTCCTCTGGCCACCTTGTGATCGTTTACCACAACGCAGTTCGCTGTAAAAAATTCGTTTAGGGAGCCTGTGATCTGGCATGCGAGTCAAGTGACCAGCCCAGCGAATCTGATTCTTCATCAGTAGAGTGTGGATACTGGGCATGGATGCTCTTTCTAGGACTTCAGTGTCTGGAATCTTGTCTTGCCATTTAATCTTCAGTAGCTTCCTTAGGCAGACTGTGTGGAAGTGGTTTAATTTCCTAGCGTGTCGCTGATAAACAGTCCTGGTTTCACAAGCATATAGCAGTGTGGATAATACAACTGCTTTGCAGACCTTTAGCTTTGTTTGCAGGCTTATTCCAGTTCTGTCCCATTCATTCTTGTACAGTCTGCCAAAGGCTGCACTGGCCTTGGAGATTCTTGCATTCACTTCGTCATCGATTGTGGCAGCTTGTGACACGGTGCTGCCAAGATAGGTGAATTTGTCCACAACACTTAGTCTATGATCATTCACTTTGATATTCGGCACAGTGTGATTATTCCCTGGAGCTGGCTGGTACATAACTACAGTCTTCTCCAAGTTGATATTGAGCCCAAAGTTGGCACAGGCATGTGAGAAAGCTGAAACATTATGTTGCATGTCCGCCTCTGAGTTGGCGTATAGAGCGCAATCATCAGCAAACAGGAGCTCTCTGACGGTGCCGCTGTTAATTTTGGTTTTAGCTTTCAGCCTTCTGAGATTGAATAACTTTCCATCCATACGGTAGTTGATGTCTATTCCAATGTCGTCTTTCTCGAAGGCATTCATCAACATGGCTGAAAACATGAGGCTGAACAGTGTTGGTGCCAGGACACATCCTTGCTTCACTCCATTGGTGACAGGAAAGGGTTCAGACAGTTCACCATTTTCCTGTACTCTTGCCTGCATGCCGTCATGAAATAGCCGCACTATTTGGACAAACTTTCGTGGACAGCCATATTTTGCCATAATCTTCCACAGTCCTTCTCTGCTGACTGTATCAAAAGCCTTGGTAAGGTCAATGAAAGTGGAGAACATTTCGCAGTTCTGTTCCTGACATTTCTCTTGCAGCTGCCTTGCAGCGAAAATCATGTCAACAGTTCCACGTTCTTTTCTGAAGCCACATTGACTCTCAGGAAGAAGACCTTGATCTAGATGGGCTGTGAGGCGATTGAGAAGAATTCTGGCGAGTATCTTCCCTGCAATTGAAAGCAAGGAGATGCCTCGGTGGTTGTCACAGGATTGGCGGTTTCCTTTACGTTTGTAAAGGTGGACTATTGACGCGTCCTTAAAATCTTGTGGCATGGTCTCGTTCATCCATATGTTTGTGAAGACTTGGTGAAGCTGCTCTGTTAGGACCGGCCCACCTGCCTTGTATATCTCTGCTGGGATGGAGTCAGGACCAGGTGCCTTGCCGCTGGAGAGTTGCTGGATGGCTTTGTTTACTTCCACTATGGTTGGCAGGTCATCAAGTGTCTCATTGGTGGGAACTTGAGGAAGGCAGTTGATGGTTTCATCATCGAAGAAGGAAGTTGCATTTAAGATTTTGCTGAAATGCTCTGCCCAGCGTTGAAGGATTTCTTTCTTATCGGTGACCAATGTTCCCCCATCTGCACTGAGGAGGGGAACTATGCCTGGTGATGAAGGACCATAGACCGCTTTCAGTGAGTCGTAGAAGTTTTTCATATCATGTCTGTCAGCAAAGCCCTGAATTTCATCAGCTTTGCTGCTCAGCCAGGAGTCCCGCATGTGCCGAAGTTTCTGCTGCACTACTCTCTGAATGTTCTTGAAAGCATCTTTTTTTTTTATGTTGACTTTGGGTCATTCAAATGTGCCTTGAGGAGAAGATGTTTCTCGGCCAGCAATTTGCTGATGTCTTCGGAATTTTCATCAAACCAGTCTTTATGCTTTCGGGGGGCTGGACCCAGGATTTCCATAGCAGTGTTGTAAATTATGTCCTTTAGGGCTCTCCACTCTGTTTCTGTATCCTGTTTAGCTTCAGCATTGGGCTTGAGGCGGTCTTCCAGCATATTTTCAAACGACTGCTGCATTTTCTTGCTGTTTAGGCGGGTGACATTTAGCTTTGTTTGCATTTTCGCCCCTTGAGGACGCCGTGGTGGCCTGATGTGGATGTTCATTTTCGAGACAATGAGACGATGGTCTGTCCAACATTCGGCACCACACATGGATTTTGTCACTCGAACGTCTTGTCTGTCACTCCTCCTGACGATGACATAGTCAATGAGGTGCCAGGGTTTCGAGCGAGGGTGCATCCACGATGTCCTATTTCTCATGGGGAGACGGAAAATTGTGTTCGTAATCAGGAGATCATGTTCGGCACATGTCTGAAGGAGGCGGAGTCCATTGCTGTTACAATTTCCGACTCCATGCTTTCCAATAATGCCACTCCAAGAGGTGGTGTCCGTGCCTACTCTGGCATTGAAATCCCCAAGGAGTATAAGTTTGTCTCCTTTGGGAACAGATGTTAATACATTGTGCAGGTCCTCATAGAACTTGTTCTTGACATCATCTTCGTTGGTCATAGTTGGTGCGTAGACACTCACAATGGTTGCGTGCTTCCTTCCATTCAGCAGAGGCAACTTCATGGTCATGAGCCTGTCGTTTATAGCCTTTGGAAATCCAGCTAATTTGCCGACAAGGGCCGACTTAATGGCAAATCCCACACCGGATTGGCGTCTTTCCTCGCTTTTCCTTCCACTCCAGAAAAATGTGTAGCCGGCACCTATTTCACAGATTTGGCCTTCTTCTGCAAGTTGTGTCTCGCTCAAGGCTGCAATGTCGATGTTGTACCTGCCCAGCTCTCTCCCAATCAGTGCTGTTCGTCTCTCTGGACCCGACGCGCCGTCTCTGTCAAGTAGGGTGCGTACATTCCAAGTTCCAATTGTTAAGGGAATATGGTTTACTCTTTTAGCTTTGCTTGTTTTATATTTCTTTGTATGTCGACCGCAGTTAGGGTACCCACCAACCGCGGCTAGCTGGTTAGGTAGTGATGAAGCAGACAATGTTTAGGGCACCTTTTCTAGCCCCTTCCTCATGCTATGGAGGTGAGCAGTGTGTTCCTATAGAGGGCTGCTCAGTCGCTCAGTGGGCTGCCGAATCCCACTGCTGCTCCGGTCAGTAGAAGACGACCATATGGCCTGATCCGCCTGTGTGCAGGTCTGCGACTACGGCTGCCAGCGTACCCACGCCTGCCGCTTTGCCGCTCACCCATCGCCACAGGGCTTGAAGGTGATATGTGACGCTGGATGAAGAATGACTTGCGCGATGACTTGGATTAAAGTGAGGAAGAGTTGCGCAATTCGTCGACCGCACTCTCTCGCCTGAGTCCATCTGTGTCCAGTGGCAAGACAAGTCGGGACGACTGGAGACGAATACAGGTGCAGTGGATGACCAGGGCGCTCTAGGTGCCTTGCCGTGCTCATTACGTTCCACACGCTTTGCAGGTAAACGCTTTCTTGCCCGTTGAATCAGGAATGATTTCTTCCGCGCAGTCTGCCGAATCCTGTCTTCATATGCTGGGTAGGCATACTCTAGTTTACCTCTTGGTTTGACACCAAATCAGATACCCATGCCTGGTTTAGCCAGCCTCTCACAGCTGTTGCCCGGGGGGTGGCCGCTGTCGCATGCTGACAGCTACTAGGAGCCACAGGCACGAGCTGGGTGTCAGACTTGGACCAGTGGGGGATGGGTCCTGAAAGGACATGAGAGTCATCCTTACCAAAGGTGCTACCAATGCCTGACACCCCGTACCCCCAATAGTATACATACATACATACATACATACATACATACA
>OY992877.1:8929242-9159803 GCA_963921405.1 Cepaea hortensis
TGCACTGCAGTACTGCAATGCAACAATACACAACAATTGTCTTGTAACAAAATGTCATTATTAGGTTTGTAATCATTTGAATATTTTCAACGTAGGTCATAACAAAATCACTGCAGGCGTAGTAAAGGATGTATAGTCAAATATTTTAAACGTAACAAAACAAATGAGACCTGCACATCTGTACTCAAGCTAACGAAGTTGTAATAGTATATGCTCTGCTGCTGTATGTCTGCCCTTTAGTCAATGCTCTCACGTGATGTAATTACAGTTAACAATGCATGTATTTGCCGTGATGTTATTTGTCACATCAGTCGTGGGAATTTGTCCGCAATAGACGAGCAATATCTCCAGCGGGCCTATTCTCGATGGTCGTGGGAGCCGCACGAGTTAGGCGGAGAGTCTGACGGTAGTACACTCTTACAAGGTCCATACTCTTGCGTTTGACAGATATACGCGCCCAATGGTCCGGGCGCGTATACAACCCTTACCTGCGGGATTCGGCTGATCGCCTCTAAGTCAAATCTCAAGGGTTTAGGATCTGACCATCGGTCGTCTCCTGCTAGTGGAGGCGAGGTCTCGGAGGTTTGACGCTGAACCGCCAGCGTCTGCAGCCTACCTTGTTCCAGACGTATTGGTTATCCATTCCTCTGGGTCAAACGAGGCAAGGCCGAGAGAGGGAACATGTCGTTTGGGCACCACATGTTCTCTGAAGCTCTGCCCAGGCATTGTGATGGAAATTTGGCCAAAATCCAACTCATATACTTTGGTCTGTCAAGACTGCAAGATGACACTCATTGATTTGTCACATCACCGAGAGACACAAATTGTTTTTCACATTTGTACTACAGATTGTTTTTCAAATGTGTCCTAAACAGACTGATTTAAATTTGTACTATTATTCTACAAACGGTTTACCATATAGGAAATAAAGCTACTTGCTATTCGCCAATCTTGACTCATATTATTTAGACAAACATGGGACCAATTTCCCAATGATCTCATGCGCATTTCGACAGCTTGTGCTATATCTGCAGAGGCGGCACCCAGCCCGGGCACCAGGGGAGTTTATTCATCATTATCATGCATCATGTCCTTCGCAGACCGTCACTCCCATCATGACCCGTGGAAAAGATCCTCAATTCTTTGTTTAATTCTCCTGTCTCACGTATTTTTCTGAACGAAGTCTATTCTAAGTGCTGTGTCCATCTTATTGCTGGTCTACCCCCGTCTCTTCTGCCAGGAAACATTATTGAATAACTGTTTGTCCTAAATACTGAGGCGATAAATATGTCCAAAGTAGCCCAGTGTCTATACTATTTGTCCTAACTACTGAGCCGTTAAATAAAACCAAAGTAGTCCAGTGTCTGAGACATGAAACTGATTGTGTACCTGCTTTCTGCCATGTTCAGAATGTGAACATGTTTCATCTTGTTGGCCCTCGAATTGACACAAATTGTCCGTAACATGTAAGTTCAAAAGACCAGCTTTGTAGTTATTGACATATAGTTCATGACTCAACAACGTGTGTCGCCACGGGAAAGATGCAGGTCCTCAAACAATTTACTGTAACTTGCTTGCTGTGTCATTTTTTTTTTCTTTGTTTTGTTTTGTTCGCTCGCTTCGAGTTCATACTGGACTACTTTTTGCTTGTGAATTAGCTTTCCCTGTTACCAGTGTCCCTCGCCACCAGTCGAACCCACTCCGACTTCTGAAGTACTTGTAATTTCCCCAAATCAAGGACGAGAGGTCAACAATTTAGTCCAACTGTCCAGTGTAGGGGTTGAACCCCTTACCTCGGCATCAGCACACCGGATGTTTAAGAATGAGAGTTCTTATCCATTCGGCCATGCGGACCTCCATTTGCACTATTACATTATTTGAGAGGAGGACTGTTTCAGCTGCATATCTGAGTTCTGGAGTTGACATTGTCCCTATTATGACTGAATGGCATCTTGCCTGCCGTCTTGACGGACGATAGTTTGTTACATTGTGCTTATAAAAAGGCATATTAACTACAACCCATGGCGGTAGCGAATGTGACTGATCAGATGAATTCGCGCTGTAAATCCGCATTGTTGTCCATACTATGAATGGATGAAGACTGGCATTAGTCTCATCATTTTTGACGCTTCTAGTTACATTTTCAAGATAGATGTTAAACAAAACAGGATCGACTTCATTGCACCGGACTGTATCCCATATGGCTCGGTGTCTTTCCACAGGGAGATCTGACTAAGCGTCGTACACAGCACGAACTCCGTAGTTCCAGCGACGATCCCCATGAGTCTCCGAGAAAATTGCACCTGTGAACCGAACAACGTGGCCCGGAGTCGAATCGACAACCTTCGGAGTGGGAGGCAGGTGGCGTTACTACTTCGCCACGGAGACTTCCGAGATGTTAAACTAATATGGCGCGAGAATGCACTTGTCATGTATTACTTCCCTTTGCACCTCGTAACAGTTTCATGTTTCACCAGCTTCTCTGACTGCCGCTTGGTGTTCATGACATAATGTTTCAATTCAATAGATGAAACGTGCTGGAAATCCAAAACATCCCATAATAGTCTTCTGTTTCTGGCATCGAACATAGTCGAAGGACTTACTGCATGCAGTCCATGAACTTAGTATGACAAACCACATTGTGTTAAATGCATTTCTCAAAGATGATTTTCATGTTGAAGATATGATTCTTGGTCCCACTCACAATGGTATATGTACCTTATTACAATACATAAATACATATTAATAATGTAGATTTAACATACCATTGCTGCAGAGAATGACATATTTTTAGGGCTAAAATCGCCTATCCCCGAAGGGATAGGCTTTACATACTAACGTATGTCTCCTTTGATCGCCTGAACCAATGTACCTTATCTTCTTCTTCTTCTTCTTCAGCGTTCCGAGCCATTGAGGTTCTTTGCTGCAAATACAATCCGTCTCCATTCGTCTCTCTGGTGGACCTTCTCTTGCCAGTCGTTGATTCCAAGTGCTTGTAGGTCTGTACATGTATTATCTCTCCACCGCCTTCTTGGTCTACCTCGGGGTCTACGGTCATTTATTTCCTGAGTGTAAGCGAGTTTTGTTTCCCTATTATCTTCCATTCTTTCTATATGCCCCAGCCATTGTAGTCTATTAGCCTTCATGATACCAGTGATTAGCGGGGACTTAAACAGATCATAAATGTCTTTGTTACTTCTTCTTTTCCACTCTCCACTTTGTGTATCCCTAATGGGTCCAAAGATGCGTCTTAAAATTTTGTTCTCAAAGGTTTGTAACAAGGCTTCGTCTCCTTTCGTTGTACTCCAGGTTTCAGAGCCATACAGCACAACTGGTCTGATCAGTGTTTTGTATATTGTGATTTTGGTGTTACGAGATAGCGCCTTTGATTTTAGTAGATGTTGTAGTGCATAGTATATCTTATTTCCAGAGTTGATTCTAGTTTGTATTTCTTCCCTTATGATGTTGGAGCAGTTGAAGATTGTACCCAGGTATTTGTATGTTTCCGTTCTTTTAATGGTCATATTATCTATTTGTATGTACCTTATTACAATACATAAATACATATTAATAATGTAGATTTAACATACCATTGCTGCAGAGAATGACATATTTTTAGGGCTAAAATCGCCTATCCCCGAAGGGATAGGCTTTACATACTAACGTATGTCTCCTTTGATCGCCTGAACCAAAATGGACACTAGTGCCTTTGTCTTAAAAGATCGACGACGGTTGGCCAGGTATTTTTTTCAATCGCCAGCCTAACTTTAACTAATGCCAAATAAATTGTGGCTGCCCTACTCTTTTCTTCTCCTACATTAAGTAAGATACTTAAACAGTAATTGTTAGTGATTGGTATTTTTAAAGCGTCACTATAAGGATGTTAGTAGAGACGATTTTGTATACCACATGTCTCACCCGTTTGGGAAGCCTGTCGTTTAATTAAACGACAGGTTTATCCGTCTCTACAATTTCCGTTTATACATTGACGCACCTAGTATCCCTTTATGCTTTAGTACATTTCTCCGCTATGTTAAAATAATTTATAAGAGCTACGCCCATTTTCTTATAGTCACGACAACTGGTATAACCTTAAAGGCTTATTTCCCTTTTAGTGAAAGAGGGTAGTACCCACTCCACTGTCATCCGCTATTGTTTGATATGTGCATGGTTATCTGATAATTTGCTACTTTCAAGTCTTGCTTTGTCTGCATCAAACCGACTTTTTGAAGCAGTTGAAATATCATCATTAAGCTTTCCCTAGCCAGATGATAATTTAATATGAGGTCATTTGCTGGATTTCTTTTCCCAATATATTTAGTCTGGCGCTAGGAGCTGGATAAGGTTTAACTTCTGGTCCACCTATTTAGTTCTGTCACCGTCATTGTGACTAGTTGGGATAAATAACAGCTTTATTTCTCTCATTAGATTCTCAGTCTTGAGATTCCTGTTAAAACTGCGGTTAATTCTGCGTCTACTTATAGCATATCAAACATCGCCCGTCTCCCTGTAAGTTAGACGTTTGTTTTAACTATAAATCTAAATTTAAAGGAAGCTTGAGTTGGTCCTGTTTTATTTTTCATCCAACACATATGGGTTGGGTTTTTAGTCGAATTATGGGATTTTCCCGATCAGTTTTAATAACTACCGGTTAGGGTTGTGTCCCTTTCTCTTGCGGATTTTCCCGGAAAATCTCGTCTAAAATGTAAACAAGGGTCCCTAATTAGTAATTCTAACCTGTCTCGTTAATTTTCAACTCTGTATTTGTTGCTATGGTGTTGAATCACGAGCAATTTTGCGTCGTTCGGCGCAACCTGATCGTCGTCTGTCTCCCTACAGGTTTTAGACAATTTTCAACTTGACAACATACATTGCTAAGTAGGTTCAGACGTCCTGTCTCATCTACTTTATATAATCAGTCCAGTGAGAAAGTAAAAGCTCTTTTAAGGTTCCTGTTTATAGTTGCAAGGATATGACTGAGACTATCTGAATGAGCTACTATCGATACTTGTGTAGCAACACTTCTCGTGTCCAACAGGGGATGATCTATTCTTCTCCAGTCAGCACCCTGGTCATCTCACAGCACAGGAGTATATCATGGTTACTCGATCATACGTCATACACCTCACCCACTCGAACTCCAGTTAACTCGAACAAGAGAGAACACAAAGACTGTTATCAGTTTCCTACGTATAATATACACGATCACATAATCAAAGATACAATCACTTATTCGACAGTCACATCACATTACACTACATCACAGATTAAATGATGGCTCAATGTAGAGCCATAACGCTGTATACTTTTCACCATGTCCACCCAGGACGATGGATCAACGCCGACTAACTTGTCCCGAGCTCACTTCCTATCACCTGGAAAGTGAGGTCCAACGTTTTTCACGTTGTGTGGAAAGCCCCAGCTTTCCACGTTCTCGTGTTCAATTCTGAACACAGTCGTAACCTGTACTCTGTGACCTAGGCTATAACTGACCCATGCCATGACGTCGTCAGGCTCATGGCATTCCCCCCTTCCACGGGCAAAAATTGAGAATCAATTTTTGAAATATCCAATTTCCAGTTATGTAAGCAATATGAATGTAGTTCTAATTCTAATTTAACTATCTGTCGTCTTTCCATAAACCTTGTTAAGTTCTTGTCACTCTGAAATATACAACTAGTTAATTATTCTCATCAACATATAAAGTACATCTAAATTCATACCTCTATTCTGTCCTACACCCTTTAATCCAAATTTCTGTATAACAATATCAATGTAAATGTTTATAGCATCGAATCAAGATTTCTACACTCAAGTTCTATTATGTTTCTAAATTAACCCTCAGTTTCTAATATGACTCCGAGAATCAATAGTTCCATTCTATCAATGCTGTGCAGGTATTTTAATCAATTCAGCGTGTTGGTAGGTAGCGTCACTAGTGGTCATACCAGACTGACCATCACTCAGCTTCATCTGCTCATCCTCAACACTCATTTACTAAGCCACTCGTCCCAGGTCTAGAAGATCAGCTGTTATCGCGTTACATACAAGGCCACCTGTACAACGCAAGCCAGCGTTCCCATGGTAGACAGACTGATACCCGACTGCAAGGATTGCCCAAGAAAGATACCAGGTTCCAAGTACCGCCAGCACATCTTTGCTGTTGTCTCGTTACCATACTTGACCACCCGCATCTCCAGTCAGTCAGCCACCGCAGCCACAGACTTCTACCACCGCCCATGCTTGTACCAAGTTCCAAGTACCGCCAGACTAGGCATCCTCTTCGACTCTGTCGTTGTAGACTTAGCGTATAGCAATGAATATAGTTGCAGCCAACAAGCCTGAGAGCATCTTATGTTACTGGCCGCTTCGTTCCATTTGACAAACTCATTACGCTTCAACTGCCACAGCTTCTATTGTGTCTTCATCCTCTATATAGTACTCTCATTTCATTAATTATTCCAATACTAAGTATCCTATACATCTAAACAATTTGTTCTTAAATTAATTAAAATCAATCAACAAATATCTGTAAATGCAACATAATAATAAATATCAACACAAATATATGCCTCAATCAATCAATCAATAACAAAATTAAATAATATCTATACTCAACTAATAAATAATTATATTCTCATTACTAGAATTATAAAGCATTTACATAAATAGTTCACAATATTCATTAATACGTATCAATAATAACTATGCAATGGTAATAATAATTATATACTATATAATATAATACTATATTTGCAATAATAACAATCATTGCTTATAATTTAAGTTCTCTATTCCATAAAATAATTACTAATTGTTCTCAATCTAATTACATAGTCACTCATATTGCAATATAGCTTCCTTTCCAATAACATCTCTTCAATTTCAATTCTAACTCAACCTGTATGGCTATGTGGCACCATGACCACGTGTTAGTAATACATGCAATCAATCATCAAATTATTTACATAGGTTAGTTCTGTACAGTAAGTTACTTCATAGTGCCTCCATACATGAGTGAGTCTCCATCTGCCACTAAACCACACATATTAACAACCTGCAATGCGAGACCGCCATCACACAGCGAGCACACACTCAGCTCACCAGGTGTTAGCAAACCAACATTAACCGATGCCAATACCCATATGGTTTTACCTATCCACTACTGTTATCACTAGCAAGATCTTTCAAAATTAAAAAAGTATAATCCAATAAATATCGAAATGATCTGTGCCGCCGGTCCCCGTCACGGATTATCATTTAACACATTCATTCCATTCACATCAACCACCATAACCCGTATCAGAGATCAGCCGCCCACATGACGTAACTTATCATACCATCAATATTGACAAAGTCATCTCCGGTTTCCATCCCAACTGATGTTTTCTCCCAGCGATCTCTGCCAATGCCGTGCTAGAGTCGACAAGTCTGATGTTTCCAAAGAGAACACTGCACTGCCAAACACCGCTCGGATATCCACCCATTTGACATGAATTCCCATTTACTAAAGATAGTATTAACCAAAATCCACTAATGAAAATTAAACCAAAATCAATCATTGCCATAAAAATATATAAGTCATAAACAGTAAACTAAAATAATATGAAGTTACCATTAATTGATAATATTAAACTACATTCACTCACTATTTCTTTAAAAAAAATCTCTAACCATTGTTTTTTTTATTTTTTTATAAAGTGTTAATAATTTAAATTCTCAAATTCGTTGTAGTCAATAGCTATACACTGTATATTTACTATTAATTTACTGTAGACTATATTATAACATTATTGTACTGATTAAGTAGTGTGCCTAATTCTGCAGCTCTAACAAACCAAACACTACAACCAAACTATACAGTCTACCAGAAATCAATAAGCACCTATCATTATCTTTATAAATGTTGACCATCATATTCATAATGCCAGCTATCTAGTATTTATTTGTATCTTACTATTTTATAGATTACTATTTAATTGTAAAGTTAATATAATTGCGCTGTAACATTATTAATGCCTTCCTATATCTGGTTCAGTTAACTATCCTTAACTTTTAGGAATCACTTAATACATCAATTCATTGCATTAATAACTAACAATCAATTAATTAGAATTGTTAATGTTTTGAACACAAAATGAATACATGCAAACAACAAGTGCATAGCCTTACTATCTATGAACGCTATATGATATCACTTTCAAGTGCTGAATACTATTGTACCGAATTCTGTAGCCGAGCATGCTGCGTAAACTTCATACGACTTATCACATGATTCCTCGTCCACTAACAGACATACGATAACCAAATTATAGTCTCCAACAGTCAAAAACAACATCTTAACCTCCACTTTTATTTCTGGGTGCAATGTTGACTGCTATCTTACAGCTATGTCCAAATCATTATATTACCACCATGAAGATGATGTCTCTCTTGTTAACTACATTAGTGTCCTTGCTATCATCATTAACTCTCTTGCTTTACCTTTTAGGCACCACCTATTATATTAGTTAGTCAATAGGAAAATCTTCCCACTAGTTTGATCATATTCTCTGCAAATCTATCAACAACTGTCTTCATGTTGATTTATTGCTTTCCTTCTTATTCTGCAGAGATTCGTATACGGTGCTACTAATCCTTACCTCAGAGATTGTACCCTACTCTTGGTATCATATGGTATGACAGATCCATAAAATCACGGACCTTCGGTCAGCCCACACTGTACCTCTTTACTTGATATCTTGTCTCTATGTACCCTTGACTGTATCTGAAAGTATACTTGCTTAGAACAGAAAACTAGTAATATTACACTATAGCATGCAAGAATGATGATGTTAACTCAAATCAATTAATCTATGCATGCCACCAACTCAACTTGAACCAAAGAAAAAGAAAAAAAAAATAACTAGCAATATTACATTCGCCAATAGCATGGCAGACATGATGATGTTAATCTAAATAATTTCTGCATGCCGCAAACTCAACTTCAAAGAAATTTATACAGTGGAAAATATGAACTAAATCCTTAGAAATTATGTTCCACCATAGCCAAAACAATGTCGCGTATCATAACCCCGAAACGCGACACCGGTCAGGTGCTGATACAACACAACCTCACATGCTGTTATCAATTGTAAGCTATTTTTATTTCTAAATCACCCTTTACCTCAACGACACTCTGCTGTGTCTCATTTACCCATAGACACAACAACAGTTAGTTGAACCTACAATCACATATGCCCAACACCCTGGGTAGCAAGTCCCCCGCCACATAACAATTACCCATGCCATATGCCCGAAGGCTGCTCTACACGATGCGAAACACATTCTTGAGAAATGCTCTTGTCGGCACAGAAAGATTACCCACGAACCATGCCGGCAATGCACGTCTCCAGTTGTAAACAAACTCACTCATGCGAAATTCACTTCGCCAGATGTTAATTCACTATCTGTTAATTTTCCACTGGACAAACAATTGCCCATTCTATTTTAAATAACAATAAAATACTTGCAGAAGAATAATAATATTATCCTCAACCCTGCATGCAAAAAATGATGATGATTTAAATTAACCAAACTTCTGCATGCAATAAATCATTAAGAACCAAACAAAATAATTACTAAAATTATAACAAAATTCAGAAATCATGCATAACTGTAACCTATAAATTCCAATAATGATTGATTCAATCTCCTGCTGTCAGGACATTATAACAGTCCACGACAGGGCTCATACTTACCCACTTGTGTTAATTTATTACTACACTATCACCCAAAATTAATTATAATAACATAACCGTAAAATATTCTACAGTATCGTTCACTAATTATTACTATCATCTTATTATCGTATAATGTTAGTTAATATATTGGTTTCCGCCCGAAGTACTACTTAACTCTTATACTAACTAATAAATTGTTCAATAATTATAATTATTTCCTAACGTAGGCCGTACTCCAATTATTACCTAATGCTACTACCAAATAATTTTATATATGCATTCGTTAGGTTACTATCACATAAACAAATTCACAATTACATATCTAACACTAACTAAACAATAACATGTCACAATATATAACTGTACATGCCTAAATAGACTAAATGTTAAATACTAACTGCACAACGCAAATGGTTTCTATATTGCCTGTTCTTAGCTTAAACTGTCCTGTTGTTTGTTTACAATTTTCCTAACTTACACTGTCTAATCACACAGTTACAATGATTAACCTAATTTCAGTTGATCCAATCGCGTCTACTTAATGTTTTTACGGCAGCTATGAACTACACACACACACCAGGCCCCACGAATATAACACGGTGTTCTGTCAAATACCGGCACTTTACAAGTTCACACAGTTCCGGTGTTTATTATAAAATGTTCACCTTGTTTTATAATAGTTTATTTCAGACTGGCTGATCACATCCTGACGTCTCAATTTGTTAACTTGTGTGTCCGTTTTTGAATTTACACAACTGTAGCCAGCTATGACTGTCCCTTCACTTGTTTACGTTACACATCTGTTCATCAACACAGTAGACCTGTCGAACGTCTGACCTCGCTTGTTGACACAGCAAGCCTGTCACAACCCTGTAGGCCTGTTCCATATTTCCCTACACACCGCTTGCGTTGAAGAAAAAAAAATCGATGCTTGCTCACAGGTTTTACCTGTTCGTACGGGGAATTCCCATGTTTACTGGCAAGTTATATGAATCCCAAGTGGTTTGTTGACATATCTAATTTAAAAGGAACTTTCCAGTCACATGATGTGTCCATTGCCTCATTAGAATAATCAATACTCACTGTTGACTCCTTGATTTGTCCTCATTCACAATTATAGTCCTTTCACCGTTCAACTTGTGCACACTCATTGTTACTAGTGACACATTTATAGGAAATAAATTTCTCTTGGTCTTTAAAGTCTTGCACCAATATTAAGTCAATATCTTCAATCACCTAGTACTAACTGTTTATATATTTCACATAGTCACATTTTCAATACTTGATCAGACTTATTTAATTATTACACTTGTTGACTACATCTTTTTGCCGAATCTGTTCAATTGTTCACATGCCTTTTGTAATGCGTACAGTTCTACGCCTGTTTTGTCATTTCAAATTCATTATGATAGCTGGAGTTGGTGATTATGTTTCTCGTTTCATCATGTGTGAAATCAACTTTTCCGTTAGCCAATTCTCTATTTGTAGAATGATACTTTGTGGCTTAAACTTTACGTTGGCACGTGTTACGTATGTAACATCATCATCTGTGGCCTCGGTTTCATATGGACGATAAACCCCCAAGTGCCAGGATATGACTGGGACTATGTGAATGAGCTACTATCGATACTTGTGTAGCAACACTTCTCGTGTCCAACAGGGGATGATTCATTCTTCTCTTCTTCTCCAGTCAGAACCCTGGTCATCTCGCAGCACATGAGTATATCATGGTTACTCGATCGTGCGTCATACACCTCACCCACTCGAACTCCAGTCAACTCGAACAAGAGTGAACACAAAGACTGTTATCAGTTTCCTACGTATAATATACACGATCACATAATCAAAGATACAATCACTTATTCGACAGTCACATCACATTACACTACATCACAGATTAAATGATGGCTCAATGTAGAGCCATAACGCTGTATACTTTTCACCATGTCCACCCAGGACGATGGATCAACGCCGACTAACTTGTCCCGAGCTCACTTCCTATCACCTGGAAAGTGAGGTCCAACGTTTTTCACGTTGTGTGGAAAGCCCCAGCTTTCCACGTTCTCGTGTTCAATTCTGAACACAGTCGTAACCTGTACTCTGTGACCTAGGCTATAACTGACCCATGCCATGACGTCGTCAGGCTCATGGCAATAGTCTTCCATGCAATCAAGTTGCTGGTGCCCTTCCAGTTATAGATGTGATTTACTAGTCCTTGTAAAATTAATGGTACATATGTATATCCCTCTCATACTGGTGTTTCCTGAGTTGTTTCCTCAAAATAACAGGTAAGGTACTCTTAAATTTCTCTCCAGTTTTGTTTTCATCCGTTTAATACGTGGAATTTCTGGATTTGTTGAGATTGACCAAGGTCTCTTCTCTGAACTGTTATATTAATTTTACTAGCTGGATTCCTGATTAAAATTCCTAATATAGTAAACATCAAGCATTTTTTAAGCTATATGCTTCAATTGGCTTGGCTTTTACACAGCTATATTCCATTCTTCTTGCATGGGTTAGCTGTGTAAGTCTTAGGCGTATCCTCTCTCTTCACTGTCAAGAGGTACGTCCTATTTATAAACAGCATCTATTTTTTCAAGAGTTGTTTATTTAATGAGCTGCTTCTACTGATTAGTATCAGTATATATATATATATATCCTCCTCACAACTTAACACGTACACATCACTGCCTTCTCAAGGTCTCTCTTTACTCTCAAATCCTCAAGACAGTTATCCAGCTACTATCCACGACTGGACCTCACACAATACAACCCACACGCTGGGTCCAAGCCTCTGCTAAATATCCGACACTCTCTAGGCTAGGCTTCAATACAATATGTCTGCTGATAACCGGGCTCAGTCTTTAATCCTTAGTCTCAGAATTCCCATCACTGACAACCCACAGGGCAGAGTTCTATCACTAACTCCCCTATCATTCACTTGCAGACCACGGACCTATACTTCTCTGGCCCTGACACTCAACTGTCCAAAACATCCGACCCTCAGTCGGTCTCAGCCCCAACTGCCGCAGTCAATGTTTTCCACTGTCTTTTAACCCTACTGTGTTGCCCCTCCCTGGGCTCCCCACAACATTACACCCCAGCCTAAAAACTGTCTCTCTCCCCATCCACACTAGCTGGCTGAAAACCCCTTCACAACCCTTAACTCACTGTCTCCAACATTCGTCTATTCTTTCTCATGCCCGGTCACTTGTTTATGTACTAGCAAGGTCATTCTCCTTAATGTCAGTGAACCCAGGCATATGTCATTACCCCCACCTCAAAAGAAAACATCGTTTTCACATGTTGGGAGACTAATACTTATCAAATATGTGACCCAGACATATTGCCTGTGTAGCCCTAAGTCTGACTCCATCTAACTTTAGGTACCCCCTTAAATAATATGTCAAATACTCATAGAAACTCCCATATTCCCCACACTTCAATACAACCAACTTTCCATATTGTGTACCAATGCATGAACTAAAACATTGCATAATAATCAATACATCATAAAAAAATATTCTTTGTGTACCCGCAGGTCTATTACTCTTTTCAATAACACACAAACCATGTAACTTTGCTAATAATGGTCCATGAATAAATGTCGAGGCGCTGCATTGCCTCTGCCTTCCCTCAAATATCTGGATAGTTTGTGCACCGACCCTTTAACAGGTGGTTCTTTTCTTGCCTCAACCAACCTCTGATTCCTGTCGATGCTGTGTCTACCCTTCATGTACCCATTCCTCATGTTTCCTATATCTTTAAAACATCTGCTTGCTAATCCTAACCCTGGTTCAGTGATGTCGTTAACACTCTTTTGAACTACCTTAGCTTTGCTATCTGCATATTGTACCGTTACACTGGAGTCTCTGTTTAATCTAATCTCTTTATTAAATCCTGGCCAATATACCTGGCATCCTGCTCTCTGCTGCTTACGCCTTACTCCTATGTGTCCTGCACACGCCCTATCCTGGGCTGTTCTTGTATATTGGTCTCTATGTGCTAAGGGTACTCCTACTTGCCTACGTGTAGTTTTGTCATCCGACAAACTGCGAGTGAGAATCTTGTTCTTCCTTTTGAAGTACCATCTACCCTTCTTTAATTATCCATGTTCTACTTTACTACACCCTTGGACACATTTGTCTATAGTAGCATCTTGTCTCTGAGAGTCCTTAAAGCTATGTTTGAGATTTATTCTCACCTGCTCAGATGTACTATCCTTGTCCTCAGTCCCTGTTTGGTTATCCACTTCACGTGCCTCTTCTACTTCAGCTATACTCTCTAATTAAGGTTTTCTTTTGGTAACTACCTTGTTACTGCTTAAACTATGTTTCTGGTCCCAATAAACTACTTCTTCTTCTGTACAATCTTTAACTCCTGGCACATTTCATGTGATCCACCGGCTCCGTGGCTGAGGGGTTAACAGCTTTCTCCGCTAACTCCGAATACTCTCGTCACGTGACGCGACGAGAATTAGCAGTGGTTCGAATCGCAAAAGTGACTTATGAGAGTATGGAGCCGGTCGCTCAGAAAGTCGTGGCGTGCTGATGAGCGTAATCTAGCCTAGGAATCAACATACAGCTGAAAGATGCTGATGTTGACCGCAATATCCTGAAACAGGATGGAAAAGCGGGGAAAAAAAAAAAAAAAAAAAAAACATTTCCTGTGATCAGATCCACCACTGGTGAGTCCAGAACACACACTGTCACTCTTCCTGTGATATATGGTGTTTTCACTGTTATCACGGCTAATGGGTAAAATTCTACTATCCCATAAAATGTCATGCACCTAATCTTTTTCCCTTTGTAGTCCGAGGGATGTACTAAACTCTTTTTAACCCCGATAGACGTACATCCGTAATCCCTAATTGTTAACGCTGTCCTATCATTAACGAATCCATGGTGCAGCTTCAGACTTCCTCCTTCTTGCACTGCTGATCCTGCTTTAACTGTGTGACCACATATTAAGACCGGCTGACCGTATTTTTCAAACAGAGGTTTACATCCACTACAATTTTCATTGTTAAGCGTCTCAATTACTTGCGCTGCATTTGAGTGCTATGTTTCTCTCATTGTACATTGATAGCTGACGTGCCCCTTTTTCCCACATTTGAAACAGATGATCTCCTTCCTTACGTTACTCGTTGGCTCACTGGATGGTTGTACATCACACTGTGCTGCCTTGTGTCTCCAGCTCCCAAAATTACAACATCCTTCATAACTATTTGGACGTCTCTGAAAGTTCCCCTTTTTGTATGGGTAACGCCCTGCTCTGCCACCATGGTTGCCACGGAAACCATTATCGTGAGGCTCTTGTTGTTCATATTTCTGTGCTGAATCCACATTTTTCGCCCTTGGTCTGATAACTGGGTTATGGTCCTGTTTTGTATGCGCTGCACAGACTATTTCCTCACTCATTTGTCTACCAATAGTACTGGTTGGACGTGCAGTCATGTAATTTTGCCCTAACTGAGACATTGTGTCTATGTCCTTTGGTTTCCGTTCTTCAAAAAAAAAAAAAAGCCACTAAGTTAGTATTGCATGAAGATAATGCCTTGTCTCTTAATACTAAATTCACTAATTTATTAAAATCTCTCCCTACTTCTGCAAGCTCCATCCATTTTTTAAATGAGTTCTTTACTGTATTGACAAAATCTGTAACATCCTGATTTGTCTCTGGCACTAATTGTCTAAACTTTGTTCTGTATCCATGCTCAGTTAGTTGGAACTTTGTAAGTAATCGCTGACGCAGAATAATATAATTGTTTCTTTCTTCCAACGGCAAATTAAACATGGTCTCTAGGGCCTTACCCGTCAGATACTCGCCAGTCTAATAGCATACTCACCTTCTAGGATGCCTATCGCTTTCGCTGATGCTTCGAATCTCGACAGATAAGATTCCAGGTTGTCTTGGTCCGTAAAATATGGCAGTTTTAGTCTCTGTGACGGCGGCGATGGTCTTCTGCCTTCCTCACTTTGACCCTTAGATGAGAATTCTAACTTTTTTATTGCAATTTCCGTTTCCATCTAACACTAGAGCTTCTCTTTTTCAATTTTCATCGCACTTGTTTGTTTTAACTTTTCAAGTTCCATTTGTGTCTCTCTCCCTTCCTGTAGACGCTTGTTTTCAGCCTGTCTTTGTTCTCTCTCAGTCTGTCTTTGATCTCTTTCCCTTTGATTATATTCTTTCATTTTTGCCTCTGCAAACTCCTGCAACTCTTTACACTTCAGGCCTAACCGTTCACCTGCTTCAATATATTCCATTAAAGTAGGCATCTTGTATTTGTGGACACGTATCTATCCGTCAGTCAACTATAAATGTAAAGACTCTGCTGCTAGACTTTGTGTACCTTCACTAAATACCCCACCACTCAGACTGTACGTAAATTAGTAGAATCAATACTATCACTCTATACTCACCCAGTCACTCTACAAGCACTAGGCAGTGAGGGGGTATTTACCTATACTCCCTTATATATATATATATATATATATATATATATATATATATATATATATATATATATATATATATATATATATATATATATATATATATATATATGACAGCTAGTTTCATAAAGTCTCTGGAAATATTGTTAAACATATATATATATATATATATATATATATATATATATATATATATATATATATATATATACTAATGAATGGTACGATAAGTGACTCCTATGAGACGCTAGACGCACAAGCTGAGTACACGGAGGGTGATCACAAAGAAATAAACCACAGTAACAGCCACAAGCTTGTGTGAGACCACCACAGTGCGCGTAATATATATATAAACTAACACCGGCCACTAGACAGTAGAAGTGACGAAAGATCACAATAATAACATATATCCAAAGAAAACAAATATGATATGTAAATATTATGAAAAGAAAGAAAAGCACTCTTAATTAATAATATACACAAACTCTGACGTCATACATAGTGGCTCTAGATATTGGTTAGGACCCCAATGCCAATGCACGACCACGCTAGCTTTTTAGCGTTGTCCTTACAAAAATATCATAAGCACAAGAAAGAACCACGTTTTGCCAAGCCTACCCTGATTTAGATAGAAATTGCAAACAATGCCTATCCAACAACTACATGTAATACCATATACATATATAGATACACAAACGATAACGACAGTTAGAACGATGAGAGCAAACAAAATGTCCAAATGGCTGGTCGACAATACTGTACTTATTCCCCAGTCGCAAAAGTTCTTAATTTGTTAGAAATAGTTTCCAATAATATCCTGGAAATATCTGTTGGTTAACGTTAATGTTCCTAAATGTCTACGACGCTAAATAAATCCTAACAGAAAAATGTTCTTTTGATATGTTGTTACTTTCCATGGACGTGGTGACAACAAAGTAATAATCCAAACGTCTTGTCTCAACCCAGTCCGTAACGTGTTTGTACCTTGGTTGCGGAGATGGCCAGTTGTTGTATCATATATGTTATTGATACACGTTTAACGACACGGTTCAACAAAAAAAATGGCAGCAAATGTCGTACGCTTTAACTCTGTATAGTAAGTCCTTTTTGACAACAGTATGCGACCCTGCTTGCGATGCCGACACGTAATCGTTCGTTGAAAAAATATTTGCTCATGATAGAGTAATGATAACAAAGGGATTCAACAAAGCCGAACATAAAGTCTGGTTTTCGTTCAAACAACTTGTTTTGTTCATTCAGGATTCACCTTCACGACATATGAGTCATCTTGACCACCATAGGCCGTGAAAATTTCCTGAGTACTTTCATTCCATCCACCACCGACTCATACTGTGACCTCAATTTCTCTTTATCACCGTCAGTGGGAAAAAAAAATCTTCAGTAACTTCTTACTGGTAAACAGCCTTGACTTCTGCCCCAACACTGCTGACTCTTTTAACTCTGTGGAAAATCACACTTTACACCGACCTCACCCCGCTGTCCACTGCTGAGGTTTTCTTTTTATTTTTAACCATTAATCCGCACCACTCTGGCTGCGGTAGGGGTACTGCTCCTACCCCCGTCGGTCACTTCTCAGGCGAAACCGCACCTATAAAATTCTGTGTATTCTACACATCCATGTACATCTCCCCTTCCCGAGAGTTCACTGTCCTCAGTACTTTACCTGTACTGTCTATTAGCGCCCCGCCTCGTCTGTTCACGTGTGCTGACGGTCCGGTATCAAATTAACCTGTAGTGACCTTCTCGCGAAATGTCTGTTATTTTTGGTGTTCAATCCTGTCTTCGTCACACCCACACACACCTGTCAGGATATAGTCCAGCTAGTATCCTAGAGCCGATTTTTTCTGTGCTGCTGTTTTGTCTGCTCACCAATTCTCACACAGGCGCAACCTTGTCTTTATACCGTGGATATGCTCCGCTGTGCACCCTCTCTCTCTCTCTCTCTCTCTCTCTCTCTCTCTCTCTCTCTCTCTCTCTCTCTCTCTCTCTCTCTCTCTCTCTCTGGCCTCATGTGAACAGTGTGTCAATTCTCCGACACCTTTGAAACGAAGTCGTTTGATAACTTAAATATTCACTCTCGTCTGTCTGTGTTAATTACCTGGCGCACACATCACTCTTGAAGCAACAATGTCTAAATTGTCACGGGTTTGTTTGTTTATTAGATCGAACGTAGTCACCAGATAATAACTCCTCTATAAGCGACAAGCTCACAGATATCTCAATATATCACCGTGGTCCTTGACCGAATGTAGCCGTCATAAAATCTTTACTAAGTGACGAGCTCCCAGATATCTCAGATTGACACCAATGTCTATATTGTTCTTGACCGGACGTAGCCTCCCAGATATCTCACGATGTTCTTTATAATAACTGAGTGAGATGGTCGTTGTCTAGGTTACACTGCTCCTTGTATGTCATTACAGAGTGTAAGTTGAGCTAGCCTCCTGTCTCATAATACAACTCACCCTGCTGCGCACATTCATCCGTCATTAAACAAGATTGAGTTGGCGCACATAATCCTTTAATGCAGAAAGAACACGGACAAACGGAACATAATTCTATATCCAGAAACAATATAATCCATGGAATATATATATCCTCCTCACAACTTAACACGCACACATCACTGCCTTCTCAAGGCCTTCTTTACTCTCAAATCCTCAAGACAGTTATCCAGCTACTATCCACGGCTGGACCTCACACAATACAACCCACACACTGGGTCCAAGCCTCTGCCAATTATCCGACCCTCTCTAGGGCTAGGCTTCAATACACTATGTCTGCTGATAACCGGGCTCAGTCTTTAATCCTTCGTCTCAGAATTCCCATCACTGAAAACCCACAGGGCAGAGTTCTATCACTAACTCCCCTATCATTCACTTGCAGACCACGGACCTATACTTCTCTGACCCTGACACTCAACTGTCTGGCATAATCGCCCCATAGTTGTGCCGCGGCGTCGTTACGAGCGCCAGGCAAATACCAGTTACCTATCTACAGGTTTGCTGGTGAGTAAGGCTAACCGTCAGCGGTCAAGCAAGTGCAAGCGTGACGCACGCAGTTCCCGTTGGACTCGATCCCACAGGGCAAGTGCTCAGAGCGAGAAACGGCAGACGAGGCTTGGGTATTCGGACTGGACAGACGTGGTTTGAGAGAGGCTTGTATTATTGCTGTGCCTGAATGTCGATTGCTAGTATCTCTTGTGAGAAGATGGAAGACTGCGCGGCTGTGGTTTGAGTTTGTGAGTGTATTGATTCATTGACTGTGTGTATTATTGTATTCACATTGTGCTGGCAACATGCCGAATTAGATTGTGTTGCATGTGAAGTGTAAATAAAACGTTGAACTTAGTGTTACCGTGTGTCAAGTCAAATCATTCTGTGACTGTGTATGTCTCGCATATGTTAGGTGAAGCGAGCCAGATTCATCCTTAAATGTGAGAACCTGACATGTGTGAACGTGGGGGCTTTCGTCTAGCCTTAAGTTAACTCATAAGTGAACCGTCGGTAGTTCGTCCTTGTTGGATTAGTTAAACCAAGTGTGTGATCGTGTGTAACTTGTCCACATAAAATTACGAACATGATGTCTACGTCCTTACTAAATTTGATCTGTGTGTAATCGATGTATCATCATTGCTGTTGAACGTTTAAACATGGCTAACTTGTCTTCGTGAAAGTAGTTATGTGGAGTAAAAATCGTGTGCAAGCAGAAAGTTCAGGAACGAAAGATACTTGTGAAAATTGTTGAACAGACGACATTACGACCAACAATAACACTCGACGGCATACAATCCTAAACCAAAACTTAGTTGACAAGCATACATCTCACAAAAACACAGATTCTAAATTTTTTTTCCACACAAGTAAACAGGTTTTTGTGTGTCACCTGAATCTGTTTCCCGTAGAGGTCATTTATCCGAACAGTATCGACCCTACAGTCTCTGGTCCTGTTTTCACCATTCTCCAGTGTCTCCAGAGCACTTAAGTATTACCTTTTTCATATACTTTTGTATTCAAGCTTAGGCAAGCGCTGTAAATTCAGAAATATTGTATAAATTGTTCAAATTACTAACACTTTATAACAAAAGTGCGTGTGTGAGAATTCATTTTCATTGAAACATTCCATCATATCAACTTTAAATGATTTCATTGAGATGGGTTTAAAGTTAAAGTTAACTGGGGATGAGTTGACAAAGTGGAGTGAAACAAAATATTCAGAACACCTCCTAGCACAGGAGAAAGCTAGGGAACGCGATGAAAGAGCAGCGGAAAGGGAGTTGAAAAAGGCAGAAGTAGACGCCGATACTAGAAAAGCAGAATTAGATACGGAATTAAAGAAAGCAGAAATCTCAGCTCAAAGTAAACGAGAAGAGATCGAACTACAGCTGAAAATCAAACAGCTTGAAGCCGAAACAGCTTTAGACAAAGAATCTCGCAAATCAGAAAGGCTGGATAAAGAAAACCAGTACAAAAAGTACCAAGGGATCGTAAGAAACTATACCTCGGGAGACTGCATAGCAGCCTTTACCCAGAACTTTGAAACATTAATGGACCATTACCAGATCCCAGAAACTGAATGGAACATAATATACATGAAAAGTTTATCAGGGGAGCCTCTGAAAGTCATAGAGACCATACCTTAGATCTCAGAAAAGAATATCAGTACATAAATTCAAAAATTATGTCACATTTCCTGTTAGATGAAGCAGGCTACAGAGAACAATTTAGTAAGATATCTCCAAAACCTACACAAACGTTCTCTGACTACATTTCTGTAGTACAGGATATTTTCAGCAAATGGCTGTCTGCGGCCAAGATTAATGATAACTTTAATAAATTAAAAGATCTTCTCCTTAAAGATAAAATCATCTCATCTCTTCCACCTCCATTTTCCAAGTTTCTGCTAGAGTGTCAGTTCGAAAGTGTAGAATAGATAGAAAAACGAGGTTCTGGCTATTTTAAAGCCAACAAGCGGTGTTTTTCCAGTGGGTTGACTGACTTAAGTTTTGTAGCAGCTGCTACATATGACAAACCAAGATCAGAGCCCTACAATAGGCAAAGATCATTTAAACCTAGTACTGAGAAATACCAGCAATGTAAATTTTGCCAACTAGCACACAATCAAACAGAGATGTGTGATAAAAACCCAGAATATCTAAAACACTTGCAAAACTACGTGAATAAGCAAGACAACGAGAGAAGAAGCTATAAACGCCTAACCAAATGCTTCCTCTGTAAGGCTTATGGCCACTGGCGCCATTCCTGTATAGGCAAACAGATGACCAAGAAGGCTAATGCAGCCATGTTCGATAGCTCTTCCTCAGATGAAGAACAAGTCGAAGACCACCCTGTGAACTCAGCACAGACTATTGATATATTTAAGTTAGAAAAATGTACCACCTGTAATCAATTTCATGAAGATGGCCTTTTGACATGCGGCCACTCAAACCTATCACCAATGAAGAAGCTAACTTGGTGATAGACTCCAAAGGCAAAATTAACATCCACCAGGGATATGTTAATGGCAAATCTGCTACAGTCTTACGAGACAGCGGAAGCACTCTTATCGGTGTAAAAAGAGGGTTCATATTGCCTACAGACTATACAGGCAAGTACATAACATGCAGAACTTTCTCGGGTAACATCGAGAAATATCCACTTGCATGGGCGTATATTGACAACCCGTTCATCACAGGAAAGGTCAAATGTGCAGCATTATCCAACCCATGTTGTGATATTATTGTAGGGAACCTACCTGAGGTGAATGATATGCCTCATAACACCATAACATCTAGTGCCAAGTGTATTAATGAGGATGTACCATCATCTCCATCTAACTGAATTAGGGAGAGTGTGATATCATTGAATGAATGCACTGTAGCCAATTCTGTAATATCATCACATGAACCCATTGATGTAATTGATTCACCACCATGTCATGTTACCGATAATGTTAACGCAGTAACTAGATCTGCTGCTAGAGTGCAAGATCAAATTGATCAAACTGAGGCGCTACAAATGCTAAGCCCAGTGTTACTTCCTCCTAAAACCACGAGGGCGAACTTTAGAAAAGCCCAAAAGGCTGATCCATCATTGTGTAAATATTTTAATCTTATAGGCCAAAAGCAAAAGTTAACCAAAAATGCAAGATGGCATTTTGCTCTAAAAGATTGCATCCTCACAAGGTACTATACCAGAGGCAACAACACCACGGAGCAAACGGTACTGCCAGTTGAATATCGTAAACAGGCCTTACATCTTGCACATGATATACCTTTCGCAGGGTATATGGCATATTCGAAGACCAGATCTAGATTGTTAACACAGTTTTATTGGCCAAAATTCTGCAATAACACGAAACAATATTGCAGATCCTGTGACATCTGCCAAAAACTAGTGAAAAGGGGTAAACACCCACAGGATGAATTACAGGTTACAGATTTAGCCAGTAGACCCTTTGAGAAGATCTCGGTTGACATTATAGGTCCTCTAAATCACGTTACATCTAGAGGAAATAAATACATAATTACAACAATTGATCTCTGTAGTCGATGGCCAGAAGCTATTCCCCTCAAGAACATAACTGCCAAAGAGGTGATGGAAGTTTTCTTCCATATATTCTCAAGAGTAGGGTTCCCTGACACTATCCTCTCCGATCGTGGAAGTCAATTTATAGCGTCAGCAACGAAAGCTTTCACCAAAATGGTAGGTGTCAAGCAATGCTTTAACAGCCCATATCATCCTCACTCCACTGGGATTATAGAGAAAATTAACGGGGACTTAAAGCATATGCTTTCTAAAGTCACACAAGAACATCCTGAAGACTGGGATACCTATTTGCCTGCCATATTATTTGCTTATCGCGAAGTTCCTCGTGCCAGCACCGGTTTCTCACCATTTGAACTTGTGTATGGTGTCAAACCAAGCGGCCCATTATGTATAGACAACTCCATGCTACACCTTACATAAACCCATATCATCATACGAACATGTAACATCATTGCGTGAAAGAATAATGAGATCTTGTATCATAGCCAAGGAAGCACTTAAACAATCTGGTGCTATCTATAGACAATACGCAAACAGAGGAAACAGGACGATAACGCTGACACCTGGACAGGACGTTCTTCTTCTTCTACCGAGTGACTGACATTTACTGACAGACTCATGGCAAGGGCCATTCAAAGTACTAAGACAGATCTCGACGGTTGACTGTGAAATTGCAGTCAAAGACAAACATAAAATATTCCACGTCAACATGCTAAAACCATACTACAACAGAGACGAAGACCAAGACGAGACAGCAGCCAGCACCACCATAGTTGACCATGAAGACGACTAGGAGACCGACGAAATACCAACATCAGCACTGGACACGACAAATTGTTTACAATACATTAAAATAAACCCCCTTCTGACGCAAGCAGAGACCGACAGTTGCAGACAATTAATACAAAACTACAATACCATCTTTTCTAACCAACCAGGACAAACAGACTTAGTAAACCACCACATTACCTTGACATCCAACACACCAATAAAATGCAGACCATACTCCATCCCCATACATTACAAAGAAAAACTACATCAAGAAATTATAGACTTAGAAAAGAACCACATCATCAGACGATCACAGTCACATTTTTGTTCTCCAATAGTCATAGTGCGCAAAAAGGACAACACAATAAGACTCTGTGTAGATTACAGAAGACTAAATAAGATCACACAGTTGGATTTAGAACCAATGACCAACTGTGAAGAACTACTGACTGAACTGACAGACTATAGGTACTTTACGAAACTGGACATGACAAAAGGTTACTGGCAGATACCGGTAGACGAACAAAGCAGACATCTGACAGCCTTTGCCACACCTTGGGGACTGTACGAATGGTGCAAACTCCCATTTGGGCTTGTCAATGCCCCAGCAACATTCGTACGCATGACCAGACTATTACTGACAGACATAACGAATATAATCTCGTACATGGACGACATTTGTGTACACACAAAGACAATGACAGACCATATAACGACATTACAGCAGACGTTTGACCGGATCAGACAGCACGGACTGACAGTTAAACCTGCCAAAGTTGACATAGCCTACCAAGAAATCTCCTTTTTGGGATATAAAATCTCTAATGGCTTTGTCACACCTGACGACAACATCGTATCAAAGATTCTAAAACTATCACTTCCGACTACGAAGAAACTAGTTAGAAGTGTGTTAGGACTACTAAACTACTACAGACAGTTCATACCAGATTTCGCTGAACTGACTGAAAGTTTTACTAACATACTAAAAAAAGAACATCCAAATAAGATTGTGAACAGCGAATGCCTAAAACCTGCATTCGATAAAGTATTGTCCTATTTTTCCGAGAATAGTTCAAAGGATCCCATTCTCAAATTGCCAAATTTGCATATTCCTTTCAGATTTAGTACAGATGCGAGCTCCGTGGCGATTGCGGCTGTACTTTTACAGGAAAGTGACGGCATTTTGCATCCTATATATTACCTAAGCCGTAAACTCAAACCGAGGGAACGAAGTTGGTCCACACCTCAAAAGGAAGCTCTCGCTCTTGTGTATGCTATCACAAAATTGTCCAGATTCCTCCTTGGGAGGCATTTTATAGTGGAAACTGACAATAGTCCACTGACGATTATTGCATCAGGTGCGCCGACTAACCACATGATAGCTCGATTGTCTCATTTGCTCCAAGACTACAGCTTTGAAGTGAGACATATCCACGGCAAGCTTAATACACTAGCCGATCTTTTGTCCCGTTGTCCCGATGATACCCAGTAGCCAACGATGTCTGAGTGCAGTGTGTCAGAAAACTCAGACCATCACAGCCAGTAATGAAGTTTTTTTCCCCCAGAGAAGCTGTGAATTATGTGATAGGGACCAGATCCCAGTGTAAATAGTGCTAGTATCTTATAAATATTGTGATAATTGTGTTGTATAAGTGCGTAGTATGTGGTAGAAAGTGAACAGTATTAATTGTACATATTACGAACAAAGAACAGTGCCACATGCGTTCATAACTTACCTCGAGTGAACAATTTAAGTTATCCGTGGTACCTGTAAACCAGACTTATCCAGTGACATTTTAATCCGTAGAAACCAACGAGTGATTGAAACAAACAGTGACAGTTAAACCACTGTAGAACATTGTAATCCAGAAGTTTCCAACGAAACATCGAACACACCAGCTAGTTATAACAACTTGACATTCCGAGTATTGTTACATCCTTGCGGAACAAGTGTGTGAAGAACTTTCGTTTACATCAGCTGTGCGTGTGTACTACCGGAAAGTTATAAATTTATACAAAATTGTAGCAGACTATGAACAAAAACCCAAAAATTAATGACGCATGTAAAATATTTGGGAAACACGAATTTAAAATACGCTAAATTGTGTATTATGAATTTTGTAGTAGTGTAATCTGAGAATCATATCTTGATCAACTTGTTCACAATTTATTTCGCTATTGTAAAGAAGCATCAAGCTATGACGCTGAGAAATATATTAATGAATGTAATTTATTGTATTTAACATATATTTAGATTATTTCCCTTTTATTTAATTGTTGTCACATATTACACCAAAGGGCAGTAAATAGAAATAGGTGGTAATGTGTAAGGTATAAAAATAGCATTTGTGTTACCAGGTTGTCAATACTCCAAGATAACATCAGCTGGGCATGGAAGAGATTGCCGAAGTGGTAGACCAACATGAGATGCCCCTGCCAAATTTGAGTAGGACTCTAAGGTTGAAATCGTCTCATTTTGGGACGATTTGCAGTCTAACCTGACGTTTTCGGACGTATTTGAATTTTTTTTTTACATTTTGATTGCGAGGTATTTGCATGTAATGCTGGTGCTACCTGTCTCACTGGGTCATAATTGCAACGGACGTGATTATCCATCGAGAGGATTGTACTTGGGAGGTGTTACCTTTTGACACGACATGAGTTAATATATATATATAACTTGCAATACCTACGTATTTCAATTAAACTTATGCCAATGCATATGACAACTAACGGGAAGATTCTGACTGGGTTAAAATATTAACCCTAAATTTACAAAGAGCTCACATGAAAGATGATACCTTTCATGGATGGGAGGCGGGGAGAGTGTCATAATCTCTCCATAGTTGTGCCGCAGCGTCGTTACGAGCGCCAGGCAAATACCAGTTACCTATCTACAGGTTTGCTGGTGAGTAAGGCTAACCGTCAGTGGTCAAGCAAGTGCAAGCGTGACGCACGCAGTTCCCGCTGGACTCGATCCCACAAGGCAAGTGCTCAGAGCGAGAAACGGCAGACGAGGCTTGGGTATTCGGACTGGACAGACGTGGTTTGAGAGAGGCTTGTATTATTGCTGTGCCTGAATGTAGATTGCTAGTATATCTTGTGAGAAGATGGAAGACTGCGCGGCTGTGGTTTGAGTCTGTGAGTGTATTGATTCATTGACTGTGTGTATTATTGTATTCACATTGTGCTGGCAACATGCCGAATTAGATTGTGTTGCATGTGAAGTGTAAATAAAACGTTGAACTTAGTGTTACCGTGTGTCAAGTCAAATCATTCTGTGACTGTGTATGTCTCGCATATGTTAGGTGAAGCGAGCCAGATTCATCCTTAAATGTGAGAACCTGACACTGTCCAAAACATCCGACCCTCAGTCCAGTCGGTCTCAGCCCCAACTGCCGCAGTCAATGTTTTCCACTGTCTTTTAACCCTACTGTGTAGCTCCTCCCTGGGCTCTCCACAACATTACACCCCAGCCTAAAAACTGTCTCTCTCCCCATCCACACTAGCTGGCTGAAAACCCCTTTACACCCCTTAACTCATTGTCTCCAACATTCGTCTATTCTTTCTCATGCCCGGTCACTTGTTTATGTACTAGCAAGGTCATTCTCCTTAATGTCAGTGAACCCAGGCATATGTCAAGTACGCTCGAGCGTTATCTAGAATTTGGTTACTCGGTTATATTAAAGAAAATACAATTGAGTCGTGAGCCTCTGTTGAACTACTTATCTGCCCTTTTTCATTCCTCCCTTATGAGAAGATTAATGTTAGTTAGGCAATTTATGAACAAACTTTACGTAAGCTAATCGCTGACTAAAAGCTGTTTCTGTCCCCTTTTTTACTGAGGACTTCTCAAAGTGAACATTTCACTTAATGAAGATTAAACTGGAAATTCCAATTTCTTAGGGTATTCTTCATTTACCTCCTACATACCTATACGGTCTGTTCCCGCTACCATTAATAATGGAATCGGGGTGGCTAATTTAAAGAAATATCTTATATTCATTTGGGTCATTAAGTGAGTTGATCAGGTTCACTTTAATCACCAGATGAATATTTTGGTTGACCCTTATTATTAACATATGGGCCATCTGAGTTAGTTATTAGTAACTACTCATATCACGGGTGGGGTAGAATAAGTGTCTGTATGGCTTTTCTTCCTAAGTATCCATCAGTTATTCACTTTCCTTTACTTCCGGTGTTGTCGAACATGTTATGTTATATGAAAGAGGATTAAATTAGGGTGCCCCTAAATACCGCAAATTCTTACAATATTCCTTCCCTTCCATTAACCATGTCAACCTTTTTGCAAGTGGTGGTTTGGCCTTACCATTAGTCTATTTCATTGTGTTACTGCTATTTTCCCCTGGTGTAAATTCATCTCCCATGTTATTTTACTACTCCAATGAATCATTATTAGTTGATTTAATTTTTCCTTTAAAGAAATGTACTGGATTTTTAACTTATCTGTCCTAATCATCTATACAATTGTCTATCATTCTCTGTTGCCTTGGTAATTTTTCAATATTACATGAATTATACAAGCAGATTATGCATGAAAATACAATGACAAATAAGGAAACAATAGTTAATTAACCCATGATTCATATGTGGAACATACAACCTTATGGATACATAATACAGTAGTGTGTTCATGACTACACCACTTTTAAACCATTTAAAGAGAATCCCAGAGTATCAGAAACATAAAACAGCAACATCACATGGGAATGACTGTGAATTCTAAACATTCACTGAATTACCTATCTTATGTGAGTTTACCATCCCAGAGACCTTACTACTTGAGGTTCATTACTGGACTTAGTTTCCCACCAATAAGATGTAAAATATGAGTTTAAAAAAATCTCATACACAACAAAACAACTACCTGTTACATCTACCAGAATCAAGATATTACCTGTGAACAGTTTTGAACCAAAAGAAAAACATATTTGTGTTTGAGCCACTATGGGTTCGTACAACTATGCTCAGTAGTTTGCCATTGTTTTCTGAACGGTCGGTGCACATACCATTTCGTAAACAACCAACGCAAGATGGCCTGCTGTCAGATCGCCTGCAGCTGTGTTTCCAGTGTGGGTATACGGGATTACGAACTGAGTCCCTAACGCCTTCGCCATGGATCGGCAATAGTGCGATAGTAGGATCATTAGTGCACAGTTTTTAATCGCCTTTGTGTTATTAGCATGAATTAACAGTGCACAGTTTTTAATCGCCTGTATGTTATCAGCATTAATTAACAGTGCACAGTTTTTAATCACCTGTATGTTATTAGCATGAATTAAAAGTGCGCATGTTTTAATCTCCTGTATGTGGGGTACATGACTGTGTGTAATAGTGGCATAATGTGTGTACTATTCCCACTGACGAAAAGAATATTTTCAACCAGGGCTGGGGACAGGACATGGTTTTGATGTACTGCGTCCACATTTGACTCAGATAGATATGTTCCTATTTACGCTGTGGTATTAGATGACTACGTGCACTCTCTGTGGGTACATGTAGTTGTGAAATTAGGTGATTAGACGACTAAGTATATTCGTTGTGAACTTACATGACTATATGCGTATACTTGGTGAGGAATTAGATAACTAAGTATCCTCGCTGCGAAGATGGGTACGTGTAGTTGTGGAAACGCTGTGGGGAATTAGATAGCTACGTATAGTCGTTGTGGAATTAGATAGGTACGTATACTTGAAGTGGAATTAGATGGGTACGTATAGTCTCTATTGAATTAGATGACTACGTATAGTCTCTGAGGGATTAAATAAGTAAAGAAACAAACAAGTGAACATGATAACACACCGACTATACCTACCAACCGGGAGAACTGACGCCTCTCAAAACTCACATGCAAAATACAATAGGCAAGCTGCTGGAGAAGTTAATTGCCAGGAAAATATCAAGTCAGCTAGAGAGCCAAGGTTGTTTCCCACCTACCCTTGGAGGGTACTGACCAAACAGAGAAACCTGGACCAACGCAGCAGTTATTACCTATGATGTGTATGAACGTTTCCATACAACGTATTATAATTTGGGCATGTGGCAAACAAAAAGGTCTCTTCAGTGTGCTTTTGACTAAACATAACCAAAAATTATTGAGTTGCAGAGGCAGATACTATACAGGCGAGAAACCAGCAGTCATATAAACAAAAGATATGCCAGTCTCTTAAAAACTACAGGGTGACAGTGAAGCATGTGGCAGTGTGTTTTGTGTATTTCAACTTAAAGGATTAATTTTACTTGTTTTAACCAGTTGAACTTGTTGAACCAGTTCTATAGTATGACCCTGACGAGATACAGCGAAATATGCCAGGCAATAAATTGTGCACTGAATTGTTTGTGTCTTCATTACCCAACTTCACAACGGGAAAGATTTGCTTTGATTTATTTAATTGAATTGAATTGATGTTTATTTTCAAAGGGTAACAAATTGGGCACGTAGGCCCGTCTTACATTCGGGCCTTCCAATCACTCATCTTTCGTTCATTGATATTGTGCGACCAGGGGCGTGACTATAATTCCAGCCATAGGTGGTAACACTGCCAACATGTATTATCCTGCACTATTCGGAAAATATGGATGAGATATGATTGATCGTTTCTTACTGGCACCATGAAGTGTGGCGCTGTAGACAAAAGGTGGTATGTAAACACATTTGTGACAACCACCGAGGCATCTCCTTGCTTTCAATTGCAGGGAAGATACTTGCCAGAATTCTCCTCAATCGCCTCACGGCCCATCTCGATCAAGGTCTTCTTCCTGAGAGTCAATGTGGCTTCAGAAAAGAACGTGGAACTGTTGACATGATTTTCGCTGCAAGGCAGCTGCAAGAGAAATGTCAGGAGCAGAACTGCGAAATGTTCTCCACTTTCATTGACCTTACCAAGGCTTTTGATACAGTCAGCAGAGAAGGACTGTGGAAGATCATGGCAAAATATGGCTGTCCACGAAAGTTTGTCCAAATAGTGCGGCTATTTCATGACGGCATGCAGGCAAGAGTACAGGAAAATGGTGAACTGTCTGAACCCTTTCCTGTCACCAATGGAGTGAAGCAAGGATGTGTCCTGGCACCAACACTGTTCAGCCTCATGTTTTCAGCTATGTTGACGAATGCCTTCAAGAACAACGACATTGGAATAGACATCAACTATCGCATGGATGGAAAGTTATTCAATCTCAGAAGGCTGAAAGCTAAAACCAAAATTGACAGCGACACTGTCAGAGAGCTCCTGTTTGCTGATGATTGCGCTCTATACCATGCTCTATATCTATGCCTTTGGCAGACTGTACAAGAATGTATGGGACAGAAATGGATAAGCCTGCAAGCAAAGTTAAAAGTCTACAAAGCAGTTGTATTATCCACACTGCTATATGCTTGTGAAACCTGGACTGTTTATCAGCGACACGCTAGGAAATTAAACCACTTCCACACAGTCTGCCTTAGGAAATTACTGAAGATTAAATGGCAAGACAAGATCCCAGACACTGAAGTCCTAGAAAGAGCGTCCATGCCCAGTATCCACACTGTACTAATGAAGAATCAGATTTGCTGGGCTGGTCACTTGACTCGCATGCCAGATCACAGGCTCCCTAAATGAATTTTTTACGGCGAGTTGTATTGTGGTAAACGCTCCCAAGGCAACCAGAGGAAACGCTTTAAAGACACTGAAAATCTCACTGTATGCTTTTGGAATTCATCATGACACCTGGTAGACTGCATCCAGAGACCGAAATTCGTGGCGTGCATCATTACGCAAGGGTGCAGTCATATGTGAGGCAACCAGGACCGCAAGAGCTGTGAAGAAAAGACAGAACAGAAAAACCACTGCAGAAAATCCTCCTCCAGAAACGTCAAGTATCCTTTGTCCACATTGTCAAAGAACATTTCGAGCCAAAATAGGCCTTATCAGCCATCTTAGAACTCACGGCTCCATACTTTCAACCCCACTGGATGAAATGAATGGTCATCATCTATCTTGATGGACAAACAACATAACATAACAAACACATTTGTCCCAAAAATAGTTTCCTGCTATGGGTGTGCGATGTGTTAGCGCCATCATATGTTGAAAGCCGGAATGCACGGGGATATAGGTTGTCAATCTTTCCCTCAATTTCGCAGGCGACCAGATTGGGTATGTGAAGGTGTGTGCAGTTCTCGTACGGACGGTTAAAATGTGTCAGTTTATAACGCATCAACAGATTACCATTTATGTCCGAAGGCTGTAGTTGATCGAGTGAAATGGCGAGTCATGACCGCCCACGCTTTCCGGCATGGCACATGATTGATTGATTGTAGTTGTTATTATTATTATTTTGTTATACGCACACGAGAGATTTCGTCGTATGACTCTAGACAGTGCAAACCCAGCTCGATCGACAGTGTTGTCAATAAGGGTTTCTGTACAATAAAAAAAGGTGGCATACTCCCTCCTGATCCCGCCGTCGTGGATCAGATGTCTAGCTTTCCTGGACAAAGGTGAAAAAAAACAACTATTTCAACATAGAAGCCATAAACAAACTACAGTATTGCACGATTACTTATCTGGCAGAATTCGCTGGCACCTTGTCGTCTTGACAGGCGATAGTTTGTTACATTGTGTTTAAAAAAGACGTAATAACTACATTGCACGATTTATTGCCTGGCATATTTCGCTGCATCTCGTCAGGTACATACTGCAGAAATCACATAACTTACGTGAAATTAACTAGATAAATCCTTCAAGTTGAAATATACACATATTCGCACAGTAATGTCACTTATCTACCACGGTAATTTTAAGCTGACTAACATGTCTTTATGTTTGCACAATTCTGGCTTTCGTTGATAGATCATAATTGCTTCTGCAAATTTTAACAAGCGAGTATTTTGTGTGTTAAACAACACGCGAAATACAGTGTCTCTGTCCACCATATGGCCACTGTCGACAATGTGCCTACTGATTGAAGACGCCGGGAGCTTCCGGTGTGTCGGCCCCACGAGGCTAGCATCTCCTGTGTGTTGTATCTTGTTGACCCATTGAGGTATGTGTTCTGACACCCGTTTGTTAAGTTGTCTCTCTGTTCTACCAATGTAAACGGCCTGGCATCTACATGTGAATTGGTAAATACAATTGTTTGTGGCGTACAGAGGAACAGGCTCTTTGACTGCTGGTGTAGGAATCGGTACGGTTTTATATCTAATGACTGGAGTTGCCGCACAGAATGTTCGGCCTACTGCTGTAGTAAGCCGGTCTTGTAGACGTTGCATTACGTCATCCCCTCGAAAGGTTAGCTGGATGAATACCTTGAATTTAGGGACTGTAGTTACGTCTGCTTTTGGTTTGGGCTGTTGGCAGTGGCGATTTATAAATCCTGTGGAGTACCCATTCAGGTTTAAGACATTCTTCAGAGTTTCAAATTCCTCTGTCAGTGTGTCCTGGGTGCATATCTTTCTAGCACGGTCAAACAGGGTCCGTACTAAGCCCCGTTTGTACTGGACAGGTGTGAAGCTCTGAAAATTTAGGTATTGGCCAGTCCATGTTCCTTTTCGATACACCGATCTTTTAATTGTGCCGTCTGCTCTACGTCTCATTAGAATATCTAGGAACGGCAACGCTTCGTTGTGTTCGTGTTCCATAGATAGAGAGATGTTTTTATGCGTCTTGTTCATTGTGGCCTGGAACGATGTTGCTTGTAGCTCGTCTGTGGTGATAATTAGTATATCGTCCACATAACGACGGTAAAAGGCCAAGTTGTTGATGTCTGAGAATCTCTTTTCTTCTAAATGTGCCATGAAGATGTCCGCTAGAATAGGACCAAGAGGACTCCCCATGGCCACTCCGTCAATTTGGCGGTATGACTTAGTTAGAAAATTGAATTGTATGTTGGCGGTACATAGTAGTAGTAGCCTCTCCAGAATAGGTGTTGGTATGCCTAATTTTAGTTGTTTGTCTTCAATGCGTTCCCTTATTATTTTCATTGTCTCCTCTAATGGAACGTTAGTGAATAGGGAGGCTATATCCATGGATGCCATGTGTTTGTTATTTATGTCCATAGTATCCAATAATTCCACCAGTTGGAATGTATCTCTGAGTATTTTGGGATCGAAGGACTGTCGTACTGGCTTTAACATTTCGGCTAGCCATCTCGCCATTCGGTGTTGTGCAGAGTTAACCATGGACAGGATAGGTCTTAGGTCTTAGTTGTAATAACTACAACCCATGGCGGTAGCGAACGTGACTGATCATTACAACATAAACGTGTCCGTGTGTGTAGCTTTTTATGTTGTTCATTTCTTCTTTCATTTTCTGTTTTACCATTCACTTCTTATTGTGTTTCTTTCTGTCTGTCTTTCTTTCTGTCTTTTTTTCTTTCTGTCTTTCTTTCTTTCTTGCTTCCTTTCTTTTTTTGTTTTCTTTCTTTATACATTCATTTCTTCTTTAATTTATTTATATGTTCCCCCTCCTGTGCTTAATTTTTTAACCTTCTTTATTACTTTCTTTCAGACTTAGAGTTGCTTCACTTTTTGTTTCTTTTTTTATGATTAGTGATTAGTGGGCATCATGATCATCATCGCGGTCCGGCCAGTTCCACAAGTGCTCACCTCTCCTCCTCCACATATCCACCGCGTGTATCAACTGATCGTACCAGTTCTGCGTTGGTTAATCAAATATCTTGCGCTCTGGGAAAAAATGTTGAACTTTACTTTCTGTTTTCTTGCATACTCCTTTTTATTTGCTGTATTCTTGATATTTCTACTTGCTCTCTTACGAGCTTTCTGTAATTTAGTTTTGTCCTGTAGATCTGATACAGTCAGTTTCAGTCAGTTATGACTGAGCTACAGAAATGACAGCAGGCGGTACTGCCTGCTTTCTGTTAGCGCCGAATGTTGAGCGGGGCTTACCAAACCCGACATCCCACATTGTGCCAACGACTTCGGGCGGAAGAGAACAATTGGGAGGGTGCAAGCCTTATCCTGATGCGAGGAAATAACAACCTAACGACAAAATATCATGGCAGGGCAGACCAGGCCCTAAGCCTTGATTGGCAGCTGGTCTAGCATCGAAGCTCCGACAGGCGACAGTCAGAGCATTGCTTTAGTGATCCGGCAGCTTCTGTAGCTTGTCTTGTCCCAGATGTATGCTGTTATCTTACCTCTGGAGTGAACTGGACAGGCCGAGAGAGGGATCATGCTGCATGGGCAACGCATGGTTTCTATATTTTAGCCCAGGCTTTGTGCTATGAAGAGATATAACTCCATCCCTGGATTTAACCGGTCTCGGAATCAAAGCGAGAGGTAGCAGCTACGGGTTATAAGTCCTTGTCAACTGGCGTAGACATGGGGCGCCACGGGTTACCTCTGGCGGAAGGAGACATCTACAGGAGTCACTGATCAGCTACCGCCCGCCTTAAGCTGGGCAGCCCCCGGCCAATTCGGTGCTGATCCGCCACAGACTGCCTGCTTCAATGGGTGCTTGGGGCTAAGACAAAATCTGATTTGCAGGCTGTAAAACTAATGCACCAGGTACTGCAAAAGAGAAAAATAGAAACCTCAAGCTACGGCTTGCAACCTGGAACGTAAGAACCATGTGTCCAGGATTTTCCACTGACTTGGCCAATATTGACGATATGAGAAAAACGGCTGTGATTGATGCCGAACACAATTGTCTTAACATTGATATTGCTGGCCTGCAGGAAACTCGCCTCGCTGAGGAAGAGCCACTCAGGAAAAACAATTACACATTTTTTTGGAAGGGTAGAGAGCAGGCAGAAAATAAAGAAAACATGGTGTGGGCTTTGCAGTGATCGCTACTGGTGACGATTGAAATTCGAGCTGAAGGTAATGAAAGAATATTATCCCTGCGCTTGGCAATCTCTTGTGGTTTTGCTACCATTATCATTGCATATGCACCGACACTCACTTCCCCTGATGATATATATAGTACAGACTTTATGGCATATAAACATATGTAGTATAGACTGTATGACATATAAACATATAGAGTATAGACTGTATGACATATAACCATTTCCAGTGTAGATTTGACATATAAACATGCTGAGTGTAGACATGCCATATAAACATATACAGTATAGACTTGATGACATATAAACATCTCTAGTGTAGACTTGATATATAAATATCTCTAGTGTAGACTTGATATATAAACATCTCTAGGGTAGACTTGATATATAAACATCTCTAGTGTAGTCTTGACATATAAACAAATCTAGTTTAGATTTGACATAAACATGTTCAAGTCAAAAATTTAAATATCATTTTGTATACAACTTTAAATTACGGATTTAAATTGCCCTTGTGATTGACAGTAAGCAATATTAGAGAGTAAATTACTAATGAGGCTCCTGAACCTCATTTGGCAAGTACTTCCCAACAGCACCTGTATTATAAATGTTCATACATCAACACACATGTATTGTTTGGCGCTCATAGAAGTGAGAAGAAGGAAGTAGAGACTAGAGGATGCACTAGACATCATAAACATTGAAAGCTGTAATTACCAACCAGGATTCTAACCTGTCACCTCCAAATGATGATGGCGCCTCGCTGCAGGAACGAGTGTATTTTGACACATGACCAACTAGACTTACTATATTTGAGCACTTCTAGGGAGAAAATGTTTCCTTGTTTATTGAGTGAAATACACAATTGTTGATTGTGTTAGAGGTATTTTTTTGTAAATACATGAGGAATTTAGTCATGTGGTAGCTGACAGTAAAGGATGTAATTTTAATTAGATAGTTATTATTACATTGGCTTAGAGGTTATGACTTTTCTCCGTAATCTCGTATACTCTCGTCGGTAACGTGATGACGGTGAGAATCAGCAGTGGTTCAAATCGCATCGGTAACTCACGGGGTATGTGAGCCGGCCGCTCAGAAAGCAATGGCAAACTACTGAGCGTAATCTTGCAAAGAAATCAACATACAGCTGAAAGATGCTGGTGTTGACAGCGATGTCCTGTAAAGGATATGCAACAACAAAAAAAATCTGACAAAAAGTACATTGAAGGCGAGGGAGAGAACGAACGAACGAACAAACAAACTTTATTTTAAAAGGGTAACAAATTGGGCACGCAGGCCCGTCCTACATTCGGCCCTTTCAATCACTCATCTTTCATTCATCAAATGTGCATGTTACATTTACATAGGGAAAAAAAACATTGTCAAAGGGATTTTGTAGGCATAAACAATGCATATTACGCATGGTACATTCACATGGGAAAAAATAAACATTGTCAAATAAAAGTTGTAAACATAAACAGTGCATATTGCAATGTTGTGAGACACATCCCCCATCCACTCTCACACCCCACAGCCACCCACACATCCCGCAGCCACCCACGCATTCCGCAGCAACCCACCTCCCCAACCCACCCACATATATCTCCACGTATTCACACAGACCCAGACAAAAATACATGCTGCCACCCACACACTGGTCCCCCACCCACTCACATTTCCCCACCCATACACACATTCCCCACTCATCCCATAACCGACACGCACACCCCCCCCCCCAACTCCGCATATTCTCCACCACCCACACACACACCCGCAAACATCCAGCAAAGCAAACATCACAAAACCACACACACATACCCCCGCCAACCCACACATCCTGCACCTATCCATACACATATCCCGAACCCTCACAATTTTCCCCACCCACTCACACATCAGGCAACCTGCACCCACTCACCCACCCAATATCCGCCACCTCTCAACTACACATTCCCCACCTATACACACATCCCCACCCACAAACATATGTCCCCACTTGTCCACACATATCCCCCACCCATAAATACTCAAAAAAAACACACACACTCCCACCCACACACACCCCACCACCCACATATACCTCACCACACACATCCGCCGCTCACACACATATTCCTTGAGACAGTGACAGAGACAGAGTTGGAGATCCATTGCAGACAACCTCCAATGTGGAGACTGCACCTAATTGATTGATTGCATTATAAGTGGTGGAAGTGTGACTTTAACAGAATCATTTTTCAATTGACGGAGTCTAAGACTTTCAACCCAATCCAATCCAATATTCTAAAGAAAAAAAAACAACTTTCCACCTTGTCTCAACCAGCCCGTACAGCATTGGTTATAATAGCGGTGGTTCATGGTGCGGAGTGAGTTTGTTCCTTTGTGTCGCTTGTCGTCTCTGAGGGGACAGTAGAATCAACAAGCACACTTCAATTTTCCTTTTTTTCCAGTGTTCGGTCTATTGCTGGGCCTTTGTCTGCACACCCCTTTACCAGTCTTCTATTCACTATTTCTCTTTATATATATATATATATATATATATATATATATATATATATATATATATATATATATATATATATATTGTTACAAGACCATACCCATCTCCACATTCCTCCAAAACATACCCACACAACTCTGTCCTCCAATAAGTACTAACTTATTTAATGAATAAAAAGTGTCATGGGTGTGTATAGTGTATGTGTAAAGAAGTCTTTATTGCGTACTATCGTGTAGGTGAGATCAGATTGACAGTCTAAGATTCATCTTACAGTGCTCATCCCACAAATGCCAGATATTGTCACCACAGCACAGAACTTGTTTACGCTCACCCAGTTTAATGTCTCTAGGAATGTTGATGTTGTCTTCATTAATATCCTTGAACTTTAGAAATAAACGATACTTTCACCACAGCGTGTTTTTGTTTTATAGGTTATGTCTTTCCGTGTGAAAAGTCCAGAGAATGATTGCAGATAATCACAACCCTGTTTATATATTACCCTGACACTCTGTTTGTCTTAAAGTCCAAGAATGTTTTATTCTTCAGAGGAAACGTTCTGGCATTACAGTTTTGTTTTTATTTATCTTACAGTTCATGTGAACAATATTGATAATTCGTTCTATATAAGTTTGACATATCTTCTGCTGTCAGTATCTTCTCAGGCCTGAATTATGATGCCGTTATTTCTAGAACTGGCTGATCTTAGGGTTGACACAAGACTTAAATCTTGAGGATATTTCTCACTGCATCAGATTATTGCAATGTCCTTCTTCTTATGAGTGTAGCTATTGCAATTTCTAGTTCAGTAGAATTCAGTGAAGTTCCGTGGAACCTGTTGAATATAATATTTTTGGTGAGATCAACCTAACTCAGACTTATTAGAAGTGAGAGTAGGCTTGTGGCCATTATCAGTTATAACTTCTATAGATTCAAAGAAATGATCTCTGACATAAGGCATAGGAGTTCTACACATAACTTAAGACAAGGTAAAAGAAGGAAATGTTATAGGAAAGCTCAGAAATCCCAGTAACCATCTATACTAGAATCTCCTCTCATAGACCTATCCTATTATTATCATAGTACTTATTCTATCGAGTGCACTGATACTTTACACAATCCACTACGTTACTTCTCAGCTAAATTCGGCCGACGCTCAATATTACGGTCACACACTCAAGTATACTACGCTAGAGTTCTACTCTACACCACAACTACCTTATAACTATCCTCAGCTGAATCGGGAGTACTATTGCACATCAATACAAATGCTCGTCGGTTTCATCCAACTTGAAACATTTTACACCCCTTTCCATAATGGCTCGAGAATAAATCCCCACTTTCTCTCGTGGAAGACTCTTAGCACACTAAAACAAGACATATTTTTCCACCATTTATACCTTGGCTCCGATTCTCCGTCTTTTTTTTTTTTATCTTCATACATAAACAACCGAAATCTCCGTTACTTCAAAAGTCCTCTGATCGTCTACCGTTTTCCCACATCAAAGGTTTGTGAAATTACTTTATCGCGAGTTGCTGGTGTTCAAAGGTTTGAGATCGCCGTTTTTCCGTCGTCCGTCCTCCAACAAACACGCGATATCTCTTTTGATCTTGGAGTCAATGACTTCTACTCACCTCAAGACCGAAGTGCTCGCTTGTTTTTCTGATCCAAAGGTTAATAACTTCCCATCCTTGTGCAATACAAGTAATTTTCTGTTTTAGATTTATCGTAGGATCGCTAACCTATCAGTATCCTGTGACACTTTGCACCAGTGTTAGCTGGCTTATCTGTTGTCTAGTTTATGTATGTGACGTCAGCTGGGGGGATTCGTTGGCCGGCAAGTTTTCCCTTTGTGTCTTCTTAGGCAGCTTCTTCTGTCAGTGTTGGCTTCTGGCTCGTCTGTTGTGCAAGGGTGATGACATGTTACTGGCTCCTTGTGCGGTTATTGTATAGTCTTCCTCTTCCTCTGATGTGGTGTCGGTGTCTTCTTCCTCTGAAGTGGTCCATGCGTCTTCTTGTCGTCGGCGTTCTTCTTTCATTTTCTGTTCAAGGAGCTTCATTTCCTGTTTATATTGTTGGAACTATGTGGGGCTACTTTAGGCTCCTTTATTCCTTGTATGATCTGCCTTTGCTTCCGATTGTGGACGGCTTCCCACACCGCAATATTTTCTTCGACTGTTGCTCCTTTATTGTATACGCCCCAGTCTTCTTTCGGTTTGTCGGTATTTTCCTTCGTACTTTCTTGATGAGCCTGGTTGATTTCTGGTTTCTCCTGGCTCTTAGTGGGCATCACGGCTGAGCTGGTGTCCCTAGTTTGATGCTTGGCTTCCTCTTGCGTCTTCTTGTCTCCTTTCTTGTGGATTGTCTTCATCAGTTTATTGATGTTTTTTTGTTGAGTTTCACCTGGCGGTTTCTCTGCGTTCTTTTCATTGGGTTCATCAGGCTTGTTTTGGGATAATTCCCTTTCAGCTCTTTGCATTTGTCTCTCCGCCTTGATGTCTCGTAGAATTTCTTCGTTCTTCTTGGTTGTCTGGATCATGTTCTCCACCTCTTGTGTTATATTTCGCTTGATCTCTTTTAACTCAGCGAGTAGCTTTTCACTGTCGCTGTTCAGTGCCGGTGTTTGAAGTATCTTGATCTGTCTCTTTAATTCGTCAATCTGGCTCTGCATCAGTGATTTTTCCGCTTGCGAGATGCCTGTGGCTGTATTGTATTCCTTGAATGGTGTCTTGGTGACAATGGCGAGTTTTAACACCTCTCTGTGTCTTTCGAGGTACGGACAGCCCAAGTATCGTGCTCCATGTTTTCCCAGACAAGAGGATCTACTCTTTTATATCCCAAAGGCTTGGTCTCTCTTGGCAGAGTGAATTGAACCTGCCAGAAGCGGTGTACAGAGTCACTCCATAGATTCCCAAAGGTCTCTGGAAAAAAACAAATACATCCCTGAACTGTGGGACGGAGACTGAAAACAAACCCATGACTTGAGCGTGGGTCAAATAGCCTGACCAATTTGCTATGGAGATCCCTATTTTCATTATCTTGTTATAATCAATGACAGTAAACTAATATTCATTTGCAGTATCTGCGCAAAATATACACTTTAATAGTGGTATGGCAAGAACAAGAAAGCCACAGATTTAGCACAACCATTACACCTGCATTTATTACTTTATTTTAATGTGTTCATTATTTAGATGTCGATATTCCTGTATAGATTGGTCAGATCTATAGCTCATATATCTTTGGTGCCATATAGTTGACATTTTAGTGTATGTTCACATGGCATGCTTGCTAATGTAATTGTTTGCTACTTTGATATCTGAATGGGCAAAAAATTATCACTGTGATAATTTCTCTTTCCTTGCCAATATTTTAAACATGATTAAATAAATAATTAAATACTTCATGTTTTAATAGGGGGCAGATCTGTAAGCCTATTTCATTATTTCATGAAATTAGAAAATGGCTGTTTGAGCAACTGTGGAAAGTCAGAAACAGCCGCATACATGAGACTGCACCAAAGAACCTATATGGTGTGGTATCTGATGGAAGTAGAAAGTCAAAGAACAGCAGGGGGAACAGTAAGGGAAGGTATGGTCTCTGGAAACGAAGCAAGTATCAGTAAACATGACAGTGGACACTGGACATTGAAAGACACCCAGGGGTGTCTATATGTTTAGCCAGGATTTTTTTTACGTGGACTTCTAGTAACAAAATTTCCCCTGGTCTCTGGGTAGTGAGATCGGACGCTTGTGTGTATTGTTACGCACGTAAAAAAATCCCTTGGGGGTAGGAAATCGAAGCCTAACAGCGCTCAAACTTTTGAGTTAAAAATCTGCCCATAATATTCTAGGGTCCTCGCAGGTGCTGCGGAGTTCGTGCACTAAGCTGAGATTCTCCGGATTCAGGCTTGAGCTAGGAGCAGAATGGAGCACTTATGGGTTACATCGGCGTTCCGTGATGTTGATCCGTTTACTAAACTAAACTAAACTATATGAAGGATTCGTTCTACAAGGAGTTAGACTCCGTGATCAAGGCAATTCCAAAATCCGACTACATTTATATGCTCGGTGATTTCAATGCTCGTGTGCGAAGGACTCGAGTTCATGGCCAGTGTGCCTGGGAAAATACAACATCGTTCGTATGAATGAAAATGGGCAACGGCTGTTAAAGCATTGCACCAGAAATGACTTATGGATTACAAACTCCTATTTTTTTTAAACAAAAGCGCTGTATAAGGTCACATGGACATATCCACGATCCGGCCATTGGCATCAGATGGACTTCATCATCACACGGAGACAACATCTGAACCATACACCATTAACTCGAAGTTACCACAGTGATAACTGTGATACGGATTATTCTTTGGTTGTTGCAAGGGTTAGACTGAGACCAAAGAGAATCTACACAGATAAACACAAATCTAGCCCCAGGGTTAATATTATTAACACCCACGATCATGATAAGTGCTTTCAGTTTCAACAGCAACTTGAAGACTCTTTTACTGATACTTCAGAAAATTGTACAAGTGAAAAGTGGGATAAACTTAAGGAAACTCTTTATAAAACAGCGGTAGGGGTTTACGGCACTGTGGATCATAAGAGGCAGGACTGGTTTGCGGCAAACAGCCAGACACTGCAGCCCTTGATTGATAAAACTCAAAATCAAAAGAAGTGCACCATTGAAAACCTTGACTGGAGAAACCACTACTGATAAGAAACAGCAGATGGATAGATGGGTAGAGCACTATTTTGAGCTTTACTCAAGTGAGACCAAACTAGCGGATGATACCCTCAACGCCATAGATGTCCTACCAACTCTTGACCATCTGGACACACTTCCCACCATAACAGAAGTTAAGTGTGCTATAAATGAACTTGCATCTGGCAAGGCCCCAGGTAATGATGGGATTCCAATAGTGGTTATCAGAAGTGGGAAAGACACACTCACTCTATAGATCCACTAGCTAATAGAGCTATACTGGCGAGAAGGACAAGTCCCACAGGATTTCAAAGATTCAAGCATCATAACACTGTACAAGAACAAGGGCTATCGGAGTGACTGCAACAACTTAGGGGTATCTCACTTCTGTGTATTGTTGGGAAAGTATTTGTCAGAATTGTTCTGCGCAGACTTCAAGTCCTAGGAGATCACGTCTACCCCGAATAACAGTGTGGCTTCCGACAGAACCGGTCTAACATTGATATGATATTCTCATTGCGACAAATGCAAGAAAAATGCCGTGAACAGTGTAAGAATATCCCAGTCTTCATCTCCCCCGCCTGGCGATAACGACCAGGTACGACTGTGAACTGGACTAACGGTTACTACGCAGGTGATGGCCAAGGGTCAGCGTGGTGCACGAAGACCACGAGAGCGGAGAACCGGGCCAACGAGGAATCACTGCTGGTACGACAGACAGCTTAGGACTTCAAGACTGGACGGACGTGAAAGAGTGTTGCTATGTATGAGTCGATGCTTGATGGACGAAAGCTGTATGCCTTGTTGAGTAGAGTAAAGATTGCGTGAGTGTCAGATTCTATTGTATATTCTATCGTATTTATGAATTGCTATATTGCATTGTATATTTCTGGAAATGGCATTATCGCTAACTTTGAGCGATGCCTGATATGACTGTGTTTTGAGAAGTGCGATTAAAGTATTTGAGTTATATCACCGTGTGTTTGTACACTCATTGTGTGTGTGCAAGTGTTTCACGCCTGTTAGTGAATACGAACCTTTGATCATCTACACAAGACCCTGACAAACAGAATCAAACACTGTTTATTGCCTTCATCGACCTCACAGAGGTTTTTGATTTGGTCAGTCATGAGGGTCTGTTCAAGGCACTAAAGAAGATTGGCTGTCCACCAACTCTTCTGTCCATTGTGGAATCGTTCCACACAGGCATGAAGGGTATAATCAAGTTTGATGGTGCAACTTCAGAAGAGTTTGAAATCAAGAGTGGAGTTTAGCAAGGCTGTGTACTAGCTCCTACCCTCTTTGGAATATACTTTTCACTTCTACTGAAATATGCCTTTCGTGATCAGGATGATGGTAAATACATTCACTCACGCTCAGATGGCGGCCTCAATAATGCTCAGAGATTGAAGGCAAAGACCAAAATTAGAAGGGTATTGATCAGAGAGTTGCTTTTTTGCAGATGATGCTGCAATTACGACCCACTCTGTGGAAGAATTACAACGGCTACTATATGCATTCTCCAATGCTTGTTCTGAATTTGGTTTAACAATTAGCAAAAAGAAGACACAGATTGTGTAACAAGGTGCACATGGGGTACCATCAATCATTACAACGACGCCGAACTAGAGATAGTAGACCATTTTACATATCTAGGATCAAAGGTAAATAGCAACTTATCCCTAGATCAGGAAATCAACATCAGGATTGGTAAGGCAGCAACAACAATGAACAGGTTAAGAAAAAAGAGTCTGGGAGAACAGGAAGCTTACTGCCAAAACAAGAATCATTGTCTATCAAGCCTGTGTCCTTAGTACTCTTCTTTATGGCAGTGAAGTCTGGACAACTTACTCACACCAAGAGAAACGTTTAAACAGCTTTCATATGCGGTGTCTGCAAAGAATACTTGGTATTAAGTGGCAAGACAAAATCACAAATACTGAAGTATTGGAAAGATCAGGTTGTGTGGCGGTTTGTTCCATGCTCAGTCTTCGTAGACTTAGACGGATAGGACACGTTAGGAGGATGGATGATGGTAGAATACCAAAGGACATCTTTTTTGGTGAATTACAGATGGGTAAGAGATCTCAGGGTAGGTCTCTAATACGATACAAAGATATGTGTAAGCGGGACATGACTGATACAGGCATTGATAATGCACATTTGGGAGCAAGTCACCGTTGAACGTGTTGCATGGAGAGCAAACATCAGAAATGGAATAAAGACAAAGGAGAAAATTATTGCAGATAAGTCACACACCAAGCGTGTGAGACGTAAGATGGTGCATGATGGTGAAAATGACCATGTGTTCACATGCATCCACTGTGGATGATCATTTACAGCGTGAATTGGCCTTATCAGGGACATTCGACACCACCATGGGTAGTAGTTATTAAGCTTTTTTGAAGCACAATGTAGCAAACTATCGTCTATCGTCAACCCTCAGTTTCTGCGTGGCATAAACTGTTCTTGCATTAGGAATTGTTATCTTGGGACGTTGGCGTTGTGCGTGAATTTCACATGGCAATACGGCAATTTGGAGCTGTTATCGCAGCATCACTGAGCTAATGTCTGTTGTGCAGATATTTCGACAAATGTTAAACTTAATGGCTTCGGGTAACAGATGTGTGATCATCATCATCATGCTCCTTGCAAAGTGGCGTTGGTTTTCGTGTATCTTGAGCCTTGGTATTGTGGATCAATTAGTAGTAGTAGTAGTAGTAGTAGTAGTAGTAGTAGTAGTAGTAGTAGTAGTAGTAGTAGTAGTAGTAGTAGTAGTAGTAGTAGTAGTAGTAGTAGTAGTAGTAGTAGTAGTAGTAGTAGTAGTAGTAGTAGTAGTAGTAGTAGTAGTAAGTAGTAAGTAGTAAGTAGGCCTCTTTCAGTCCTGAAGGACTATAGAGATGTGCCGCTGGGGAGGTACCTGGCAGCACCGCTGGTGACTGTACAGTCCAGTGCGAGAGTGGCAATCTCTATCACAGTTTCCGCATCTGTAAGACGAGGCAGGTCTCGCAGTAAGTGACTGCGTTTTAAGCCTGTGCCGCCTATCCTCAGTTTGTTGGATCAGATTGCGCTCAAAGTCCGTTTCGCACATCTCTTCTCCAGTAACATATGTCCGTTGCAACTCTTTCCCTCGTGTCTGGATCTATGCCAAGGGTTTTCAAATCTTGATTACACACATCCCTATATCGCATTTGGGGTCTTCCGGTTGGCCTCTTTCCTGTGGCTAGTTCTCCGTATAGGAGGTCTTTGGGAATACGTTAATCCTCCATTCGAGATACGTGGCCCAGCTACCGGAGGCGTCTCTGCTTGAGGAGGGAGTGCACTGTGGTAATATCTGCTCTTTCAAGCACAGTGTCGCTGCTTTACACGGTGCTGAAGTGACCTCTTCAGGGCACAAGCCTGGGACCAGCTGTTGCCCAGTAGCAAGTGCCCCCTCTCCACGTCGCCGATGTTGACCAAGGGAAAGGTAGTAGCCAATGCAACTTGGCATCGGTGCCTTCGCAGGAATTGCCAGAACTATGTTGTTTACAACATGGAACTGTCTTAAGGACTCCATCTCCGGATTTGTCCTCAGGGTTTACTCCCGAAGCCTTTCCCATATGGGTATACATCATCGCTAATATCGGCGACACCTGGCTGCCACAACTACATATACAGACAGACAGACAGACAGATAGTCGGGAACGGGAGCTTATATGACTACTTATATGAATTAAATGAGATGCTCCCCATTATGCTCCGTTCCTCTGCCAGTGAATATCACACAAAACGCTCCCCACTGCCCAATGTGAAAAGTGGAAAAGACAGGAGTCTCGACAAACAACAGCCCGCACAGATACACTGTCCATAATGCCGCCACCAGAATGTCAACACAATAGTCACCCACAAAACACCCAGTTCATTTCTGATAGAATCGGCAGTCATTTTCCCATCTGGATGTTTCCTAGATGTTCACCCACACAGTCCACGAAATACAGTTCATCGTCGATGGCAGTGGCAGTCAACCAGAAGCCCAGCAGCCACGCATTTCTGCATAAGGCAAAGACCGGTCAACTCTTGGACATAGCCATCCGCCATCGCGCCGAACATGCAGTCATGTTCCAAAAAACCTCAGGCAGATTCAAAAGCATTTCACACGAAACTCAACGCTCACAGTGTCGCGCCACGCACTTACTCAGTAGCAGGGCGACAGAACCAGCAAGCCTCCTTAGACGCCTCTTACGACATGCTTGGTAGGCTGCAGTGTTGCTATTCTTTGCTTCCCTTATGGGCCCCGGCAACACACGGGAGTGTAGGGAGAAAGTGGTATATGCAAACCACTATATTTGTCGGTGATTTCTCCCGTGAAGAGCACTCAATGTTTTATAAATAAGTCAGTGTTGTAGATTTAAATTTTTAACTTTCGATTCTGTTTTAATATTAACTAAAATTAGAATAGCGATTCAGAGTGACAGAGCAAAAGGTTGTAACTTTATTAATTGTCTTCCTATCTCTGTGTTATAAGAAAGAGGGTGATAGGGATCTTGCACACTCCAAGCATATTGTAGCAGGATAATTAGGTCAACGATCTTTCTATAAGTTATTGCTGTTCTTATTACTTTCCTTAGTCTGGTCACTGTTACAATACCAGATCATTTCTGAGGCCTATATTTTCAAACGGCTTAGATCTGCTAGCCACTTCGATCTTGTCTGCGGCAGTGAATAGCCTTTCTCTCTGAACGTCTTTAAACAATTCTTAAAAGTCTTAAAAGTCGAGAGGATCGAGTTCATTCCATCCATCCATCATGCCGAAAAGCGTGGGTGGTCATGTTTTGCCATCTCACTTGATCACCAGAGTCGTGGATCAGCTCCGTGTTCCTATCTCGACCATGCCACTTGGCCAAGCCAGCCAGGTATTTACTTCTCGGTCTTCCCTTTGGTCTCCTCCCTTCGATCTTTCCAGTTGTCACCATTGCCTCGGGTTTATCCCATATTGCTCGGTCTCTTTCCGCAGGGCGGCCTTTACTGAAAGCGTCGCGCAAAGCACGAACTCCGTAGCTCCGGTGACGACCCCCATGAGTCTCCGAGAAAAATACACTCGTGAACCGAAAGACGTTGCCCGGAATCGGACCCACAACCTTCGGAGCTCGAGGCAGATGGCTTGACCACATCGACTCGGAAACTCATTTTCTGAAATTATTCGCGGTGGTAAGTATGAACATTTTTTCCAATTCTCATTTTTTCTTCATTGCTTTAATTTTTTCATCCTTTTGTTCTTCTCGTCCTGTCGTCACCTTTTGATGTAGTCACGGGAGATCTTCTTGACTATATGTTGTGTTTGTGAATTTGATTGTTTGCTGATGAAGGCTACGTCCTGTATGTGTCGTAAATCTGTTATGTAAAGCTGCACTACTTTGTGTCATTTTATATTGTTTACATTTTCACAGCTTTGCCACAGTTCCACCCAATTTATTCATATTGTTACTGAAAAAAGATCACTTATATTGCAATAGAAAGAAGACAAAGCAGCCATAGAAAAATATTACCCAAGTAACACCTGATCTCATGCATGTGAACTCGTGATGGATCAGCAACAAACTCAATAGAAATTGGAAGTGGGATAAATCTACTAATTACAACAACCGAGCACAGAAAACAAAGCTAGTGCCAGCTAGACAACAATCAAGTAATTTCATAACGGCGATTTTAGACTTTAAAATTTTAGAAGAAATTCTGGTGACAGAAAAATAATAATGAGAACATAATTCACTTCACAGATGCTTACTAATTACTGTTGAGCACAAACGATGTCAGAAATGCAAAATAATTGTAATGCAATAGATCTCGTCACGTTGCAACATACCTGGAAATAAAGAGGCTGAAAAATTGCCTTGCAAGATAAGGTGGGAGACTACCTCAGCCTGATATAGACATAACCTATGTTGAGGTCGAGATGCTTAAGAAGGACTTATAGAACCAAGTGGTGATCAGAGCACCCAGCCCACCAGAAAAATGATACAGATTACCGACTATCGAAATGAACAGGTAGCAATAGTCAGACTCCGTACATGACATAACAGACTGAATTGCAAAATGTCCAGTACATTAAATATAGGAGGCTGATGAGTGTAACAACTGTGCAATTGGTGAACATTTCCCTGCAGGAATAGTTAACAAGTTAGTTGCATATCATTTATGTGACGTGGTGGTCAACAACAGCATTTTTTGACTGTCTTGTGATGCCTGGGAAAGATCATGTTCAGTAGTTTGCCATTGATCTCTGAATTACTGGCACTTATATCTTTGTATAGAAACCAAAGCAAGGTGGTCTGCTTCCAAATCGCCAGCAGCTGTGTTTTAAACGCGGTATGCAGGATTGAGAATCAGGAATAGAGACAAATATTTCAGCATACACGGGCTCCATTTGAAGACAAACTCTATTGAGATGTCAACAGCCTCAGGTTAAATGTTGCTTGCTGTAGATATACACGGGTTGACGTCTGAAGACGTGCGCAGAAGAACAACAAGATATAAAACAAACATGTCCAGGAAAGTTGAATCACCGTTCACCACTACTTTCAACAGCCAGTCAGGATCTCGTTTCGCCATGTACCAGATTTCACAAACTAGTAGCAGATCCCTTGCAGAACGTCGCTCTCACCTCTGTGCGTCAAACAACCTCTCTATCGCTTACAATTTCTCCCGCCTCGTGCATCCTCATTCCAAAGGTATCCTCAATGTCATATATCTATCTTTGTGCTGGCTAATCCCTGTCTCTTCTTCGATTAACCACGCCTCAATCACTGTGCTGACCAATCCCTGTCTCTTCTTCGATTAACCACGCCTCCATCACTGTGCTGGCTAATCATTGTCTCTTCTTCGATTAACCACGCCTCCATCACTGTGCTGACCAATCCCTGTCTCTTCTTCGATTAACCACGCCTCCATCACTGTACTGGCTAATCCCTGTCTCTTCTTCGATTAACCACGCCTCCATCACTGTGCTGACCAATCCCTGTCTCTTCTTCGATTAACCACGCCTCCATCACTGTGCTGGCTAATCCCTGTCTCTTCTTCGATTAACCACGCCTCCATCACTGTGCTGACCAATCCCTGTCTCTTCTTCGATTAACCACGCCTCCATCACTGTGCTGGCTAATCCCTGTCTCTTCTTCGATTAACCACGCCTCCATCACTGTGCTGGCTAATCCCTGTCTCTTCTTCGATTAACCACGCCTCAATCACTGTGCTGACCAATCCCTGTCTCTTCTTCGATTAACCACGCCTCCATCACTGTACTGGCTAATCCCTGTCTCTTCTTCGATTAACCACGCCTCCATCACTGTGCTGACCAATCCCTGTCTCTTCTTCGATTAACCACGCCTCCATCACTGTGCTGGCTAATCCCTGTCTCTTCTTCGATTAACCACGCCTCCATCACTGTGCTGACCAATCCCTGTCTCTTCTTCGATTAACCACGCCTCCATCACTGTGCTGGCTAATCCCTGTCTCTTCTTCGATTAACCACGCCTCCATCACTGTGCTGGCTAATCCCTGTCTCTTCTTCGATTAACCACTCCTCAATCACTGTGCTGACCAATCCCTGTCTCTTCTTCGATTAACCACGCCTCCATCACTGTGCTGGCTAATCCCTGTCTCTTCTTCGATTAACCACGCCTCAATCACTGTGCTGACCAATCCCTGTCTCTTCTTCGATTAACCACGCCTCCATCACTGTGCTGGCTAATCCCTGTCTCTTCTTCGATTAACCACGCCTCCATCACTGTGCTGACCAATCCCTGTCTCTTCTTCGATTAACCACGCCTCCATCACTGTGCTGACCAATCCCTCTCTCGTCTTCAATTAACCCCGCTTTCCTTCACTGTACTCTCCGAGCCACAGTGACGTTTAATATGGCCAACGTATTTCAGTTTCCCACACACGAGGCTGTTCGTGAGCCAGATTTCTTCCATGTTAAGATCTTGTAGAATGTCTGTATTTTTATTTTTCTTGGTCCACGATATTCTAAGAACTTGTCTGTGGCATTCGAACTCAAAAGCCCCATATTTTTATTTAGTGATTGCGAAATGGTCCACCAGAGAGACGAATGGAGACGGCTTGTATTTGCAGTAAAGAACCTCAATGGCTCGGAAAGCTGAAGAAGAAGAAGAAGAAGAAGAAGAAGAAGAAGAAGAAGAAGAAATGGTCCATGACTCACATCTGTAACATAGCGCGTCACCTCAATGCGTTTCTTGTTTAGGTAGTTAGCCATCATCAGCCTCACGACGATAGTGTTTTAAGTAACTCTAGCTTCTTTCTGCCGGTCTCCCTTGTCTAGAGGTTAAACGACTTTCTCCGTAATCTCGTATACTCTCGTAAGTAACGTGACGTTGCGCGAGAATCGGTAGCGGTTCTCTCCGCGTCGGTAACTTACGGGGTATGTGAGCCAGTCGCTTAGAAAGCAATGGCAAACTACTAAGCGTGATCTTATCAAGAAATCAACAATCAGCTGAAAGATGCTGATGTTGACAGCGATGTCATGTAAAGGATATGCGAACAAAAAAAGGAAAAACAGCTTCTTTCTGTGACGCGACAAAAGGACTGGGGTGTAAGAGGTTAATTACGGGTGTTGTAAAATTTCCCGGAGAAATATTCGTGCAGCTGGAGCGTAAACGGAGTAGGGGAAACATTTATGGTCAAAATCACTGAGTAGCATTTATTCCAAAACGTCGTTTACATGTGTTTCGGAAAAATAACTACTGTCACATATAAATTATTGGAGTAAAGGGACAGGCGACTAAAGTTTATAGCAGGAAAAGTTCTGAAATGTTATTTGAGAATACAACACTTGTGTACGGCGGGAGAATACTGTTTATCTGTGATAGTTGGTCTCCCTCGCTTTAATCATCATCATCATCATCATCATCATCATCATCTTCCACTTCTGCCGTCAAGCGTCGTGGGGAGGAATAATTTGCGTTCCAGCGCCCGGTGGACGGCACTGGATAGTGTCATTCCGTGAGGTTGTACAATGTCTCTGATGTCGTCAATCCATTTTCTTCTTGGACGTCCTCGTGGTCTCGTCGCAGATGATCTTAGATGTAAGGCCAGTGATGGTAGTTGTTGATGTTGCATTCTAATGACATGGCCAAACCACTTGATCTTCTGTCTGTCAATAAATGTGGCACAAGGTGTTGATCCCACAGTCTGTCTGATAGTAGCATTTCTTACCCGGTCTCGGATTGTTAAGTTGGCAGCTCTCCTCAGGCATCTCATTTCGCAGGTGTTGATTTTGCGAAGGTGTAATTTGGATAAAGTCCAGGTTTGAGATTGGTAGCATAGGGTTGGTGTGAATATGCTGTTTATTATCTGTCGTTTTGCGGACATGGGTATGTTTGGATGTTTCAGTAAGGGTGATAGTTGATATGTAAGTGCACTAGCTTTTTGACATCTGATGTCAATTTCTCTGTCCAATCTGCCATCTTCTGTGATCATACTTCCAAGGTATTTGAATTCTTTAACTTGTTTCAGAGGTGTGTTATTTATCTGTATATTTAGTGGGCCTGGCGATCTGCTAACTTGCATTACTTCGGTTTTGGCTGTGTTTATACTCATATTGTATCTGCTGCAGGTTGAACTCAGATTAGTAATATGATTTTGTAGTCTGCCCTCATCGCTGTAAAACAGGCACTGATCATCTGCAAATAGAAGTTCATTTATTCCCTGTGGGTCAGTTGTTTCATTTGGAGTAAAGAGTTCTAAATTTTCTGAATCTGGTCTGTCGAGACTTGCTTCTTTGGAAATTCTGTCCATGTAGATATTGAATAGCAGGGGAGAGAGCACACATCCCTGCCTCACTCCTGTATTGACTGTGAACATATCTGATATACCTTCCTGTGTTCTTACTGCACTTTGGCTCGAGTGGTACATGGCTATGATATTTTCTAGCAGTTGCCCTTCTATCCCATAGTCTTCAAGGATGGTCCATAATTTGTATCTGTCTACTCTATCAAAAGCCTTTTCCTGATCTACAAACACAATATTCTGCTGGTCACTATATTCAATAGTTTTTTCACAAATTTGTCTAAGTGTAAATAATGCATCAGTGCAACTTTTACCTTTCCGAAAACCGAATTGTGCTTTGCTTAACTGTTGTTCAACTATTGGTCTAGCTCTTTGTTCCAAAAGTTTTGCATACATTTTCCCTATATGGCTTAGGAGTGATATACCTCTGTATGTTTCGCACTCTCTCATATTGCCTTTCTTTTTCCATATTGGTACTATTATTGCCTGTTGCCAATCATCTGGGACTTTTCTTTCTTCCCATGCTATATTAAAAAGTCTTGTTAGCCATTTAACTCCTGTTTCCCCACAGGCCTGAATAGCTTCTGTGGTTATTCCATCTGGACCTGGTGATTTGTTCTTAGGACTTTTCTGTATAACTGCTTTGACTTCTGCAGGTATGAAATTTGATTCTTGCTGTCCCTGGCGTTTAGGCCCAAAAGTGAGGTTTCCTATGTTATGTGTGGGGTTAAGTAGTTCTTGAAAGTATTCTGCCCATCTTGCTAGTCTTTGTTGTGGATTAAATATTGGTATACCTCTTTTGCTGTTTATGATGGTGGTTGGGTTGTAACATGCATCTCTGTTTCTCATTGTGGTGACACGTTTATAAAATTCTCTTGGGCAGTCTTTGCTAAGGGTCGCCATCTGTTCACCGTATATTCTCCAGGATTCATCTTTAGATGCTCTAATTGTTCGTTTGGCATTACGTCGTGCTATTCTATAAGTAATATAGTCCTGTTCAGATTTAGTTGTGATCCACTTTTTGAATGCTACCTTCTTTTTGAATATGCTATCTTTAACTTCGTTGTTCCACCAGGCTGTTCTTAATCTTTTGTCTTGCCCTACTTTCTTTGTTCCACATTTATTTTTCAGTGTGTCTAGCATGGCAGCCTTGAAACATGTCCATTCCTTATCTACGCTTGAGTGGTCATCAGGGATGTTCTTATGTAGGTTTTGGATTTCTTGATTGAATTCGTCTTTAACTGTATTTTCCTGCAGCCTCCTATAATTGATGACATGTGTTGTTACTTTTTTGTTTCTTATTCTCCTGTGTGATGAAATCTTTTTTATTATGACTGGTTTGTGATCAGTATCAACATCTGTATTTGGGAGTGCTCTTGAATCTAATAGTAGCCTTCTGTCTGATTTCCTAATTAGAATAAAGTCAATTTGGGATGCTTGGTTTATGTCATTCCATTTATACCAGGTTTTGGTGTGGCTACGACGATGTTGAAAAAAAACTATTTGCTATTATTAGTCCATGTTCCGAACATATGTTGAGTGGATGTTGACCATTGCTGTTACAATCAGTCTCTGTGTCGCTGAATGGCCCCATGCAATCCTCCCACGGTGTTCTTCGTGTGCCTATTCGTCCGTTAAAATCACCCATCACAACTAGTTCATCTGTCTCCTTGACATTATTTAACGTGTCTGCAAGTTTATCAAAATATTCGTCTTTGTCTTCGTCGCTGTAAGTGTCATTACATGGGGCGTATGTTTGTATAAAAGTTGTTGTTCTATTTCCTTCTTTGATCTGTACTAGTATTATCCTTTCTGATATAAATTTAGTGTTGATAATGGCTTTCGCTTTGTCTGGATGCAACAAAAAACCCACTCCATGTTTAGCTGTAGCTCGCTGATCGACGCCACTCCATATAAGGACGTAACCTTCATGTGTTTGTTTCGTGTTCTGCCCCTTTTTCCTAGTGTCTCGCTTTAATACCAGAGACAAATTAAACTCTGGGTTCAGTTGACATACTGTCAGTTCAGTGTAATACACTTGTGACTTGATTTCATAAATCCTGCAGTGAAAGTGTAGTGAATTTCTGGAAACACGGCAGCAAAGAGTGAAGACCTTGTATCACCCACTGACTACTCAGAGTCCATTGTTCCAACAACAAGAACTGTACACTTTAAAAAGCTGAGTATAAACATACTAGCCTCATAAACATCTTCGCCACGCCAAAAGCTGATAGCAATAAGAATCTTAAACCCAAAGGAAAACTATCTAAGAGCAGAAGACGTCACCACCCGTCCTACTAGGCTGGTTCCTATATATCGCCGTGGAGTAGCACATCGACGGACAGTCACTATCATTCATCGTGTTATTATCAATTGTGTTGTTTCGTGATAAAACCATCTTTTATATCATCCCAATCATCCATTATAATTTCTTGAACTTATTCAGCAAGAGTTAATTCTTTCTTGTATCATATGTATGTGTGTGTAACCTATTAGTTTGATAGTGGTCAAACACTATCTGGGATATTCATAACCAGGAGAGCTGTGTGGCAGAAAGAATACTAGTCTTAAGTTTATGTTAGAATAAGCATCCTCCTCTCTGGCGGCCGTGCCTTTCCTGTGCTCTCTTGGCCTTCTACATGAACACCTTACCTGATCCCATACTGTAATCCTATCAGATGTGTCTGTACCAGTTCACTATGAAGTCTCACGAGCCACTTCTGGTTTCTTTTAGTAGTTGGCAACCACTATTTGGGGAATATATCTCTCCCCACCCAAACTATACGCCACAACATCCATATGTTGTCACGGGGAAAATGCATGTTCTCGAAAATGTTACGGTAACCTTCTTGTCTGGGTGTGCCATATGTTCGTAATACTGTTTAATCTCTGCAGTTTGTGGCCACTTTGTGACTAATTTCTCTGGAACACCCCCCACTGTTGTTGTTTGTGACATGTTCAGTGTGTTCATTGTTGATTGTGATGTGTAATCGCTATGTAGTTTTGTCACTGAACATTAGTTTTGTTTTGCTTAAGTTCAGAAAGACATGCTGGTGTGTCACTTCACAGACAGGATCAACTCTTCGAATCCGCTGGTACTATGTGAGAGGTTAACTGTGTCAACTGCATATCTAGGTTTTTGAATTTAATTTCCACGAATTACAAATGGATAAGAGAAGCGGCTGGCCGAGTGGCTAGAATGCCAGATTCTCCTTCGGGAGACCCGGGTTTGAATCCTCGGTATGGTGTGAAGTTTTTTTTTTTTTCTGTTGGGGGAATAAAGAAAACTCTAACCTGCGGCGACTGAACTAGCCAGGCGGCCTTAATTCCCAAGGCTTAAGACCCCCCCCCCCCTCACCCCCCCCCCCCCCCAATATACCGCAAGGTACAATATTGGCAGTAAATGATAGACAGTTGACAGACGAATGGATAAAAGTTGTCTCTAGTCTCATCGCTTCAAATTTCTTTGTTTTTACTTATTGCCCATGCCGTGTGGCGTTGGTGATCATGGCTGTCCACAACCCTCTGTCTCGTGTACTGACAATCATTTCTGATACTGATGTTCCTTCATATCATGGTGTCAGACTGTCTGTCATCTTTTCTCCTGCACTCACCACGCCTCTCTTCCCCATCAACTTTCCCGTTGTGACGACGTACTCCAAATTTCCCTTTCTCGTAACATTCTCAGAGAATGTTGACTGCTTTCTGTTGATGCGAGTAACCAGTTCTCTGTGTGAGTTCACTTTTTTCAAAATATCTTCATTGGTCTTTCTATCCGCCCACGGTGTTATCAGTTTGCTATAAAACCACATCTGGGCATTTGCTAAACACAAAATAACTCCCTCATAGCTCCATAGTTTTAATGTCCCCGGGAAAACTGTGACTTTCTGCAAATGTATACAAAAGTTATTGATGGTGCAATTAAATAAACAACGCCTTATTTCCGAATCAACCTTCCTTAGGTTGACCGGATACAAAGTACGCGTACCAACTAACAGCCGATACGTTCGGCCTTTTAGCCAAGATCAAAGTGTAGCATCTGCACTTGACGCAGAGGCGGTCATCCGTATAACACACTGGAATGTGGGAACCTGATGCCTAATATAACTTCTCCTTGAGGTTGAATGTGGTAGGGGTAATGGTAGACCTGGTGGGGCGGCTCTGGCCCCTGAAAGAACCACGAGCTCTTAAAAAAATAAACTAATAGCGAATACAAATAAAATGCAAACAGATGAGGCAAAGGAAACGTAAAGAACAGTGATTATAATAATGACAATAAAATATAAATTACTATTACATGAAAGTATATACAATACAAATATACAAAAGTTTAATACAGAAAATAAAAATAATAGTAGAACATTGGAAATAGAGATGTCATGTTGAAAACATGATAATTTGGATGCCTAAAGAAATCATTAACTAAAACAAGCATTGTAACGACAATATGTGTCTATGTACATGCAGTTAAGAAGTACAATGAAAGAATATGAAATGATTATGATAATAAATTAATTCTGTTATCTACAATTACAACGAAGTATATGTGTGAAAGCAAAATTTTTTAAAAAGACAATAAGAAATAATAACAAACTGAACAAAGCAATGTTACAAGACAACAAACAAGAATGAAGTATACGCAGAAAATTGTCAGCCAGTGGGATGCCTCTGTTTCACCACGTGGTATGATGATGCGGAGTGGCTCTTAGGTTGGACGTCCGCTTCTAACTTGGGTGTATCCAGTTCTATTCACGATGTGATGTCTATGGCTGTTTGTACAATAAACGACGGAGTGCACCTCAATTAATCCTTGTGGGTCGGAGCCTAGGCTCCTCAGATAAAAGCGAAAATATCTTGGTAGTTGGAAACCATTCGGGAGACCCGGGTTCGAATCCTCTGTAATGTGATGGATGTATTTTTTTTTCTGCAAGAGAAAAAAGAAAATTCTAACCTGCACAGTTCGCGGCGACTGTACTAGCCAAGCGCCTCAATTCTTCAGGCTCAAGACTTTCCTGTCCTGCATCGCAAACCCAACACGGTACTACAGGCAGTAATGACTGTTCACAAATGTGCATCTTCACAGACATAGTATAAAGTAGTTTTCTAGTGCATACATTTGATGTGTAATTTACGGCATTTGCTGTAACTTGTGAAATTTACAAATCAAAATAACGTGTTTATAATATTTATAAACACAATGGTGCAGTTAAATTTACAAACACAGGGGTGTAGTTTAATTTACAAACACAGGGGTATAGTTTAATTTACAAACACATAGTTTAATTTTCAACCGCAAAAAAGTAGCAAAGGACTCTACTTGCATTTGGGCTTACAGAGTATAAAGTATATATATTTTAATATAGAGTTTTCCAAATAGTTGTTTCCGTGTGTGTTCGTTATTTGTGTGCTGACGAAGGCTTTGGCAGCAACGTCTATTTTGTTACCTGTGATCATGTTCGAGAAACTTAAGTGGAACCACATGGGGAGCCAGTGGGAAAATAACTTAGCAAAGTTTATCAACAGAGCATACGACCACACCTGGAATAAGGGTCAACTGCGTGGTGTTCAGTATCAAAAACCATTCTAAAAGAGCTGGACAAGGTGCAAAATCAAGCACTTAGAGTCACCAAAGGAGGAATGAGATTAACCTCTATAGTGGACATGGAGAAGATGGGAGGACACCAGCACTGAGAGAGCTCAGAGATACGAAAATGCTAATACAAGCAAACGGTTCCTCGACATGTAAGGTCACCCTATGAAGGGCATTGTTTAAAACCTAGCTGTGGGACGGTTGAAAAGAAGCAGTTGTATCCACCAGGTCAAACGACTAAGCCGAGAAACCACCGATCTGACCACAGTTGGTATCTCCCTGAAAATTATTCCAGGATGAACACCATAGAAAGAGGAACATAGACTATTACTACATATCCAGGCACAAGTGTGAGGAATATTTGACATGGAAGAATAAAACAGCCACTCTCAGCTTCCTTAATGAAGAAAACCCAGAAGACCCCTGGATTCTAGTCCACACAAATGGGTCAGAACAAAATGCTGTTCGAAATGGAGGAGAGGGATGTATATGGAATACCCACATAATATTAGGGACACTGCCAGAGTACCAACAGTAAAGTACTACCGTAAATATGATGCAGAAATTTAGGCAATCAAGATAGCAACAGAGAAATTACTAACTACCCCACCTGAGGTGCTATTGACAGATGCAAAATCATTATTCGAGGCACTCTTGACTGGGAAATTGCCCGTGCTACGGACACTACTTTCTGAACTTGGCAGCTATCGTAATGTCACCCATACAGTGGATACCATCCCACTGTGGAGTACACGGAAACCACAGAGCTGATCTATTAGCTAAGAAAGGAGCAAAAGAACAGCATGATGTTCCCGTTACATACAACCAAAAGAAAAGAATGATCAAATCATTTAGAAAGCCATCAAAACCAGCTCATGACGACTACCACCTTATGACGTTTTGCCTAGAGAAACAACAGTAGAAAATAAACTCTATGGACCACTGAGTGAACTAAATCAGACAGTGAAGTTTAAACAAGAGACAACATTGCAGTTATAGACACATTTCAAGCGAACGAAAGCAGAAGAAGAATCTCTGCTGATAATATTCCTCCTTGCTATCGTTTCAATCCAAACAGCATAATTTGTCTTGGTCTGCTTCTGCCTCTCTTCCCCTTGATCTTTCCAGGGGCCACGATGTTCTCCAATGACTTTCCTCTCATCACATGACCAAAGAAAGCTGTTTGTCTCTTTCTTATTGTTGTATATAATATTCTAGTTTCATTAGTCTCTTTCGAGTAGTCGTTGTTAGTTACCCTGACTGTCCAAGGAATTCGCAACATTCGTCTCATGCTCCACATCTCTGAGAGTGTAAGGACGGTAAAAGGCAGAAACATTCCGGGAACGGAGACCACATCTGACGATCAGAAGCCTACTGTCGTGTCTGCATTGCGGAGATGTTATCACGTTCAAATGATTAATCGTCATAGTCGCACCCCAGACATGTTCATAGGTGCTCCGACTTCTTCCCTAACATCTCCGCCAGCGTGTGTTCGACTGATATGTCCATCTAAATGTAAAATGTAAACAATACTCATCATTGGCACCTTTCCGTCTTGACAGACGATAGTTTGGTACATTGTGCTTCAAAAAGGCTTAATAACTACGAACCATGGCGGTGGCGAGTGTGGCTGGTAAGGCCAATTCTTGCTGCAAATGTTTACCCACAGTAGATGCATGTGAAAACATGGTCATTTCCACCATTGGGCACCATCTTACGTCTCTCACGCTTTGTGTGTGCTTTATCTGCAATCATTTTCTCTTTTGTCTTTATTCCATTTCTGATGTTTGCCCTCCATGCAACACGTTCAGTGGCGACTTGCTCTCAATGTGCATTATCTATGCCTGTATCAATCATGTTCCGCTTACACACATCTTTGTATCGTAGTAGAGGCCGACCCTGAGATCTCCTACCCGTCTGTAATTCACCAAAAAAGATGTCCTTTGGTATTCTACCATCATCCATCCTCCTAACATGTCCTATCCATCTAAGTCTACGAAGACTGAGCATGGAATACACCGTCACACATCCTGATCTTTCCAATACTTCAGTATTTGTGATTTTGTCTTGCCACTTAATACCAAGTATTCTTCGCAGACACCGCATATGAAAGATGTTTGGTTCCAAATGTTGCTGTATGTAGCCGGGGCGCAGTGTCGGGGTGAGCGCCCAACATTGCTTAAATACCCCAATGGCTCGTGAATACATAACCTATGCAGCAAAAGTCCAACTCCTGGCCTTCACGTGGCGGAACTGTTTAAACTAACAGGAGAAGGGGCGACGGCGAGTTTCTGGCGCCGGAAAATAACAAGTGTGCTCTAGATGTGTATACACATACATGCATGTGCAGACACGTGTGTGCGTATGTACACATCTAAACTCGAGTAAGACCACAGTCTGCTCTAGCAAAGAAAGGTGCTGAAGACGGAGGCAACTAGCCAGGAGGCGCACCACAGAAATCAGGATGCCACGCAATCACGCAAAATGGAATATGTCGAATACTGCTAAATTTTATGGTGCTCGCCCTGCTTTGGGCCCCCAGGCAGGTGCAGTGCCGGGCCCTATGTCTCGAAAGGGTCCAACACCAATTACTGGAGGTCCTTCTCAGATGTCCTGTGGAGCCAGGGGACATGAGAATAGGATGACTGGCCATACTAAACGAAGACTTAAAATAATGCACTGGAATGCGGAGGGAGTCAGCAACAAAAAAATAGAATTAGAAAAAATCTTGGACCAAGAAAAAGTAAGCATATGTTGCTTGCAAGAAACTCACCTCAACGAAAATATAGCCTTCAAAATCAGAGGCTACCAGTGTTACCGATCTGACCGAAAGGATAGGCGATAAGGTGGGATACTGACCCTTGTAAAATATAACATCATTGCTTCCCAAATCGAAGTCTACATGGAAGGGGCTGAGTATCAGACACTTCAACTTAAGACAGGTAATACAGATCTACATCTGATCAATTACTACTGTCCAAGTGACCGCCCACAGGCACTGGACACACTACCATTAACAGAAAAAATGATTGTGTGTGGCGATTTCAACAGGCACTCGCAGAGTTGGGGCTATGATCACATGGACCAGAGAGGAGAGAGACTGGAAGACTGGCAAGATGAGAATAGATTCATATTGGTTAACAAGCCGTCCGACCCACATACTTTCTATTCGAGATCATGGCACTCTACAACTACATCTGACCTGGCTTTTCATTCACCAGGCCTGGAGTGGAACATTGCACGAATTGTTGGGAAACAACTTGGTGGCAGCGACCATCGGCCAGTCTTTCTAACCGTAGAAAATGAGCTTGTAAGTGAAAGCAGCACCCTCTCGAGGGGGAACTACAAGAAAGCAGACTGGGAAATGTACAAGAATCGCACCAGCATACTGGTTAGAAACCTGAACACTGAGAAAGACATAAATAAAGTAGTTGAAGAGTTTGGGAAATGCATACTACAGGCAGCGCGAGAAACAGTACCAAGAGGAGCCCGAAAACAATATAAACCCTACTGGAGTAGTGAACTGGAACAGTTGCATAATGATGTGGAAGTGTGTAGAAAGCAAGCAGAGGCCACACCCAGCCAAGAGCACCACAATAAATTCCAGCACGCAAAAGCCAAATTTCAAAGGGCCAAGCTGCAGGCTAGACGGAAAAACTGGCAGGAGAAAACGGAGTCTCTGAACTTTGAAAGAGACACAAGGAAATTGTGGAAGCTAGTAAAACAACTTAATGATGAGGGCACAGGGAGACACTCAAAAATTGCACTACATAAAGATGGAAACATCTTAACAAGAAAGCAAGTAGCTGACCATTTTGCGGACTCATTCGCACAGGATAACAATATCAAAATTAGTCCAGAGAAACAACAAGAGATTCGAGAGAAACGACAACATACAGGACAGAAGGAAATAGTACATGAGGTTCTGGAGGCACATATCACAATCAGCGAACTGGAGCTAGCCATATCAAAACTGAAAATGAGAAAGTCACCAGGAGCTGATGGTATCTCCAATGAAATGATCAGGAACCTAGGAACAGAGGCCAAAGCAAAGCTGTTGCAGATCTTCAATAACAGTTGGACCTTAGGCAGTGTTCCACAAGCCTGGAAAGAAGCAATCATGATACCCCTCCTAAAATCAGGGAAAGATGGTTCCATTGCCTCTAGCTACAGACCAATTAGCCTCACCAGCTGTCTCTGCAAAACACTGGAGCGCATCATCAATCACAGACTGCAGTGGTACACTGAAAGTAAAAACATCCTTGTGCCACAGCAGGCTGGCTTTAGGCAGTGCTACTCTACGGAAGATCAGACAGGCTATCTCTCTCAAGAAATTGAGGATGCATTCCAAGAGAAGAAGCTGGTGCTTGCGGCATGGATAGATCTGAAGAACGCCTTTGACAAAGTCTGGAAAGAAGGTCTGATGAAGAAACTGAGAACCTGCAAAGTCAATGGAAGAATGTACAAATGGGTGAAAGCATACTTGCACAACAGAAGAGCCCGAGTACAGATAGACGGACTCAAGAGCAAGAAAGTACTACTGCGTCACGGTGTTCCCCAGGGTGGAGTCTTGTCCCCCACACTTTTTCTAATCTTCATTAATGATCTTGTTGCTAATCTACCGCATGGAATTAAAGCGGCAATGTACGCCGATGACCTGGTTTTATGGAGCACAAATGAACATGCATTAGTGGCCACCAAATTGCTACAAAGAGCGGTAGATACATTTGCTGCATGGGCAAATAGATGGTGTGTCAGTATAAACACTGACAAGTGCAGCACCACCCTATTTACCCTCTCTCCAAAACAAAAGGCAGGGACCATCCAGATAAATGGAACATGGGCAAATAGATGGTGTGTCAGCATAAACACTGACAAGTGCAGCACCACCCTATTTACCCTCTCTCCAAAACAAAAGGCAGGGACCATCCAGATAAATGGAACACCCCTAAGAGAAGATAAAGAACCAACATACCTTGGAGTAACATTTGATGGCAGGCTGACATGGAGAAAGCACATCAACAAAGCAGTAGCAAAAGCCAGGAGGAAAATAGCCATCCTGAGAAAGCTAGGTGCAACCACATGGGGAGCCAGTGGAAAAATACTTAGCAAAGTTTATCAACAGAGCATACGACCACACCTGGAATACGGGTCAACTGCGTGGTGTTCGGCATCAAAAACCGCACTACAAGAGTTGGACAAAGTGCAAAATCAAGCTCTTAGAGTCACTACAGGAGGGATGAAATCAACCCCTATAGTGGAAATGGAGAAGATGGGGAGGACACAAGCACCGAGTGAGCGCAGAGATACGAAAATGCTAATACAAGCAGAAAAGTTCCCCAGCTTGCCAGGCCACCCTATGAAGAACAAATTTGAAAATCTAGCTATGGGGCGGTTGAAAAGAAGTAGTTTTATCCACCAGGCCAAACGACTCTGCAGAGAAACCACGGATCTGCCCACAGTTGGTATCCCCCTAACAACTATCCCAGAGCGAACTCCATGGACAGATGAGCATAGACTATCACTTCAAATCCAGACAAAAGTGAGAGGAATATTTGACAAGGAAGACCAGAACAGTGTGCAGCGCAGAACAGCCACTCTCAGCTTCCTTGATAAAGAATACCCACAGGACCTCTGGATCCGAGTCTACACAGATGGGTCAGCACAAAATGCTGTTCGAAATGGAGGAGCAGGAGTGTACATAGAATACCCAAATAATACTAGGGAAACAGCTAGATTACCGACAGGAAAGTACTGCCATAACTACGATGCTGAAATTGAGGCAATCAAGATAGCAACAGAGAAATTACTAAATACCAGCAATGGTACACAACCTGTGGTGCTATTGACAGATGCAAAATCAGTACTCGAGGCGCTCCTGTCTGGGAAATTGCCATTACTAAGTACACTACTTTCTGAACTTAGCAGTCAGCATAAGGTCACCATACAATGGATACCATCCCATTGTGAAGTACCCGGAAACGACAGAGCTGATCAATTGGTTAAGGAAGGAGCCAAAGAAGAACAGCCTGATGTGCCCGTTACATACCACCAAAAGAAAAGAATGATCAAATCAGTCAGAAAGCCACCAAAACCTGCTCAAGATGACTACCACGTTATGGACAGACCAGAACAAGTCATTATTCTGCGCCTCAGAACAGGGCACAATAGATTACGCAACCACATGTATACAAAATTCAAGATTGGTGAAACAGCCATGTGCACATGTGGATTGGCGTCGCAGACAGCAGAGCACATACTCCAAGACTGCCCAAAATATAACATATCTAGGCAAACCTTCTGGCCTAGAGAGATGACAGTGGAAGATACACTCTATGAACCGCTGTGTGAACTGAAAAAGACAGTTCAATTCATACAAGAGACAGCATTGCAGTTATAGACATATTTCAAGCGAACGAAAGAAGAAGTAGAAGAAAGCTGTTTAAACGTTTCTCTTGGCGTGAGTAAGTTGTCCAGGTTTCACTGCCATAAAGAAGAGTACTAAGGACACAGGCTTGGTAGACGAGGACTTTTGTTTTGGCAGTAAGCTTCCTATTCTCCCAGACTATTTTTGCTAACATGTTCATTGTGGTTGTTGCCTTGCCAATCCTGATGTTGATTTCCTGATCGAGGGATAATTTGCTATTTACCTCTGATCCTAGATATGTAAAATGGTCTACTATCTCCAGTTCAGCGTCGTCAATAGAGATTGATGGTACACCATGTGCACCTTGTGACATAATCTGTGTCTTCTTTTTGTTAATTGTTAAACCAAATTCAGAACAAGCATTGGAGAATGCAGATAGTGGATGTTGTAATTCTTCCTCAGAGTGGGTCGTAATCGCAGCAGCATCCGCATAAAGGAACTCTCTGATTAGTACCCACCTAATTTTGGTCTTGGCCTTCAATCTCTGAGCATTATAGAGGCCACCATCTGAGCGTGAGTGAATGTATATACCGTCACCCTGATCACGAAAGGCATATTTCAGTAGAAGTGAAAAGTATATCCCAAAGAGGGTGGGGGATAGTACACAACCTTGCTTAACTCCACTCTTGATTTCAAACTCTTCTGAAGTTGAGCCATCAAACTTGATTATACCCTTCATGCCTGTGTGGAACGATTCCACAATGGACAGAAGAGTTGGTGGACAGCCAATCTTCTTTAGTGTTTTGAACAGACCCTCACGACTGACCAAATCGAATGCCTTTCTAAGGTCGATGAAGGCAATATACATTGGCTGATTTTGTTCCCGGCATTTTTCTTGCATCTGTCGCAATGAGAATATCATATCAATGGTAGACCGGTTCTGACGGAAGCCGCACTGTGATTCGGGGTAGACTTGATCTCCCAGGACTTGAAGTCTGCGCAGGACAATTCTGGCAAATACTTTCCCAACAATACACAGACGTAAGATACCCCTATAGTTGTTACAGTCGCTCCGATCGCCCTTGTTCTTGTACAGCGTTATGATGTTTGAATCTTTGAAATCCTGTGGAACTTGTCCTTCTCGCCAGCATAGCTCTATTAGCTGGTGGATCTGTAGAGCGAGTGTGTCTTGCCCACTCCTGATAATCTCTATTGGAATCCCATCCTTTCCTGGAGCCTTGCCAGATGCAAGCTCATTTATAGCACACTTAACTTCTGCTATAGTGGGAAGTGTGTCCAGGTGGTCAAGAGTTGACATGGCCTCTATGGCATTGAGGGCATCATCCGCTAGCTTGGTCTCACTTGAGTAAAGCTCTAAATAGTGCTCGACCCATCTGTCCATCTGCTGTTTCTTATCAGTGATGATTTCTCCAGTCAAGGTTTTCAGTGGTGCACTTCTTTTGATCATTGGACCACAGGCTTTCTTTATCCCCTCATACGTGCTTCTGATGTTTCCCTTATCACTTGCGATTTGAATGGACTCACATAACTTGATCCAATAGTCATTCGCACACTGCCTGGCAGCCTTTTGTACATTCTTCAGCTACTGCTTGCAACCTGGAACGTGAGAACCATGTGTCCAGGATTTTCCACTGACTTGACCAATATTGACGATGTGAGAAAAACGGCTGTGATTGATGCCGAACTCAATCGTCTTAACATTGATATTGCTGGCCTGCAGGAGACTCGCCTCGCTGAGGAAGGGTCACTCAGGGAAAACAATTACACCTTTTTTTGGAAGGGAAGAGGGCAGGCAGAAAAAAGGCAACACGGTGTGGGCTTTGCAGTGAAGAATTCGCTACTGGGAATGATTGATATCCCAGCTGGAGGTAATGAAAGATTATTATCACTGCGCTTGGCAACCCCTTGTGGATTTGCCACCATTCTCACTGCATATGCACCGACACTCACTTCCTCTGATGATGTGAAAGATACGTTCTATGAGCAGCTAGACTCGGCGATCAAGGCAGTTCCAAAGTCCGACTACATTTATATGCTCGGTGATTTCAATGCTCGTGTGGGCAAGGACTCGAGTTCATGGCCAGTGTGCCTTGGAAAATACAACATCGGTCGCATGAATGATAATGGGCAAAGGCTGCTGGAGCATTGCACTAGAAATGACCTATGTATTACAAACTCCTTTTCTAAAACAAAAGAGATGCATAAGGTCACATGGAAACGTCCAAGATCCGGCCATTGGCATCAGCTGGACTTCATTATCACACGGAGACAACATCTGAACCATACATCATTAACTCGAAGTTACCACAGTGCTGACTGTGATACAGATCATTCTTTGGTTGTTGCAAGGGTTAGACTGAGACCAAAGAGAATCTACACAGCTAAACACAAGTCTAGCCCCAGGATTAATATTATTAACACTCACGATCTTGGAAATTGCTTTGAATTTCAACAGCAACTTGAGAACGCTTTCAATGATACATCAGAAAATTGTATAGTAAATGATAAATGGAGTAAACTTAAGGAAACTATTTATAAAACAGCGGTAGGGGTTTACGGCACTGTGGATCATAAGAGGCAGGACTGATTTGCGGCAATCAGCCAGATACTGCAGCCCTTGATTGATAAAAAGAAGATAGCTCTCTTAAGAAACAAGGAAAGACCAACGCGTAACACTCTGAGTGAGCTGAAGCAAGCGAGGAAGGATGTACAAAAGGCTGCCAGGCAGTGTGCGAATGACTATTGGATCAAGTTATGTGAGTCCATTCAAATCGCAAGTGATAAGGGAAACATCAGAAGCATGTATGAAGGGATAAAGAAAGCCTGTGGTCCAATGATCAAAAGAAATACACCGCTGAAAACCTTGACTGGAGAAATCATCACTGATAAGAAACAGCAGATGGATAGATGGGTCGAGCACTATTTAGAGCTTTACTCAAGTGAGACCAAGCTAGCGGATGATGCCCTCAACGCCAAAGAGGCCCTGCCAACTCTTGACCACCTGAACACACTTCCCACTATAACAGAAGTTAAGTGTGCTATAAATGAGCTTGCATCTGGCAAGGTTCCAGGTCAGGATGGGATTCCAATGGAGGTGATCAGGAGTGGGCAAGACACCCTCGCTCTACAGATCCACCAGCTAATAGAGCTATGCTGGCGAGAAGGACAAGTCCCACAGGATCTCAAAGATTCAAACATCATAACGCTGTACAAGAACAAGGGAGATCGGAGCGACTGCAACAACTATAGGGGTATCTCACTTCTGTGTATTGTTGGGAAAGTATTTGCCAGAATTGTCCTGCACAGACTTCAAGTCCTGGGAGATCAAGTCTACCCCGAATCACAGTGCGGCTTCCGTCAGAACCGGTCTACCATTGATATGATATTCTCATTGCGACAGATGCAATAAAAATGCCGGGAACAAAATCAGCCACTGTTTATTGCCTTCATCGACCTCACAAAGGCATTCGATTTGGTCAGTCGTGAGGGTCTGTTCAAAGCACTAAAGAAGATTGGCTGTCCACCAACTCTTCTGTCCATTGTGGAATCGTTCCACACAAGCATGAAGGGTATAATCAAGTTTGATGGCTCAACTTCAGAAGAGTTTGAAATCAAGAGTGGAGTTAAGCAAGGTTGTGTATTATCCCCCACCCTCTTTGGGATATACTTTTCACTTCTACTGAAATATGCCTTTCGTGATCAGGATGACGGTATATACATTCACTCACGCTCAGATTGTGGCCTCTATAATGCTCAGAGATTGAAGGCCAAGACCAAAATTAGCAGGGTACTAATCAGAGAGTTGCTTTTTGCGGATGATGCTGCGATTACGACCCACTCTGAGGAAGAATTATAACATCTACTATCTGCATTCTCCAATGCTTGTTCTGAATTTGGTTTAACAATTAACAAAAAGAAGACACAGATTATGTCACAAGGTGCACATGGTGTACCATCAATCTTTATTGACGACGCCGAACTGGAGATAGTAGACCATTTTACATATCTTGGATCAGAGGTAAATAGCAAATTATCCCTCGATCAGGAAATCAACATCAGGATTGGCAAGGCAGCAACAACAATGAACATGTTAGCAAAAAGAGTCTGGGAGAACAGGGAGCTTACTGCCAAAACAAAAGTCCTCGTCTACCAAGCCTGTGTCCTTAGTACTCTTCTTTATGGCAGTGAAACCTGGACAACTTACTCACGCCAAGAGAAACGTTTAAACAGCTTTCATATGCGGTGTCTGCGAAGAATACTTGGTATTAAGTGGCAAGACAAAATCACAAATACTGAAGTATTAATAATAATAATAATAATAATAATAATAATAAGTCTTTATTTTCAAAGGGTTAAGAATTGGGCACGCAGGCCCGTCTGACATTCTGCCCTTCTTCTCTATTTCCTCTCATACATTCTTTCATTCAACATCACTTATGAAGCAACTTTTGACAACAAAAGAACATTAAAACGCATGAAAAATAATCAATAACAAATGACTCACTGAAGCAGTGTTTAACATGGGCATTATAAATACCTAAGGAGGGTGTAACGTGCCATACATAAGGGAATGTTTTTTGGCTAGTTGTCGTTTGAGATAAGTTACCATTATTGTCTTTTTTGTGTTGTTTGTTATGGGGGCATGTAGTCTGTACTAAGGTAGTGTTCAAACAGGTTGCGAATGTATGTATCATGATTGGTGGTGTCTTTGATTTCTTGTGGAAAATTGTTCCACAACTGAGCGGCAGAGTTTGCTAAGCTTGTTTTATATAAGTCTATCCTAGGTTTAAAAGATCAGGTTGTGTGACGGTGTATTCCATGCTCAGTCTTCGTAGACTTAGATGGATAGGACACGTTAGGAGGATGGATGATGGTAGAATACCAAAGGACATCTTTTTTGGTGAATTACAGACGGGTAGGAGATCTCAGGGTCGGCCTCTACTACGATACAAAGATGTGTGTAAGCGGGACATGATTGATACAGGCATTGATAATGCACAATGGGAGCACGTCGCCGCTGAACGTGTTGCATGGAGGGCAACTATCAGAAATGGAATAAAGACAAGGGAGAAAATGATTGCAGATAAAGCACACACACAGCGTGAGAGACGTAAGATGGTGCAAAATGGTGGAAATGACCATGTTTTCACATGCACCTATTGTGGGCAAACATTTGCAGCAAGAATTGGCCTTACCAGCCACACTCGCCACCGCCATGGATCGTAGTTATTGCCATATGACAGTTATTAACGCTGTACAAGAACAAGGGCGATCGTCTGTCAAGACGGAAAGGTGCCAACCAACCTTATTCCATGTCTGACCTTTGCTCTCCATGCAACACGATCAGCTGCGACTTGGCCCCGAGCTGTAATATCAATGACCGTATCAATCATGTCCCGCTTACACACATCTTTGTATCGTAGCAGAGGCCGACCCCGTAATCTTTTCAATCAATCAATCAATCAGGCGCCGTCTCCACAATAAAGGTTGGCGGGATCTCCAACACTGTCTGTCTCTCGCCTTGACTGTAGATTCTGTCAGGCTGATGATCGTCAATCTCTTGATGTTATCTTCCTACTTGTATCGTTGTCTACCACTTGCTCGCTTGCCCTCAACCTTGCCTTTCAGTATGGTTTTTATAAGAGTATCATGTCTTTTAACGTGGCCGAAATATTTCACTTGCCTCTATTTCTTTCATCAACTCTCTCTTCATTCGCAGTTTTTCTAGAACCTCTGCATGTGATTGTTTTTGTTTCCATGAAATACGACATATTCGTCTGTATATCCACATCTCCAGGGCTTCTATGCGACTTTCTAGTTGCTTGTTCAATGTCCAGGCTTCCGCGCCGTACAGTAGCGTTGAATATATGGAACATTTGACAATTCTCATTTTTAATGCGTTATTAATCTCTCTAGATGTCTCCGTGGTCAAAGGCTTGCGAATGCGGTTTGTGGGCTGCTTACCAGGCGTTCGAAACGCAGCCTCGACCGAATTGTGCAGCAGACCGTGTCGCGTTGTGTTATAACATGTTGGTATGGGAACCGGTCGTTCATAAAGCAATGGCAAACTACTGAACGTAAAATTTGCCTAGTACGTCAACATCAGCTGAAAAATGCTGGTGTTGACTGCAACGTCCTGCAAGGTTTATGCAATATTTAAAAAAATTTGAGTAACGAAGACACAAACCATATAAAGTACGATTTATTGCCTGGCACATTTCGCTGCACCTCGTCATGTACTTACTGCAGATGTCACACAACGTAGAGTAACATAATTAGATTCACCGTTCCAGCTGAAGTATACACGTGTTCACACAGTAATATCAGTTGTTTACCATGGGGGGAAAAATGTTAATATTGATTTCATGCCGTTGAAATCATTTTTGGCCATTCCTATTCTCTTTTTTGATTTCTATTTCACTTCTGCCATCACCTGTTAGTATATGTCCAAGAGAGGAGAAACTTGTTACTTGTTCTAGTATCTGCCCATTTACTGTGATGTTCATTGATGACCTTTCCTTTTCACTGCTAATTATCATAGTTTTTGTTTTTTGGATGTTAATATGCAAGCCAAATTCTGCATTGTGTCTGTTTACTTGTTCCACTAGGTCTTGTAACTCTTGCTCACTTTCTGCTAGTAACACGGTATCGTCAGTATTCTAAGATTGTTTATGATTCTTCCATTGATGCTGAGTCCAGGCATTTCAACTTGTTTAAAAATTCTTTCTGTGTATAGGTTGAAGAGGCTTGGGGACAGTACACATCCATCTCGTACTTCTCTTTCTATCTCTATAAACAACGAATAGTTATTTCCGCATCCGCATCTACAATTCCGCATCTTCCCAGTACAAGTTACTAATAAGTATGATGTCCTTTCCGTCTACTCCTATATCTTGAAGGCGCGTAATTAGTCGTTCATGTTGTACTCTATCAAAAGCTTTCTTGTAGTCTATAAAACAAACATGTATACTTTTTGAACGTCTATATATGTTTCAATTAACATCCTCAAACAGATAATTGCTTCTCTGGTGCCGCTGTTTTTGCGGAACCCAAATTGTTCTTCAGCTACTTCCCCATCTACTCTATGTTGGATTCTTTCTTGTATGACCTTGAGTAGTATCTTAGTTATGTGGCTCATTAAGCTAATTGTTCTGTAATCCTCACAATCAACAGCTCTTGGCATCTTTGGTAGTGTGATGAAAATGGATGTTTTAAAGTCCTTAGGGATGGAAATCTTAGGAAATATTTTACCCAAGTGTAATTCACACACACACACACATACACACACACACACATACACACACACATATATATACACACAAACACACACACACGCACACACAAAGATTGTCTTCGGTACTCTACTACCGCCCATCCTCCTAACGTGTCCTACCCATCTAAGTCTACGAAGACTGTACATGGACCACACCGTTACACGAACAGATCTCTTCAATACTTCAGCATTTATGATTTTATCTTGCCACTTCATACCAGCCTGAAACGGGATAATGAAATTATATACAACAATAAGAAAGAGACAAACATCTTTCTTCGGTCATGTGATGAGAAGAGAGGCATTGGAGAACATCGTGACAACTGGAGAGATCGAGGGGAAGACAGGCAGAGGCAGACCAAGAGAAATAATGCTGGATGGATTGAGACGGTTGCACGGAGGAATATCAATAGCAGAGTTGATCCAGAAAACCAAAGACCGTGATCTGTGGAGAGCCATGAACGCCTACACCAGCTGGCAGGGCACTTGATGATGATGACTTAATATCAAGTATTCTTCGCAGACACTGCATATGAAAGCTGTTTAAACGTTTCTCTTGGTGTGAGTAAGTTGTCCAAGCTCCACTGCCATAAAGGAGAGTACTAAGAATACAGGTTTGGTAGACAAGGACTTTTGTTTCGGCAGTAAGCTTCATGCTCCGTGGCGAAGGGTTTGCGAATGCAATTCTTAATCCCGCATTCCGCGTTCAAAACACAGCTGCGTGTGATTTGGCAGCAAACCGCCTTGCGTTGGTTTCCATAGAAAGGTACGTGTGCCGATCGTTAAGAAATCAATGGCAAACTGCTGAACGTAAACTTGCCAAGAAATCACGAACAACCAAAAATGCTGGCGTTGACTGTGACGTCTTGTAAAAGATATACAACTTATTTCTGTTCTGCTAGACTATTTGTTAACATGGTCATTGTTGTTGCTACCTAGCCAATCCTGATGTTGATTTCCTGATCTAGGGATAATTGATTGTTTACCTCTGACCCTAGATATATGAAATGGTCAACTATCTCCAGCTCTGCCTCGTCTATAAACATTGATGGTATTGAATGTTGTCTCGTAAAGCGCTGTAGAAGCTAGGCGGTCGGCCCTCTTATTTCCGTGGACTCAGTGTCCGGGACAATGTCATTACAAGTTTGCCAAGGTCAGTGACCGTTAGTGGGACCAGCGGAAAGCACTCATGCGTACAACATCTACCCTTTGTTGACCTTGTGTATCATTGACAGTCAACCTGATCCTGTGGGGACTTTGGCATACTTTGTGTGTCTAGGCCACAGGATCTCAGCAGCCACTGCGATTCCATCCTCACGTTGGATCTTGTGTGTCATTGACAGTAAACCTGATCGTGTGAGGACTGTGGGCATACTTTGTATCTGTAAGCCATCGGATCTCAGCAGCTACTACCAGCTATTCCATCCTCCTGTTGGATATGCGACCACAGAAGTTACTCGCTCTTCTCCTACTGCTCTACCATGAACTTTACGCTTTCTTAAATAAAATAAAAAAACATTAAAAAAAAAAAAAATACTATTCTGGGCGTTTCCACGTAGTACGGATATGTTTGTAAATATCCATTGGCACCTTGCCGTCTTGACAGACGATAGTTTGTGCTCTAAAAAGGCATAATAACTTTTAACTATGGCGGTAGCGAGTGTGACTGATAAGGCCAATTTGCGCTGTAAATGTCCGTTCACAGTGGGTGCATCTGAACACGTGGTCATTTCCACCATCATGCACCATCTTACGTCTCAAACGCTTGGTGTGTGACTTTTCTGCAATAATTTTCTCCTTTGACTTTATTCCATTTCTGATATTTGCCCTCCATGCAACACGTTCAGCGGCGACTTGCTCCCAATGTGCATTATCAATGCCTGTATCAATCATGTCCCGCTTACACACATCTTTGTATCGTAGTAGAGGCCGACCCTGAGATCTCTTACCCATCTGTAATTCACCAAAAAAGATATCCTTTGGTATTCTACCATCATCCATCCTCCTAAGATGTCCTATCCATCTAAGTCTACGAAGACTGAGCATGGAATAAACTGTCACACAACCTGATCTTTCCAATACTTCAGCATTTGTGATTTTGTCTTGCCACTTAATACCAAGAATTCTTCGCAAACACCGCATATGAAAGCTGTTTAAATTGTTCTCTTGGTGTGAGTAAGTTGTCCAGGTTTCACTGCCATAGAGAAGAGTACTAAGGACACAGGCTTGATAGACAAGGACTTTTGTTTTGGCAGTAAGCTTTGTAAATAATGACTGGCATAAACCACTAACAGTTGTTCATACACTAACAGTTGTTGATACACTAAGAGTTGTTGATACACTAACAGTAGTTCATACACTAACAGTTGCCGATACACTAACAGTTGTTCATACACTAAGAGTTGTTGATACACTAACGTATGAGGAGTTTCTGTCTCGATTGTCCTCTCTGCCTTTCTCTGCCTGTGTTGATGAAACATTATGGCCACTGCTAACATTCGATCCAATACAAAACCATTCATCATCCACGGAGTGTACTCTGTTTCTTCCATCCATGCCACTCCTCTCTGGAGTCGATGTCCTTTCACACCACGCGGGTGTTCATGAAGAGGGTGGGTTTTATCATACACTGTATGCGTCCACATACGCAGACTGACATAAATGATGTTGGGTGGACTGAGACATTGCCGTGGAGAAATGATGCTGGATGGTCTGAGACGGTGCCATGGAGAAATGAAGCTCGAGGGACTGAGACACTGCCATGGAGACAGTGCTATCATCAGAGTTTATCTGGAACTCCAAGGACCGAGATGTGTGGACAGCCTGTTGCCGGGGCGCGTGATGATGTTAAATGCAGTAAACAAGAGAACTTGCATGTATCGCGTAGTTGCGGTGGATGTATCAGGTGTGCAATCACGGAGCACCCGCATGCCAAGTATTCTGTTTGAACTCTAACCGTTCACGTCACACATCAGGCAGAGTTAGTGCTCTCACAAATGTAACATACGTTAGGTAGTTGCATGATATGAAGACCTAGACAGGTTACTGAATACTTAATACAGACTTTAAGAATCGGCATACGTCCACTCGGGACATTCCCACACATGATCTCCCCCCCCCCCCCCCCCAACTTTTCTCTTTAAAAGCAACAAGAGCTCATATGCTGATTATTCCAGCAGCAATTTGATTAAATTTCCGCCCGATTCTTCCTCTGTATTTTGAGTCATGGATGACAACAGGCAGAGTCAACAGTTTGTCAAATGACCACGCCGGAGAGCTTACTCCGCGGGGATAAATAGTTCTGTAGTGGACTGTATATAGATAACCTCCGTAATGTGTTAACTACCCTAATAAACCACTATGTTCACATATGGATACCCCGTCTGTTGTGTTGCACTCTCCACCAGATCCCAGACAGCCGCTGCCTCATCACCTATATCAGAAAGTAGCTCTCCGCCAGCACTTATTCTATCACCCTGTTCATTGTCCAGCTCATCCGCTTGCCCTGGGCAGAAAATCGATGTCACAAACTTCGATTGTCCGGAGTATGACATTGTTGTGTCATGTCCCCCCTCTTGTTCATAACATATATAGACAGCATATGTAGAGAAACCAGCCAAACAGAGGCCGCAACGACGCCGCATGAAGAACAGAACACAAAAGAAGAAACATCGGCAAATTACACCATTACAGAACTCATATTTGCGGACGATCAAACACTGATAGCAAAATCAGAACAGAATTGCAAGTCCACATAAATTATCTGAACAGAGTGTGTAAGGGAACATAACATGAAAATTAGCACAATAAAACAGAGGTAATGACTGTCACCAAAGAAGAAAAAAAAGAAGACAAAGATTCATCTAAAAGAACACCCCATGAAACAAGTAAAGAGCTTCAAGTACCTAAGAAGTACAGAGTGTTTGTAAAGTCTCACTACACTTTGTATGTAGAAGAAGTTTGACGAATGAAGTACATGATGCCATAATAAAACGTGCTAAAACTTCATTAAATTAGTTACAATAGCCACTGCTAACGCAGTTTTGGGGAAGCAGGAAAGTACCAATGAAGTATTCATTATAACAGGTGTTGGATATATCCACCAAGGGCTTCAAGACATGACTGTACACGTCTCTTCATATTGTAAATACTTTCTGCAACGTGTCTGCTGTTATTTCTTGAATGGTAATTTTGATTGCTTCTTTCATATCCTCAATTGTGTATGCATTATTTTTGTAAACATTTCCTTTCAAGAAATCCCATATAATTACTGCAACAAACGACAACCATTCGCTGCATATTGCTTTACGATGGACAATGAAGCATATTTTTGTTATGACGTCATATACTTCACTTTTCAAACTTGTTCTGCATACAAAGGTAGTGAGAATTTACAAACATCCAGTATAATATCATCAAATGACAAATCAGAAGACGAGATGGAAATTAGATGCAATAAGGCAAACAAACTCATTGAACAAATGGCACCAATACTAAAGAACAAACACGCACCAGTAGACACTAGGGAAGCACTCTACAGCACAATCTTCCTACCAATTCTATGCTACCAATGTCAAACCTGGACAATGGCAGAAAAAGAGAAAAGAAAAATCACACCAGAAATGAGATTCCTGAGAAGAATATAAGAATAATCAATGTATCAACAAGAGAGAAAATAAGAAATTAAGAAATCAGTACTAATTGGGGTGGGGGGGGGGTGGGGGGGGGCGTAATAGCAACGCTAGATTTAATTAGCAAGTTAAATGGTTCGGTCATATAATTAGGCTACCTACGAACTTTGGAATTCATCATGACACATGGGAGTCTGCTGCCAAAGACCGAAATTCATGGCGTACATCATTACTCAAGGGTGTAGTCACTTGTGAAGCAAACCGGGCTGCAAGAGCTGTGGAAAGGGGGGGGGGGGAGACTGGACAAAACCTCTTCTGGACATCCTCCTCCTTTAACGTCTAGTATTCGTGCCCACATTGTCAAAGAACATTTCGGGCCAAAATAGGCTATACCAGCCATCTTGGAACATACTGTTCCAAACTCTCAACCCCACTGGATGAAATGAATGGTCATCATCATTCTTGATGGGCAAACACCAGGCTACCAACTAACAGTATACCACAACAAACCATGATGTATAGACCAAATGGAACCAGAAGAAGAGGCCGACCATGTAAACGACGGACAAAGGGATTAACAAAATCCATGGGAATCTCGATATATGAAGTCCATAAACGGGCACTCTCCCGCTGTGTATGCTTCACCTCGACCCGCAAGATGAACAAGATGAGATGATGATGATGAGATGAGACAAACTTCGAATCGCTTGGTTACATAATCAACCACTTCTCATGGCATGATGCTAGAATATTCATATATGAACCAGCGCTCCACATCTACATATGTTCTCACATAAAACGTTATTGTCAAGTTTCTTGTTTGATTGAGCATTTAGGATTAAGTATTGAAGAGTCATGATCATCAATGTCTGTTCCAGACCAGACACATGAAGTAGGAGAATGTTTATTTTATGACCAGCAATGCGCCATTGCGAGCGACTATTCATGTTTCTAACGTTATAATCAAAAATTCCCGTATAAAACTACATTTCTGGGACACCCATTCAAAGACATTATAAACATGTAATGTCACACACAGAAGGTGCTAACTTTTGTTTTATATTTTCTACACATCCGTTCGGATCAAAACACACGGTCATGAAGTGTAAATTCACCTGTGATCGCCCCGGCCAGTCGGCACTATACAAGTCTACACAAGTGGGAAGCATTCTGTTAAACACAACAGCCGCCGGTACGGCTGTTCCGGCAATTGTACGGCCCGCTCAAGCCAAAGCAGGAAGCGATCTGGGTCAGAGACAGCCGAGGAACAGAGCTTTCGGTCCGTTTGCAGGTATTTCACACTTAATTACTGTCACAGCATTTCACCTGGGCACAACATATCCAGGCCTGACTCTTTCATGCTCTGTTCTTCCATTCTGATGAAACTGCGGTGGTGGGAACTCATTTCAAAGCAAGGTTACTAATTACTTGTAATTTTATTCGTCTGCAGCAAGATCTGTGGGTCTGAGTTTCGGAATCGGACACGTTCTTCTCAAATATTAATATTTGCTAGTGGATAGTTAAACATGGGTGGATCTAACGTAATTGTGTGATATGAATGCACATATTTGTATACGTATGTGATGTGCATCGTTTGTTTGAAGCATGTTTTGGGCAGATATGTGATTTCTGGAAATGATACCCGATCCGAATACGGAAGCCGCCATGTTGTCTCAAGTAGTTGTTTCCAAATGCCGAGACGGTGGTCGAGGGCAAGTTCACCTCACAAAACAAGTTTCACCTGTTGTCTGTCGCACAGGTTTATTCTGTTGTTAGCACTTCCGCGTTTTCTTCATTGGCATATGTTGTCTGATTTGTTCACAGCGAGTTGGGTCTTTTTTTATTCTTCTCCGGGGAGGAAAATAAAGTAGAAGGACACATTTTAATTATTAATTATTATAAAAGTTGACTCATCGTACGAGTGCTTGACCTGTGTGTTTCTGTTTTCTGTTGTCATTTGAAGTTTTCTCTTGATCTAGTTTTAGTAGCCAGGAAGTAACAATTCGAGTGCTTAGTTTGGGAACTCTACAATCACATTTTTGTGCTAACATGACCTAAGATCAAGGAAATGACATTTGCAGTTGTAGTATGGCCTCAGATCCAGAGAATGACATTTTCATCATTTGCAATTCTAATTCTGTGGTCCGAAATCTAGAAAATGGCTTTTGTACATTTGACATTGAGGATTCCATTTCTATTGTTTGGGGATCTGTGCTTCACTATTTTAATTTGGGTTGTGGCATTGTCCAGGTAGTGGAATCTAAACAGTTGAACAGTAAACTTTTATTATCATAATCATACATTATCTTCATCTTATTATGTAATTTGGTACATCTTTTCGCAATTTACAAACAAAGGGTTATGAACCTGGCAGTGTTGAACAGAGCTAACAAATTGTAGGAGGTTCCATCGTGATTTTCAAATTGGGTATTTACTAATGAAACCACCACAGTAGATAGGCTTTGAAAAACAAAACCTAATGGTACCTCAATTATGCTTGGATGTCAATTCTGAGTGGAGATATTCACATCTGAGTGTCAAAATCTCGATACAGATTTCGCCATACTATTCATACTTTGAGACTGGAAAAATTGGGTCCATTGTTATTGCCACTTCCAGTCTAACATGACTGTCTCAGACAGGCCACTGACGGATATTAAATCTGACTTCATCCATATATTCTGTCATGTTGAATGAAAAAAATAATAATACAAGTATACAAATAAATTATTAATAATCTTTAAACTTGTATTTTCTTTAACTTTGCACATTTGAGCGTTAAAACTTTCTATTGCCGGCAGCCGCCATCTTGGAGTTCCATTCACAAAGACCTCGTAGAAATTTTTTTTTTTAACGACATATAACGCGATATAAGCGATGAAACTCTCCAAATATATGCAACAATGGGTTCTGAATTCGAACATCCATCTAAAAATATCTTGTATAAAATAAACAAGCTCTATAAAATAAATTTACTTACTTTTTGGCAAGTAATTCAATATATTTAAAAGGTCATAATGATTTCAACCAATCGCTGTGCACGGAATATTAGGCTAACCTTTTCTGCTTAACCTAAGGTGACGCCTGCTATTGTCATGTGATATTTAAATCGTAAGCATGAATGGTCTTTACGGCAGCCATTTTGGTGACACAGGCTGGGGTGGTGCTGTATATCAACTTCCGTTTTCAGTTCGGGTAGTGGCATGATCGAATAACTTACAAATTGTCATCCAGCAGTCTCTATTAAAGTCAATTTAAGCAAAGATATGCATTCTTTAAACAATAAGTTTCCAGAACGTTCATTATAGAGATCATAGAGGGGAAAACAAAAGGCCAGTTTGACAATTTATGATTTTAAAAAAACTGGGCAGGACAAACTGGGGTCAATGGAGAGTAGTCATCATCATGTAGCAGATCATTTAAGGCAGAACATTGCTCTCCTCACAGCCTGCCAGAACATTGCTCTCCTCACAGCCTGCCAGAACATTGCTCTCCTCACAGCCTGCCAGAACATTGCTCTCCTCACAGCCTGCCAGAACATTGCTCTCCTCACAGCCTGTCAGAACATTGCTCTCCTCACAGCCTGCCAGAACATTGCTCTCCTCACACACAGCCTGCCAGAACATTGCTCTCCTCACACACAGCCTGCCAGAACATTGCTCTCCTCACAGCCTGCCAGAACATTGCTCTCCTCACAGCCTGCCAGAACATTGCTCTCCTCACAGCCTGCCAGAACCTTGCTCTCCTCACAGCCTGCCAGAACCTTGCTCTCCTCACAGCCTGCCAGAACATTGCTCTCCTCACAGCCTGCCAGAAAGATGCTCAATCCATTGCCAGTTCTGTTGGTTTAGCGCCACAGCCTGGTGACATCCCTTTCTGGAGACTTTTTTATTGCTGATCCAGCTAAATAATCCTTGAACATACCTTCATGTGTATTGGGCATATGATGTTAGACCCGTATATTTGTATAGACCAATTGGCACTCTAGATGTGCTGTGGTCAGAATCATGTCGATCGCTTGACACCCTAAGGCATTTAATTTCTTGGTACCCATCTTTGGCTGGGTCTATCTGGGAGCCCAAAACAATTTCAACAATCTGGCTATGATGTGAATTTGAACCCATGACCATGCTCGATGGCAGGCATACACCTTGCCAATGTAACTAACAATGTTTGCCTTGAAGAGGCTAATGAAACTAGAACATGATACACAACAATAAGAAAGTGACAAACATTGTGATGACTGGAGAGATCTAGGGGAAGAGAGGCAGAGGCAGACCAAAAGAAATGATGCTGGATGGATTGAGATGGTGGCATGGAGGAATATCATCAGCAGAGTTGATCCAGAAGACCAAAGACCGAGATCTGTGGAGAGTCATGAATGCCTATGCCAGCTGGCAGGGCACTTAATGATGATGATGCTAAGAACGAACCCCAGAGATGGAAATAATAACCTCAGCCACAGCTCTCCCTGATGTTTGGTCTACACCAGGGGCAGGGAACATCGGCACTCCTCCGAGTGACAGCCCCAAATTATTTAGTGTAAAATGCATCGCTTACAGGGCCTCATTAGCTGATATAATAAAAAAAAAAACGAACTACAAACTAAAATATGGAACTGAGAAAATGGAAATACATACCAATAATATTTCACAGTTATATGTGGAAATTGTGGCACTAAAGTTTAAACACTGTCAGAAAACATGTTCTAAACTCTTGTATCGGTATATCCGCGGGGAAAAAATTATGCATATCAGAACGAGCATTGAATGTGTTGTCGATCACTTCTAATTCAGTGTGTGGAGGACTATTAGACTGATTGATGGATGCAATAAATGTTTGTGGGCCCGGAAATTGTGGCACTAAAGTTTAAACACTGTCCGAAAACATGTTCTAAACTCTTGTATCGGTATATCCGCGGGGAAAAAATTATACATATCAGAACGAGCATTGAATGTGTTGTCGATCACTTCCAATTCAGTGTGTGGAGGACTACTAGACTGATTGATGGATGCAATAAATGTTTGTGGGCCCGGAGGGCCCTCACTGTCGTCGGTACTACAAGATATGATATACACTCTGAGGACAGTGAGGGCCTTCCGGGCTCACAAACATTTAGTTTAGTTTAGTCGATGGATCAACATCACAGCACATGGGTGTAACCCATAAGTGCTCCGTTCTCCTCCTAACTCAAACCTGAGTCTGGAGAAACTCAGCTCAGTGCACGAACTCTGTAGCACCTGCGAGGATCCTAAAATACTTTGGGTAGATTTTTAACTCGAAATTTTGCCCAAATTTTTGCACAAACATTTATTACATCCATCGATCGGCTTAGCAGATGACGATACACTCAAATGTAAGAGATTGATAACATATCACCCCGGAAATGACCTTATGAGGCCCTGTAAGGGATGCATTTTACACTAAATAATTTGGGGCCGTCGTTTGGAGGAGTGCCGGATCATCTGACCTGATGTTTGGTCTACACCAGGGGCAGGGAACATTTAGCCCATTGGCCTTATACAGGCCACAACACGTGGTCCACTGGCCTTGTACATGCCACAACATCTGGCCCGCTGGCCTTATGCAGGCCACAGAATCTGGCCCACTAGCCTTATGCAGGCCACAAAATTATTTGGTCTGGCCCTGCCAAGGCAACCGCAGGCGGGACTCAAAATTCAACAAATCTAGGAACTTTATAAACAATCGTCTATAAATCTGGTAGCAACATCATCTGTAACAGCTAACATCACAAGAGAAGCGGTTCTAGTCATTACATTAGGGGTCATCATCATCAAGTACTCTGCCAGCAGGCATAGGTTTTCATGACTCTCCACAGATCTTGGTCTTTGGTGTTCTGGATCAACTCTGCTGCTGATATTCCTCTATGCCACCATCTCAATCCATGCAGCATCATTTCTCTTGATCTACCTCTGCCTTATCTTCCCCTTGATCTTTCCAGTCGACACGATGTTCTCCAATGCCTCTCTTATCATCACATGACCGAAGAAAGTTGTTTGTCTCTTTCTTATTGTTGAATATAATGTCCTAGTTTCATTAACCTTTTTCAGGCAGTCATCGTTAGTTACTCTGGCAGTCCAAAGAATTCGCAACATTCATCTCAGGAACCACATCTCGGTTCTTCTAAGTTCTTCCTAATTTGTTCATTTACATTCCAAGATTCACTGCCCATTTACATTCCAAGATTCACTGCCATACAGCAAAACATGTTCTTTATAGTATTTGAGCGCTCTCTTTCTTACATTCATTGATAGTGACTTATTGCATAAGATGCTCTTCATTTTCTGAAATGCAGGTTTTGCTTGCCATATTCTATTCTTAATCTCTGTTGTACATCTTCCATCTGATGTTATAATTGCCCCTAGGTATTTAAAATTATCCACTTGGTTAAGAATTTTCCCTTCTATTTCCATTTCACATTTTGGTGTAACTTTTTTCTTGTGACTGTTCTCTTGATATTCAAGGAGACTTTTCCATTAGGGGTGGGTTAATTAAATGTTTGACCAAATACAGCAGGCCTAATTTGTAAGTTGATATTTTGTATGGCCCATGAACGATGTTATAAATATCAAAACCGCTCTTGGCAGAAAACAAGGTTCCTTACACAGATTGTCCACATTTTTACCACACTGAAATGTACCTGCTTAGTTCCATTTGTTTTTAACCTTAGTACTGAAGAAAAGAATACTTGGTTATTTATTTCACTGAACCTGGTTCATTTCAGAGTGGATGATTTATTCTCTTGTCTGTGCTGGTGTGTGTGTGTTTTACGATCGTGTCATTTAATGCTACGTAATACTTTAAGCTTGAGAGAGGTACATTAACATGTTAATCAGTAGTGTGCAGGGTAGTGTTGGATTAGCAATAGATTATGTTTGTGTATTAGTTGATTGATGTTAGCTGCGACGGGAGGAGTATGGGAAATGACATCACACAGTTGTGTTTGTGAGACAAAATAGGCCACAAGTCCTTACATTTATGTGTTGATAATTCTTTTGTTTCTGTTTGTGGTTGATGTTTGAATATTTAAGTGGGAAGTATTATTTGAAGAGGTTGATGGTGAAGTTTATACAGATATAGACAATACATTTCAAGTAAACGAAAGAGGAAGAAGAACTGAGGCGGCCAAACTGTCTTAGTCATTGCTTTCTTTGCATATTTTTCTTCTTCAACTTGACAAACTTGAAAAGTTCTCCTCGACATGCAGTATTTGTGTCCACCTTTTCCCAACCCCATTGATTTTAAAGCAGACCACAGTTGGGTTTGTTGAAAACTGGCTTCATGTATTCTTCTTGAACATGCCAATTGTTCTCTGTTAGATCTTCATCTGTCGGATTTCATGTTAATAACTATCTCTGCATTTTCTCTTCCAGATTTACTGTTTATATATCAGTGATGACTGGATAGTGTGAACATCTTCATTCTTAGCTTGTGTGATAATTACGCAGTGGATTTTGGTATTTTGAGACTGCATTGTGAACCACTAATAATAGGAGCTCAGTATATGTTGTGTTGTACTTTCTTGGTGGTTTACATTTCCTGTGTTTATTGTGTTTTAATTTCTTTTGCTGTTCTAGCTTTGACAACAGTTAAACAGTCGTATGTTTATTCATTGACAACAGTTAAACAGTCGTATGTTTATTCATTGACAACAGTTAAACAGTCGTATGTTTATTCATTGACAACAGTTAAACAGTCGTATGTTTATTCATTGACAACAGTTAAACAGTCGTATGTTTATTCATTGACAACAGTTAAACAGTCGTATGTTTATTCATTGACAACAGTTAAACAGTCGTATGTTTATTCATTGACAACAGTTAAACAGTCGTATGTTTATTCATTGACAACAGTTAAACAGTCGTATGTTTATTCATTGACAACAGTTAAACAGTCGTATGTTTATTCATTGACAACAGTTAAACAGTCGTATGTTTATTCATTGACAACAGTTAAACAGTCGTATGTTTATTCATTGACAACAGTTAAACAGTCGTATGTTTATTCATTGACAACAGTTAAACAGTCGTATGTTTATTCATTGACAACAGTTAAACAGTCGTATGTTTATTCATTGACAACAGTTAAACAGTCGTATGTTTATTCATTGACAACAGTTAAACAGTCGTATGTTTATTCATTGACAACAGTTAAACAGTCGTATGTTTATTCATTGACAACAGTTAAACAGTCGTATGTTTATTCATTGACAACAGTTAAACAGTCGTATGTTTATTCATTGACAACAGTTAAACAGTCGTATGTTTATCCATTGACAACAGTTAAACAGTCGTATGTTTATCCATTGACAACAGTTAAACAGTCGTATGTTTATTCATTGACAACAGTTAAACAGTCGTATGTTTATTCATTGACAACAGTTAAACAGTCGTATGTTTATTCATTGACAACAGTTAAACAGTCGTATGTTTATTCATTGACAACAGTTAAACAGTCGTATGTTTATTCATTGACAACAGTTAAACAGTCGTATGTTTATTCATTGACAACAGTTAAACAGTCGTATGTTTATTCATTGACAACAGTTAAACAGTCGTATGTTTATTCATTGACAACAGTTAAACAGTCGTATGTTTATTCATTGACAACAGTTAAACAGTCGTATGTTTATTCATTGACAACAGTTAAACAGTCGTATGTTTATTCATTGACAACAGTTAAACAGTCGTATGTTTATTCATTGACAACAGTTAAACAGTCGTATGTTTATTCATTGACAACAGTTAAACAGTCGTATGTTTATTCATTGACAACAGTTAAACAGTCGTATGTTTATTCATTGACAACAGTTAAACAGTCGTATGTTTATTCATTGACAACAGTTAAACAGTCGTATGTTTATTCATTGACAACAGTTAAACAGTCGTATGTTTATTCATTGACAACAGTTTTGCTTCTTTTGTTCAGGCTGCCCAGTGGCACTAGATAGGGATGAGTGAGGCAGGTCCTCGAGTGAATGGGCCCGCCAGCCCTACTGGCAAATACATAGATGGCATTGGTAAGTACGGCTGTTTGTGTTGATTTTACTTAGCTGAAATTTCCAGCGTTACACTTTTATTGTCTTTTTTTTTTTATTTGCCTCGTAATCAGTGTACAACTATAATTTTGTTTCCTTCATGAAGTGCACTGTCTTCTGCAGATCCTTCTGTCTTCCATGGAGTTTGATATCTAGATTGATCTATTCCATTCATAGAATAGTCCTTTCTGATCTTGATCTGTGTTTGATACAACATTGCTGTGATTTCCATCATTCTGTGTTTGTTTTTTAATTTGTAATTTCCATTTTTTTCCATTATTTTGAGTTATTTTCCAATGTTATTTTATATAGAACCTGATCTGCTGTATTGCAGTGGATTATGGAATGCAAACTAATTAAGAACTTGGAGGCAATGAAGATATGGTTTCTGACACCTGTGATGCAAATATCTTGAACTCTGCCAGGGTCACTAACAATGAGCGCCTAGAATAAAAGTAGAACTCATACAAATACAAGAAGGAAAACAATTTTCTTTGGTTATATAATGAGAGGAGAGACATTATAAAACATTGTGACAACTGGAAACATCAGCAGTAGCAGAGGCAGACTGATAGAATGAGCTGGAGGGACTGAGGTGGTGGTATAGAGCAATATCATCAACAGAGTTGATCAGAACACCAGGTGTTGAGATCTGTGGAGATGCATGAATGATTACAACAGGTGGCAGTGCACATGCTGGTGGTGATACTTTTATTGAACTGTTATTTCCATGATTATAATTATTTTGACTGTCAGTCACATTTACTTTCTAAGACATTTCCAGATTCCTAATGTAAGCTGGGTTGGTCCTGAAGTCCCTGGTCAGTTTAACAAGTCATTAGCATGTCATGGAAACTGGTTGTTCAAGCAGGCACTCAGTGTGATGGTTCTGATACAGGCACTCAGTGTGATGGTTCTGATACAGGCACTCAGTGTGATGGTTCTGATACAGGCACTCAGTGTGATGGTTCTGATGCAGGCACTCAGTGTGATGGTTCTGATACAGGCACTCAGTGTGATGGTTCTGATACAGGCACTCAGTGTGATGGTTCTGATACAGGCACTCAGTGTGATGGTTCTGATACAGGCACTCAGTGTGATGGTTCTGATACAGGCACTCAGTGTGATGGTTCTGATACAGGCACTCAGTGTGATGGTTCTGATACAGGCACTCAGTGTGATGGTTCTGATACAGGCACTCAGTGTGATGGTTCTGATACAGGCACTCAGTGTGATGGTTCTGATACAGGCACTCAGCGTGATGGTTCTGATACAGGCACTCAGTGTGATGGTTCTGATACAGGCACTCAGTGTGATGGTTCTGATACAGGCACTCAGCGTGATGGTTCTGATACAGGCACTCAGTGTGATGGTTCTGATACAGGCACTCAGCGTGATGGTTCTGATACAGGCACTCAGTGTGATGGTTCTGATACAGGCACTCAGCGTGATGGTTCTGATACAGGCACTCAGTGTGATGGTTCTGATACAGGCACTCAGTGTGATGGTTCTGATGCAGGCACTCAGCGTGATGGTTCTGATGCAGGCACTCAGTGTGATGGTTCTGATACAGGCACTCAGCGTGATGGTTCTGATGCAGGCACTCAGCGTGATGGTTCTGATACAGGCACTCAGTGTGATGGTTCTGATGCAGGCACTCAACGTGATGGTTCTGATACAGGCACTCAACGTGATGGTTCTGATACAGGCACTCAACGTGATGGTTCTGATACAGGCACTCAGAGTGATGGTTCTGATGCAGGCACTCAGCGTGATGGTTCTGCGCGTGCTTAGTTTATTTTTGGCAAGTCTGGCCAGACTTGTCATGTGTTTAGTTTGTTGGTTACATATTGTCATGGTGCCCACCTCGAGTGCTGGAGGTCCCGAGTTCAAGCCCCGGTGAGGGCTGGGATTTTTTCATGTGGACTTCTAGTAACAAAATTTCCCCTGGTCTCTGGGTAGTGAGATTGGATGCCTGTGTGTATTGTTGCACATGTAAAACATCCCTTGGCAGTTGGAAATTGATTGATTTAGGAACCGACATCACAGCATTCGGGGCATTCCCATAAGCGCTCCATCCCCATCCTCAGCAGCCAGCGAAGAGTTCCAACACCATCAGTACCAGTAGCAATCTGATTATATGTCCGTCTCGCCTTTCCTCTGAGCGTCGAGTGTCGGCCATATCCCCTCGTCACTCCTCGCTGTCTCATTCTTGAAAATTGAAAAAGAGTAGCCTAATGGCACTGCTCAGGCAAAATTTTAAGTTAAAAATCGACTCAAAGTATTTCAGGATCCTCACCGGTGCTACGGAGTTCATGCACTGAGCTGAGATTCTCGGGACACAGGATTCAGGAGTAGAACCGAGCACTTATGGGTTACACCCATGTGCCGTGATGTTGATTCATCAACTAAACTGAAAAGAAAAATTACATATTGTCAATGCAGCAATTATGTTATCCCCCAAGCAAATTATTTATTGCTGTTCACATGTGAAATGACAGTTTATTATTTTTAGATCAGATTATGTGACACTTCAAGGTAAGAGGATCAGCTTCATTCCACTGGGTTTGATCTCTTAGGGATGTCTGCTGAAAGCATCACACACACACACAGCACAAAATCTGTAGCTCCTGTTGCAACCCCCAGGGGTTGTGTGGCACTTCAGATGACATAACAGCATACATTGTGTGTGTGTGTCTGTGAATGTCTGTTGTTTCAACATATTTATGTGCTGTTAACATTTGAAGTGATTGTCTGAGGTATGATGACCTTAGTCACGGGTATGGGGGAAAGGTAAGACCTCTATGATGCGTATAAAGGGATACCTGTACCCCACCCTGGGTGCCAGCCAGATCTCTGCTGGTTTTACCCCGCTCTATGCAAGACCTCTGCCATACAGTCTGGTCGTACACCATTGATGGATGGCCAACATTGGCCTAAATTGGGCTGAGAGGGCAGCTTGGAGTTGCTGGGTGGTCCCTAGAAGTGTCCAATCAATCCACTACCCAAACACTTAGTGAATATGCCAATTTTAGATTTGCTGGGGGGAAATGTACTGAAAATGTTGTAACATGACTTCATTTGTATTAGAAGTGGATGTCATTGGAAGTTGATATTAGAAGTGGATGTCATTGGAAGTTGATATTAGAAGTGGATGTCATTGGAAGTTGATATTAGAAGTGGATGTCATTGGAAGTTGATATTAGAAGTGGATGTCATTGGAAGTTGCTATTAGAAGTGGATGTCATTAGCAGTAGATGTCAAACCTTTACATCACTCTGACCCCCTGACAAGTTTTGCAAGAAAGGTGCACATATGTCTCATGGCCTTGCTGTCACTGATACTGCCACCATGACCAAACCCAACGCGGGTTGTTGCTCTGTACCATAACTTATCTGATAAAACAAATGAATCATACATACAGGCTTCACTTGCATAAACAGATCTGCAACAGTTGCATAGTTTTTCATGGCTTTGAAATAAGCTTGTCTGAAACATCTGTGTTAGCATGTAATTTCACTAAAGAGTTATGTCTGTTATCTGTTGGGGTATCATTCTCAGAAACACCCCCAACATATGCATCAGCCTCCAGTGGCTAATGGTGCCAGTTCTGTGTTGGTTGACAAGGCACCTCGTTCTCCCAATGTGCCTCTCGTGTCTGGCAATGCCAATTCTTACTCTTGAGTCTCTCATTCTGGACAATGATGTGGATTCACCGATGTCAAATGTTATGTCTGCATTGTTCTCCAGATCCAGATGATCCCCAGTACATTAAGAATCTGCAACGCCCAGCAGAGGTCAAGGAAGACCTTCAACAAATGGAAAATAGGTCCCGCGTGTCAGTCATACTTAACAGCCAGGCGTTTAAGGACGAGCTTGAGCAGGTGGTGGAGGAGCAGCTGCGGAACGGCCCATACCCAGCCAGCCTGATTGCATTACAACAAATCACAGACCTTCTGCTGCCTCAGTCTAAAGGCAGCCTTGGGAGTCTAGCTAGAGGTTTGTTGTTTCATCCTGTTGCTCCTCTTTATGTTTGTCCCGCCTTAATGTTTGTCTTGTCTTAATGCTTCTGACATTCACAAAGAACTCTACATCGGTAACATGCCAGTAGAAAGTGTGTCTGAACACCAAGTCTTAGGCCTTGTCATAGATAGAAATCTAACCTTTAATTCTTGTGTTCAAGCACTCGTTAAACAAACAGCAAAGCAAGTTTACCAAGTGGCTAAAGTTAAAAATTATCCATGATGAAACGTAAGGTATATTTCCTATAAACAGACGCAGATTGACTGTTGCTCCACAATCTGTGGTGGATATCCAAGTTCAGTCACCAAGCAAATTTTGAAACACAGGCCATGGTTTTAATTCAAAGTAAATTGACAATTCTAACCTACATAGCATTTTCAGCTTTTACCACTCCAGAAACATTTCCTCTTCAACAAGACCAGTCTAATCCACAAAATAATATCTCAAACTGCTCCCAATGACCTTTGTTTGTTGTTTCAATATAATGCTAGTCAGAGCCAATGCCTAAACATAAAACATACCCCCAAGCCTAGGATAGACTTGTACAAAACATACACCAGACCCCCGAGCCTAGGATAGACTTGTACAAAACATACAACATACCCCCAAGCCTAGGATAGACTTGTACAAAACATACAACATACCCCCAAGCCTAGGATGAACTTGTATAAATCAAGCTTAGCGTGCTTTGTGGTACAGCTGTGGAACTCTCTTCCAGAATTAATCAAAGACACTACCAATTCATGTACATAAATCCGCAAACTATTTTAACACCATCTTGTGAAAGATTACATGCTTCTGTTAAAATTACATAAAAACATCTTAATATATAAAGCATTCCAGGCCTACAGTATTTTCCCCATGCCTTACAACAATAACCACAATAACAATTTGTATTTCCATGCTTTGATAATGTCTGTGTTATTTTGAACAATGAAGACACAAACAATAGATTGATTTATTGCCTTGTTGCTATAATTGAGGAGCGGCTAGCTGAGTGGCTAGAATGCTGGGTTCTCTTTTGGGAGATCTGGGTTTTAATCCTCGGTAAGGCAAGGATTTTTTTGTGTGTTGGGGAAAAAAATAAAAACCCTAACCTGCACAGTTCATGGCAACTGCACAAGCCAGGCGGACTTAATTCCTCAGGCTCAAGGTTCCATAGGCAGTAAATGACAGTTGCTAAAATTAATTTAATAAGTAATGTATGAAAGGGGAAAGACAAGAAAGGCAGAGTGTCAGGCGGGCCTGTATGCCCACTTCTTAACCCTTTGAAAATAAAGTTTTCTTTGATTTGTTCATAGCATAATGTTTCTATGTAGATTTTGTTAAACAAACTGATTTTAAATAAGACGTGGGTAGTTATCACTTTGTTTTGCTTTATGGCTATAAATGAACAAATTAGGAAGAGATTGGAAGCAACAGAAGTGTGGTTCCTTAGACGAATGTTGCTAATTCCTTAGACTGCCAAAGTAACTAACGACGAATGCCTTAAAGAGGCTGGCGAAACTAGAACATTATATACAACAAAAAGAACGAGACAAACAGCTTTTTTTGGTCACATGATGAGAAGAGAGGCGCTGGGGAACATCGTGACAACTGGAAAGATCGAGGGGAAGAGAGGCAGAGGCAGACCACTAGATATGATGCTGGATGGATTGCGACGGTGGCATGAAAGAATATCAACGACAGAGTTGATCCAGAAAATCAAGGACAGAGATCTGTGTAAGAGTCATGAACGCCTACGCCAGTCGGCATGGCACTTGATGATGATCACTTGCTGTGCTTGAAGTTAATATGTGCTTGATTACATATGGTGACAAGGTGTCCAAATTATGGGGGATCAGTTTTGACAGGTAGTTGGGCAGTCCTAACAGTGATTTCAAAGAACAAACTCATGTTGAATATACATTGGAAAGATAATGATTAGCAGAGTATGCTAATATGCAGTGTTACATAGAGTGGGCTGTGATCTGGTAGTGAAACAAGTGCAGCTTTACAAATTGTGCCATATACAGAAGATAATACATTCTATGGAACTAGTGTAGAGATTAAAGAAAACATAAGAATAAAAGCTAAGTATAGCTTCTATACTTGTTTCCATTGATGGTAAAGATATAAGATTGGATAGGCCTTAGGTTCATACCAGAATGCGATCGGCGTTGCCAGTAGTAGGTTGTGCTCAATATTTAAATTTCAAATCCCGAAACAACCACATAATCAATTGATTATTGCTCACTGGATTTAGGAGGCCTGGTGTTCCTTGCCAGTGAGAAGTCCTGATCGTTCGGGTCCCATCGATTGACGGACGTCGGTCGCGGCGATTGGGCAATCTTGAGCATAGCCTACGATGGGTAGCGTTGTGATGTTCTGTTGTGATAATTTGGTGTGTCCAGTGTGTGCCGCGTGGTTACACACCCGCTTCACACGAATGATCCGGGACTGTTTCCGGATCCGGTCAGGGATATGCACTACTGACGAGCTCAAATGAGGGCGAAACTCGAGTATAGTGCTTCCCTATTGACGTGGATAGGCCTTAGGTTCATACCAGAATGCGATCGGCGTTGCCAGTAGTGGGTTGTGCTCAATATTTAAATAACAGATATATTGGTAACAAAAGGCAGTCTTAAGAATTGACAACCAAATAGGAATTCTTCAACACATTTAACAAGGTGTGAAACAGGATTGTCTACAATCACCTGAGATCTGTTGAATGTGTGAGCGAGAGAATAGTGAGAATGCCAGGAATATCATTGGTGGGCATAATGTCAACAGCCTGCGACATGCTGATGCCACCACATTCATTGCTGACAGTGAAACAGTTACAAGAAATGATAGATATATTATAATTACAAAGAGAACTGGTTACTCGCATCAGAAGAAGACAGTCCACATTCTGTAGGCAAGTCATGAGAGGGGGAAAGCTGGAGTATGTTGTGACAGTGGGAAAGTTGGAGGGTAGGAGAGGCAGGGGTAGACCACAAGAGATGTTGGATGGTTTGACATCATGGCAAGGAGGAACGTCGGTAGGAAAAGGTTGGCGGCACAAGAATCAGAAGGCTGTAGACAGACATGATCACCAACGCCACACGGTATGGACTATAAGAAGAAGAAGATAGTAAAGGCATATTTTTTTGGGGGGAGGGGGGGGGGGGCATTTGCTCGCTTTAAACTCCAGCATGGTCCATCCATGTGCTACTTCTTCTAGTGCTCTTGGCTGATTTTTGCATGTGAATTAGCTTTGCCTATTACTAGTGTCTCTCGTCATCAGGCAAACCCACTCAAACTTCAGGGTACCTGTAATTTACATCCCCAAGTCAAGGATGAGAAGTCAACATTTGAATCCAACTGACCAGTGTAGGGGTTGAACCTGCTACCTTATCATCACCACACTGGATGTTTAAGAATAAGCGCTCTTATCCAATTGGTGATGTGGACCTGCAGTGAAGGTATAAAATACAAAGATGTTTGTGGATGGCTTCAACAGCTGGGCACACACACACACAACATTATATACACAACACCAGCTTAATCACATTATTTGCTGGACTATGTTCAAAGCAAAAAAAAAATGGCGAATGAGAGGGTTGGAGCGTCATCTTGAGTGCTGATGTCTGCACCAAACCTTTCACCCGCAGAGGGTTTATCTGTACCCTAAAGTAGAAGAGGAAAGACTAAACAAGACTACAGTATCTGCACCCTAAAGTAGAACAGTAAAGACTGAACAAGACTATATGATGTCTCTGCACTCAAAAGGAGGAAAGGCTAAAAAAGACTATAAGGTATCTCTACACCTTAGATTAGAAGAGGACAGAAGGTATCTCTACACCTTAGATTAGAAGAGGACAGACTATGAATGTATGAAAAATACTATATTATGGTTTTCTATTCCTACAGCATCTTCAGTCATTCCAATCAATGATTTAAGGGGAGTGGAGTCCTTAAGTTTTGTGAAGGGAGAAAAACTGCTGCGTTGTAAGGTGGCTTCCCTGTACCGTCTGGTGGACTTGTGTGGCTGGTCTCACGGCATTCATAACCACATTAGCGTGAGTATAGTTCCATCTTTGTTCTAGGTGCTTTCTTCTACCTTTTGAATGATTACCATCTTCAGTAATACAGGTAGAATTGATCAAATACACAGACTGGCCCTTCAATACAATTGTTATTCCATTGCCCTGGGCTGCCAGGTCAACACATGCCAAAAGGGGTATCAGAAAATTTCCTGGCGAGTAAATGCAACCAAGTGCTGATTGGTCTAACAATATAGGGCTAGCATTTAAACCCAGTACGCCTCATGGCATGGAAAGAGGTCCTTATTGTTACTATTTTATTTTTACTTAAATCCAGATATTTTATTGTGTTTAGGAGGGTGCATTCATCACATTTAAAATAGATGTTAGTGTTCATCTGCAAACAATCTGTATTTATAAATGCTGTTTTAGTTTTTCATGTTTAGATATTTTTATTTTCATTGTTGTGTGATTCTCTTTGTTTGTAGGTGTCGAGTCTTGTTTGCTGACACGAGCTGGGTTGTGTGTTTTTAAATTTCAGTTGTCTTTTGTGATTTGGTCCTAGTAAAACATACTTTATGTGCCTGTGTATTTGGTTTAATTCTGTGTCCATTATGGTAGTTTGCCCCATTAACAGTATGAAATGAAAAGAATGAAGTGTACAGTTCTCTTTCTCATCTTTTCTTCCGAGAAAATTCCTAGAGCAATTCTGAAAATAGTCTTGCACCCATATTTTGAAAAGGCTATTTATACCCCAGGGCCATACTAGTCAGACAAATCATGCTGCCTTTACTGGGGCTGGAACCTGGACCACTGTCTCAGCAGGCCAGCTCACTATCAGACAAATCATGCTGCCTTTACTGGGGCTGGAACCTGGAACACTGTCTCAGCAGGCCAGCTCACTATCAGACAAATCATGCTGCCTTTACTGGGGCTGGAACCTGGAATACTGTCTCAGCAGGCCAGCTCACTATCAGACAAATCATGCTGCCTTTACTGGGGCTGGAACCTGGAACACTGTCTCAGCAGGCCAGCTCACTATCAGACAAATCATGCTGCCTTTACTGGGGCTGGAACTTGGACCACTGTCTCAGCAGGCCAGCTCACTATCAGACAAATCATGCTGCCTTTACTGGGGCTGGAACCTGGAACACTGTCTCAGCAGGCCAGCTCACTATCAGACAAATCATGCTGTTTCTACTGGGGCTGGAACCTGGACCACTGTCTCAGCATTCCAGCTCACTATCAGACAAATCATGCTGCCTTTACTGGGGCTGGAACCTGGACCACTGTCTCAGCAGGCCAGCTCACTATCAGACAAATCATGCTGCCTTTACTGGGGCTGGAACCTGGAACACTGTCTCAGCAGGCCAGCTCACTATCAGACAAATCATGCTGCCTTTACTGGGGCTGGAACCTGGAACACTGTCTCAGCAGGCCAGCTCACTATCAGACAAATCATGCTGCCTTTACTGGGGCTGGAACCTGGAACACTGTCTCAGCAGGCCAGCTCACTATCAGACAAATCATGCTGTTTCTACTGGGGCTGGAACCTGGAACACTGTCTCAGCAGGCCAGCTCACTATCAGACAAATCATGCTGTTTCTACTGGGGCTGGAACCTGGACCACTGTCTCAGCAGGCCAGTACACTATCCACAGGGTACCTGTAATTTACATCCCCAAGTCTGCACTATCCACAGTCTAGTCCTGCACTATCCACTGTCTAGTCCTGCAATAGTTTTGTCACATTTGTGGGAAATTATTTGCTTGCCCATCAGTCATGTTTGTATAAAACAACGCCACATCTGTCAGTGTAAAACATCCCCACATTTGTCAATGTGTTTTGCAGTGATGTTTCTCTGGTTGTCTGTTTTATGTGATGCACCTGGCAGATTATTCATACTTACAGTTTTATATTTTTTTTTCCATTATGATTTACTTTGAGAGTGAACAAATAAAGAATTATATTTGCGAATTGTCATTAAGGAGTGTACAAGATTGCTTTAAAAAGTCCCAGAATATTCAACTTCCATTTTAAGTTTTGATTCCAATTAGTAGTTGTATAAAATAATGATGACCTTGAGGAAACATTGCTGATGTAACATTCTCGTTGACTGAAACCGTCGTGGCCGATGTTTGTTTGTGTGTTGTACACATAGCATTGTTGGTGTTGACAATGTCCTTCAACTTTGTTATTTTTGTAGTGAAGTCCCTGGCATGAGGTTTCTTCAATTTGTAACTTGTTCTGAGTCACTGCCAGCTCTGTAGCGAATGGGGTTATGAATTTAATTCATAATCTCTCATACCGAGTTTGAACTGCAGGTGATTTGAAAGTGGGCGGCCTTGCATTGGTTTCCATATAATGGTATAAGTGCCGGTTAGTGGCAAACTACTGAACGTAAATTTACCAAGAAATAACAAACAGCCAAAAAAACACGGGTTGACTGAGACATCCTGTAAATGATATGCAACTAACTTTTTAACCGCCACTTCTTTATTTACTGTCTCTAGTCTTATTTCATAATGTAAATGTATATAGGCATTTTTGTTTTGTTCTCCAGGCACGTGTGAGTCCAGAAAGTGAGCATTTCTTGCTGAATCCCTTCGGCCTGACATACTCAGAGATCACCGCCTCATCTCTGGTGAAAGTTGATGTGAACGGGGACATTGTAGAGCCTGGCTCCACCCACCTGGGTGTTTACAGGACGGGATTCTCGGTTCACTCTGCCATTCACCAGGCCAGGCCTGACATTAAATGCATAGTCCATTTACACACACCATCTGCTGTTGCTGTGAGTATATCAGGGTTTTTGGTATTTCATTTAGGGAAGCAGGCAGGAAATGAGAAAATGTGGCGACATAAAATGGGGACATGTATATGTTTAAAAAAAATAATTACTATAACTATAATAATAATTATAATAATTAAATATAATTAGTTGTTAATATTATAATAGTTGTAATAATCACAATAATAGTTGTAATACTCATGATAAGATAGTCAGCAAAACTAACACGTACACAAAAATCAAGATTTGTAAATGTTAACTATATTATAGAGCTGATCCTGTTCATCATCTGCAATTAGTATTGTATCATACACATTTCATACACTATTGATGTTATGGCCTGTGATGGCAATTTTTCTCATGTGTTAAATTTCTCATAATAAAAGGACTAGGGTAAATTCTAAATTGGGCTGTTGCATGCAGCCAGTAGACTTGATGTATCAGGTATGATAATATTGTTGATTAACATTTGTTCAGATATGTTAGAGTATTCAACAGAGATTTATTACATTTAAGTTAACAGTCAATGAATGGCATATAATTTTATATGTAACATCTGTTAGTAATGAGCTAGTTCTATATGTTGTGTTTTACGTTGGTCTTACAGGTGTCTGCATTGAAGTGTGGCCTCTTGGCCATGAGTCAGGAAGCCTTGATATGTGGAAATGTCAGTTACCATGACTTCCATGGCGTTGCTGTTGATGCTGATGAACGTGAGAGACTGGCTAGAAATTTAGGTGTTCATAATAAAGTAAGTGGACGAAATATTCATTTTGTGTAGTTTTGATTTTTGAAAGAATATTTGCTTACTTGCTGCCCTTATTTTGTGGATGCTTTAGGACTCTCTTTCATTCTTTCTGTCCGCCCATGGTATTCTTTGCAGTTTCCTCAGCTACCACATACAGTATTTGTTGTATATAGCACTTTAAAATTCTGTTTCTTATTGTGATTGACAACTTTGTATTGGGGAGTATGTTTTTCATCTTACGCCATGGTGATTCTTCTTCTAATCTCTACAAGACATTTTCCATTAGATGTTATGACTGTTCCAAGATGGTTGTACCCATTTGCCTGTTTAAGAATTTACCCATTTAATTGGATGTTGTATTGTGGTATTTCCTTTGCATAGAAACTACCATATTTTCCATTTTCTTACAATATAATTCTAATCCCAGTTGGGCACTGTTTACAATAACTGTCTCTCCTGAAAGCTGCAGATCCTGTTCATTGTCTGTAACCAATAATGTATCCACATATCATATATTATTGATGTTTATCCTCCAATGACAATTTTTCTCACTTTTTTAAAATGTTTCTCATAATATTTGTGTCAGAAACAAAATGGTCTGGAGAGATGTTACACATCCCTGTCCACATCTCTCTTGATTGGCTGGTATTGTTATGTACAGCATATATTAAATAACTGTACCCAGAACAAAAAGTTGAACAAAAATTCCAGCCCTGAATACTACCTGATGGCGAGGGGCACTGGTAATAGGGAAAGCTAATCCACATGCAAACATCAGTCCAGTACTCTAGAAGTGGTAGCATGTGGTAGACTTTCTTGAGTTTAAAGCTAGCGAACGCGAAAAAAAATGTCTGGCAATTGTCTGCTATGGGAAGCGAGGAGCAAAAAACTGAACACCCCACCACATTTTGCTGTGACCTAGATATGTGAAGTATTGTAGAGAACTGAACATGTGGTTTCCTATGCTCTCGACAGATTCTGATTCTCCGTAACCGGGGTGTGCTGGCTTGTGGCGAGTCTGTTGAGGAAGCTTTCCACTTCACATTCAACGTGATGGCAGCATGTGAGGCACAGGTCAGTGTTTGTTTCATTCATTTCTCTCCTTTGGTTCACTCAAGTGTATTGATTCACTCAAGTGTATTGATACACCCAAGTGTATTGATTCACCCAAGTGTATTGATTCACCCAAGTGTATTGATTCACCCAAGTGTATTGATTCACCCAAGTGTATTGATTCTCTCATTTGTTATTCATGTGTATTGTTTTTCTTATTTGTTATTCATGTGTATTGTTTTTCTCAGTTGTTATTCATGTGTATTGTTTTTTTCATTTGCTTCACTCACTTGTATTGTTTATTTGTATAACATCAGTGTGAAATGATTATATTTGTACAGGTGAAAGCCATGCCCGTCGGTTTAGACAACATAGTGATTCCCAGTGTTGCAGCCAGGGAACAGACACATAGAGTCGCTAACCAAGGTGGTGGTGGGGTGGATTCAACTGGCCGCAAATGGAAGATAGGAGAGCTGGAGTTTGAGGCCTTGATGCGAACACTGGACAATTCGGTAAGTTGTCGTTGAATTTGTTGATGTAAAAGTATTTTGTTGTCTGGAGCATGCGGAAGAGAAAGAGGGAAACTTGGTTGTGTGCGAGACCTAAGGGATGAATTGTTTAAAATCTTCACAATGTAACATAGGAAGTGAATTAATTCAATATTGAATATGTTACTTAGGACATGAACTAATAGCTTCAAATACGGTTACCTATAAAATAAATTAGTCATCAAATCTTCCTCATTGCACTTGGAAGAAGATCATTGGTGGTTATCTCATCAATAGAATAAACACCAGCATGAGGTGACAGATTCTGTTGGTGTTGGTTGATACAACATTGTTTGCTTGTGATGTGATGTTTATTTCTAGCAACAGCCTGTTTCACTCCAGGTTCCCGTATTAAGGCCTCAGATGTAGAATCCAGGTTACTTTGTGTATCCCTGGTTTAACTAGTATCCCTAACATCATTCAGGATATCATTCCGATGCATTGCTTTATCACCTGTCATGGTAACTTGTCTAACTGTTCGCTCAAGATCAACTGATATCAGTCTTATCCATTGCTTTACCTCCTGCCATGGTAACTCCTCTAACTGTCCACTCGAGGAGATCAACTGATATTTTGAGGCATTTATTTTTTATGTTATCTAGTGCAAGTACTGATTGTATTACATATTTTCTTGTGGGTGGCTTGGAAGATTATTGATTCTTTTAAATATTGTGTTATGTGTGACTTTAGAACTGTCTCCAGATGTCCAGTGATCAAATCTACAGCACATACTTTGTGTTATTTAAATTATAGATACATATTTTTCATTTTTATTAATGGAACATATTTCATAACTATACAGAACAAATTTCCTAAAGAGATTATTGTGGGGAAGTGTTTTTGACATAGGATATACCCAGCTACTGGAACAGCCATATCCTGTTGACTAGCTGAAAGGGAAAATGTAATGGCTTGTGTTACATTGATGACAATAATGCACTGTTTGTGTTACAGTGATGACAATAATGCACTGTTTGTGTTACATTGATGACAATAATGCAATGTTTGTGTTGCATTGATGACAATAATGCACTGTTTGTGTTACAGTGATGACAATAATCCACTGTTTGTGTTACATTGATGACAATAATGCACTGTTTGTGTTACAGTGATGACAATAATCCACTGTTTCTGCTACATTGATGACAATAATCCAATGTTTGTGTTACTTTCTTGCGCTGAGATGTTCCCTTGTTTGTGTTTGACCCAGGGCTTCAGAACTGGGCACGTATATAAGATGCCAATAGTGAAACAGGAGAAGAAGGAGAGGTCAAACAGTGAAGTAGAGATTCCACCAGCATCTAGTTCCTTTACGTACATCTTTGATGGTGACTACGAGCACTCTAAATATGTGTAAGTATGCCAAATGTATGATCAAATTAAATGTGTGAGAAATGTCTAAACAAGGGGCTGTGGGTCGTCTGCTTATGTCGTTAAAGGAGACTAAGCACTTTAAATATAAGTATAGGGGATACTCAGAAATCAGAGTGGGTTGATGGCGAGGACACTGGTTATAGGGAAAGCTAATCCACACACAAAAATCAGTCCTGTGCACTTGTTGTGGCACGTGGATGTCTAAGCTTAAATTCAAAGTGAGTTAACAGAAAAAAAAATATAAGAGCTCAAGTGACGTGAGTGTTGGACACTTCAGTTAAACTGAGTATTCCGGGGATCCATCAACTAGAGTATAGGGCACCTCCACCATCATCATCATCTTTCCACTTTTGCCGTTAAGCGTGTGGGGGAGGAATAGTTGGTGTTCTAGCACTTGGTGGGTGACTGGATGGTGTCATTCCATGTTATTGTACACTGTCTTTGATATGGTGGGTGACTGGATGGTGTCATTCCATGTTATTGTACACTGTCTTTGATATGGTGGGTGACTGGATGGTGTCATTCCATGTTATTGTACACTGTCTTTGATATGGTGGGTGACTGGATGGTGTCATTCCATGTTATTGTACACTGTCTTTGATATGGTGGGTGACTGGATGGTGTCATTCCACGTTATTGTACACTGTCTTTGATATGGTGGGTGACTGGATGGTGTCATTCCACGTTATTGTACACTGTCTTTGATATCGTCAGTCCATTCCACGTTATTGTACACTGTCTTTGATATGGTCAGTCCGTTTTCCGCTTGCCATCCTCTTGTATCAAGTACTGGTAGTTGATGGTGTTGCACTCAAAATATGTGTATGTATGGTAACTATGAGCACATTAAATGTGTATGCTTGGAAACTGATCATTGTGAACATGTTGATACATTTAGGGACTGTGAGCAGTCACAGAATGTGTGAGTAATTCTGTGTCTTCAGTGGTGTAGGGTTTGAATCTACATTGTGGCAGATTTTTAAAATTGACCTGAGCCACCAGCCCAGCTTAAACTGGGCACCAGGAAATGTCTGGGGAAGTGAGGGCGACCACCAGGATACTGACCATATCACGCCTGCAGTGCCAGTTGGTCTAGACAAGTCTGGGTTCAGGACGATGTGCCTTGAGACATGTGAGAGGGTCCTTTACTGGCCATGTTTGAAATGATGTTCCTTGTCTGTATGAATGAACATGTCTCTGTTTAAAAATATTTCATTAAAATGTAATTAGAATTATTCTCATTTAAGTTTCTTATTTGGCAGTAAACTTTTTCTACAGAAGTGCATTTTTCTATCTTTATTATTCTGGATGCTTCATATATGCATAAGAGCCCAGTGTACTTTCTGTGTTTTGTGTAATTGTAGTTACACTTCTGTATGTCCTCATAGATCACCTGTGAAAGCTGCAATGGAGAGACAGAAAAAAGCGTATAAAGCAGGCTGGCTGACAACTCCCAACACATACAAGAAGACAGAAGTTGATGAGATTGGTACCATAACACCAAAGAAGATAACCAAGGTAGGTCTATAGAATCTTGGTGGTTTCATTAATGAGGTGATCACATGTCCATCTTTGAATACCTTGGCTACCTAAGTAATAACAATGGGGGATGCTCAAACAAAGTTGGAAGGATTTTGGCCAAAGTAAGGCAGAGGTTTAACATAGGGGGCTGAGTGGTCTCGAGGTATGGTGTCCGCTTCGAGTGCTGGAGGTCCTGGGTTGAAGCCCCAGTGACGGCCGGGATTTTTTCACATGGACTTGTGGTAACAAAATTTCCCCTCGCCTCTGGGTAGTGAGATCGGACGCCCATGTGTGTTGTTGTGCACTTAAAATAATCCCTTGGCAGTTGGAAATCTAAAAAGAGTAGCCTAATGGCGCTGCCTGGGCAAAATTTCGAGGTGAAAATCTATCCAAAGTGTTCAAGAATCCTTGCCGGGGCTACAGAGTTTATGCACTGAGCTGAGTTTCTCCTGACTCAGGCTTGAGTTAGGAGTAGAACAGAGCACTTATGGGTTGCACCTGTGTGCCATGATCTTGATCTGTCGACTAGACTAAACAGGTTTAACATAAACAGCATGAAGAACTTAATGGCAGAACACCAGCACACAAGTCACAATTTTGAGGACAGGCTCTTTCCTATGACAACATAAGATGTGAATGATGACCATTTCATAAACATTAACGGAAAACAATGTGGACTTTTGAACTTCAATACAAATACTGTGGATCAAGAAAAAAAAGGATACTGACATTCTACAAGATCGAACAAATGAACACACTTTATTTTCAAGGGGTCACAAATTGGACACGCAGGCCCGTCTTACATTCAATAACACAAATCCACACTGCCTCACATACACATATACTCACTCACAATCACAAACTCACTAACAAAAGTTGCCCTGAACATGGCGATAACTGGCTGGTAAACAGGCTCATGTCTTCGCTGAGCCCAGTACCAGAGCGCTATGTGTTGACTCTGCAATTATGGAAGCCTCCTTGGGTAGCGGAGAATGCCCATGGTCTGCCCCTGCGTTCCCTTGAGGGCTGACTGGGAAGTCTTCAGCTGTTCTAAATGGGCCAACTGGGATGGGGATGACACCACAACAGTGAGAGTCAAATATCCTATGAAACACCTGGGATGGTAACCCAACAAATGCCTGAAGTCATCGGATGTGTCGGCCAAAAGGTTCAAATATTGCAGCTCTTCTTTAAACAGGCACAACAGCTATCACTACTAAAACAACATTCCGGATGAATCCAGAAGCAGAAGAAGAAGTATTATGTCTTGGAAACTATAATATTTTGATCAGTGAAAGATGGGGCTGACCAAGATGACAGTGGACACAGGACATTTAAAGACCCCTTTACATGAGAAAATCATGGGAGGAATCAGTAACATTGGAAGGAATCAGTAACATTGGAAGGAATCAGTAACATTGGAAGGAATCAGTAACATTGGAAGGAATCGGTAACATTGGAAGGAATCGGTAACATTGGAAGGAATCGGTAACATTGGAAGGAATCGGTAACATTGGAAGGAATCAGTAACATTGGAAGGAATCAGTAACATTGACTTTATTTCACACACTTGCTTTGAACTCAAGCTTAGTCCATATATGTGCTAGTACTTCCAGTGCACAGGGCTGAGTTTTGCGACTGGATTAGCTTTCCTTATTACTAATGTCCCTCGCCATCAGGCAAACCCACTCCCACTGTAGTCGCTTAAAAGTAAAGTCGCTTAAAAGTCGACAGGGTCGACTTCATCGCACCGGGTATTTATCCCATATGGCTCGGCCTCTTTCCGCAGCGCAGAAAGCGTCGCACAAAGCACGAACTCCGTAGCTTTTAGCGACGACCCACAGGAGTCTCCGAAACATTTAACTCGTAAACCGAAGGGTGCGGCCCGGAATCGAGCCCACAACCTTTGGAACACGAGTCAAACGGCTTTACCACTTCGCCACAGAGACTCCCAAATTTAGTTCCCAAGTCAAAATTTTAGAGCGAGCTGACCTCCAACATTGAATGTTTTTCATTATGTAACATAGAAATTTATATGGAGTGAATCAGTGTTGTAGTAACATTGAATGTTTCTCATTATGTAACATAGAAATGTAGATGGAGTGAATTAGTGTTGTAATAACATTGAATGTTTCTCATTATGTAACATAGAAATGTAGATGGAGTGAATCAGTGTTGTAGTAACATTGAATGTTTCTCATTATGTAACATAGAAATTTAGATGGAGTGAATCATTGTTGTAATAACATTGAATGTTTCTCATTATGTAACATAGAAATGTAGATGGAGTCAATCAGTGTTGTAGTAACATTGAATGTTTCTCATGTAACAAAAAAGTGTAGATTGAAGGAATCAGTGTTGTTGTAACATCATGTAAAGAAAAAGATTGCAACTTTTCCATTTTAGTGGGTGCCTGAGACAGATTCACCCAACAGACCGGGTGGAGCCATTGTGAAAATTGAAAACCCCAACCAATTTGCCCCTCAAGGAGAGAATCCGAGAGAGTTCAAGGAGAAGCAGAAGAGTGTAAGTATATACTGTTAAATCATGTTTGTGATGTTGGAAATCATTTGTTTGGTCTTGTTAGCAAGCCTGGGTTGTGGGTGTTTTCTTGCTCTTGTAGTCACAGCCTAGTCATTTCTTTCTGGCACACAGAGCAAAATTGGCTTTGCTGCTTTTCTGGCATTCCATAAATCTAATGATAATGAAAACATAAGCACTTGTCTTATCTGCAAGCGGACAGTTCCATTTCATTTCCAGACATATCTCATTGTCTTTGCATGAAGTCGAACTTGCAAATGAAGATAGAAGCATTTCCCTCGGCCATATGGGAATCTCCAGCAGGGGTAGGTCTGTATGTGATGTTCTGGTCCCGGGTCCTCTCAGTGAGGCATCACATCCTGTAGAAAACTGGTGACCTCACCATCTCATATATGTGACCGTTCCACTCTAGCTACTCATGGTGGCATCATTTCACATTCTTTTATCTACAACATTCTGGACATTTATTTCACATAAGAGAAAGTTCTTTTATAAATGTTATCTAAAACAGCTCATAGGCTGGCTCCACATAAGTCAATTAGTTTGTAAATCTTCTAGAATTTTCAAGAAGTTCAATCTTTATTATAAAGAATATATTATTTCATTATACCTACTGGCACCTTACCGTCTTGCCTGGCGATAGTTATTGTACTTTTTAAAAAAAATGGCATAACCTATATAACACAAAGGCTGGGCTGAATTTAGAGACCATGTGTTGCCCTTGAAGCATGATCTCTGTCGTGACATTTTGTCTGTAGGTTGCATTTCCTCGCGGCAGGATAAGGCTTGTCCCCTCCCAATTGCGCTCATCCTCCCGAAGCCATTGGCACAGTGTGGGTTGCCAGGCTTGGTTAGCACTGCCCAACTTTTGGCGCTAACAGAAAGCTGGTAGTACCGTCTACTGTCATACTGTAGCCCAGTCATATAGAATGAGACCTGACTAACATTTCATTATAATTTATATATTCCATAAATATTCTAGAGCTTTCCAGAAGTTAGTTCTACATAATGGATATATTATCTTATAAACCTTTCATAACTGATATTTTCTGTCACCAGATCAGGGAAGGATGATTCTACATAATGGATTCATTATCTTATAACTGAATTCTCTGTCACCAGATAAAGAAGTTAATTCTACATGATCAGGTAATATATCCATTATGTAGAATCATCCTTCTTGTTCTGGTTGATTCTATATAATGGATATATTATCTGGTCATAACTGAATTCTCTGTCCCCAGATCAAGAAGTTGATTCTACATAATGGATATATTATCTTATTACAACTGGCATTCTCTGTCACCAGATCAAGGAAGTTTATTCTACATAATGGATATATCTTAAAAAAACTGACATTCTCTGTCACCAGATGAATGAAGGATGATTTCACATCTTATATATAAATTAGGATGTGCGTCCGTATTTATGTATCTCTGTATGTATGTATGTCCTTTATTTGTTCGCGAACGGCCCATCCGATTGAGATGAAATTTTCTACACGCCTTCCTTTCATTCCAGAGCTGTCAACTGTGATATTTTGTTAGTGTGAAATCGCCTGCTTACTCAGTATTATTTCATTTTTCATTTTTCATCATAATTTCATATATCTCAGGGGACCTAACTCTGTAAAAGTTATTTCAAGGGGCATAACTTTTCTGTATAACTTATAGTCATATTGTGGCATCGTTTTCAAAGATTTATAAACTCTTTGTCCATAGTTATGTACCGGCATATGAGTTATAATAAATAATGATACAATCTGTAAGGCATTTTCAAAGTTTTCATAAAAATGATGCACAATGCATAACATTGTAACTCATCTTTTTTTGCTTAAGAAGTTACTGTAGTCATGCAGGTGATTAGAAAGAGTTTTCATTAAAAATAATGGATGGTGTGTGGTAGAACGTTCTTTTAAGTTACATTTTTGTTGTTGTATGAATTTAATGAAGCCGGACAGGGTCAGGCAGACAGATAGACAGTCGGGAACAGGAACTTATATGACTACTTATATAAATTAAATGAGATGCTTCACACCAGGAGCTGGGCGATGTCGGGCCGGGTCAGACAGACAGACAGATAGTCGGTAACGGGAACGGGAACTTATATGACTACTTATATGAATTAAATGAGATGCTTCCCACCAGGGACTGGGCGAAGCCGGGCAGGGTCAGCTAGTAATGGATATATCATAACTGACTTTCTCTGTCCCCAGATCAAGAAGGACTACTATGAGGAGAGGATTACAGCTGGTCCCCAGTCGAGAATTCTGGAAGGTATTACTTGGGACGAGGCTCAAAGGGCAAAGGTAACTCTTTCATGTTTGCACTGTTGTTTTGTATTTTTGTATTTATTTAGTTATGTCTAGCAAGCTTAATTTCTGCTGTTTTTGTTTGTTTGGCTAACTTCATCCCAGTGGATAATTCTGGAAACCATGACTTAGGTTACACCTTAGAGGACAAGGTAACAGTGGTAGGCTTAACCGTTGGCTTGTCCAGCAAATATGAAGAAAGCAAGTTCTGGCTTTCCTCGACATCTTCAGCTAGAAATACGAAACACTTAAGTATGATGACATATAAGACACTCTCAAGTAAGATGAAATGGTGAAAACATTTGTCTCATATTCAGAAGGTTGTTATTTGTTCTCAGACTCAGTCATTCAGTTCATGAGTATAATTTTTCGGAGACCTCTGTGGGTCGTCGCTGGGACCATTGATTTCATGCTCCGAGAAACTCTTGTGGCAGGTGGTTAGTTGCTTGGCAGATAGAGACTGCTTGATGGGGGAAACCCAGTACAGTGAAGTCGGTCCTCTTGTCTTTAAGCCCTTTTAACCTTTTTTTCCCCTCTGCATCGTCAGATAGAATGGCTTTACACGGGGAGGTGAACCCGACCAACAAATACCTGAAGAAGTCGGATGTGTCAGCTGAAAGGTGCAAGGATCGCAGCTCTTCTGTAAACATGCACAATGCAATTACGTCTAAAACAAACATTCTGGACGAATGAAGAAGAAGAGGAAGAAGAATGGTTTTGGCAGAAAATGACGGTTTTGTGTTTTTATCATTTTATAATAATATGATTGTCTTTCACATTGTAATTCTTATTTCCTTGTATGTTTTGCTTCTTTCTATCTTTCTGTTTCTGCAAGTATAAACTGGCATTGTATAACTGAGCATTGAGCTTTCTCAACTGTCCTCTCTGGATAGGATGGCCAGCTGAGTGGTGCGGGCGACCAGTTCATTGTGGTTGGGGCTGCCTCCAAGGGGATCATACAACGGGACCATCAGCACAACGCGGTTGTGTATCGTCAGTACTATGCAGCTAACCCATTTGAGAACATGTCCGAAGCCGAGATTGATGCTTACCAAGCTGAAGTACAGCGTAGAGAACGAGGAGAACTTGAAAGTAAGTCAAATGTTTGTTAATAAAACCAGATCCTGTTCATTAGATGTATTTAAAATAGTTGGTTACTTAGTTTGTCACGGTTCCAACTTCACGACAAAGGGTCGCCGCCCCATTATGCTTCGTTCATGTGCCAGTGAATATCACACAAAATGCTCCTCGCTGCCCCATGTGAATAGTGGAGCAGACAGGAGCCTCAACAAACCAACAGCCTGCACAGGTATACTATTCATAATGCTGCTGCCAGAGTGCCAACACAAAAGTCGGCTATGAAAAATACAGTTTATCGTCGATGGAAGCAGCAGCCACTAGAAAACCAGCAGCCACACATTACTGTGTAAGATAACCCCGTCAGTTCAGCGACCGACCAGCCGCCATTTTTCTTAACATGCAGTTCACACCACAAACAGCTGCAGACAGATGTAGAAGCACTCCACACGAAATTCACAGCTCACAGTGTCGCTCCAAGCACACAACTCAGTAGCAGGACAATGGAACCATGCACTACCAGTCCAGCATGAGGAAAATGCATAAGCACACCGTAGCCACAAGTATAACCACTCCAGAGGCCGTAACAGCTCAACTGCCTATCCTCCATGTTGGGACCTGGAAGTCCAGTTGTATTTAAAATACAAAGTTTTAACCTTAGTATTCTCATAAGCAGTTTGTTTTCCCTGTGTTGTATGGACACAGCTTTTCTCTTTACTTGGATAAATAACACCACAGAAAACAGAAATGTCATGACTGGCACAAAATCCACTCACTGGCCAGTTGTGTGTGGCCTCCTCCATGGACGTGAATGCTGGATGAGTCGTTAAATGGGAGGACAGCTAGACGCAGCGGGGATGTGATATTTGAGTAGAATATTGAGTACATGAAAAGAGAAGAAAACGTTGCTTATCCTTTACAGCACGTCGCAGCCAACCCTAGAATGTTTTAGCTGTTTGTAATTTCTTGGTGAGGTTACATTCAGTAGTTTGCCATTGCTTTCTAAACAACTGGCACTCATACCATTGTATGAAATCCAACACAAGGTCGTCTATTTCCAAATCGCCTACAACTGTGTTCTGAACACGGTATGTGCGATTACGAGTTGCATTGGTAACCCCTTCACCACAGAGCTGGCTGAAAACAAACACCAAGGTATTAACAGTTGCACGTATGTTTAGATTGTCACCGACCGTTAGGGTGTTTCTATTGAAATAGACAGAAATCCCTATCCAAGAGTTTGCCGACAGTCTCTAGAAATTATGGCTCGTTACAAGAATGTCTAAAGGGATGGTCCCGATAGAAGAGACTGGGATTCACTTGGTAGACAAAGGCAGAAGGTGAAGAACACTCGTGTATGTAGGAAGCCCTAACACGAATGCCTAGTTTATCTGTCGGTGATCCTTCGTCAATTGATGGAGCCCCCTGTTTTAAATACTTTCACGCACTCACGCGCACACCTTGCGTTCAAAATGATCATGAGTGGAGTACGTTGGTGAAAGTATAAAACAATAATACTCTTTAATAATAAAAGAGAAAATGAAAATTGTGGTTCAACTGGTGAACTATGATAGTTACATTTATGTTACAGGTACAAAAATAAAATAGTTTTCTGATGCTTAGACAGATAGCATGTCATCATTCACACCATCCAGACAGTGATACACTCAGAACACATGTAGACACAGAGTCACCTGAGATAATCTGATCTCTGTTAGGAATAGTGCTGGCTTTCGGTTGTATTATGTCTTGGAGTCGACCCTGGCATTCGACAGGTGTACGATGCTTCTCCGGATTCCAGGTTCCGTCTCCACTAGTTGGTGGCTCAAAGTTTCGGTAACCGGACCGGTTAGGTGTCAGCAGTATCAGCAGCGAGGCTCCTTAAATCAAAGAAACAGTTGCAGACTCCTTAGTGTCTTGACAATAACAATGTGTCTGAGTGTTGGTGTTGTGTGTCTGTTGTGTATGTGTCAGATGCAGAACAGGAATAAAACAATTCCTCTCTGCTATTCTGTATCAAAAGCAAAGGCCAATAGTTCTTATCAGTTTGGCTATACCTTGTATGACATGATGATACAAGGTGAAAAAGGGTCCAGAAGTGGACACATTCTAAGACCACATGGTCCATTGGAATAGAACATGTAGACAAATCTTTGTTTGAAAAAAACATTACAAAATGTACATGGTTGTAAAACTTGAAGTGACTCATATGCAATAATTACTGGTGTATTCCTTAACACCATGGTGAGGAAGTCCTGGGCAGCCAGGATGTTTCCCTAGATAGCTAAGGAAGGGCCAACAATAATTCAACCTAATCCCACATCAGTCATTAGGCATAAAGCAATCAAGTGTCGCCATGAAGTCGTGAGGTATACCCCACAGAATATACGAGCTAAAAGATAAGAAGAAGGCCAGCAGGCAAGCAAGGGGGCTGAGATATTCCAGGCATTGGGCTTTAGGATGTCTCAGTTATCCCTTGTTGAGTTATTTACTCCCCAAATTCTGATTCCTCACCACATGGTATTTGCTTTGAACTTATGACCGTCAGTGTCATGTAGTTCGGCATGGCGGTGAATCAGGGGTAAGCAAATTTATGTTTGAATATATATCGCCTAGTAACATTGCTGGCATGTGAGAATCATGTTCCACATGTCTCTTCTACTTCTGCCCACATGGCAAAATCATGTTATCATATTTTCAACAAAATATACATGTAAATACATTCACAAAATGCATATGAAAATAATCAGTAAGGTTCATACATTATATCTATATATATTTTTATCTATAAATATATCTAGGCCTCACATGTTTTCTCTCAATGTCTCCCCTTTCAACTACCACGTTTCATAAATATACATGGTCGGGAAAGTTTTGGGTTTTCCCAATATCAGAATATAAATGTGTACACACTTCTTACTATAATCATAATTATTATGTTACTACACTCACCCCCAGTCTTATTGCAGCACTTAAGATAGGTTTTGGTATAATCTACCAAGGATGCAATTGGATATGGCAGCTCACTTCATATAAGGTCTGCTTAGCACAGCAGCTATGGTCGTTGTGTACCGGACGGAAGTTGTTAGTCACAATTTCCGGTGCAGCCGTACTAATAGCATATCGCTGTTTTCCCGTTGCTAGGGAGTGACGGACCTATATCCCCAGTCATTAGACTTGATATTAATAAGGGTTGAAGACAGGGGATTTCCCTTGTGACATCATTTGATGATGACGTGGAAATGTGCTGTCCCCAATAGTACAGTGTGTAGTTTTAGTGCAGCAAATGTCTGCGTCGCCAATATGACGTCATTATTAGTAATTTAGCTGCCTACTGAATCCAGAATGTAAATAGTAATTCAGCTAACGTAATATTGGTGGTATTTGCATAGTGATCTAGACTCATCCCATCACATATGCCCCTCCTAGAGAAAAGTACGACTAGGTGAACTTTTGGGGTAGGTGAGCCTAGATCGACTATGGCTTATTTTCCTCCTGAGTCCGTCTGGTCATTGTCTTCATCCTCAGCAGTAGGGTGTCTGCTCAGGAAATCTGCTCCCACATTTTCTTTTCCGGGGATGTACTCCACATTGAATGTGTAGGGTTGTAGGAGCAGTGACCATCTCATCAACCGAGTGTTTAACTTCTTGGAGGCAGCTAAGAACATCAGAGGTTGGTGGTCACTCTGAACCATGAATTTTGTTCCATATAAGTATGGTTGGAATTTCTGTACCGCCCATACTAGAGATAAACATTCCTTTTCGATGGTGGAATAGTTCCGTTCAGCCTGGTTTAACTTTCGACTGGCGTATGCTACTGGGAAAAGGATGGTCGGGTTTTCTCGTCCTCCCTGCAACAGTGTTGCCCCAATGCCAACATTACTGGCATCTGTTCGCAAGGTAAATGTTTTGGTAAGATCTGGGAGTTGCAAGATGGGTCTTGCTGAAAGTCTGTCTTTAAGGATGGTGTACGCAGTCTCACAATCTGCAGTCCAGTTAACTTTCTCTGGGGCTCCCTTCTTTGTGGCATCTGTGAGAGGGGCTGCAACCATGTTGAAATTCTGGATATATTTTTGGTAGAACCCACACAGAGACACAAAGGATCTCACATCTTTCTTGGTCTTGGGTCGCGGTGCGGCTTGTAGTTTTTCTACATTTTTCGGGTCAGGCGAGGTGTAACCCTGGACTATGGTATGTCCCAGAAATTCAAGTTTTTGAAATGCTAGCTGGCACTTGGTGGGCCGAGCAGTCAATCCTACTTCAGCTAATCTGGTTAACAGAACTTCCAATGAGAATAAATGTTCCTCAAAGGTATTGGAGGCAATGAGAATGTCGTCCATGAAGTTGGTAATGGATGGGTCTCTTAGAGGGTCCAAAAGCATTCTCATCATCCTGGTGAAAACGCTGGGTGCATTACTAAGGCCAAATGGGAGCACGTTGAATTGGTAGTGTCCCGTGGAGGTGCTGAATGCCAGGTAGGGTCGAACTTCTTGCTTCACGGGGATCTGGTAGTATCCTTTGCTCAAATCTATCTTAGAGAAATACTTGGCTTTACTCAGCTTGGCGAAGAGTTGCCCCTGGTCTGGTAGCGGTTCTGCTTGGAACTCGGTTATACCATTCAGTTGGCGATAGTCGATGCAGAGCCGATGCTCCCCACTAGGTTTTCTAAGCAGCACCACATTTGCACTGTACGGTGACTCAGAAGGTGAGATTATTCCTTCTTGAAGTAGCTGGTTGATCTCAATTCTGAGTGCCTCTTCCTTTGCATAGGGAATGGGATACTGTTTCTGCCTAATAGGATCAGGGCTGGTCAGCTTCATATCAAATTCTATCAAGCTAGTGCGACCTGGTTTGTCGGTGAGGAGTGTTGCGTGAGATTGTAATACTTCCTCCAATTTTCCCTTTTGGGAAGTGGTCAGGTTAGGATTTATTTCCACATCCTGGTAGGTCTCCTGAAGTTGTAGGGGATATTCCACCGCTATGTTCTCCCCATTCTCTACTTCAGTTGCAACTGCCATTGCCAACAAATGCCTTGGGGGGTCATTTGCTCTCGTATAATATTTGCGAAGCAAATTGATATGATACATTTTCTGCTTACCCTTGATGGCGATCCTGTAATTGGTACGGGACAGTTTCTCTACCACGGGGAACGGCCCCTGCCACCCAATCTCCAACTTATTGTTTCCGCTAGGGAGTAGTAGTAAGACTTTGTCCCCTACCTCTAGTGAACGATCCTTGGCCTTTTTATTGTAATACTGGGCATGTTTCGCTCGGGCTCTTCTAAGATTACTCGTCGCTAACTTCCATCCCATCTTTAACTTGTGTTTCAATTCTTCCACATACGTGGACGCATTTACTACTGTCTCGTCTGTTCTCTCCTCAGTCCATGTTCTCATGAGAGCTTCTAGAGGACCTTTGATGGGCCTACCAAAGAGGAGGGTTGCCGGTGGAAGGCCAGTGGAGCCATGAGGAACTTCCCGGTAAGCAAATAGTGCTGCCGGTAGGTAATCATCCCAGACTTCTGGTTTTTCCTGTGCCAACTTCCTCAGGATAGACATCAATGTCCCGTTGAACCTTTCCACCAGGCCGTTTGACTGTGGGTGGTATGGACTGGAATGTATGTGGCGAGTCTGGAAAATATGGAAGACTTCTTCCATCAATCTCCCTCTAAACTGAGAGCCGTTATCAGTGAGGATTTGGTTAGGGAATCCTAGCCGAGTGAAAATCGTGACCAGGGCCTCTGCCACTCTTTTAGAATCAATGGCTGGCAGGGCGATCGCTTCTCCCCACATGGAGCAGGTATCCACCAGAGTTAATATGTATTTGTTTCTCCTTTTAGTTCTAGGGAGAGGTCCAACAATGTCGACAGCCACTCGCTCGAAGGGGGTATTCATGATGGGCATTTCTCCTAACTTAACTGGGGCAGTCGTGTGTCTGGGTGCAACTCGCTGACACTCCGGACAAGATTTCACATACCTTTTGATGTCTCCATTCATTCCCGGCCAAAAATAATGACATGCAATACGTTGATTAGTTGCACCACCACCCATATGCCCACTAAACGACAGTGTGTGGCCCATGTGTAGAACTTGTGGCCTATATGCTGCTGGTACTACAAGTTGACCATGTTCCTGTTCATTTTTACCGGCCCTACGATACAACAAATTTCCCTTCTTATAAAAGTCCCCTCTCTGCGGAGGGTTTCTAGCATTTGGAAGTTTCTTAAAACAGTGTGCTAGAGTTGGGTCCTGGTTCTGTGCGGCTCTAATCTCCCCTGGGAGTGGATTCATGGGTAGATCAGGCTCAGAGGTTGCGGTAACTTGAGCCCTGGTCTGCACAGCAGCCACTATCATAGGTGTGACTGGTTCTCCCAAGTAGACATATCTACATCCTAGTATCATGTCATAGATGGAGTCGGCCATCACTGCTGCCGATATCGTACCTTTAACGAATTTAGAGTCAACTAATATTCTAGCGATTGGCAAGGTCAGGGTAGGTGAGCTTTTTGTCACGCCCTTTATCTCAATTGTATCTTCTGTGATTTGATCAGAGTCTACCAGGTGAGAGGCTACGATGGCATCATATTGTAGACCCGTATCGTAAAGACACTCGACCCACTGTCCATTGACAGTGATCTGCTCTGTCACTGGAGGTCTTCTCAGTTCTTGATGAGGTGGCCTCTTAGCGATTTCCTTGTCTGTGGACAAGTATGCCGCAAATCTTGGGATTAGGTTGGCGCCTACATTCTGACGTACTGTGGGAGTTATTCCTACAGTTCTTGCAGTAGGGTTGTCTAAAACCAGTTGCGGTGGGGTTGTTTGGTTGTGGCTGGGGTTGCCTCTTATCTGCTGGTTGGTTATTGTATCGGGGTTGTCCCATGTTGGTTGGAGGTTGGTTCTTTTGAGGTTGGGGAGGTTGATTCTTTTGAGGTTGGGAAGGTTGTGTTGAGACAGAGTCCCCATGGGCAGTCAGATACCTTTCAGCCAAGACTATCATTTCCTCTAGGTTTTGCGCCCCTTGTTCAACGATGAAAGTTTCCATCGGCTTTGACATACAGTTCCTCATCTGCTCACATAAAACCATCTCCCGCAAGCCCGCATAGGAGTGTTCATACTCTCCCAATGTCTCCCATTTACAGAGATAACTCTGCAGACGAGCGGACAATTGTGAGAATGACTCACCCCTCAGGCGTCTTGCGGTTCGGAATTTCCGTTGATAAGCAGCTGAGGTTAACTCATATCTCTTCAATAAAGCCGATTTCAAACTTTCATAAGAATGTTCATGGCCTGGAGGTAGTCCCTGAAAGACTACATACGCTTGTCCCCTCAGTGCCTGAGAAAGCTTCAAGTTCCAGTGTTCCCTAGCCAACCCAAATGACTCAGCTAATTTCTCGAATTTCTGAAGGTAACTATCCAATTGTTCCTGATTTTCCTCGAACGGCATCAAAGGAAAACTCATAGGACCCACATGAGAAGTCGAATGTAGCTGGGTTTCAATGATGGGTGCCGGAGAGCTGGCGTTAGAACAGGTTGCTGATAGAGCTTGGTTTTCTAGCTCTTTCATCCTAAACTCATGCTGTCGGATTTTTTCGTTTTCCTGTAACTGCCTAAGTTCTTTCTCAGCCTCGGCCTCGATTTTCTTAAGCTCTGTCTCTGCTTCCAGTTTCTTAAGCTCGAGTTCATGCCTACGTATTTTATCTTCCCTGTCTTCTTTCCTTAACTCCCTCTCCATATCATGGACATATTTGGCTGCTTCGGGCTCCGATAACCCCATAGCTACCGCTGCTGCGTGCAAATCTGCTGATGAACTCATGACTGAGTTTTGACTGAGAGGGTGAGTGATCAGTGGACTACAATTTCTATATCAATATTATACTACTTCCCAATTCAAGTTATACTAATACAATTGCAATAATTTACAAATCTTATTAGTACATACACAAAAATGGTTAGTACAAACAATGATACAAACACACTTTCACTCTCTCAATCGAATGGAAACAACTAATTACAGAGTTTCCTAAACTACTCTACCCTTTACTGAGATGAGAAAAAAAATTTTTTTTTTTTTTTCCAAGTAACACAATTTATTAGAAATATTTCTAATTAGCTGGGTAGATCCCGGACCGAGACCACAGTTGTCACCGACCGTTAGGGTGTTTCTATTGAAATAGACAGAAATCCCTATCCAAGAGTTTGCCGACAGTCTCTAGAAATTATGGCTCGTTACAAGAATGTCTAAAGGGATGGTCCCGATAGAAGAGACTGGGATTCACTTGGTAGACAAAGGCAGAAGGTGAAGAACACTCGTGTATGTAGGAAGCCCTAACACGAATGCCTAGTTTATCTGTCGGTGATCCTTCGTCAATTGATGGAGCCCCCTGTTTTAAATACTTTCACGCACTCACGCGCACACCTTGCGTTCAAAATGATCACGAGTGGAGTACGTTGGTGAAAGTATAAAACAATAATACTCTTTAATAATAAAAGAGAAAATGAAAATTGTGGTTCAACTGGTGAACTATGATAGTTACATTTATGTTACAGGTACAAAAATAAAATAGTTTTCTGATGCTTAGACAGATAGCATGTCATCATTCACACCATCCAGACAGTGATACACTCAGAACACATGTAGACACAGAGTCACCTGAGATAATCTGATCTCTGTTAGGAATAGTGCTGGCTTTCGGTTGTATTATGTCTTGGAGTCGACCCTGGCATTCGACAGGTGTACGATGCTTCTCCGGATTCCAGGTTCCGTCTCCACTAGTTGGTGGCTCAAAGTTTCGGTAACCGGACCGGTTAGGTGTCAGCAGTATCAGCAGCGAGGCTCCTTAAATCAAAGAAACAGTTGCAGACTCCTTAGTGTCTTGACAATAACAATGTGTCTGAGTGTTGGTGTTGTGTGTCTGTTGTGTATGTGTCAGATGCAGAACAGGAATAAAACAATTCCTCTCTGCTATTCTGTATCAAAAGCAAAGGCCAATAGTTCTTATCAGTTTGGCTATACCTTGTATGACATGATGATACAAGGTGAAAAAGGGTCCAGAAGTGGACACATTCTAAGACCACATGGTCCATTGGAATAGAACATGTAGACAAATCTTTGTTTGAAAAAAACATTACAAAATGTACATGGTTGTAAAACTTGAAGTGACTCATATGCAATAATTACTGGTGTATTCCTTAACACTATGGTGAGGAAGTCCTGGGCAGCCAGGATGTTTCCCTAGATAGCTAAGGAAGGGCCAACAATAATTCAACCTAATCCCACATCAGTCATTAGGCATAAAGCAATCAAGTGTCGCCATGAAGTCGTGAGGTATACCCCACAGAATATACGAGCTAAAAGATAAGAAGAAGGCCAGCAGGCAAGCAAGGGGGCTGAGATATTCCAGGCATTGGGCTTTAGGATGTCTCAGTTATCCCTTGTTGAGTTATTTACTCCCCAAATTCTGATTCCTCACCACATGGTATTTGCTTTGAACTTATGACCGTCAGTGTCATGTAGTTCGGCATGGCGGTGAATCAGGGGTAAGCAAATTTATGTTTGAATATATATCGCCTAGTAACATTGCTGGCATGTGAGAATCATGTTCCACATGTCTCTTCTACTTCTGCCCACATGGCAAAATCATGTTATCATATTTTCAACAAAATATACATGTAAATACATTCACAAAATGCATATGAAAATAATCAGTAAGGTTCATACATTATATCTATATATATTTTTATCTATAAATATATCTAGGCCTCACATGTTTTCTCTCAATGTCTCCCCTTTCAACTACCACGTTTCATAAATATACATGGTCGGGAAAGTTTTGGGTTTTCCCAATATCAGAATATAAATGTGTACACACTTCTTACTATAATCATAATTATTATGTTACTACACTCACCCCCAGTCTTATTGCAGCACTTAAGATAGGTTTTGGTATAATCTACCAAGGATGCAATTGGATATGGCAGCTCACTTCATATAAGGTCTGCTTAGCACAGCAGCTATGGTCGTTGTGTACCGGACGGAAGTTGTTAGTCACAATTTCCGGTGCAGCCGTACTAATAGCATATCGCTGTTTTCCCGTTGCTAGGGAGTGACGGACCTATATCCCCAGTCATTAGACTTGATATTAATAAGGGTTGAAGACAGGGGATTTCCCTTGTGACATCATTTGATGATGACGTGGAAATGTGCTGTCCCCAATAGTACAGTGTGTAGTTTTAGTGCAGCAAATGTCTGCGTCGCCAATATGACGTCATTATTAGTAATTTAGCTGCCTACTGAATCCAGAATGTAAATAGTAATTCAGCTAACGTAATATTGGTGGTATTTGCATAGTGATCTAGACTCATCCCGTCACATATGCCCCTCCTAGAGAAAAGTACGACTAGGTGAACTTTTGGGGTAGGTGAGCCTAGATCGACTATGGCTTATTTTCCTCCTGAGTCCGTCTGGTCATTGTCTTCATCCTGTAGTTTTATTGTGATTTGTTAACGTCAGTGCAAAAAAAAAAAATCCAGTGTTATTGTCTTGTTAATATCAGGCTAAAATAAAAAAATGATTCAGTGTTATTGTGTTTTGTCAACTTCAGTGCAACAAGAGGACCAGTGTTATTGTGTTTTTGTTAACTTCAGTGCAACTAGAGGGCCGTGGTATTGTGTTTTGTTAACTTCAGTGCAACTAGAGGACCGTGGTATTGTGTTTTGTTAACTTCAGTGCAACAAGAGATCCAATGTTGTGTTTTGTCAACTTCAGTATAAGAGATGATTCAATATGATCTTATTTTGTTAGCCTCAATTGAAGAGGAGGTGCAACCCCCTGTTGAAGAAGTCCCAGAGGAGGCCCCAGTGGTTCAGCGTCCTCCTGAACCAGAGATCCAGGAACCAGAAGGTAAGACAATCATACATCATCATCATCATCATATTTCTGCTGCAGCTTTCTGTTGTTTTCTGTCCGTGCATTTAGAGTGTGACAAAAACACACTGGGGTAACGCATGCCAAGGTTACTTCAACACTAAGGAATAAGACTCGGAAAATGCATTTGCATCTGAAATCATGAGTGCTTCATTTCAACATAAATTTTGTGTTAAAAGTAGAACTCATTTTTAACTAAATATTATGTAAATATGAACAATACGCTTAGTCAGCAGTCAACACTTCTTAGCTGTATTTATAAATTGTCAGGTAAATTGATATTTTAGATTTGTGACATATACTTAAAAGTGCTATCACTAAACACTGGTATGGCAAAATGAGCTAATATAAATTAGATCTGTGATAGATTTTACACTATTATAATGTAGTAAATAGAATCAAGTCAAATACTGTTATAATGTAGTTAAACAAAATCAAGTCAATCACCCTCATATTTTAGTAAACAAAAAAAGTATAAAGTCAAACAACATTATAATGTAGTAACAAGAATTAAATGAAACAGCATAATAATTTAGTAACAAGAATCTAGTCAGGCACCATTATAATGTAGTTAAAAAAAAATCAAGACAAATTTGATCTATGACATATTTAGCACATTTGTAACATAAAAAAAAGTTAAAGTCCAGCTTGATTGATCAACAAAGTTGATAATTGTTATTCTCATACAGCCAAATGATCATATGTTCTAATAATGTTAGTTTAATAATAGCTTGATCATCTGGTGCATGTACACAATTGCTGAATGTAACCCGTGTTTGTATGTACTGTATTCTAGTGCACATCAGTGCTTCAGTGAGCTGCATGAACCCACACCACACACCCGTGACCCGGTATCCCAGTATATTTTATGACTTTGTCCTTGTCTACAGCTGATTGTGATGTACATTTGTAATCTGATGTTTCAAATGGCAGCATTTGTCCATGTGGGTGTGGAGAAACTAGTCCATGTAGGTGTGGAGAAACTAGTCCATGTGGGTGTGGAGAAACTAGTCCATGTGGGTGTGGAGAAACTAGTCAGTGTGGGTGTGGAGAAACTAGTCCATGTGGGTGTGGAGAAACTAGTCCATGTGGGTGTGGAGAAACTAGTCCATGTGGGTGTGGAGAAACTGTTGTCCATGTGGGTGTGGAGAAACTGTTGTCCATGTGGGTGTGGAGAAACTAGTCCATGTGGGTGTGGAGAAACTAGTCCATGTGGGTGTGGAGAAACTAGTCCATGTGGGTGTGGAGAAACTAGTCCATGTGGGTGTAGAGAAACTAGTCCATGTGGGTGTGGAGAAACTGTTGTCCATGTGGGTGTGGAATAATTAGTCTATGTGGGTGTGGAGAAACTGTAGTCCATGTGGGTGTGGAGAAACTAGTCCATGTGGGTGTAGAGAAACTGTAGTCCATGTGGGTGTGGAGAAACTGTTGTCCATGTGGGTGTGGAGAAACTGTTGTCCATGTGGGTGTGGAGAAACTGTTGTCCATGTGGGTGTGGAGAAACTGTTGTCCATGTGGGTGTGGAGAAACTAGTCCATGTGGGTGTGGAGAAACTAGTCCATGTGGGTGTGGAGAAACTAGTCCATGTGGGTGTGGAGAAACTAGTCCATGTGGGTGTGGAGAAACTAGTCTGTGTGGGTGTGGAGAAACTAGTCTGTGTGGGTGTGGAGAAACTAGTCCGTGTGGGTGGAGAAACTAGTCCGTGTGGTTGTGGAGAAACTAGTCTGTGTGGGTGTGGAGAAACTAGTCCATGTTGGTGTGGAGAAACTAGTCCATGTGGGTGTGGAGAAACTAGTCCATGTGGGTGTGGAGAAACTAGTCCATGTGGGTGTGGAGAAACTGTTGTCCATGGGGGTGTGGAGAAACTGTTGTCCATGTGGGTGTGGAGAAACTGTAGTCCGTGTGGGTGTGGAGAAACTAGTCCGTGTGGGTGTAGAGAAACTGTAGTCCATGTGGGTGTGGAGAAACTGTTGTCCATGTGGGTGTGGAGAAACTAGTCCATGTGGGTGTAGAGAAACTGTAGTCCATGTGGATGTGGAGAAACTAGTCCGTGTGGGTGTGGAGAAACTAGTCCATGTGGGTGTGGAGAAACTAGTCTGTGTGGGTGTAGAGATGCTGTAGTTCACTTGGTTGTGGAAAAACTAGTCCATGTGGATGTGGAGAAACTAGTCCATGTGGGTGTAGAGAAACTGTAGTCCGTGTGGGTGTGGAGAAACTAGTCCATGTGGGTGTAGAGAAACTAGTCCGTGTATGTGTGGAGAAACTAGTCCATGTGGGTGTGGATAAACTAGTCCATGTGGATGTGGAGAAACTGTAGTCTGTGTGGGTGTAGAGATGCTGTAGTCTGTGTGGGTGTAGAGATGCTGTAGTTCACTTGGTTGTGGAAAAACTAGTCCATGTGGGTGTGGAGAAACTAGTCCAAGTGGATGTGGAGAAAGTGTAGTCTGTGTGGGTGTGGAGAAACTGTAGTCTGTGTGGGTGTGGAGAAACTAGTCCATGAGGGTGTGGAGAAACTGTAGTCTGTGTGGGTGTGGAGAAACTGTAGTGGGTGTGGAGAAACTAGTCCATATGGGTGTAGAGAAACTGTAGTCCATGTGGGTGTGGAGAAACTAGTCCGTGTGGAGAAACTATTCCGTGTGGGTGTGGAGAAACTGTAGTCTGTGTGGGTGTAGAGATGCTGTAGTTCACTTGGTTGTGGAAAAACTAGTCCATGTGGATGTGGAGAAACTGTAGTCCATGTGGGTGTAGAGAAACTGTAGTCCATGTGGATGTGGAGAAACTGTAGTCCATGTGGATGTGGAGAAACTGTAGTCCATGTGGATGTGGAGAAACTGTAGTCTGTGTGGGTGTGGAGATGCTGTAGTTCACTTGGTTGTGGAAAAACTAGTCCATGTGGGTGTGGAGAAACTGTAGTCCATGTGGGTGTAGAGAAACTGTAGTCCATGTGGATGTGGAGAAACTGTAGTCCATGTGGATGTAGAGAAACTGTAGTCTGTGTGGGTGTGGAGATGCTGTAGTTCACGTGGTTGTGGAAAAACTAGTCCATGTGGTTGTGGAGAAACTAGTCCATGTGGGTGTAGAGAAACTGTAGTCCGTGTGGGTGTGGAGAAACTAGTCCATGTGGGTGTAGAGAAACTAGTCCGTGTAGGTGTGGAGAAACTAGTCCATGTGGGTGTGGATAAACTAGTCCATGTGGGTGTGGAGAAACTGTAGTCTGTGTGGGTGTAGAGATGCTGTAGTCTGTGTGGGTGTAGAGATGCTGTAGTTCACTTGGTTGTGGAAAAACTAGTCCATGTGGGTGTGGAGAAACTAGTCCAAGTGGATGTGGAGAAAGTGTAGTCTGTGTGGGTGTGGAGAAACTGTAGTGGGTGTGGAGAAACTAGTCCATATGGGTGTAGAGAAACTGTAGTCCATGTGGGTGTGGAGAAACTAGTCCGTGTGGAGAAACTAGTCTGTGTGGGTGTGGAGAAACTGTAGTCTGTGTGGGTGTAGAGATGCTGTAGTTCACTTGGTTGTGGAAAAACTAGTCCATGTGGATGTGGAGAAACTGTAGTCCATGTGGATGTGGAGAAACTGTAGTCCATGTGGATGTGGAGAAACTGTAGTCCATGTGGATGTGGAGAAACTGTAGTCTGTGTGGGTGTGGAGATGCTGTAGTTCACTTGGTTGTGGAAAAACTAGTCCATGTGGGTGTGGAGAAACTGTAGTCCATGTGGGTGTAGAGAAACTGTAGTTCACTTGGTTGTGGAAAAACTAGTCCATGTGGGTGTGGAGAAACTGTAGTCCATGTGGGTGTAGAGATGCTGTAGTTCACATGGTTGTGGAAAAACTAGTCCATGTGGTTGTGGAGAAACTAGTCCATGTGGGTGTAGAGAAACTAGTCCATGTGGGTGTAGAGAAACTAGTCCATGTGGGTGTGGAGATGCTGTAGTTCACATGGTTGTGGAGAAACTAGTCCATGTGGTTGTGGAGAAACTAGTCCATGTGGGTGTAGAGAAACTAGTCCATGTGGTTGTGGAGAAACTAGTCCATGTGGGTGTAGAGAAACTAGTCCATGTGGGTGTGGAGAAACTGTAGTCTGTGTGGGTGTAGAGATGCTGTAGTTCACGTGGTTGTGGAGAAACTTGTCCATGTGGGTGTGGAGAAACTGTAGTCCATGTGGGTGTGGAGAACCATGAGGGTGTGGAGAAACTGTAGTCTGTGTGGGTGTGGAGAAACTGTAGTCTGTGTGGGTGTGGAGAAACTGTAGTCTGTGTGGGTCTAGAGATGCTGTAGTTCACGTGGTCTAGAGAAATTGTTTGAACATAAAGTTGTTCTGTATGGATGGTATGACTGTGGTTTCCTGTGTGTGTGTGTGTGTGAGAGAGAGAGAGACGTGTGAAAGAAAGGGAGAGAGAGAGACATAGTGTATGTGAGAGAGACAGTGTGTGTATGTGAGAAGAGGGCGAGAGAGAGTGTATCTGCACATCTGTGTGCTTATGCTCTTGCTAAAACAACACATAGACAAAGTGCTTCAATATCCCATGGTAGAAACAGAATAACTCAGAATGTGAACAATAACGGCCGTGTCAAGTGAAGATATACACCTGTGTTCTGTGGATTCACACAAGTTTTAGAATATAGATGTCTGTTGAATTGCTTATATAATGTTGCATGATAGCATCAGTGTTGCCTTGCTGTGTGTTCCTGCATGTAATTGTCTTCTTTTTGTTGTCAATATTGTTGTTGTAGTGAGATATACTAGAGCGTATGAGACTTCCAGCGATACACCAGTCACTAGCAGACCTCGGCCCTCACAAGGTAAGCATGAGTTACCTTTGTTTCAGCTTGGTTGCTTCCCCTGAATGCATAATAAGTAGTAATTCTAGAACAGTCTAAACTCTTGGTTGCTTCTCCTAACAGTGTACTAATTAGTCCTCTAGAACATTCTAAACAATTGTTTTGTCTTGCCAGGGACTGTATGGGAAGTTGCTGAACGATCTCTGAAACATTATATAACAATTTCATTTTATCTGAATTGAAAGTATTATTAAACGTTAAACACAAGTATTTTTTCACTGTAAATGTATTGTTTGCAGCAAATAATATATACATTGCTTAAGTTTGTTTAGCATTTTTTTACAAGATTTCTAACTTGAGTTTGTTAAAAAATGATCTTACCCAAATTCTGAAAGTATTCAAGCCATGGTTTTTTTTTCCTTCCTGTGCTCTAGAAGCTTCTGCTGCAGCTCTGTACTCTCAGGCTTATTTATTTCAATTCTCATTGAAAATCCCATCCTTTCATTTGCACACAATTACTTTGTGATAGAGAGGCACTGAGCTTTTGTTTGTGTGTCCTGTTGTTGGGCTGCCTGAGACTTGGAGACATTGGATCGTGCTTATAAATAAATGGGGGGGGGGATACTACCATAGCAGTAACTGCCTTAGGGGTGTGAAGTGTTGGGCCTTCACATATTCTAGGTCATGAAATATGAGGTGGGATGGCCAATTTCCTTCCTCATCACCTTTCCTGCCCTGGCAGTTTGTTGAATAGTGTGTGACGTATTGTTTTAGGCTGTGTTGGCCCCCAAAGCCGTACTGGTCAGAAAAAAAATAGTCCTACCTGTGCTGGGGAATTTAACCCTGACCACTGTCATGATAAGCAGGCGCACTAACCACATGAGATGGGACTTCTTTACTGATTGAGCATATGTGGCTATGTTCTGGGCTCTGTGGCATGTGCTCTAGTGAATCAGAGGCACACTAACCACATGAGATGGGACTTCTTTACTGATTGAGCATATGTGGCTATGTTCTGGGCTCTGTGGCATGTGCTCTAGTGAATCAGTCAAAGGTGTGAAAGTTCAGCTTCTTATCATCAGATCATAGTAAATAGGTCTATTTTATGCTTTGAGAGATGGGAAAGAGGTGCATTTTCTGCTGAAGTGACTAGACTATTTTATAAAAACAATTGTTTCACATATTTATTTCTATTTGGGGGTGATCAAATTCTTGAAGGATGGGTAATCTGCAGGTCTGGATGGTATCCCAGCAGAAGCTAAAAAGCCAGTATAAATACTTCAACTGAGGAGTCTGAAGAATTATCAGCAGATGGTATAGAAGGACATATGGTGACACTGCCAAAGAAAGATGTGCAGGAGTATGAAAATTATAGAGGGATAATGTTATTGCCAATTCCAGGACATTTTGTGAGAGATTAAGAGATACCATTGACAAACAACTAAAGGATGAACAGGCAGGTTTCCAACTTAACAGATTCTGCTCTGACAAGATTGCCACATTGTGCATAACAATAGAACAAAGCATTGAAATGAATTCTATGGAATTTGTGGATGAAGAAAGGGCCTTTGACAGCATAGATAGGGAATCTCTTTGGAAATTCATGAGGCACTATGGAATCTCACAGTTCATTAACTACAAAAGGCAGCATACAATACAGGGTTCTTCATGATGGGAGACTTACAGATATACTTGAAATAATAAAAGGAGTGTGATAGGGGTGTCTTTTGTCACCATTATTATTTTTTACTGACAGTAGACTTGGTTATGAAGAGAATAATCCTAACACCAGAATGGAATTAACAGATTCTGACAATGCAGCTGGATGATCTGGGCTTCATTTATAACATTGCTCACCTACCCCACTAACAAGGTCTAAAATTTCATAGAAGAAAATCAAAGACATTCTGGGACCCCCAAGTCTCTTTCTCCTTTTCTGCTTGTGCACCACATATGCCTGCTTGAAGACACACTTTGACTGTGCTAGCAATTGTTGGTAGATTTGCTGTGTTGTGTGCCTACCTGGTGCCCGTCCAACTCTCAGGAAGGTGATCAGTGTGTACATGGTGCATCATGGTTAATTCCCTCCCATGACACTTTTGTTTGGTCCAGGAGAATGTCAGCTTCTGTCTCCTATCTGTGTGACCTTGGCCATCACCTCCACATCCATGGTTCACTATACCACAATGGACATCTTGCTGCCATGTTGCCTTTGCTTCCCATCCATGGCTTGAGGAACTCCATTTCTACATCCACCCAAGTGGAAGCCGGCTCTACCTCTTGTCTGTTACCATTCATGTGTTCGTGGTCTGGCTCCTCCCTTCCACTTGCTCTTCTTTCTGCTGCAGAAAGCAACCCTCACATGGCATCAGTCTACGGACAGCGTCTGCTATTGCAGCCTGCAGGAGACAGAAAATGTTCATGTCATTACTGGTTAGGCTGTGAGAGCCTGACTAGACACAGTAATTAGTCGTCTGACTTCATCGATTTGTTCCATTGGTCATTTGGTTGTTCCATGTCCAAAATGAGGCTTTCTCCACCTCATCCAGTAGTTTCTCCACCTCATCCAGTTGTTTCTCCACCTCATCCAGTTGTTTCTCCACCTCATCCAGTTGTTTCTCCACCTCATCCAATTGTTTCTCCACCTCATCCAGTTGTTTCTCCACCTCATCCGGTTGTTTCTCCACCTCATCCGGTTGTTTCTCCACCTCATCCTGTTGTTTCTCCACCTCATCCAGTTGTTTCTCCACCTCATCCAGTTGTTTCTCCACCTCATCCAGTTGTTTCTCCACCTCATCTAATTGTTTCTCCACCTCATCCAATTGTTTCTCCACCTCATCCAATTGTTTCTCCACCTCATCCAATTGTTTCTCCACCTCATCCAATTGTTTCTCCACCTAATCCAATTGTTTCTCCACCTCATCCAGTTGTTTCTCCACCTCATCCAGTTGTTTCTCCACCTCATCCAGTTGTTTCTCCACCTCATCCAGTTATTTCAGTGCCCAAGTTCTTAACTGTCACTTTGGTCCCAGCTGCATAAGCACAACGCTTACATCATTTGAGACCAGATAGAAGGATACAGATAATTTATATTAAAAGGAAAGTACAAAAGGCAAGAGAAGCTTTCATAGCACTGCAGAAATCTAGTACCAATCTAAGAAAATTTAACTCTATAATGTCAAATCATCATTGTTGTGTGGGTTAGAAACATGCAGAACTGCTAGGACAATTACTAATATACCAGCCATCATGCATTAACTGGCGCCTAGTCAGAATAGGACGGCCAGAAATGTTGTGACAGAGTCATTCATGCAGAGCTTGTGGAGATAACTAAATCTCTATTGACTCAAGAGGTGCGGACAAGATGCTATCATTGGGTAGGACACACATTGAACAAAGCCTGTTAATAGTGTAACAGGAAACCCATGGGGTTGAAGAAATAAAGGCAGAGGACATAGAATTAGCGACAGACATGAGTAACATGGGGAGAACATGGCACTGCAAGAGACAGCCATAAATAGGCGGGCTTGGTGGGGGAGGGGGGAGGGTGTATGCTCCATTAGAGGATACAATACAGTAGAAGAAGTTTGCGGTCAGCTGAACTTTGTTTTCCTAAAGGTCAGACCACACTAAAGCGGTACTTTTTTGATAGAGAGGGTGGCAACTTTGAGTGAACAATGAGTAGGCAACTTCTTGCAGCAGTAATCTCTCTCTGGATGTTACCTGTTAGTGTTACTTTCGGGTTAAGTAACAATATTTCAGTGGTGCTGTAAATTTCACACAGAAAAGAATTGGTTCTTACATTTTATTTTAGAAGGCTAGTATATTTCTGGGGTATAATTTTATCTTATATTGTTTTTATTTTTGTTCTGTGAGTGAGGCATTGATGCTGTAGATCCTTGACTGTTTGTATGTCAGAATCAGCTCATTAATATTTTATATTGTTGACTGCGTTTGCGAATCGAATTATTATTATTTAATGTTGTTCACTGTTTATGTTAATCAAATTATTACTATTGAATGTTGTTGAATGTTTATGTGTCTAAATCAAATCAGAAATATTTAAAATTGTTGACCGTTTTTGTGAATCAAAATTATTATTATTTAATATTGTTGACTGTATGTCTGAATCAAATCATGACTATTTAATAATGTTGACCGTTTGTTGACTGCCATGGTAAAGATGTTTAAACTATGACCCTAGGCTACACCGTGCATGAAGACGTGATGCTGGCACAACTGGCCGAGAAAGTCGTGCGGACAGTCATTCACGACGCACTGTCTGTCGCACAACAGGGTAAGGGGCAGCAGATACTGATAGGGGCCGACCCCCTGCGCAAGCACCATTGTGTAGATCATCATTCAGTGGGTGGACAGATCAGGTCCCGTCATAGACACATTATCTCTCATTGTAAACCAATTCAATGTGTAGATTCTGGTCACGGTTATTCTAATGATAAATGTTCAGGTTGCCACAGCCCAGTTAGAACATGTGTATTACACAAAATAAACCATATTTATGATGGGGGTCATAAAGGGACAGAAACAGAAGTGACATGTCAGGAGGCGGGAGTTACCTGCCTTCATCCACAGAATGAGAACCTTTTAGAGCTCAGTACTGATCAAATTGAAGGGGGTTCATCTTTTTGTAACACCAGGTCCACTGTTAGAGGCTGGGGAGAGATTACTGTAGGGATTTGCAGAGGGGGTCCAGATGAAGAGTTTTCAGCTGCTGTGGTTTTGGGATCAGGCAGCTGTATGTCTCAGCAGCAGGGTGCAGCTGACGGTGGCTTTCAATGCTTGGAGAACCCTTGCCTGCATCCCCCTGTCACTATCAGGCAACAGCCGAATGCTCAACAGCCACCGGGTGACATGACTTCCTCAAGAAAAGACACAGCCATCAATCAAAGGTGTATGCATTCCAGACCTAACGGTCACATCATTTTACCACAGAGTAAACCTCTGCATGATGCCTTGAAATGTCTCCCTGCTCAAGCTTGTGAAGCTTCCGTGAACTTGAAGAACCTCAAGAGAGATGATATCCCAGCATTGACCCAAGGTGATAAATTTGCATTTAGCTTTCATGAGAAACATCTACATGACATCGCTCTCACAACTAAAGCTGGTGCAGCTAGGTACAAAAATTTATTGATCATCGATGAAGGGCCACATATGGGATATTTACCACACTTTAATGCTCCATCTGAAGAGAATCTGCTCAGATCAGCTGGACAGAAGCTGGGGAAATGTCAGGCAGTGTTAGATACATGGCCATTTGATGACCTAAAGCTGCAGTTAACATCCACTGATAATTTCATGGACATCACGGATTCGGTGACTCTACTGACAGAATTGGCTCATTCTGTTGACGGGTGTAAGAAGAACCCAATAGGCAATGTCTTCCTACCAGACAACATAAAGAGTGGTGTTGGTGGATTATCAAAGAATGCTTTTGACAGTTATAACTTAATAAAACATCTTGATTTCCTGACAATGTCCAGAGACAATTCTTTCAGCCCGCCTGAAATAATTGCATACCCTGTGTCTAGGGTTGGCATGCCACCTGGACAAGGTACCTCAAATTTTCACAGAGCAACTGAAGTTGAAGGACGGCCAAGATACGAAGCTTTTCATCAATCACCAGCTACAGTATCCAGAACTCCGGGAAGAGGCGGAGCTCGAGAAGTTACTGGTTCTGAAGACACTGCTTCACAACAAAGATGGGCACCAAGGCAGAATTATCAAAGGAGGCAGCTGGATCAGTCTGTCGAGGAAACTGTCAGTGTTATAAGTGATGCCGCACGCAGAGAGGACAAGAGGGTGTTAGAGAGAAGCTTTGGGCGGCAGGGACAACTATATATGGATCCAGAGCAGAGTAAGTTGGACTCTTTGAGACGTGAAGAAGGACTACGAAAATATAGAGAGGAGAAACGGGCAAGAAGGAATGAGGAAGCACGCGTCATATATGAAATGCGAATAAGTGACCCAAATTATAGCGGTCCTATCATTACTGATGGATTGAAGAAAGATGTGGGCAACAACCGGGCGTACGGATATAACAAGAATGATAGAGACAATGAAATGTCCAGGACAGAGAGTAAATACCAAACACGTGAAGAAGCCGTCAGAAATGAAGCAAACGTCAGGAAAAGTGAATATTACATGAGAAATGAAAGGGCCAGAAGAAATGATGGAGTGGGTGGTGAAAGGAATATCAGAAATCAAGACAACAAACTCCATGAGGCTGAGCGCAGGCCTGGCTTGGGACGAGAAAGTAACAAGTATGATCTTTCTGATGATGATACTGAAGCATTTCACATTGACAGTTTGGACGCCCAAAAATCTGGTACAAGTGACTCAGATATTGAGCATTTCTCAGTTGTTTCCAAGAAAACAGAAAGTTCTGAAAAGTTGATTAAAGAATTGAAAGATAAAATTGAGGATAGAAAAAGTAGAATGTTGGAGAAAACACAGGATGTTGGAGGAGACAAATTGGCAGTTGTAGAAAAGTTGGTGGATATAATGGGTGAAAAGCAGCCAACCACAGCAAATATCTCTGTGAATCAGGTGGGTTCGATTCCTGCATCCACTCGGCTGCAGCAGCCAGTTGGTGGTGGCAAGGATAAGTCTGACATAAAGGACAATGATAATGTGAGTGATGTTAGTGATGATACAGTCCTGGAGAAAAGAGATGATGATAAACATAGATCTCAGAGACCGGATGAGTGGGACAGGAGGAGCGCTGGCCGATACAGAGAGAAGAGTGAGGAGAGAGACAGAAGAAGAGGGAGGCAAGATGAGGAAGAGAGAAGGGATAGAGATCGATACAGGGAAAAGAGTGTGGATAGGGAGAGACGAGGAGGGAAGAGAGATAAGGAAGATAGGGAGAAAAGTGAGGAAAAAGAGAGAATAGAACGTCTTAACAAGGAGGGAATAGATAGGAATCGTTACCGGGGAAGGAGCAGCGGGGAACAGGAAAAAAGAAGAGGGAGGCGAGATGACGATGAGGAAGAAATGGAAAGAGATCGTTACCGAGGGAGGAGTGGGGAACGGGAAAGAAGAAGAGGAAGGCGAGATGAAGAGGAGGAAGACATGGATAGGGATCGTTACAGAGGGAGGAGTGGGGAAAGAAGAAGAAGGAGGCGAGATGAAGACGACGACGAAATGAATAGGGATCGCCACCGCGGGAGGAGTGGAGAACGGGAAAGAAGAAGAGGGAGGCGAGATGAAGAGGAGGAAGACATGGATAGGGATCGACACAGAGGGGGGAGTGGGGAAAGAAGAAGAAGGAGGCGAGATGAAGATGAGGAAGAAATGGATAGGGATCGTTACAGAGGGAGGAGTGGGGAACGGGAAAGAAGAAGAGGAAGGCGAGATGAAGATGACAAAATGGATAGGGATCGCCACCGTGGGAGGAGTGGGGAACGGGAAAGAAGAGGAAGACGAGATGAAGAGGAGGAAGAAATGGATAGAGATCGTTACCGCGGGAAGAGTGGGGAACGGGACAGAAGAAGAACAACACGAGATGATGAAGATGCCAGCAATAGGCAAAGAGGAAAGAGTGCTGAACGAGAGAGAAAAAGAGGAAGACGAGGTAATGAGGAAGAAGAAGAAGAAGACAGTGGCCAGTACACAGGAAAGAATGAGGACAAGTACAGACAAGGGAAAAGAAGAGATGAGGACCGGGTGGCAAGTGACGATGAAAGGAGAAGGAAAAGAGAGGGACAACTAGATAAAAGTATGGATGATAAAAGTGTAGACATTAGCATTGATTCTAAGGAGATATTGAAACTTGATGACAGTCTCAAGAACAAAGCTGGTCATCAGACAGAAACTATTGATGACACAAAAGCAGAAAAAGAAAGGCAAAGTGGAGATGACAAAAGCCAGCGGAGGAAAGAAGGAAAAGATCAGCAGAAAAGTGAAGATAAGAACAGAAGTTCTAGAAAACCACTTAACAGAGATGATATGTCACATGGTCTGACCTCAACACCTCAGGCAATATCAGGCAGCACTAAAGGAGCAGAACTGGCAGCATCTGATCATAAACCTGCAAATAGGGCAAGTTTGGACAATGTTATAGATGGTCTGTCTAAGTTAGGTCAGAAACATGATGTTGTCAGTCCTCCACTTGATGAGACCATGGAAAGAAGTTTCACAGCTGAAATTGAAAGCAGATTTCATGATTCTGACCAAAGAAAGAATGAAGAACATACAAAATCTGAAAGGAGAGCAACTCAAAAGAAAGAGAAATTGAAGCCTAAAGAACAGAAATTAGATGATACTGCTGATTCCATTAAAGGACTGGTTCAAAGTTCTAAGAAGACTTCTGTTATGATTGTTACAGATCTGGATGAGGGGTTTGGTTATGTTCCTCATGTATCAGTCAAGAAGGACATGAAAACAGACATCGGCCTTCATGGCACAGATCGTAACAGAACGCACGCAGATAAGAAAACCCAGAAACCTGTAGGTGATTATGAAAAAACATTTATAACACCAGAGATAGTGAAGACAAACCTGGATGTTTTGAAGACAAGTACAGACAAAATATCTGCAGGATACAACAAATATACTAAAGACATTGGCAGGGACAGACAAGAGAGAGGCCTTGATTCCACCAGGGATAGGCATAGATACAAGGATCCGAAGATTCCAGAAATATCTTTAACAAATGAAGGCGCTGATGATAAACAGAGATTTACTGGCAGGGAGATTCCAGAAATGCTGCCGTTGAAAGATAAAAATAGGCAGAGATACATTGATAAAGAGATTCCAGAAATATCATTAACAAAGGATAATATTCATGCTAAACAAAAATTTACAGTGAAAGAGATTCCAGAAATGATACCATTCGAAGATGAAAATACACAGAGATACATCGATAAAGAAATTCCAGAAATGTCTTTAACAAAGGGTAAAGATGGCTTATATGGGAATGTGAAGATTCCAGAAATTTCTTTAACAAAGAATAAAACTGAACGCGGACATGGATACAGAAATGTTGAGATTCCAGAAACAGTTCCAATAGTGGATAAAGCAAAAGATAGACAGAAGTATATAAAAAAAGAGATTTCAGAAATTCAGGATGCCACCAAACAATCAATGAAAGAGTCAGCTGATCGCTTCCTTTCTACAGATAAGAAGATTGATATCCCTCAATACGCTTCTCAAAAGGGTTCTGCCGTGATTGTTACAGATCTGGATGCGGACTTTGATTCTGTTCACCATTTACCAGGCAAAGACAAGAGAACGGTTATTGACCTCCATGGGCTAGGCAAAAAGAAAGCCCATGGAGACAAGAAAGCCCAGAAGCCTGTAAGTGATGACGAAACATTTATAACACCAGAGACAGTGAAGACAGACCTGGATGTTTTGAAGACAAGTGCGGAAAAAATATCTGCAGGATACAACAAATATACTAAAGACATTGGCAGGGACAGATACGAGATAGGCTTTCATGGCACAGATCGTAACAGAGCCCATGAGGGTGAGAAAACCCAGAAGCCTGTAAGTGATTACGAAACATTTACAACACCAGAGATAGTGAAGACGGACCTGGATGTCTTGAAGACAGACCTGGATGTCTTGAAGACAAGTACGGACAAAATATCTGCAGGATACAACAAATATTCTAAAGACATTGGCAGGGACAGATACGAGATAGGCTTTCATGGCACAGATCGTAACAGAGCTCATGAAGGTGAGAAAACCCAGAAGCCTGTAAGTGATTATGAAACAACATTTACAACACCAGAGATAGTGAAGACAGACCTGGATGTCTTGAAGACAAGTACGGACAAAATATCTGCAGGATACAACAAATATTCTAAAGACATTGGCAGGGACAGATACGAGATAGGCTTTCATGGCACAGATCGTAACAGAGCCCATGAAGGTGAGAAAACCCAGAAGCCTGTAAGTGATTACGAAACATTTACAACACCAGAGATAGTGAAGACAGACCTGGATGTCTTGAAGACAAGTACGGACAAAATATCTGCAGGATACAACAAATATTCTAAAGACATTGGCAGGGACAGATACAAGAGAGGCCTTGATTCAACCAGGGATAAGCATAGATACAAAGATCTGGATATTCCAGAAATATCCATAACAAAGGATAACATTGTTGATAAACAGAAATTTGCAGAGAAAGAGATTCCAGAAATGCTGCCATTGAAAGATGAAAATAGGCAGAGACAGAGCAATAAAGAGATTCCAGAAATGTCTTTCACAAAGGATAAAAGTGAACATGGACACAGGTATGGAAATATTAAGATTCCAGAGACTATGTCAATGGTAGATAAAACAAAAGATAGACAGAGATATACAGATAAAGAGATTCCAGAAATTCAGTTTGCCAACCCATCAATGAAAGAGCCTGTGGAACGCTTCCAGTCTACAGTTAACAAGGGTGCTGACCTTCAACAAACTTATCAGAAGGCTTCTGCTGTGATTGTTACAGATCTGGATGAGGGGTTTGATTCTGTTCCTCATGTATCAGTCAAGAAGGACATAAAAACAGACATCGGCCTTAATGGCACAGATCGTAACAGAACGCATGAAGATGAGAAAACCCAGAAGCCTGTACATGATTATGAAACAACATTTACAACACCAGAGACAGTGAAGACAGACCTGGGTGTCTTGAAGACAAGCACAGACAAAATATCTGCAGGATACAAAAAATATACTAAAGACATTGGCAGGGACAGACAGGAGAGAGCCCTTGATTCCACCAGGGATAAGCATAGATACAAAGATTTGCAGATTCCAGAAATATCGCTAACAAAGAGTAGCGGTGATGATAAACAGAGATTTACAGACAGAGAGATTCCAGAAATGCTGCCATTGAAAGATAAAAATAGGCAGAGATACATTGATAAAGAGATTCCAGATACTTCTGCCACAAAAGATCAAACTGAACGTGGACACAGATCTGGACATGTTGAGATTCCAGAGACTGTTTCAGTGCTAGATAAAACAAAAGATAGACAGAGATATACAGATAGAGAGATTCCAGAAATCCAGTTTGCCAACCCACCAGTGAAAGAGCCTGTGGAACGCTTCCAGTCTAAAGTTACCAAGGGTGCTGAGCTTCAACAAACTTATCAGAAGGCTTCTGCTGTGATTGTTACAGATCTGGATGAGGGGTTTGATTCTGTTCCTCATTTGCCAGTCCAGAAGGACATAAAAACAGACATTGGCCTTCATGGCACAGATCGTAACAGAACATATGCAGATGAGAAAACCCAAAAGCCTGTACATGATTATGAAACAACATTTATAACACCAGAGACAGTGAAGACAGACCTGGGTGTCTTGAAGACAAGTACAGACAAAATATCTGCAGGATACAACAAATATACTAAAGACATTGGCATAGATAGACAGGAGAGAAAACTTGATTCAACCAGGGATAAGCATAGATACAAAGATCTGGAGATTCCAGAAACATCATTAACAAAAGATAGAACTGATAAACAGAAATTTCCAGAGAAAGAGATTCCAGAAATGTTGCCATTGAAAGATAAAAATGAAAGTAGGCAGAGACACAGAGATAAAGACATTCCAGAAGTATCTGTTAAAAACGCTACAGCTGTCAAAAGTGAGCGACCCCAAGAGTTTCCTGAAACTCCTTCAGCAAAGGTGAAAAGTCTGGCAGCAGAAGTTCTGCAGATTGCTAAAATAAGTGGCAGAGCCCCTCGTGCTGTTGCAGAAGATGATGATGAAGAAGAACAAATTGATACGCCAAAGAACCGAGAGACTGACATTGACCAGGAAGTCGGAGTGGAGCAAATAAAGAAGAAAGCCTCGGTGGGTATGAAGAAGACCAGTGATCTGGAAGTGAACAAAGAAACTAAAGCAACATCTGATGTTGTTAATGAAGCTGCTGTTCCTCACAAGGCTGCATTTGATCCTGAAGTCTACAAAGAGATTAAAGCCAGATCACTTGCTTACAAAGAAAACCCCACAAAGTCCCACACATCTAAAGCTAAGGTTAGTCCTGACGCAAATAAAGTCAAAACTAAGTCTCATGTTGATCCAGATGATGGAAGTAGGCCTAGTATTGAGAAAATACTTGGTTCCAATAAAAACACTGACAGTAAAACTTCTGATATCTACAAAGAGGACAATAGACACCCCGATACTTACAAGGAGGACAGGAAACGCTCTGATAACTACAAGGACAGAGATAAAACTACTGTCAGCACTGGGGGCAGAGTCCAGTATGACACTTACAAAGATAATAACTCTTTGCCAGTGCGAGATATAACTATACCAGAAGTCCGCAGTGAAGGCAGATACAAATCAGATGCAGACAAGGACAGTAAAGGCAGACATGATGCCCTTAAAGTGGACAGAGTTACTGGTCAAGTCGACGAGCCTGATGACCATCAGTTGGATGCCTATAAAGACACTAGAACTTTTTATGGTAAAACTCGAGAGGACGTAGGTAAATATGTTATCAGCACAGTGGATGAAGTTAAGTCCGGCATCACTAAACTTGAAGTTAAGTCCGGCATCACTAAACAGGATCAGGCTAGTCTTGGTGGAGATAAAGGTGCATCTAATAAAAGCAAAGAGGGTAGACAAAGGCTTGATATCAACAGTGGGGATTTAATTAGAGCTACACAGAAAGCGGTTGAGATGAGTGATCTGAAAGCTACAGTCCCAACAATTCAAAGAGGTGATGCTAATAGACTTCTGAACGAAAAGGTCATAAAAGATGCTGACAATAAGATCCAGAAAAGGATAAAGTCTGATTTTAATGAACTCAGAAATAAATTGCCAGAAGGAAAAATATTGGTGTCTGAAACTTCACAGCCAACAGACAAGACATCTCCAAAATTTCAGCACGTCAAGTCTCCGGAAATGAGGGTCAGCAAAGCAGTAGATGTAAGCACAGCACCTGCAGCAGTTGAGTTTACCAGGCCGGCTACAGTTGGGCTTACCAAACCATCAACAGTTGAGCTTAGCCTGCCATCAACAGTTGAGCTTAGCCTCCCATCAACAGTTGAGCTTAACAAACCATCAACAGTTGGGCTTACCAAACCATCAGCATCAACAGTTGAGTTTACCAAGCCATCAGCATCAACAGTTGAGTTTACCAAGCCATCAGCATCAACAGTTGAGTTTACCAAGCCATCAACAGTTGAACTTACCAAGCCATCAACAGTTGAACTTACCAAGCCATCAACAGTTGAACTTACCAAGCCATCAACAGTTGAACTTACCAAATCATCAACAGTTGAACTTACCAAACCATCAACAGTTGGGCTTACCAAACCATCGACAATTGAGCTTACTAAACCATCAACTATTGGACTAACCAAATCTGCAACAGTTGAGCTTACCAAACCATCAACAGTTGAGCTTACCAAACTAGCAGCAGATGAATTTACAAGACCTGTTGAAGATGTGAAAGTGAATGTGGCTGTAGGTAGTATACCAGATTCACATTTCAGAGATGACAAGACAAAAGGTGGCCTTAAAGTTGACAGAACTGCATCTTCAAAGAAGATCCTAACTGATGTTGTAAATAAGATTCCGGAATCTGCACAACAGAAGCACAGAAAAGATGATAGAGCAAAGTTTGTTAAAAGGACGGATGCAGATGATTCAGGTGACTCTAAAGATAAAAGCAGTGAGAATAGACAAGATAATACTTACAAAAGAAACAGTGGGCGCTTATCAAAGATTGCTAATGAAACGACATCCAGACTTGACCGTGAATTAGGGAGGATGCACCCTGCCAGCAGAGATGAAGGAAAACTGTCTGATGTGTCTAATTTACGAGATGCTACTATTGGAGAAAAGAAAGTTGTTGATAAAAGGAACAGTTGGGGTGATAGATCCACAGATGTAGTGATGGATTCTGCCCTCAGTCCGAGAGAAGTAGAGAAACCTGCAAGAGGGGATGGGAAAGTGTCGGATGTGACTGCACAAGACATGCCTGTTCATGGTGATAAAAGATTCTTGAAGAGAGAACTATCATTAGAACTGGCTGCTGAAGCTGCAGCCAAAGCTGGAAATAGAACCAGCAAACAGGTTTTGCCTAAGGAGTCTTGTCCAGAGATACCTTCTGTCAGTAAAGATGCACAGGATGTCAGAAAACCTAATCAAAATTTCAGAGCTAAGTCTGCAGAAAGAGTTCCTGGAGCTTCTATCAGGTCAGGGAGAGAAGCTGAAAGGTCATATCCTGATCGGAGAAATGTACGAAGTTTGTCACCCAAGGATGTTTTTGATGAGGATAAAAGGCAGCAGCGTCCAGAGAGCAGAACTAGACCTCCATCACTTGTTCCCAGAGCCAATCAGGCTACTACTGAAGCAGATACAGCACATCCTATGAGGAGAAATGTACGAAGTTTGTCACCCGAGAATGTTTTTGATGGTAATCAAAGGCAACAGCATGTCGATAGCAGAACTAGGCCTCCAAAATATGTTCCCAGAGCTAATCAGGCTAGAGTTGAAGCAGCTACTGCATATCCTGGAAGGAGAAATGAAAGGGCTGCGTCTGCTGCAGACATTTCAAATAGAGATGCCAGAAGATTCAACCAAGACAGCAGAGGCCAACCCTCACAATTGAGTTCTGAACCTCCAAGCAACAGATCATGGAGGAGTGCATCTGAAACAGATGTGCCTAGAGAAGGCAAGAATTTCATTGATGACAGGACAAAAGCAGGTTTCCCAGAACCAGATATTCCCTACTCCAAGCATTTCAGGGACTCCGAAGATAACACATTTGATGATAACGAGCTGTCTGAAGCTGTCATCAGACCACAAGAGAAGCAAAAGTATGCAGGATTTGTGAAAAGAACTGGCAGAGGTGGCAGGAAGTCTCTTCCGCTGAGAGGGGTTAGTCTTGACGGAGAGGACAAAGACATTGATAAACATCAAGATGATAGATTAGATGAGGTGAAAACAGAACATACGAAAGAGGACACAACTAAGTTGGCCAGTCAGAAAGACGAGCCATCTGACATTATAATTCGGGATCACTTCAGCACTGTAGTTCATGAGAATCCTATTGAGGTAACAGTAGATAATGATGACACTCCACCTCAGCCGTCTCCAAAGAAAGGCATCAAGGGATTTTTTGGACGTGTTGCAGGGAAAAGTGCAGATTTAGTGCGAATGCTGGACAGGTCCAAGAAAAAACAGCCAACTGCTTATTATGAAGAAGGTGAAAAGAGGAAAATAAAGAAGCTGTCAAAAGAGAAAGAAAAGGAAGAAAAGAAAGTGCTTTACTTTGAGAAGTCTGAGGAAGCTTCAGAAAGCTTTGACAGCTTTGATGACACTTTTGATGAAACTTTTGATACTATCAGAACATCTGATGAAGAGTTTCCAGAGGCAGCTCATGAAAGCCCTCCTCAACCACCTGTTGTAGAAGAGAAACCGCTGCAGGGCTACAGAAGTGTTAGACATCCGAATAGACCTCGTGAAAGCCCTCCTCAACCACCTGTTGTAGAAGACAAACCGCTGCAAGGCTACGGAAGTGTTAGATATCCGAATAGACCACCTCCGTTTAAACCCCCAAAACCTTTATCAACATTCATTGACCCATCAGAAGCTCTTGAGGCCCTTGGGGCTTCAGCTTCAGAAGAGGATGAAAGTTCCCCTACTGGACGGAAGAAGGATCTCTCTGATGATGATTCACCACGAGGTGGTCAGTTTCAAACATTTATGAGTTTTGGTAAATCCAACATTGGGCCAAGTGTTGCTAGGCCACCTGTGAGTAGGTTTGGCTTTGGTAGAGCTCCAGATGCTGACACTAGGAGAAACATTACAGATGCTGATGTAACAGAGGGCAGGATGGAACAGACCACGGAAATAGAGCAGACATCCATGACCCAGGTGTCTCATCCTGTACAGGGTGGTGAGGCTGAGAAAGATGGCCAATCTGAAGTTGCTTCCCATGTACAACTGAGGTCTAAGACATCCGATCCAGTGACCAGGAGAAGTAACATATCCAGCAAAGGCTCAGTGAGGAGGAGCGGAGCATCTCAGCGTGTGAGTGCAGAGGCCAGGCTCAGTGACTTCATATCCAATCTACCACCTCCAAGTTTTGAACCTGACCCAGCTGCTGCTTATGATGCATCATTCCCACCACCACCAGAGAAGCTGGAGACTTCCTCATCCTCCTCCCTGCTGTAGTCTGTTAGTTGTTGGATGGCAAGTTTTCCTTTGTAGTTGCCCAGCCTTAGAAATCCTACGTCAATCAGTTTGTTCTTTTATCTTGTGGTTATTTTGTGCTTTTCGTTATTTGGGGTTACCTTCATATCTCATATTGTAACTATCTTCAGAGCGTAATTGTTTTTCTCTGTTTGAATTTAGCATGGTTTTGATGGTTCGGTTGTATTCATTTTCATTGTTCTTCCACAGTTGGCACAATTCTCTTGAATTACAATCCATTATTGCAATATATCAATAGTGTGGCTCATTGAATTGTTTTATATGGTTTCTAAGTCTTTACATACAATTTCTATGTTAAGGTATGGTTGGTTATTTTCATGATTTACTATAGCTTATATATTTGTTATCGATTTGAATTATTTTTGTATGGTTTTTATATTGTTTATATCCATGTATTTGTGTATCATTAATATATGTTTGAACTATTCTGCATGGAATTCACTATAGAAAGTTGGATACATTTCCTTGTTGACATTCTCCAGATTTTGCTGTATATTTAATATTTTTTAAAGTGATTCTGAGCCTGCAAATAGAACATGCTGTTGATATTGTTTAATTCTGTTTGTGATATTTCATTCGGCATAATATCATTTTGGCAAGCATTTTTCAACTGGTCCATGAAGTTCTTTGTTTGTCATTTGTAAATATCTGCCAGATTTCTGGACATTTGTTGCCTATTCTAATGTCCCATTTGGCTTGGTTTTATACAACTGTGTGTACACATGTTCTTCTGGTGATTTGATGAGGTTGCTGCTACTGACTACAGCTTCAAAACATAAATGTCACTTCCACACGCAGCCTGTACTATACCACGTTCTGCTGCTGTGGCTTTTGTTAACTTTATCTCACAATTTCATTGCATGTCATATAGGCTGTCCTGTTGTACAAACTTACTTGATTTGAACTGCTTTCATCTTGTACAGGGCTGTAACAAACTCCATACATACACGCTGTCAGTTGATGTAAGGCATTCACACTCAGTCCTGTGCTTCTCTCTTGTGGTGATTCGTCAGACCGACTGACATCTCTCTAGTCTAATGTGTGACATATTCCAGGGCTGTAACAAACTCCATCCATACACGCTGTCAGTTGATGTCAGGCACTCACACTCCATCCCGTGCTTCTCTGTTGTGGTGATTCGCCAGACCGACTGACATCTCTCTATTCTAATGTGTGACATATTCCAGGGCTGTAACAAACGCCATCCATAAACACTGTCAGTTGATGTCAGGCACTCACGCTCCGTCCTGTGCTTCTCTCTTGTGGTGATTCACCGGACCGGCTGACATCTCTCTAGTCTACCATCTGGTACCTGTGTCATGACAATCTAGATGATAATGCCTGTATCTCTTCTGAGGACATCATCAATTGGAGCTGTAGTCTGGTCTGGACTCCTCAAAGACAAACTTTAGACATCAGAGTCACTATTTCTTTGTTGAGGTTTGATAGTTCATTGGTTGATACATTCCCAGATACACACCAATAAACCGTGAACACATAGGTATCAGAAACAAGTACTACAACTCTCTAGTGGACGCAGGATCAAATTCATGACATGAAAACCCGGCAGAGTGATAGACCTTGTTGCCGTAGACTGCTCATTTAACTGTTATAATGATTCGTTTCTATAGAAAATACCATACACATCAGTAGGAAGTCAGAATCTTTCTTATTGAACGATACACACACAACGTAACGGTTGGTAAGCTATAACAGAGACAATAACATATAAAAGAAAATATAATAAAAAAACTGGCCAATCTTCAAGCAGAGTTAAACAGTAGAGAAGAAGCTTAAGTCAGTTGGTCACTTCAAAATATTAATAGTTTACAAATGTTTGTTTTCTGGAAGACATTTGTCATGTGGCCCAGTGATTTCAGCCTCTGTGTTACTTGTTTCTGCTCTCTCTGTTCGACTCCCTCCAATCATGTGTCATAATCTGATAGTTGTTCTTGAGTCACTGATATATTTTCATATTTATTCTTTGCTTCAGTCCCATATGTTGTTGTCCATGTATATTTCAGTTTGTTATTTACATATCAAAGAACAAAACTTATATATCATTTATGTTTGTATGTGCATTATTATTGTCATTATTCACTTGTTAGCTGGTATTTTTGTTTGTTTGTTCTTAGATTATCTTGGCTTCAAAATCAAGTTCCATTTGTTATTTTTCACAATCTGATTCAAATAGTTTTGATTATACTTGATTTCTGTGTACATATGCTGTTGTTCTTCAGTGGTGTCCAGGTTTCTTGCACTTCATGTAGATGGTATATTTCCTGTGTAGTCTTTGGTTGATTCATATTTCTGGTTGTCATATTACAAACTTGGTATTCTGAATCAGAAACAGCCTAGGTTGTTTTGTAGTTCAGCAATGTAGTGCTCAGCCCCATATTCTACTTGGAATATCTAGATTCGGATATCACACTCGGCCGGCCAGGCGCCACTATCAGCCAGACATAAGTGGAGAACCTACAAGTCCTGCTGCTGAACACTTGCTGCTAAAGGAGAGAAGACCTCACACATGTATCAGTTCATTGCCAGTTTCCACTGGATTTCAGATATCTGCAAGGCATTGATCATAGACATTACGTCAACTCTGAGCATGTAAGCTCTTCATTCCCCCCTCTGCAACATCTGGGTCAGCAGCAGTGCAGCATAATTATGCTAGTTTGTCTACAGGACACTTCCCTTCCCCGTACATATTACATAATAGCGCTATTTATACTAGTGTGGGTTGAGGTTGGTAGATATAGCAAACTCCCTTCTATGGATGATAATCCATTGCAAGAAATCCACTCTGTGTGCTTAGCTGAAAGGGAAAGCCTCATTTGGTTCTGTTGCCCCCCACCGACCAGTGGCTGTTCTCCGCTGCCTGCATGTCCTGCTGGTAAAACAACCGTCTTTATATTTTAACCCTATTGCATGCTTACACAGAACTGCTTTCTTGCGCTCTAACTGGCCGTATCTCCTGTGTATTGGTTTGTGTAGTGTTATCTCCTGTCTAACCCATGTACATACATCTTGCTTCTGTAGGCTTTGTTCACTGTAACCAATCATGTATCCATTATACTAGATGGTTTCTGAATGTTGTATTGCGAGAACAAGGAAAAAGGCAATATACAATAACGTTAGGTAGTTAGTTGATGTTGACCCACAGACAGCTATGCTTGTTGGACTGCCAAAAGTAGTATATGAGTGACCTGAGTAGCATATAACAAGAGACTGCCAATAATAAAAAATCAGAGACTGGTAAAGATAGTATATAACCAGAAACTGCCAAAAGTAATATATAATAAGAGACTGTCTAGAGTAGCATATAACCAGAGACCGCCAAAAGTAGTGTATAATCAGAGACTGCCAAAAGCAGTGTATAACTAGAGACTGCCAAGAGTAGTGTATAATCAGAGACTGCCAAAAGTAGTATGTTAGTTAGTTAGTCGACAGATCATCCTCATTGTACATCGAACCATTCAGTCCATAAGTGCTCAGATCCAGTCCTCAGCAAATCCCGCAGCGTGTAGCGGCTAACGACACCAGTTCCGTGCTGGTTTATCAATCTTCTTTGGCTTCCTGCGTAGTGTTATTGTTTGGCCACACCTCTTTTAATTTGCCGTTCTCACAGTCTGATCATACTTGTAGATTCGCAGTCATTTCTTGGTTCTCGCAAGTCTTACTTCTCGTAGTGCATTCAGAATGCCCTACCTGCAAGCCTGTCAGCCCGCTCATTTCCTTGTGCTCCCGCATGCCCTGGCATGAAGATGAAACTAATCTTTGCCAGCCGAGACCGCTCCAGAGACAGCAACCACTCTCTTCGGGTCCACCCCGTCTCTATCCTCTTGAGCATATTCATTGAGTTGCCAAGGAAACATGTCCTAGTGAATGTCTGTTGTCTCACGCCATGTTATTGCTTTACTTACTGCCATGACTTCCATAGTCAGGCTACTTGTGGTCTCAACAAAAGCACCAGAGTCCTCCTTCACAATTCTCCCTCTGGTCTTCGCCGTAAAGGCCCATGAGCTTCTCACATGTCGGACGACTGACCCATCTGTGTAAATGACAGCATCACCGTCTAACGAATTCTTGAAAATCAACACTTGTACTTCCGCCTCCACAGCAGCCGGATTTTCTTGCCTGCATTTCTGTCTAGTTGGATGCAAACTAAAAAGGACATACAGAAATCTGTTGGCACTTGTACCCACTCCTCGCCAGGTTCTAAGTCCTCCAGTGAACACACCTGTTGAAGAATGTCTTCCTCTTGACCCATCCAAGACCTTCCTCTTTTAAACCTGCTGCCCTTCACCTTCCTAATTTCAGTATGCCGTGGATGTTGTGTGTTTGTGTTGACTCTGAGGTAGGCACATGCTCTGCAAATTTGTACACCACGGAGGAGCAAATGGATCACAGTGGTCTGGCAAGAATGCGACAGCGTGGAGTGACAAGGGGATCTGGCCGATGCTCGACGCTTAGAGGAAAGGTTAGACGCACACATAATCAGATTGCTACTGGTACTGTTGGGGTTGGAACTCTTCGCTGGCTTCTGAGGATGGGGACGGAGCGCTTATGGGAATGCCCTGAATGCTGTGATGTCGGTTCTTAAATCAGTCAATCAATCTGCAAATTTGTAGTCTGTCTTCAATGGTTGAAAAATCAAGAAAGTAGCTCATAGCCCTGCATGCTGTATCTCTTGTACATCCAAGAATAATGCGCATAGCTTCGTTTTGTATCCTTTCCATCCTTTCTATCTGCTTACGGCTGAGAGTCAGGATCACCATCGTATACTCAAAAACAGACATGACCAGCCCCTCGTATAGGAGGCATAGATGGGGCTGCTTACAGTTTGCTGCCGCCATCACCTGCATCGCAGCCAAACCCCGCTTGGCCTTTGTTATCACTGGTCTATGTGCTCATTATAAGCAAGGCTTCGATCAAAACGTATCCCCAGATAATTCATTGCCTGCATTCTTTCCACAGTCTCTGAACACGGATTAACAGTTGGTGTTGGCGTGTTGACAATATGATTATTCAAAGAGAACCATGTCACTGTTGCCTTTGTTGGGTTGACCATTGCCCCAGCTTCAACACACCAAGTACTTATGCATTTGAGTTTGGTTTGCAGTTCCACAGCAACCTGATCTCTGTCCTTACCCTGACGATACATTAAAACATTGTCGGCATATGACAATGTCCTCCCCGCTCCAGTGATCTGCTCGCTGGTGATTCTCACAGTGTACGCGTTGAACAGCACCAGAGATAATGGTCGTCCCTGTGGTAGGTCAGGATATATTGTTGGTTCTGATGTCCAGCTGCCACATCTAAAAACTACTTTCCGTTGGAAGAGGGCTGCAGCGATCCAACTAGGGAGGAACAGACTTATCTTGAGTTCAAGAAGCTGGAGCATTAGAAAATCCAATGGTACTCTGTTGTACGCGTCCACAAGATCGATCGCTGCAGCAAAGGTTTCAATGCCTGAGTGGAAACCTTCATAAACATCATGGGCAAAAACTGCTGCATTGGTCCAGGTTTCTCTTTTTGGACAGTACCATCCCAGGGTAGGTGGGAAAACACCTTTCTTCTCTAGCTGACTTGATATTTTTCTGGCAATTAACTTCTCCAGCAGCTTGTCTATTGTATTCTGCATGGTTATTACTTGATATCCCTGAATTTTTGTGTGGTCTTTGCCAGGCTTTGGCAAGGGAATCAGATAGCTGTGTAACCACTCCTCCTTATTGCTAGCACTCCCTATACTGTTGTTGTACATGTCTGCTAGTTTCTCTAGCTCGTTGTCGGTACACTTATTGATGTTGTCATATCTTATGACATCTGGCCCTGGAGTGCCGTTTTTTGATCGTCGAAGCACAGCCTTGATTTCTTTCACTGTCACTGTGTCTTCATCCGAAATGTTCTGGGTCTTACACCTGTCTGAGGTGACCTCCTTGGCCAGATTTTGGCCTTTCATGTCTGTCTGGTTGCTCTGCTCTAGATAGCGTTCAAAGAGGGCTTTTCCCTTGCCCTTGTCAGTCCTCTGCCAGATGAGGTCAGCACCTTGGAAATCAGAAATTCTCTTATTCTTGACTACCCCACTCATGCTTTTATATAGTCGCCAGAACAATTTCAGTGACTTGTCTGTGCTTACTCTTTGACACACCTCTGCCCATTTTTCACTATTAACCACAATAACCAGTTTTTGTTTTTTAAATTGCGTACTTTTGTGTGCATCTCTCTTTCTAAGTGCATGCAGGGATTAGGATGGGCAACTCTGTTCTTCTTGGCATTTTGCCATCTGCTTACAGCACTATGCTTATCTACCCAAGCCTTCTCCACCTCAAAATTCCACCAGGGTGGCTGCTCCCTGCTTTTTTTCCTGCCCTGAAACTTTCTGCGCTTGTTGCGCCTTATTTTACTCACGACATCTTGTCCTGTACTGTCATACTGGAAAGTCTTGACCGTTGACTTGTGCTGCCTGGTTCTGCCTTTCTCCACCAATATGCTGCAAGGGTGGTGGTCGCTGCCGTGGTACCCTAGGACACCCCATCTACACACTGTCGTGAGTGCAGGAGAAACCAGCGCCAGATCAATAGCACTGTCAAAAAAACACCTGGGCGGCTTGCTGTCCTGGTGACACAGCCACTGTTGATACAAACCAGGTCAATGGGTTCAAGTGCAGTCTCGAGCTCCTCCCCCTGTGTGTTGGAGAAATGTTTCCCCATGATCTGCCTTTAGCGTTGAAATCGCCACAGAAAATGACATTTTTTTCATGACCTAATATGTCACTTAAGCACTGCCACTTCTGGGAATCCACACTCACATTACGAGCATAAACATTAACCAACACGAATGGTAGACCGGATTGAACTCTAACCGCCTGTATTTGTATGTCGTCATAGTCCCAGCTAGACTTGTCTAGCTTTGAAGCAACCATGCTGTCGCAGATGAGAATCGCCATTCCCAGATGTCGCCTGTTGTAGAAACATTTGAAGTGGGCCATTTTTAGTAGCTGATCACCCAGTCTCGTCTCCTGGAGTGCTACAATGTTGTTTCTGTAAACCAGGTTTTCGAGAATAAGGCCATGTTTTATGCTGGCACAGTTCCACTATAGGATGCGAGTATACCTGATGCCCAGATGGTCACATTTAAGTCTAAAATGTCTTACCCTTCCACGCTTGTGTCGCTTGCGGCCACCACATTGACCCCGTCGCCTTGTTTTGTTGACTGCCTGTCACAAGGAACGAATACACAAGTTGTTCCGCCATGTTGAAAAGACTGAACACCACAGAACCACACACGATGCGAAAATTCACTCAAGGATTGCTTAGCTCAATGCACGAAACTCCGTAGCATTGGCACAGTCTTTGAGAAGAAACTCCTGGTTTTACATCCTGGCACACAAATTACACATAGGAGATGAAAATACCCATCTCCTACGCAAAAAAGGTAACGGTCGCATAAACATAACAACCGTCCGTCGACATCTTGACCGGAGGTCGCCAAGAAAAAAAGTAGTATATAACCAGAGACTGCCAAAGGTAGTGTATAAACCAGAGACTGCCAGAAGTAGTATATAATCATAGACTGCCAAAAGTAGTTTATAACCAGAGACTGTCAAAAATAGTGTATAACAAGTAGTTTTTTTATGTTTGTACTAGATTAGTGTGTAGCAGTATAATAACGGTTATACATTACCAGTAATTACTAAACATTGTTCTCATTTCTCCTTGCTGGACGTTTTGTTAATTAGTATCATTTGGTTTGTAGTTGCTAACCCATAATGCAGCACACACAGCAGCAGTTGTTTCTCTCCCTTCGTGCCCTGTGGTACTGTATGACACCTGTTCTGGTACTGTGGTACTGTATGACACCTGTTCTGGTACTGTGGTACTGTATGACACCTGTTCTGGTACTGTATGACACCTGTTCTGGTACTGTATGACACCTGTTCTGGTACTGTGGTACTGTACTCTTCCTCCATGGCTATACCTCCTGCTAGTGGTATTGTCTGTTCCTCACTTCATCTGTGGTGTCTTCAGCATCTGTGTCGTGTCTCCTGCCCATAGTTTTCCCTTGTAGATTAGAAACCCAAGTGTTCATGATTGTACACACCAGCTGTCTTCTACATCACTTCAGTCACCATTTGTGTTGTTGTTTCTTCTTGTTTGTTTTGTCTGGAGTTGTTGTTTGGTCTTCATGGTGTCATTGTAAACCAAACACTAAACTAAGTCATGAACATGACTGATATATGAGGGCGAGTCAGTAAGTCACACAGTTCTGTGGGATGGCAGGTAAATGTAGTTGGTGTTTTCTACAGGTGTCATTATGTGACAGCAACATCAAACTTTATATTCCCATTCGATAGGTGTCGCATGCGCAGCGCATAAACAAAATGGTGACTAGTTAGGAGTATACAACCAAAGAGCAACGTGCTGTTGTGCGTTTTTTGTGGGCAAAAGGACTGCCTGCAAAGGACATTCATAAGGAAATGCTTCCTGTTTATGCTGGCTACCAGCCTGAAACAAAGCTTGCTTCAGTGCAATGGAAACATCCTTCCTCGCCTTGTGTTCAAAAATTCAAGGTTACGCCATCAGCAGGGAAGGTTATGCTGATAGTTCTGGGATTGTCTAAGAGTGCTTTTAACCAATTTTAAAGAAGAAAGGTGACAATGTGAATTCTGAAGAGGAGTGTTGTTTCTTCATGACAATGCCAGACCACATACAGCTCGATTAACTCAGGAGAAAATTAACCAGCTAAGGTGGGACGTTCTGGAACATCCACCTTACAGCCCGACTTAGCCCCTAGCGATTTCCACCTTTTTGGTCCACTGAAAACCCACCTTGGCGGGAGACATTTCGCGAATGACGCTGAAGTTGAATGTGAAATGAAAACGTGGTTTAGAAAACAGAGCATGCAGTTCTATACAGCCGGTTTGGGAGGACTGACAAAACAATGGGATAAGTGCATCAATGTTGGTGGAAATTATGTTGAGAAATAAAGGGACAATGTATGAATAAAAATAAACGGGTTTCAAGTTATCATATTTAGTTATTTTTCTACAGCCATTTGTGACTTACTTATTGACTCGCCCTCGTATGTATGTATATATAAGTCTCTTCTCCCAGGGACCAGGCCTTCCATCACTGTACTTCCTCAGCCACTGTGGTGTTTAATGTGGCCAAATATTTCAGTTTCTGAGACATGATGCTGTTAAAAGCCACTTTTCTTTGATGCTCAGATTTTGTAGAATGTTGATATTTTCTTATTCTTGATCCATGATTTTCTAAGTCTGTCACATATGTTTACTCCTTGGTTTTCAGTTAGTGAAGTACAGTGTCAGTTTTTCTTAGAGCCACGCTGGCTTAGTGGTTAGTGCGGATGCTTGCCAGAGCAGTGTCTGTTCTATCAACCTTTTTCTTCATTCGTTACAGCCTATCAGTCGACCCAGCCTCGTAAAATTGGTACCAGCTGGTTTACAGGGTTTTCTGAAAATTTGATAAGGGATAAGGTCACCATACTTTGGGATTGATAGCCTAGTAAATGTGAAGACCTAGCATTGCATGCCCCTGCTGCAGATCTGCTTTGTTACCTCTAGCTTTTCCTTCAGTAAGGCAACATAATGTGTGTGTAATCTTGTTTACTTTTATGATTTTGTGCTATCGTCTTCATTTTGCCAGTTGTATTTTATACATTCATCAACTTTGTTCTAATTTAACCATTTTTGTAAAACATTTAACATCTTTGGCTGGTACTGAACTGGTGCAAAACTGAACATTTATCATCGTCATCCAGGAAATTGTGTTTATTCCAACAGATCACAACTCTTACACAGCATTTATTTTGTGTTTATTCTATCATATTGCTGAGAGTGTCTAGTTTATAATTACATAATGTATCTGGCTGCCCCTGTATTGTTTTATTAATTTTTGGCACTATCATTTATTTTCTTCTCTTTCAAAGTCTCCCTTTTTTTTTTACAGAAACATTTTCATAAAAACACAAAGATAACTGGTATGTTTAGAGTATGCATGAACTATGTCCCTGTAAAGTGTTTGCCAGCAACAGTATCATCACCTCTCTCGCTGCTTCCTACTGTCTCTCTGTTAGTTCTTCCTACTGTCTCACTGTCAGATCTTCCTACTGTCTCTCTGTTAGTTCTTCCTACTGTCTCACTGTCAGATCTTCCTACTGTCTCTCTGTTAGTTCTTCCTGCTGTCTCACTGTCAGATCTTCCTACTGTCTCTCTGTTAGTTCTTCCTAGTGTCTCTCTGTTAGTTCTTCCCAATGTCTCACTGTCAGATCTTCCTACTGTCTCTCTGTTAGTTCTTCCCAGTGTCTCACTGTAAGATCTTCCTACTGTCTCTCTGTTAGTTCTTCCCACTGTCTCGCTATCAGATCTTCCCACTGTCTCTCTGTTAGTTCTTCCTACTGTCTTGCTTTCAGTTCTTCCTACTATCTAGCTGTCAAATCTTCCTACTGTATCTGTTAGTTCTTCCTAAACGTCTCGCTATCAGATCTTCCTACTGTCTAACTGTTAGTTCTTCCTACTGTCTCACTGTTAGTTCTTCCTACTGTCTCACTGTCAGATCTTCCTACTGTCTCACTGTTAGTTTTTCCTACTGTCTCGCTGTTAGTTCTTCCTACTGTCTCACTATTAGTTCATACTGTCTCACTGTTAGTTCTTCCTACTGTCTCACTGTTAGTTCTCCCTACTGTCTCACTGTTAGTTCTTCATTCTGTCTCACTGTTAGTTCTTCCTACTGTCTTGCTGTCAGATCTTCCTACTGTCTCACTGTTAGTTCTTACTGTCTCACTGTTAGTTCTTCCTACTGTCTCACTGTTAGTTCTTCCTACTTTCTCACTGTTAGTTCTTCCTACTGTCTCACTGTTAGTTCTTCCTACTGTCTCACTGTTAGTTCTTCCTACTGTCTTGCTGTCAGATCTTCCTACTGTCTCACTGTTAGTTTTTCCTACTGACTCGCTGTTAGTTCTTCCTACTGTCTCGCTGTCAGATCTTCCTACTGTCTAGCTGTCAGTTCTTCCTACTGTCTCGCTGTCAGATCTTCCTCCTGTCTCACTGTTACTTCTTCCTGCTGTCTCACTGTCAGATCTTCCTACCCTCTAGCTGTCTGATCTTCCTACTGTCTCACTGTCGGATCTTCCTACTGTCTAGCTGTCAGATCTTCCTACTGTCTCACTGTCAGATCTTCCTACTGTCTCGCTGTCAGATCTTCCTACTGTCTAGCTGTCAGTTCTTCCTACTGTCTCGCTGTCAGATCTTCCTACTGTCTCACTGTTACTTCTTCCTGCTGTCTCACTGTCAGATCTTCTTACCCTCTAGCTGTCTGATCTTCCAACTGTCTCACTGTCGGATCTTCCTACTGTCTAGCTGTCAGATCTTCCTACTGTCTCGCTGTCAGATCTTCCTACTGTCTCGCTGTCAGATCTTCCTACTGTCTCGCTGTTAGTTCTTCCTACTGTCTCGCTGTCATTTCTTCCTACTGTCTCGCTGTCATTTCTTCCTACTGTCTCTCTGTCAGATCTTCCTACTGTCTCTCTGTCAGTTCTTCCTACTGTCTCGCTGTCAGTTCTTCCTACTGTCAGTTCTTCCTACTGTCTCGCTGTCAGTTCTTCCTACTGTCTCGATGTCAGTTCTTCCTGTCTCGCCGTCAGATCTTCCTGCTGGATTGCTGTCAGATCTTCCTTCTGTCTCGCTGTCAGATCTTCCTACTGTCTCGCTGTCAGTTTTTCCTTCTGTTCTGCTGTCAGATCTTCCTACTGTCTCGCTGTTACTTCTTCCTACTGTCTCGCTGTTATTTCTTCATTTAGGGCTCTTTTTTTAAACAAGTGTTTCCTGTCCTGGCTGTTTCTTCCAATTCCAGCTGTTGTTCACCCACTCCTGTGTACATTCACAGATAGAGAGGAGGGGGTGTTGTACATGTGTTGGCTGGATGAAGTATGTTCGCATGTAGATTGAAGCCTTTGACATGTGGTTACATAGATCAATAGGAAGAACTCCATGGCAGCATTAGTGATGTCATTTTGTAAACAAATAGGAAGAACTCCATGGCGGCATTAGAAATGTCATTTTGTAAACAAATAGGAAGATCTCCAGTGCAGTGATCACGTTCATTTTATATCACTTGGGATCTTGCATTTTCTGTCCGTTGATCTTTGGTTTTATTTGCAGACATTCTTTGTAAAATAATTAGTTTGGTTTTTGGTGGGATTTTCTGCATGTTTTTTTTTTATATATATGTATGAAAATAGTTTGTTTCTCGTGTATGTCTTCTGTATATTTTGTTTATGTGTAGTTTGGTTCTCATGATATCTTCTGTACAAATTGTAATCTTGTAGACAGGCTGGGATCTGCTGAGAGTCTCCTTACTTAATAGTCTTCCAGTTAAGTTATTGTAAGGATGAGGGAGAGTGCACATTTATATAGTTCTCCAGATAAGGTATTTTTCTGCATGTGGGGATCTGGTTTTGAGTGTCTCTCTATTTGGGAATATCGGGAAGAGGTGTGTGAATCTCAGGAATCTGTTTTATTTCTTCTTCTTTCATTCACTTGAAATAAATTGTCCAGATCTGCAGTGTTGTCTCTGGTGTCAATTTCACTGTCAAGCTTAGTTCACTCCATACATTTAGCTCCCACGTTGTTTCTCTCAGGGGATGTGACTAGACCTTTTGAGGCAAAGGGTCCAGTTCTGCACTTTCTGGAGTCCAACCCAGGGCACCGTACTGTGTTTGCAAATATAGGCATATTTCCACTGTGTGTGCTTGGGTTCCTATTTGCTTTGTTTCACCTCCTTCACACCAGATTTTCTGGGGTAGACTGGTCTTACTGGAGTTAGATACATAGGGATGTACATATTGTATCTAGAGCAGTCTGGTTTTATCGTGCCAGTGACTCGTCATTGCACCTTGTTAGTTAAACAGTTCTGCCTCGTGTAGGCCAGAGCTGGACTTTTGCTGTCAGCAGTGATGAAGGCACATGCCTTGGAGGTATCTGGCCAAGATTGGGAGCTCATCCTCAGGTCTGCTTGCGGCTATGGCAGCAGTTTGGAACCTCTGTTTTATTTAATATTAGCTTCATTTGCTTGAACAATGCCTTTATTTACCACTTGTTTACACTTATAACCTTGTTTGCTGTTTTGTGTACATTATCTCCATTTCTTGCTAAGCTAATTGTAACAATTATTTATTGTTGTGGGTTGCTTTCAACTGTGCCTGCTTATGCAAGTACCACTGCTGCAGTTTTGCTTGATTATCCATTTTTTGTTAATTGGCGATTTGAGTTAGCTGACCTGGTAATATTTATGTTGATAATAATTATAATTTGTGCATTTGTAAATATCAAATCAAAATTTGTCTAATGACATATTGTTTATTTTAGTGTGATTTTGTGTAAATAGCAGAGCTATAGTAAATAGTACAGCTATACCACGACATATAGAATATTTAATATGTGACTAAGTTTATGAACGCAGTGGCATCTCTAATAAATATCTGTGTTTATTATATGTGGCATATCTAAAATCTGTGTTAAAGTTTATGAAAAACAAGGATGTCTGTTATAATATATACAGCATTTCATAAAATTAATGAAAACGACTTGTGTAGGATCATTTACAATATGTCATTCTGTACTGTATGTTTATATATACACTTGGTCACGTTATTGTCAGTGCATTTATTTCTGGAAGTGTATTAGCACATTTTCAAGCTTACACAGTACGTTGGGGGATCTGGTTGCTAGCACTGTGCATTGGGGACCTGGTTGCTTGCTAGCACAGTACATTGGGGGCCTGGTTGCTTGCTAGCACAGTACATTGGGGGCCTGGTTGCTAGCACTGTACATTGGGGACCTGGTTGCTTGCTAGCACAGTACATTGGGGACCTGGTTGCTAGCACAGTACATTGGGCACCTGGTTGCTAGCACAGTACATTGGGCACCTGGTTGCTAGCACAGTACATTGGAGGCCTGGTTGCTAGCACAGTACATTGGGGGCCTGGTTGCTAGCACAGTACATTGGGGGCCTGGTTGCTAGCACAGTACATTGGGGATCTGGTTGCTAGCACAGTACATTGGGGGCCTGGTTGCTAGCACAGTACATTGGGGGCCTGGTTGCTAGCACAGTACATTGGGGATCTGGTTGCTAGCACAGTACATTGGGGGCCTGGTTGCTAGCACAGTACATTGGGGGCCTGGTTGCTAGCACAGTACATTGGGGATCTGGTTGCTAGCACAGTACATTGGGGGCCTGGTTGCTAGCACAGTACATTGGGGGCCTGGTTGCTAGCACAGTACATTGGGGGCCTGGTTGCTAGCACAGTACATTGGGGATCTGGTTGCTAGCACAGTACATTGGGGGCCTGGTTGCTAGCACAGTACATTGGGGGCCTGGTTGCTAGCACAGTACATTGGGGGCCTGGTTGCTAGCACAGTACATTGGGGACCTGGTTGCTAGCACAGTACATTGGGGACCTGGTTGCTAGCACAGTACATTGGGGGCCTGGTTGTTTGCTAGCACAGTACATTGGGGGGCCTGGTTGCTAGCACAGTGCATTGGGGGCCTGGTTGCTAGCGCAGTACATTGGGGGCCTGGTTGCTAGCACAGTACATTGGGGACCTGGTTGCTAGCACAGTACATTGGGGGCCTGGTTGCTAGCACAGTACATTGGGGGCCTGGTTGCTAGCACAGTACATTGGGGGACTGGTTGCTAGCACAGTACATTGGGGACCTGGTTGTTTGCTAGCACAGTACATTGGGGGACTAGTTGCTAGCACAGTACATTGGGGGGCCTGGTTGCTAGCACAGTACATTGGGGGCCTGGTTGCTAGCACAGTACATTGGGGGGCCTGGTTGCTAGCCCAGTACATTGGGGGGCCTGGTTGCTAGCACAGTACATTGGGGGCCTGGTTGCTAGCACAGTACATTGGGGACCTGGTTGCTAGCACAGTACATTGGGGACCTGGTTGCTAGCACAGTACATTGGTAGCCCTGGTTGCTAGCACAGTACTTTGGGGGACCTGGTTGCTAGCACAGTACTTTGGGGGACCTAGTTGCTAGCACAGTACACTGGGGGATCTAGTTGCTAGCACAGTACACTGGAGGACCTAGTTACTAGCACAGTACACTGGGGAACCTTGTTGCTAGCACAGTACATTGGAGGACCTAGTTACTGGCACAGAACTTTGGGGGACCTGGTTGCTAGCACAGTACATTGGGGGACCTGGTTGCTAGCACAGTACATTGGAGGACCTAGTTACTAGCACAGAACTTTGGGGGACCTAGTTGCTAGCACAGTACATTGGGGGACCTAGTTGCTAGCACAGTACATTGGGGGACCTAGTTGTTAGCACAGTACTTTGGGGGACCTAGTTGCTAGCACAGTACACTGGGGTACCGAGTTGCTAGCACAGTACTTTGGGGGACCGAGTTCCTAGCATAGTACACTGGGGGACTGAGTTGCTAGCACAGTACAATGGGGGACCTAGCTGCTAGCACAGTACACTGGCAGCCCTGGTTGCTAGTAGCTGTATGCTTGTCTGCCCGTCCAGTGGTCATAGATGTGAATTCACATCAGGGCAGACTTGTACAGTTGACCTGAGCTCGTGGGTGTACCCAGCCTGACATGGACAACAGGACATGTTTGGGGAAGTGAAGGCAGCCTTGCTGATACTGATCACGCTGCTCTGGTCTGTACTAATATGGGTGTGAGATCATCTGCCCAAGATGTCTGACCATGTGTACGAGTAGGTCTCTAGCCGTCACAGTACACTGATAGAACTGATGGTCGATGGTAAACCTGTGCCCACCTGTGATTACATACTTATATACAGTCAGCCAACAGCTTTCTCTTCCAGTCTTTGGTGTAGAGATATCTCATGGCCTTGCCTCACTCATACTGGCATAGTTCCCCACACATAAAACTTGATTTGAGCAGCCATGGTCAGCAAGATCCCCCATAGAGATCACATTATTATCACACAGACCATGAGTGAATCACCACAAAATGAGCAGTAGATAGTGAGCTTGACTAGAACATTATTATAAGTAACAGCGTGGACTAGATTGCCTCAGTTATAGGCAAGTGTACTGCTCATCTTGTCACATTAAATAGTCAAATACATTACTGTAACTAATGATCTACAATTACTTTATGAAACAGTGGAACTTATATAACATTTTATCCTCTTTTATCTCCTTCTTGTTTAGAATTGTTTACCGCATTTGTATGTAGATATTGATAGTTGTTGCTTCATTGTAGTGGCATGTTTAGATGTATCATATTGTATCACAATGTTCAAAGTTGTGGCTAAATCATAGTGGCATGTTTAGTTGTGGTATTGATGTGCACCTGCATGTATTGACAGAACAACCTGCGACAGTGACTGTGAAACGATCAGAATCAACGAAAGACCCTAAGTGTAAGTGTCATACCTTGTTTACTTTAGCTAAAAATATCTGACCGTTCCAACAGCCTTCTTATTTGTCATTTAGTTTTGCATTATTTATTTGTCCCTTGTCTTAGATCTATTTTTATGTTTTACTATGTTTTTGTTTGTTTTAGTATGTACTTTTATTATTTGTTTGTTAATATTTAAGTAAGCGTTCACTATACGTGAATTAGTATTAACTAACAGTTCATCATTCGCATAAAACAATTGTACCTCTGTACTTTTATTTTAATGTCATTCTGTTGATTAATATTTAATTTACTTATAATTTTGTAGAGTTCAATATTTCATGATTCCGTGTGGTGTAGTCAGAGCCTGCATATGGTAGCTAGGGTTTGAACTGTGTGGGAAGTCGATCACTACTATTCAGCTTCTTCAGGTATAGATGAGGAAGTTGGTGGTATCTTACACACGCACACACTCCTACATCTTGCCAATGCCATACTCAGCACCTTTGATGAGTTGGAACCCAGGTAGTCACACAAAATCTGTAGCAGTATGCCTGGGTGTGAGTTGAAAACCTTGACCAGATAGCCAGAGAGCTAGCCACTGCACCACCAAGACTCACAAAATGGTTGCCCTGTGCGAATCAGTGGTTACCAAACTGGGGCTGGCCTCTAGGCCACATCCCTGGGGTCCCATATATGATAAACACATACATGTGCGCAAATACCTAGTCAACATGGCAAATGGGCAGGCAGGCTGGTATGACCTTGTTGAGATGGTTTTCTCAGGAGCCTGATTTGTCGCCCAGCTACTGAGTTGAGTGCTTAATGCGACACTGTGAGCTGTGAATTTCTTTCAGAACACTCTGTGTCCACAGCGGCCATTTTAAAAAGTGTTGATTCAGAAATGATGTAGTTGTTGCCATTCCAGCTGCTGCCTTATGTGATGATGGGTGTGCTTGTTCAGATTGCTGTCTTCCTATAATGAACTGCATATTCATTTGAAAGACAGCCTGTTGTCAGCGCTTTGGTGATGTGGTCTTGCTGAAGTGAGTTCACAAGGGCAGTGATGAGCATTCCGTGTAGGTTTTGCTGACACAGGAATGGAGCAATTATGGGGTGACCAGTTGTTATGAAATTGGAACTGTATGACTACTACGACTACCACCACACACTCGCATGCGTGCAAACACACAAACGTGTACTCACACACCCGCCCTCTCTCTAGCTTGGCATTAAGTCTGCTGCAGATTCAAACCTGACCTTCCCTTGGATCTGTGCACTCCTCCATGTAGGCAGTACCAGCCACTGCGAACCACTGGTGTGGCTGGAGCCAGCTGGGGGATGTTATAACCAGGATGGTGTGGCTGGAGCCAGTTGGGGGATGTTGTAACCAGGATGGTGTGGCTGGAGCCAGTTGGGGGATGTTGTAACCAGGATGGTGCGGCCAGGGCCAGCTGGGAGATGTTGTAACCAGGATGTTGTGAGAGAGACACAGTGTAGACCCTGGTGTGGGAGAGCCACAGTGTCAGACCCTGGTGTGGGCCAGAGCCAGTTGGGGGATGTTGTAACAAGGATGTTGATGTGGGAGAGAGACAGTGTCAGGTCCTGGTGTGGCCAGAGCCAGTTGGGGGATGTTGTAACCAGGATGTTGATGTGGGAGAGAGACAGTGTCAGGTCCTGGTGTGGCCAGAGCCAGTTGGGGGATGTTGTAACCAGGATGTTGATGTGGGAGAGAGACAGTGTCAGGTCCTGGTGTGGCCAGAGCCAGTTGGGGGATGTTGTAACAAGGATGTTGATGTGGGAGAGAGACAGTGTCAGGTCCTGGTGTGGCCAGAGCCAGTTGGGGGATGTTGTAACCAGGATGTTGATGTGGGAGAGAGACAGTGTCAGGTCCTGGTGTGGCCAGAGCCAGTTGGGGGATGTTGTAACCAGGATGTTGATGTGGGAGAGAGACAGTGTCAGGTCCTGGTGTATCCAGAGCCAGTTGGGGGATGTTGTAACAAGGATGTTGATGTGGGAGAGAGACAGTGTCAGGTCCTGGTGTGGCCAGAGCCAGTTGGGGGATGTTGTAACAAGGATGTTGATGTGGGAGAGAGACAGTGTCAGGTCCTGGTGTGGCCAGAGCCAGTTGGGGGATGTTGTAACAAGGATGTTGATGTGGGAGAGAGACAGTGTCAGGTCCTGGTGTGGCCAGAGCCAGTTGGGGGATGTTGTAACAAGGATGTTGATGTGGGAGAGAGACAGTGTCAGGTCCTGGTGTGGCCAGAGCCAGTTGGGGGATGTTGTAACAAGGATGTTGATGTGGGAGAGCCACAGTGTCAGACCCTGGTGTGGCCAGAGCCAGTTGGGGGATGTTGTAACAAGGATGTTGATGTGGGAGAGAGACAGTGTCAGGTCCTGGTGTGGCCAGAGCCAGTTGGGGGATGTTGTAACAAGGATGTTGATGTGGGAGAGCCACAGTGTCAGACCCTGGTGTGGCCAGAGCCAGTTGGGGGATGTTGTAACCATGATGTTGATGTGGGAGAGCCACAGTGTCAGACCCTGGTGTGGCCAGAGCCAGTTGGGGGATGTTGTAACCATGATGTTGATGTGGGAGAGCCACAGTGTCAGACCCTGGTGTGGCCAGAGCCAGTTGGGGGATGTTGTAACAAGGATGTTGATGTGGGAGAGAGACAGTGTCAGGTCCTGGTGCGGCCAGAGCCAGTTGAGGGATGTTGTAACCACGATGTTGATGTGGGAAAGCCACAGTGTCAAACCCTGACTTGGGTCTACCTGGTGCTTCTGGTTACCATGTGAGACTCCACTGAGTCTGAAGATCTTGGTCTGCCCTGTGTTGTGTGTCTAGCTTTATTATTCTATAGTTCCCTTATCTATATTTTTATTGTCTTTTCTCAATTTTATTTTCATACATTGAATAGAACATGACAAACTAGTTTTACTTTTGTATAAACTGAGTCCTAGCATGTTATTATTGTATGTTATACTTGAGTGTAATCCCAGATTTTTATTTGCATTTATGTTGTTTGGTTTTCTGTATGTTATGTATTTCTGATTTTCTTTCCCCCGATCAATGTTCAGTTGTTGAGCAGTTGGAACGGCAGATAGGTGAGAGGTCCAAATCTGAGCGCCGCCCAAAGCCGAGTAAGTTGTCTTCACCTCATTCTGGAATATATACACCCAGTCACGGCAATCTAGAACAGCAGGAAACTGTTACAGGCAGAAAGGAATAGTCGCTGCAAATCAGGATTTAGCTGTACATCACAAGAACGGCAACTCCCATATGGGGGTATACCTCTTGTGAAGTAGAATAATGTTTAATAAAAGTAGTTAAATGTCAGTTGTAGACATAAAATGGGAAATAGGATTTATATAACCAAACCCATATGAAATAGCAAACATCCACTTCAGATTGTGCTCTCTGTTGCCGATTATCCATAATAGTTGTCTGTGCTGGTCAGTTATAGATGGTGTTTGAGTTCTAGAGATACATTTATATTGTCTATACTTGTGTTCTTGAACAAAACAAATAACAGTAATCTCAACTGATCTGGCCTGAACTCATCTAAACAACTAAATTCAACCTGGAGAAACAACAGTGGAAGATAAACTATATGGACCACTGAATGAACTAGTGAAGTTCATAGAGGAGACAACATTACAGTTATTGACAAATTTCAAGTGAACGAAGGAAGAAGTAATTAAATTCAACAAGCATGCAGACATCAACTCAATAAATTTACGGGTCAGATGTCATCTGTCTACGTGGATTTAACAGGTTTGACCAGACAGTTCAGCTGGTCGCAGGTCGCACTTGGGGCGTGATGCCTGGTAAACAGGTATTAACTTCTGCTGCAGACACTGGCATACAAGATTTCTAGGCCAAATACCTGGTCACTTTGACTGTGTGAATGGTTGTGTTAACTCAGACTTGACCTTATACTAGCCAACATTCACACTTGACATTTAACTCATAGACTTCATCATCGAGTGTGAGACCCTCCGTTATCATGTGTACAAAATGTGAACCTTACATCTCTGCACTAATAAAGAAATGCTCACTGTATGTGTGCCCAGTTTGTTTCCACCTTCATCAAGCTCATTATGAATGCAAAATACTAGCTTGTTGTCAAGATGGCACTGATGATTATCATTGGCTGTTGCATGGATTTTAGCATTGTCTCCCTTACTAATGTTTGACTTGTTGCACGCAACAACTGCAGTTTCTAGCAGTTTCTAGCAGTCTCCTTTTCTACAGTTGCCAATTTGTTTTACAGATTTGTTGACTTAATTTCTGGACTTGAGACAGTTATTGGATTTTTTTTTTTTTTACTTCTAGGCTTCATTTGTTGTTCATTGACTTAATTACTTTTCTTGGTGAAATGTTTCAATTAAGAAAAGCAAATTAAGAATTCTTAATGTTATCAGTTTGAAGTTGATTGTAAACACGGCAGCCACAAACATGTTGTAAAGTTTATTACCTGGCATATTTTACTGCATCACTAGGTGCATACCGCAGAGTTAATTTCACATGAAGTGAAAATACTATAGCTGGAGTACTTAAAACACAGTCACAGGTTTTGTTCAAATGTGGAATATTTATCCCCACGGTAATCTCAAATTTAAAATAAAATCTTTCTGCTTGTACAAAACTGGCTGGAACTGCCTTATTGCTAAGGCTTCGCTAAACTTGAGCAACTTAAAATTGACCCCACATATACTGGACGTAGTATTATGGGAGTTTTGTGAATAGCTCCCTTACTCGTGACCTCTTCCTTCACCAACTCATAGATTCAGATAGCTGATTTACAACTCATAGATTCAGATAGCCGATTTACATCTCATAGACTTAGAAAGCTGATTTACAACTTGTAGATTCAGAGAGCTGATTTACAACTCAGCAGGGCCATGCTTCAGCTCAGTTTTGATGTCTTTGTATCCACAAAAGTCAAACCCTCTGATAGTTGAACTAAATGGAAATGTGCAAGTCATCTGAATATATTAGGAGCCAGTCATGGTACATGCACCTGCCAATAAAGTGGTCCTGGGTTCAATTCAGTTCAGTGATCAGGTTGTATGTTTGTTGGTGGTACAGCTTTTGGGCAGAGGCAGCCTCGTAATTTGGTACGAGAAATTGGAGAACGAAAAGGTAGCCAGTGTCCTACTGCCCATATTACCTGTGATGTCCCGTTTCATGCATATACAAGAAGTTACTTAGCATGAGAAATCAGCTCGTACTGATGAGCACGCATAGTGAGGGCAGGAGTAAAGATTAGAAGACATTATGAGATAATGAGACTTGTTCTTTGCCACTTTAACCTTGTCCAACTTAGAACATAAATACCTAGGGGTAGTGATGAAGCCTGGTACACATGGTGGATCACAGTTGAAGTGATGGGTGTTGTTAGTTGTGAAGCCTGGTACACACGGTGGATCCCAGTTGAAGTGATGGGTGTTGTTAGTGGTGAAGCCTGGTACACACGGTGGATCCCAGTTGAAGTGATGGGGGTTGTTAGTTGTGTTGTTGCTGACAAGAGTATCAACATGTGGTGGTTGTCTTCTTCAGGAGAGGAGCTGAGAGAGGGCAAGCCTTCATCCCCCTCCAAGTCTGACACCATGAAGTCGACAGACAGCGCTAGTGGTGGGGAGACCCTCGAGGACAGGAGCAGCAAGGAGGTATTTACCCATCTCTCTTTCTCTGTTTGTCTTTCTCTCACTATGTCTCTCTCTCTCTCTGTTTATCTGTATCTATCTGTCTGTCTATCTAGTTGTCCTTGTTCGTTCGTTGCTTCTCTCTTTCTCTGTCTATCTATCTAGTTTCTCTGTCTGCCTCTATTTATCTTTGTCTCTCTATGTATTTGCTTCTGTCTCTCATACTCTACTTCACTCATACACTCCTTTCATTCTCTTTCTCTGGTTTTGTCTGCCTCTGTCACCCTCCTCCTTTCTCCTTTTTTCCCCGCTCTTATCCATAGTGACTATCTCTCATACTCTGTCTGCCCCCCCCCCCTCTCTCCTTTTCTCCATAATCACTATCTCTGTCACTCTCATCTTCCCCCCCCCCCCCCCCCACTTCATAGAGCATGATAGCACAGTGGCTAAAAAGCCATCTGCTAACCTGGTAGTCCTAGATTCAAATCTCCTCTGGGGAAAAAAAAAGGGGGGGGGGGTATATGGACTACGAGGCTCCAGGTCCACCCAGCCTCATCAAACTGGGGGCAGGGGTGTTATATGGACCACGAGTCTCGAAAGTCCACCCAGCCTCCTCAGAATGGCACCAAAATATGTAGGAAGTTAAGGTCACCAGCGTGGCACTGATCGCATCACACAGGGAACACCGTTCGAACAAACGAACAAGGACAACTAGATAAAACGACAGACAGACATATAGATATCTAGATAGATAGATACATATGTACATGCATATATAATTCAATTCAATTCAGCTTTATTTTAAAAGTCTTACAAATTGGGCACGCAGGCCTGTCTTACATTCGGCCCTTCCTAATCACTCATCTTTCATTCATCAATAGTGCATGATACATTCACATAGGAAAATGCATTGTCAAATGAATGTTGTAAACATAAACAATGCATATTACAATTTTATGAGAGACATCCCTCACCCACCATACATCCCCTTCCCACCCACATACACCCCCACCCATACATGTCCCCATCCACCCACACACAACCCTCATCCACACATATCACCCACCCATACACACCTTCCATCCACACATCCTCCAGCCACACACACCCCCACATACTCACCTCACCCATACACACCCTCACCCAGCCATATACATCCTCCACCCAGTCATACACATCCCACACCCACCCACACACATCTCCCCACAAACACACCCATCCCCCAGTCCACACACACCAACCCAACCATATCCACACACCTCCAACCACCCAGCCAAACACTCATCCCCCAACCACACATTACCCCCCCCCCCCCCCCCACCAATCAACACACCCCGCACCACCCACATACACATTCCCCACCCACCAACACCCACACACCCCCACCCACACAAACATCCCTCACCCACCACACATCCCTTCACCCACCCACACATCCCCCACACATTGGTTTCTGGCTTGGAGCAGGGGAGGAGAGCCTTGCAGCAGTTCTGGTGGGGACGGCACTTTTGTAGCAGGTCAGGTGGGAAGTCTCTACACCAGCCTCACTCCGTTAGATGCTGTCCCTCCTTGGGACCCACACAACTTCACTCCGATAGATGCTGTCCCTCCTTGGGACCCACACAACTTCACTCCGATAGATGCTGTCCCTCCTTGGGACCCACACAACTTCACTCCGATAGATGCTGTCCCTCCTTGGGACCCACACAACTTCACTCCGATAGATGCTGTCCCTCCTTGGGACCCACACAACTTCACTCCGATAGATGCTGTCCCTCCTTGGGACCCACACAACTTCACTCCGATAGATGCTGTCCCTCCTTGGGACCCACACAACTTCACTCCGATAGATGCTGTCCCTCCTTGGGACCCACACAACTTCACTCCGATAGATGCTGTCCCTCCTTGGGACCCATACATCCTCACTCCGATAGATGCTGTCCCTCCTTGGGACCCATACATCCTCACTCCGTTAGATGCTGTCCCTCCTTGGGACCCACACAACTTCACTCCGATAGATGCTGTCCCTCCTTGGGACCCATACATCCTCACTCCGATAGATGCTGTCCCTCCTTGGGACCCATACATCCTCACTCCGATAGATGCTGTCCCTCCTTGGGACCCATACATCCTCACTCCGATAGATGCTGTCCCTCCTTGGGACCCATACATCCTCACTCCGATAGATGCTGTCCCTCCTTGGGACCCATACATCCTCACTCCGATAGATGCTGTCCCTCCTTGGGACCCATACATCCTCACTCCGATAGATGCTGTCCCTCCTTGGGACCCATACATCCTCACTCCGATAGATGCTGTCCCTCCTTGGGACCCATACATCCTCACTCCGATAGATGCTGTCCCTCCTTGGGACCCATACATCCTCACTCCGATAGATGCTGTCCCTCCTTGGGACCCATACATCCTCACTCCGATAGATGCTGTCCCTCCTTGGGACCCATACATCCTCACTCCGATAGATGCTGTCCCTCCTTGGGACCCATACATCCTCACTCCGATAGATGCTGTCCCTCCTTGGGACCCATACATCCTCACTCCGATAGATGCTGTCCCTCCTTGGGACCCATACATCCTCACTCCGATAGATGCTGTCCCTCCTTGGGACCCATACATCCTCACTCCGATAGATGCTGTCCCTCCTTGGGACCCATACATCCTCACTCCGATAGATGCTGTCCCTCCTTGGGACCCATACATCCTCACTCCGATAGATGCTGTCCCTCCTTGGGACCCATACATCCTCACTCCGATAGATGCTGTCCCTCCTTGGGACCCACACAACTTCACTCCGATAGATGCTGTCCCTCCTTGGGACCCACACAACTTCACTCCGATAGATGCTGTCCCTCCTTGGGACCCACACAACTTCACTCCGATAGATGCTGTCCCTCCTTGGGACCCACACAACTTCACTCCGATAGATGCTGTCCCTCCTTGGGACCCACACAACTTCACTCTGATAGATGCTGTCCCTCCTTGGGACCCACACAACTTCACTCCGATAGATGCTGTCCCTCCTTGGGACCCACACAACTTCACTCCGATAGATGCTGTCCCTCCTTGGGACCCACACAACTTCACTCCGATAGATGCTGTCCCTCCTTGGGACCCATACAACCTCACTCCGATAGATGCTGTCCCTCCTTGGGACCCACACAACTTCACTCCGATAGATGCTGTCCCTCCTTGGGACCCACACAACTTCACTCCGATAGATGCTGTCCCTCCTTGGGACCCACACAACCTCACTCCGATAGATGCTGTCCCTCCTTGGGACCCACACAACTTCACTCCGATAGATGCTGTCCCTCCTCAGGACCCACACAACCTCACTCCGATAGATGCTGTCCCTCCTCAGGACCCACACAACCTCACTCCGATAGATGCTGTCCCTCCTCAGGACCCACACAACCTCACTCCGATAGATGCTGTCCCTCCTCAGGACCAACACAACCTCACTCCGATAGATGCTGTCCCTCCTCAGGACCCACACAACCTCACTCCGATAGATGCTGTCCCTCCTCAGGACCCACACAACCTCACTCCGATAGATGCTGTCCCTCCTCAGGACCCACACAACCTCACTCCGATAGATGCTGTCCCTCCTCAGGACCCACACAACCTCACTCCGATAGATGCTGTCCCTCCTCAGGACCCACACAACCTCACTCCGATAGATGCTGTCCCTCCTCAGGACCCACACAACCTCACTCCGATAGATGCTGTCCCTCCTCAGGACCCACACAACCTCACTCCGATAGATGCTGTCCCTCCTCAGGACCCACACAACCTCACTCCGATAGATGCTGTCCCTCCTCAGGACCCACACAACCTCACTCCGATAGATGCTGTCCCTCCTCAGGACCCACACAACCTCACTCCGATAGATGCTGTCCCTCCTCAGGACCCACACAACCTCACTCCGATAGATGCTGTCCCTCCTCAGGACCCACACAACTTCACTCCGATAGATGCTGTCCCTCCTCAGGACCCACACAACCTCACTCCGATAGATGCTGTCCCTCCTCAGGACCCACACAACCTCACTCCGATAGATGCTGTCCCTCCTCAGGACCCACACAACCTCACTCCGATAGATGCTGTCCCTCCTCAGGACCCACACAACCTCACTCCGATAGATGCTGTCCCTCCTCAGGACCCAACAAACTTCACTCCGATAGATGCTGTCCCTCCTCAGGACCCACACAACCTCACTCCGATAGATGCTGTCCCTCCTCAGGACCCAACAAACTTCACTCCGATAGATGCTGTCCCTCCTCAGGACCCAACAAACTTCACTCCGATAGATGCTGTCCCTCCTCAGGACCCACACAACCTCACTCCGATAGATGCTGTCCCTCCTCAGGACCCACACAACCTCACTCCGATAGATGCTGTCCCTCCTCAGGACCCACACAACCTCACTCCGATAGATGCTGTCCCTCCTAAGGACCCACACAACCTCACCCCGATAGATGCTGTCCCTCCTCAGGACCCAACAAACTTCACTCCGATAGATGCTGTCCCTCCTCAGGACCCAACAAACTTCACTCCGATAGATGCTGTCCCTCCTCAGGACCCAACAAACTTCACTCCGATAGATGCTGTCCCTCCTCAGGACCCAACAAACTTCACTCCGATAGATGCCAGCCCTCCTCAGGACCCACACAACTTCACTGTGATAGATACCAGCCCTCCTCGGAACCCACACAACTTCACTCCAATATATCCCAGCCCTCTTCTGGACCCACACAACTTCACTTCGATAGATCCCAGCCCTCCTTTGGACCCACACAACCTCACTCCGTAAGATTATAGCCCTCCTTGGGACCCACACAGCCTCACTCCGTAAGATTATAGCCCTCCTTGGGACCCACACAGCCTCACTCCGTAAGATTATAGCCCTCCTTTGGACCCACACAACCTCACTCCGTAAGATTATAGCCCTCCTTGGGACCCACACAGCCTCACTCTGAAAGATCCCAGCCCTCTTTGGGACCCACACATCCTCACTCCGATACCAGCCCTCCTTTGGACCCAAACGACATGAACTCCAGTGTATGGGACGTGCCAGTTACAATCCTAGCTTCGGGAGAATTCACCACTGATCACAATTCAGGCTTCAGGAGAATTCGCCACTGACCAACCAAACAACCGTCCTTACATACACATGATAGAATCAAATTTATAGTTGGTGTTTGTCCGAAATTGAATTTACAGTACGATTTGTTTGAAATTTAATTTATAGTTGGATTTGTCTGAAACTAAATTTATAGTGGGGTTTGTTTGAAATTTAATTTATAGTTGGATTTGTCAGAAACTTAATTTATAGTTGGGTTTCTTTGAAATTGATTTGAAATTTAATTTATAGTTGGGTTTATCTGAAACTGAATTTATAATGGGGTTTGTTTGAAATTAAATTTATAGTTGGATTTGTCTGAAACTGAATTTGTAGTTGGGTTTGTTTGAAATTGAATGTATAGTTGAGGTGTTTGAAATTGATTTTATAGTAGGGTTTGTCTGAAATTGGATTTATAGTTGAGATTATGTGAAACTGAATATTGAAATAGAACATGCAGTGACCACTGCCTTCATCTGTCCCTCCAGGGCTCGCCCACCAAGGAGCTACCTTCACCAACCAAGGAGAAGAAGAAGAAGAAGAAGTTTCGCATCCCATCATTCTCCAAGAAAAAGAGCAAGGAAAACAAAGAGAGTGCTATCTAGGTGAAAGAGTTCAGTGGACGACACAAGCAGACCCACTCGGAATCCTCGCATCTTTTCCTGTCATTTGACTTTATTGCACAGTGTTCACCTTTCTTTAGCGTAGCTTGCTTATTATTTTTTTTTCTTTTACCCGCTCAATCAAACATCTTGTCTTGATAAAATTGCTGTACGACCATGATGGTGACAACAGTTTTATTATATACAGTGTTGATTTCGTCAACATACTTCTCATTTCTCTGCGTGCAAATGAACATTGACTAGTGATGATGATGATGATGATGAATACAAATTGTTTGCTTGTCCGATTCCATAACAAGTGTTCTTTTGTTGATTTATTTAATATGTTGCTTATGTTTATTATAAAAGCTTTTTCTTTTTTAATCCAGCCATTTTATTCAGAAATAACAAGGCAACAGGAGAGAAAAAAAAAGAACTTTGATGTATAGATTTAAAGTTATATTAATATATGTATACAAAGTTTCATATAGTCTGATGATTGTTGTGTGATATCGCTGTCATTGTTTCATTTATATATAAATATATATATATTATAATCTGTATGGATGTGATGTTTTATCATTACCTTTCTTGTGATGTCAGTCGCTGTGGATTTACTTATGCAATTATTTCATCCCAGATGTATTGTGCTAATTAATCATCTATCTCAGAAACATCTGCAGCTTGCGAGAGAAAATTGTCGTCTGTAAGTTATGTCCAGGCTGTGTTCTTGTAGAGACCCACGTATGGTTTTGGGCTTGGCCGTTTATGTGGAGTGGGTTCTAGCAATTTTCATGTGACACAAAAGGAAAGAGAACTGGTCACCATACACCATAAAGAAATAATACACCTAGTATATATGGAGTTTGATATGTCACACCCATACATATGGCCTTGGGATGTGTTGTGTTTGTATAGCCTACTGGTTCTCACCGCATGTCCATATTCATGCAAAGTAATTGAGAGGTCAGTCTGGGCTGTTTGCTCCTATTCCCAGCCCTGTGTGAGTTTGGGTGAGACTCCCAGCAGCTTCACTAACATCATACGGACACCGGCATACACTTTCTGGTCTCCATTTGTGCTGGATTGGAGATACATCAGTGGTATATCTGAGATATACCAGCATTCATTGATGGTATATCGGAGGATTTCATGAATGTGATAGCTTGCCGTTGTTTGCTTCAAATATCTGTGTTGCTTCCTTGTTTGTGGCTGAAGTTATTCCTGGAGAATGTTTGTGTTCATATTGGAGAGGCTGTTTTGGTACTGATTTGCTGTATATTTGATTGAATTGATCATGTACTGTAAATGTGTGAGTGCATGCTTGTCCCCCGCCCTTGCACATGTGCTGTAGTTGACATTCTTTTAGCAAGCCAGTCTGTATTTTTGTGTTTGAGTGATCCTGCATGCATTTCTGTTCGTTGGTTGAAGATGATCCTGCATGCATTTCTGTTGGTTGGTTGAAGATGCGAAGGAAGGCATAGAATGCTGTAGAAATGTGGTTCATTGGCATTCATTTGCTCGAGTCCGTACAAGGACAGGTGTCTGTCGGAGGATAACTGTCATTACTGCCTATAGAACCTTACAGTCTAGCACAGGGCAGTCTTGAGCCTGAGGAATTAAGACCGCCTGGCTAGTGTAGTTGCCGCGAACTGTGCTGGCTAGGAGGATTTTCTTTTTGCCCTTAACAGAGATAGAAATCTATCACCTTGCCAAGGGTTCTAACCCAGATGGGAGTCCAGCGTTCTAAGCCACACAGCCAGGCTGTCAGAGTATGCTTGGGGTCCAGACCTGATTCAATGATGGAGTGCCATCTCCACAGGGATTGTTGCAGGGCTGTCTACCTCCTACCATTTCTGTGAGATGACGCAGACTTTCATGTCAGCCTTATTTCATAGTTTTTATGCATATCTTTTCTTTGCCCTTCACAGTTTTTTCATGTACCTTTTCTCTGCTCTTCACAGTTTTTATGCATATCTTTTCCATTCACTTCAATTAGTATTGAATCACCTATTAGATGCATCTTGTTCTGTGTGCCACATTACATCGGCCAAAGCAAGTCTCCGTGACAAAGTGATTATGCTGCCTTCCATATGCTGCTATTGTTGTAGGTTCGATTTCGGGCTGTGGCGATCGGTTCGCGAGTTAAGTTTTCTATGGATTTTGTGTGGCGCGTTCGGCTGGCTACCCTGCGGAATGAGGCCGAGCTGTATGGGATAAAACCCGGTGCAATGAAGTCAATTCTCTGGCCTTTTAAGCCCTGTTTTAAACACATGCCAGATTGGAGTTGTGATCGTTAAATTCAGCAAGAAGGTAGCAGCCTCACAACAGGGTTGACAGCACAACAGGGTTGGCATCATAAAGTGAGTTACATTGCGCTGTTTTGTCAAGTCTGTGGCTCTGTACATCCAACGATGACAAGCATTTGTTCAGGTTTCCTTTCCACAGCCTTTGACTGTCACCAGTCTAGCCACATGGCAGCAGGTTTGTGTCTCTCCCTGTCAGGTTCCTATCCCTTGACTTGGGACACTCTAACAGTCGCTGCCCTACCATCAGTCGGCATGGCTCTTGGGTTACTGGAACACGCAATCCCTTCACCACTGCAAGGTGGGGACACGAGCAGGGAAACAAAGGGTTAATTATAAACATCTTATTCCATGTGTGACTTGTCAAATTGTAGTTACTATCATTGAGCTCACCCAGAAGTAGCATGAACACAGACAACAGTGACATTGTCTTGTGGGTAAACCCTGGCCGGCACATAGTTCTAGATGTTGTCTGTATTATATTTCATGGAAATACGAACAAAGTACTGTGGGGGAAATATAGATATTCTTCATTGTATGCTATGTAAGACTAACCACCTGGAGCACAATGAAGTCTTCTCATAGTAACAATACCAAGTGTGGAAATACACAGAGCAAGCAGCTGGTGGCAGTGTCTAGAGACAGCTTGTGAGGCTGAGTCTCCACAATGGTGGCAGTGTCTAGAGACAGCTTGTGAGGCTGAGTCTCGATGTGTGGGCAGGGGAGAGTGGGCTGCTACAGGTCCTGAAGTATTAGTTTGTTTTCTCTTTGTTACTACTTGCATAATAGAATGGTGCAGCTTTTAAAGCCAAGTTAAGTGTTCCTAACATACAGTTATGTTCCTCGTCTCTATATGAGCATACAGTTACGTTTCTGTTTTGGTATATGCATACTGTTACGTTCCTCATTTCTGTATAAACATAGTTTGTTTTGTTTTATGCAACTAATTTACAGTTTTTGTTAATTTTTTGGGTTGAATTCACTTGGTTGTGCTGATTATTATACATTTTACAAATCAGCAGTACATGTTACACATCGCAGTGTTGTAATCTTACATATTGTACTGGTGTAATCTTACATATTGTACTGGTGTAATCTTACATGCCGTACTGCTATAATCTTACACATTGCAATGGTATAATTTTACATGTTGCAATGGTGTAATCTTACATATTGTACTGGTGTAATCTTACATTGTACTATTGTAATCTTACATGCTGTACTGTTATAATCTTACGCATTGCAATGGTATAATTTTACATGTTGCAATGTTGTGATTTTTCACATTGCATTGTAGACATTGCACTGTTGTATTCTTAGACATTACACTGTTGTAAGTAGCCATGTTTTGTTTTGTAACAGTTGATTGTGGGTTTGGGGCTTGTATTCATATTAGTGTATCATTTCACAGTCAGATATGGTTAGTGAATTCATACATGTATGTGGTCGTGGCCTAATGTGATGTGATTCATGTGATTGGTGATATGCTGTCTGAAGCCCACAACACCACCGATATATGGGGGTGACAGCTCTCACACTGTGATACAACACCACTGATATATGAGGGTGACAACTCTCACACTGTGATACAACACCACTGGCATATCAGGGTGGCAGGTCTCACACTGTCATACAAACATATATCAGTGTTGGTTGGTTGTGCATCTCCAGGAAGACTGGGTTTCAACTCGGACTCCAGGGTCTGGTTATTGAGGTCGACTGAGTTCTGACAACGGTTTGCATCTGTCAGGGTGAGGTTGGTGTACAGCCTCTTCTCTGACCTGGCACCAAAGTACTGTCACTGTGGGGACTGTATTACGCAGCTCTTCTTTCCCTCCCCAAGCTGAGCAAACAGTACTGTGTGCTCAGCTGCTGCTGCGATGTCACGTTTGTAGGGACGTATGTTCGGGTGTCACCTGGTCATGGTTTGCACATCACGTACATGCTGGCTGGCCGGGGTCAAACCTGGCTTGGTCATGTTGCCTCCACAGGCTAGAGGTGTCCCACTGACCACAGGCTTGAGATGTCCCACTGTCCACAGGCTTGAGGTGTCCCACTGTCCACAGACTTGAGATGTCCCACTGTCCACAGACTTGAGATGTCCCACTGTCCACAGGCTTGAGATGTCCCACTGTCCACAGGCTTGAGGTGTCCCACTGTCCACAGACTTGAGGTGTCCAATGCTTTAGAGGGCAACAGGTCAATGTTGCTTGTTTATTTAACTTCCTGGTTAACCTTGTGGCCAGCTGCTTTGATAGGAATAGTTGTGTTGTCACATTCAGATGACATGTTTCAGCTTTAAAATCAGCTTTCCATGCACTGTCTTCTCTCCTCACCGCTATTACAGATGTATTAAAATTGTCAGACTTTGGTGGAAATATTCAGTGTTATATGTTTCTTGAGGTCATATGTTAAGTTGATTTGTGTTTATCTGAAGTCCATTTTGTGGAACATGTTTACTTGGTCCTCAGCCAGTATACTTAATGAATTCACATTGGTTTGCACTGTTAGCCCAGCTTGCTTAATAAATTTACATTAACATGCATTCATATATTTAACTTTGTTAATGAATTCACATATTTGTACCCAAAAAGTTGTGAAATTTCATGTGAAGTTCTCAAAGATGGAACAGCTTGTGATTTCTGTGCTTCCATGCTGAGAAAATTGTAGATACATCTACTAACCATCAATGTGGCTGTACTAGATCCCATTTATTGCATGGACACCTGTTATCCTTTGTTGAAGGTTGTACGTTGATTTGCTTGCTTCTAACATCAGCGGTTGTGATTTCAGGAATGGTCTGAACATCCATGTAATGTTTTGTTTTTGTAACCATCATTTTTGCGTGGGTGAGCAGAAGCAGACATAAGCATCAAAAGTCGGCCATGACTTATAATATTTTCCCAGCATTTGTTGATTACCAAATTTTTGTTTGTATTTTTTAGTTTTTCATTTGTTTCCCCAATATTCTAGATTTTATGGCATTCATGGACTCATGTATATGAAAACATCACCATACAAATGTTTCCAGTATTTCTGCTTGGGAAACAATTGCAGGGATATCCCTTCCTCCATGTGTCGCCGACAGGGCAATGATGATGATGATATTCTAGATGATGCAGATCAGTTCATGAGCTGCCTGTGATGCTTTTCTACTAAACAGAATAATCAACATATTTTGAGGAAATCATTATGTTGAACATTTAACTTATTTCATGAAAAAATGTATGAAATAGACCCATCTCAGGCGGACCATGACATGGGAAACTTGTCGAGATCTTTGTTGTCACAGGCCAGCTCATCGCGTGTTTGCTTTCACAAAGCTTGGTGCACTGGATGCAAGACTCCCAGGAATTGACAGTTTATGTTAGAGGAGAGAACAGGTGAATGTTATATTTACAGTTCTCTCGCTTTTAGTTCATTTCTCCATCTTTGGCACACAAGCTTTTAGATGATCTGTAATGCTGTGTCTATTAAAATTTTCTATTCAACAGTACCTTGTGTCTGGATTGTATCTTGTGTCAGGATTGTATATTGTGTCTGGATTGTGTCTGGATTGTCTTGTGTCTGGATTGTATCTTGTGTCCGCATTGTGCCTTGTGTCTGCATTGTCTTGTCAGGATTGTATCTTATGTCTGCATTGTGTCTGGAATGTATCTTGTGTCTGCATTGTGTCTTGTGTCTCCATTGTATCTTGTCTCCATTGTATCTTGTGTCTCCATTGTGTCTGCATTGTATCTTGTGTCTGCATTGTGTCTGGAATGTATCTTGTGTCTGCATTGTATCGTGTCTGCATTGTATCTTGTTTCAGGATTGTATCTTGTGTCTCCATTGTATCTTATGTCAGCATTGTGTCTGGATTGTATCTTATGTCTGCATTGTGTCTTGTGTCAGGATTGTATCTTGTGTCTGTTGTTAAAAATAAAAAAGACCTTTTTACACGCACTGGATATATGGTGTTAGACCTGTATGAGCACAGACCAGCTGCCTCTCAGTGATTGGTCAGTATCTTGCTGGCTGGCCACCTTTACTTTCCAAGACAGTTCCTGGCACTTACTGGGGGGCCACGTCAAGTCAGACCCGCCCCAACGTGGATCAAACTCGTCACGGCGCGATGCCTCTCATTTCAAGGAGTGGTAGATATATATAATATAGGCTCAGCGTTGTCCAGGGTTTACAATGATGACTGCGAGAATCTCTCAGATTAGCCGCCAAGGCCTGTGGGTCAGCACACTGCGTGCATACCTTCACGACACCACCAAAGGACATACACTCAGGAACAAGCCACGAGCACGATTCCAATACCAATTCCAATTTTCAAAAACAAAAATTCCAATTTCGTCCTCGTCTAACCTGCTTCATCAGCTGTGGTTATTGTTGAGGATCTTGGTTTTTGTGGGTTTATTCACCCAAATTCTTGCCTTGTGAGTCCTATCTCGGACTGGTTATGTAGCGTTTGTGTCTGTGACGTCAGCAGTGGGATCGGTTGGCGGCTGTCCTTTGTGCATGTTACCTCTTGTGGTTTTCTTTATTGGTGCAGGCTCCATGGTTCGTCTGGCTTGATTGGCTGCAGTCCTTTGAAGGACCTGTCTCCTCTGGTGGTGTCTGTTGTTGGTGAAGGTTGCTGGTTCCTCTGGCGTGGAAGGTTGTAGTCCTTAAAAGGACTTTTTATTTGTTTTGTTGCCTTCCTTTTTGTGTATTTTACGTAGGAGCTTCTCGGCGGTTTCCGTTTCTTGTTTGCGCAATATCTCTTTCCTCTCCCTGTTGATTCTTTCGCGCCTCTTGTCCATTTCGAGTGATCTTCTTTCTTGTTGCCTCTCCCATTCTGCTAGCTCAACTTTATTCATTCTGCCCAATGCTTGAAATTCCGCCCTTGTCATTGGAGCAGGGTACTCTGTGCCGCCGTCACTCTCCGACCCTATGATTTATCCAGTGGTCTCATGGTATACTGGTTTCCTCTTGGCCACCCCAGGTGGCCCGAATAACTCCTGCATCGGATCGGCCTTTTGTTGGGTTTCCTCTTGCGGCTGTTCTGTGATCGTTTCCTTGGCTTAAGCTGGTTTTCTTTGGGTAGTTCACTTTTTAGCATTTCTCTCTCCACTTTGATGTTTCGTAGAATCTCTTCATTCTCCTTCTTAATCAGTGCCATACGTTCTACTTCTTGCTTGATGTTTTGCTGTATCTCCTTCATTTCCGCCAGTAGTTTTCCGTTGTCGTTATTCGGGGTCGGCGTTAGCAGTGCCTTGACTTGTCTCTTCAACTCGTCTATCTGTTTTTGAAGTTGATCTCTTTCGGCTTGTGCTATACCCGTGGCTGTCTCGCCCCTCTGCATTGCTTCCTTGAATGGTGTCTTTGTGATTATGGCGATTTTTAAGACGTCTCTATGTCTCTGCAGGTACGGACAGCCCAGGTATCTTGCTCCATGTTTGCCCAGGCAGTTGGCACACTTTCTTTTGTTGTTGGGTGCTCGGAAGTCCGTGTCCATCTTGGCTAGCGGACACTCCTTGAAGGCGTGGTGAGCGGCGCAGTATCGGCATATTTCCGTCTTACTGCGACACGTAGCTCTACTGTGGCCGGCCTTCTGACATCTGGAACATTGCGTGATTCTTGGTATGAATCTCTCTGGTTGTTGCATTCTCTTGTTGAATGATGCTGTGTTCGGTATCTCGCTGCCCTCCGACGTCACTACTGCCAAGGTTGTAGGTATCTTGGAGTAGGTGAGAAGCCGCTCCGCCTTCAAGAATCGGATGTGAAGATTCTCTTCACGTAGCTGCTTCGGGATTTCTTCATCTGTCAGCTCCACAGGAATTCGCTTGACAACCCATCGGAGTGTTTTCGAGTCGATGTTTCCGACTCTGGTGTCTTTCTCCTCCTTCTCTGCTGTCTTGGTTCTTGACTGTGTTGGGCTGTCTATCTTCTCCTTCTTAGTAGCTTCAGTGATGGCTGTAGTATCAGGCTCTTTGATGCAGCTAGCAGGTGGGCTCTCGACGTTCTTCTTCTTCTTGTCGGCTCCCACGCTGCACATCTTGGCAACAGCGTGTTTCTTGTTGTTGGATTTTCAACGTGACATTTTCCCGCTGATCAGGCTTCTTGACAGAATAATGCATCTTGACTTGTTAGCGCTCGCAGTGCGAAAAAAGACCACGAGCACGATAATGATGTGGTGAACTTTATTCTCACCCGAAGCGTTGTGTTCGTCACGGATACAAACAAATTCTGCAGCCGGCAGGCCTCAGGCCTTTCACACCTTTCACTAACAGAAATCTGTTCCTGCCACAACCTCCTATCAGTCAGCCCTGTTGTTCGTTTTGTGTCCAGTACCTTCTAGCGTGTGTGTGGAGACAACAGTGCTAACGGCCACCAGCCGTCAAGCCAGACGATCGCCCAACATGGTCGGTCGGCATTGGTGATTAAGTGGCCATACCAGGACGGATCAGCACCTGCGATCACTGTCTGGCGATTTGAGAAATGCTGTGGCCAAACGTTAACATGTCTGTCTGAGCGCTACTGTTGTCAAACGATGAAAGTGTAGAGCGTTCTAATGTCTTGACTATACTGATGTCGGTGTAGAGCTGAGATGCGTCTGTTCTGTGTGAAGGCTGAAAGTGTAGTCTCTAAGTGACAATCGCGTTGTTACTCAACGCGACTTGATGACGTAGCATTTGTGGTGGTACATCGTGCTTTAATCTTATTACTATTTCTATTTTTGTTCACTGATGTAGGTGCACATCAGTTCACTCTATACATGTCTGTCATATGCTATATGACACCCGTGACCACTGAGCCAGCACCTGGCCACTACATCACCCTCGCCTGTTGGGACTGTTAGAATATCTGGCCACTACATCACCCTCGCCTGTTGGAACTGTTAGAATGTCTAGCCACTACATCACCCTCGCCTGTTGGGACTGTTAGAATGTCTAGCCACTACATCACCCTCGCCTGTTGGGACTGTTAGAATGTCTAGCCACTACACCACCCTCGCCTGTTGGGACTGTTAGAATGTCTGGCCATTCTGTTAGAATGTTACTTAAGCCATCTACCCTCATTTGTTGGACTTAGAATATGACATAAACCATTTACCCTCATCTGTTGGGACTGACACGTCTAATTGTGTGGTTAACATGTTACATAAACCATTTACCCTCATCTGTTGGGACTGACACGTATAATTGTGTGGTTAGCATGTTACATAAACCATTTACCCTCATCTGTTGGGACTGACACGTCTAATTGTGTTGTTAACATGTTACATAAACCATTTACCCTCATCTGTTGGGACTGACACGTCTAATTGTGTTGTTAACATGTTACATAAACCATTTACCCTCATCTGTTGGGACTGACACGTCTAATTGTGTGGTTAGAATGTTACATAAACCATTTACCCTCATCTGTTGGGACTGACACGTCTAATTGTGTGGTTAGAATGTTACATAAACCATTTACCCTCATCTGTTGGGACTGACACGTCTAATTGTGTGGTTAACATGTTACATAAACTATTTACCCTCGTCTGTTGGGACTGACATGTATAATTGTGTGGTTAGCATGTTACATAAACCGTTTACCCTGGTCTGTTGGGACTGACACGTCTAATTGTGTGGTTAGAATGTTACATAAACCATTTACCCACGTCTGTTGGGACTGACATGTCCAATTGTGTGGTTAACATGTTACATAAACCATTTACCCTCGTCTGTTGGGTGACACGTCTAATTGTGTGGTTAGAATGTTACATAAACCATTTACCCTCGTCTGTTGGGTGACACGTCTAATTGTGTGGTTAGAATGTTACATAAAACATTTACCCTCGTCTGTTGGGACTGACACGTCTAATTGTGTGGTTAGAATGTTACATAAACCATTTAACCTCATCAGTTGGGACTGACACGTCTAATTGTGTGGTTAGCATGTTACATAAACCATTTACCCTCGTCTGTTGGGACTGACACGTCTAATTGTGTGGTTAGAATGTTACATAAACCATTTACCCTGGTCTGTTGGGACTGACACGTCTAATTGTGTGGTTAGAATGTTACATAAACCATTTACCCTCGTCTGTTGGGACTGACACGTCTAATTGTGTGGTTAGAATGTTACATAAACCATTTACCCTCATCTGTTGGGACTGACACGTCTAATTGTGTGGTTAGCATGTTACATAAACCATTTACCCTTGTCTGTTGGGACTGACACGTCTAACTGTGTGGTTAGAATGTTACATAAACCATTTACCCTGGTCTGTTAGGACTGACACGTCTAATTGTGTGGTTAGCATGTTACATAAACCATTTACCCTGGTCTGTTGGGACTGACACGTCTAATTGTGTGGTTAGAATGTTACATAAACCATTTACCCTCGTCTGTTGGGACTGACATGTCTAATTGTGTGGTTAGCATGTTACATAAACCATTTACCCTCGTCTGTTGGGACTGACACGTCTAATTGTGTGGTTAGCATGTTACATAAACCATTTACCCTCGTCTGTTGGGACTGACACGTCTAATTGTGTGGTTAGAATGTTACATAAACCATTTACCCTGGTCTGTTGGGACTGACACGTCTAATTGTGTGGTTAGAATGTTACATAAACCATTTACCCTCGTCTGTTGGGACTGACACGTCTAATTGTGTGGGTAGAATGTTACATAAACCATTTACCCTCATCTGTTGGGACTGACACGTCTAATTGTGTGGTTAGCATGTTACATAAACCATTTACCCTTGTCTGTTGGGACTGACACGTCTAACTGTGTGGTTAGAATGTTACATAAACCATTTACCCTCGTCTGTTGGGACTGACACGTCTAATTGTGTGGTTAGCATGTTACATAAACCATTTACCCTCGTCTGTTGGGACTGACACGTTTAATTGTGTGGTTAGCATGTTACATAAACCATTTACCCTCGTCTGTTGGGACTGACACGTCTAATTGTGTGGTTAGCATGTTACATAAACCATTTACCCTCGTCTGTGGAGACTAGCATGACTAACTACATAGTTAAACCATTTAACCTCATCTGTTGAGACTAGCTGCGTGGCTAGAATGTTAGGTAAACCATTTACCCTTGTCTGTTGAGACTAGCTGCGTGGCTAGAATGTTAGGTAAACCATTTAACCTCATCTGTTGAGACTAGCTGCATGGCTAGAATGTTAGGTAAACCATTTACCCTTGTCTGTTGAGACTGACATGACTAACTATATGGTTAGAATGTTACATAAACCATTTACCCTCATCAGTTGAGACTGACATGACTAACTACAGAGAATGTTACATGAACCATCTACCCTCGCCTGTTGAGACTGGCATGACTAACATGTGGTTAGAATGTTACATAAAACATTTATCCTCATCAGTTGAGACTGACATGACTATCTGTGTGGCTAGAATGTTACGTAAGTGAAGAGTCCTAATAGTCTTAGTAGCAGTCTGATTATGTATCCATCTGACCTTTCCTCAGAGTTTTGAGTATCAGTCAGATCCTCTGGTCATTCCCTGCAGCACCATTCTCTCCACGCCCCGTTGATCTATCTGTTCTCACTGTACACACGGTCCTGAAGTGTCCCGACCACATCTGCCTTAGCATGCACCAATACCCCACCGAGCGGTGCAGATCCAGCCAATCTGCCTGCCACACCACATCAGCATGTCCTGGGGTGGACAAAGGGTACTGAATACAAAACGTTTTCCTGTTGTGAATTTGAACAGTGAAGACACAAACAAAAGAGTATCTATTGCTGGGTATATTCGCTGTATCTCGTAACACAAACAATAGGTCATTAACCTACAGTAACTAACCTTTCTAGAAGATAATATAATGATCTATAGGATCTACATTAATGATTCTGACCGAGCGCCTAAACTCTATGAGTGCTACATTCATGATTCTGACCGAGTACCTAAACTATGAGTGCTACATTCATGATTCTGACCGAGCACCTAAACTCTGTGAGTGCTACATTCATGATTCTGACCGAGCGCCTAAACTCTATGAGTGCTACATTCATGATTCTGACCGAGTACCTAAACTATGAGTGCTACATTCATGATTCTGACCGAGCACCTAAACTCTGTGAGTGCTACATTCATGATTCTGACCGAGCGCTTAAACTCTATGAGTGCTACATTCATGATTCAGATAGTCCAACTGAACTCTATGAGTTCTACATTAATTATTCTGACACACCAACTGAACTCTAAGAGTGCTACATTAATTATTCTGGCATACCATGTGGACTCTTCCTACATCAGTGATTCTGGCATACCACCTGAGCTCTTTCTATGAGTTCCACATCAGTGATTCTGGCATACCAGTGGAAACATTAACGCAGCAAATAGCCAAGAGGGTACATAACCACTAAGATTTTGATCCAAGCTGGTGCTACAGAGCTCATTACGCTGTGTCAAATCCTCTTTAATTAATTGTGGGAAGAAACTGCAGCACTTACATAGAGATCTTTGGGCCATGAAAGTAATCCTGTATTTAAAATAAAAAAAAAAAAGCCAATATGAACAATTATTAGTACTGGCCATTTTGACTGCCACCTGGCCGTTTTGACGGATTATAGTTTGTAATATGGAGTTATACCTTCCCATAACACAAAGCCTGGGCTGAATTAACAGACCATGTGTTGCCCATGCAGCATGACCCCTCTCTTGGTCTGCTTAGTTTACTGCAGAGGAAAGGTAACACCAATACGTCTGAAACAAGACAAGCTGCAGAAGCTGTCGGATCAGCAAAGCAATACTCTAACTGTCTGCCTATCGGAGATTCCATCCTAGACCAGTTGCCGACCAAGGCTTAGGGCCAATTTAAGAGGCTAAATACAAAGTGGAAGTAAATACTGTGGAATGGCTAAAGGGAAGCCGTTTTCCATGAGTATCTTAATCAAATTTCACAGGAGACTGCCAGCCACAGATTACTGATGGCTAGTGTTCCATTTTCTTAAACACATTTTAACAAGCTGCATTTTCATTGGTTGCTTAAAGGCTTGCTCATGGCTGATTGGTTGAACACATGTCAGGTGACATGGGTATTTAGGATCTTCTTCTTCTTCTTCAGCGTTCCGAGTCATTGAGGTTCTTTGCTGAAGATACAAGCCATCTCCATTTGTCTCTCTGATTGACCTTCTCTTGCCAGTCGCTGATTCCAAGTGCTTGTAGGTCTGTACATGTATTATCTCTCCACCGTCTTCTTAGTCTATCTCGGCGTCTACGGTCATTTATTTCCTGAGTGTAAGCGAGTTTTGTTTCCCTATTATAGGTATTTTGGATCTAATAAAATGATTCTGAGGCGAGGTAATCAAGATGGAGAAAATGTTTGTAAGTGAGAGAAAGAAGGAGAGAATTGATTGAAAAATAAACAAATCCGTGGCTGGATTACAAATATAATTTTCAAATGTTTTTACATTCACTGCGATTTAGCTTCTGTGAATAAAATAACAAATCCACATGCATGAAACACATTTGATGTGAATCGTAAAGGACAATAAAGATAGGATGTCAGTCACATGATAAACGTTAAGTCAATCACGTGATACATATTTGATGTCAGTCACATGATAAACATGTGATTTCAATTGCATGAAAGACTCTCCAAGTCAGGTCTTAGTCAGATGTGACTGAGCTACCGTATGACAGTAGACGGTACTACCTGCTTTCTGTTAGCGCCGAATGTTGGGCGGTGCTTACCAAACCCGACACCCCACATTGTGCCAACGGCTTCGGGCGGAAGAGCGCAATTGGGAGGGTACTAGCCTTATCCTGGTGCGAGGAAATGCAACCCAAAGACAAAATAAGTCATGGCAGGGCAGACCAGGCCCTAAGCCTTGGTTGGCAGCTGGTCTAGGATCGAAGCTCCGACAGGCGGACAGTTAGAGCATTGCTTTGCTGATCCGGCAGCTTCTGCAGCTTGTCTTGTTCCAGATTATAGGTGTTAACTTTCCTCTGGAGTGAACTAGGCAGGCCGAGAGAGGGATCATGCTGCATGGGCAACACATGGTTTCTTTATTTTAGCCCAGGCTTTGTGCTATGGAGAGGCAATAACTCCATCCCTGGTCTTAACCGGTCTCGGAATCAAAGCGAGAGGCAACTGTTACGGGTTATAAGTCCTTACTCACGCTCAGATGGTGGCCTCTATAATGCTCAGAGATTGAAGGCCAAGACCAAAATTAGCAGGGTACTAATCAGAGAGTTGCTTTTTGCGGATGATGCTGCGATTACGACCCACTCTGAGGAAGAATTACAACATCTACTATCTGCATTCTCCAATGCTTGTTCTGAATTTGGTTTAACAATTAACAAAAAGAAGACACAGATTATGTCACTAGGTGCACATGGGGTACCATCAATCTTTATTGACGACGCCGAACTGGAGATAGTAGACCATTTTACATATCTAGGATCAGAGGTAAATAGCAAATTATCCCTCGATCAGGAAATCAACATCAGGATTGGCAAGGCAGCAACAACAATGAACATGTTAGCAAAAAGAGTCTGGGAGAACAGGAAGCTTACTGCCAAAACAAAAGTCCTCGTCTACCAAGCCTGTGTCCTTAGTACTCTTCTTTATGACAGTGAAACCTGGACAACTTACTCACGCCAAGAGAAACGTTTAAACAGCTTTCATATGCGGTGTCTGCGAAGAATACTTGGTATTAAGTGGCAAGACAAAATCACAAATACTAAAGTATTGGAAAGATCAGGTTGTGTGACGGTGTATTCCATGCTCAGTCTTCGTAGACTTAGATGGATAGGACAAGTTAGGAGGATAGATAATGGTAGAATACCAAAGGACATCTATTTTGGTGAATTACAGACGGGTAGGAGATCTCAGGGTCGGCCTCTACTACGATACAAAGATGTGTGTAAGCGGGACATGATTGATACAGGCATTGATAATGTACATTGGGAGCACGTCGCCGCTGAACGTGTTGCATGGAGGGCAACTATCAGAAATGGAATAAAGACAAAGGAGAAAATGATTGCAGATAAAGCCACACAGAGCGTGAGAGACGTAAGATGGTGCAAAATGGTGGAAATGACCATGTTTTCACATGCACCTACTGTGGGCAAACATTTGCAGCAAGAATTGGCCTTACCAGCCACACTCGCCACCGCCATGGATCGTGGTTATTAAGCCTTTTTGAAGTACAATGCACCAAACTATCGTCTGTCAAGACGGAAAGGTGCCAATGATGATAGACTTATCAGTGACACGACAAATATGTCAGTCACATGACAAATATGTGATTGAAATCACATGACAGACATGTCAGTCACATGGTAAATAGATTATGCCAGTTACATGAACAACATATGGTGCCAGCTACAAGGGCAATTACTCTAAATTACCTGGAAGCCATGACTAAATGAAAAGCTACTCTAATGTAATGAAAGACTTTCATGTGTTTCCTGCCAAACTTGGCCATTGTCCCAATCAAGCACACGACGAGAAGATTTTATGTCTAGGTCATCATAACCCAGAAGCTTGTCCTATGCAGAACTGTTCCCCATAACAGTTTTGTGAAATGTCTATCATCAAAGCCACTAGTATCACGCTTTCTGACAGTCATCCCCAGCAGGTGTTTGTAAAATCTCACAACACTTTGTGTGTAGAACAAATATGAAAAATGAAGTACGTGACGTCATAAAAAAATGTGCTCCACCTGAAGCAATATGCAGGGAATGGTTGTCATCTGCTTGAGTAATTGAGTAATTCTTTGTACTCCAAACAGAATGGTGTTATCAACAGAAGAAAGAAGTCTTTTGGTTGAACAAGTGTTTTGAAATGGTGGTCGATGCGGATGGTTGTTCAAATATTTATAGCAAGATTTCCTGATAAACAACCTCCTCATCGCATTACAGTTAAATATGTTGAATAAGTTTCTTGAAAGGAAATGTTTACAAAAATAATGTACACACATTGAGGATATGAAAGAAGCAATCAGAATTACCATTCAAGAAATAACAACAGACACGTTGCAGAAGGTATTTGACAATATGAAGAGACGTGTACAGTCATGTCTTGAAGTCCATGGTGGACATTTCCAACACCTATTATAATGAATACTTCATTGGTACCTTCCAGCTTCCCTAAAACAGCGTTATACCATAGAAGTAATTATTGTAACTAATTTAATGAAATTTTTAGCACATATTTTGATGACGCCATGTACTTCATTTTTCAGATTTGTTCTACATACAAAGTGTAGTCAGACTTTACCCGGTATAAGTTCCTCTTAGCCTGGCAGTCTCACCAATGAATCTTTTTTTCTGTTTATTAAATTTCTTTGGCTGATAAAGCTTTCTGGGCGTCTATGAAGAAAGTAGTCTTTGCCTCTTGGCAGTAACTATACTGGTTGGTAACCGCAGCCATTGTCACTATGAAGAGACGCCCTACCTGGCATCACAAACTTGAGCCTGTAACAAACAACTATCTGTCAGCTGCTCTCAACATGTCTAGGTAGATCTGCAAAAACCACTCAACACAGACAGACAGATATGTGGGAAACAACACGTTAGCCCAGATTGTCTCTACATCCAAAAAGGGGGCATTAGACCCGAGGTTACTGCATCCACCTCTGGCCCCAGCAGACCCAGTTTGTCTCATGGTGTTTACAGAAACAGAGAAAGGGTGACATACATCCCCAGACCCTGGAATCTTCTCACACAAGTGCGAACAACTCGGTTGACCCATGCTGACATTACAAATATCTTGGTAGTTGGGCATCAAAGAGCGGGCCAAACAAGTCACCGCCCAGGCCACATTCACAATGAGAAAAGCAACCTATAAAATGTGACACCTTGCGTGATGCGTCCACACATACTTGGATCCTCGCTGCTATTATGGAGTTTGTGCACTGTGGTGAGATTCTCCTTATATGATCTACGGGAGGAGACTGGAGCACTTATGGAGATAACTGCGTGCAATCGAAATGATCCTTTACAAACCAACCAACCATTCCTCATCTGTCCTGAGCCATGGAAGCACTTTACAGTTCTTGTTTAGATTTCCCATGTCTATCTCCAGACTTCCTCCCCCGATGGTGTTTCCACCTTGTCGTGGTGGGGGAGCTTGAGTTTCTCAATGACCCTGAGAGCTATGCCGGCGGTAGCGTAGCTACCAGCAGGGCCTCCCAAGCCGGACAGGTCAAAGGGTAGAGAACAGACAAAGAGAAACACCCTGGTCCTCCAGGTTGGGGGTTGAAGCGTGGGGTTAACATCCCCACCTTTGTAAAAACCTTTCTTTGTTACGAAACAAATACATGAGCCTCGATATCGGACTGACTTATCTGGACAACGACCTTGGAACGTTAAAGGACTTTTGAGATTTGGAACATGGAATGTACGGACACTATATCGAGCTGGAGCGGCCGAAGAACTAACCCGGGAGCTGGGTGAATATCAAATGGATATAACAGCAATTCAAGAAATAAGGTGGCCAGGAGAGGGTACTTTAGAGCAAAATGGAATGATTATAATATATGGAGGAAACACCCAAAATAAACATGAATTAGGAACAGGATTTGTCATCAAAAAAGAGTTATGGGGGAACGTTTTAAACTTTAAAGCTTTAATGACAGGATTAGTAAATTACGAGTGAAAGGTAAATGGAAAAATATAACGATGATTAATGTACATGCACCTACTGAAGAGAAAGAAGATGATATTAAAGAAGACTTTTATAATGATCTGGAAGATGTCATAGAAGAAACCCCCAAACAGGACATCCTGATTGTGCTGGGAGACTTCAATGCAAAAATAGGTAGAGAGCAAACTAATAAAAAAGTGGCCGGTATGGAAAGTCTACATACAACTTCAAATGATAATGGATGGAGAGTCATCAACCTGGCAGAAGCCAAAGGACTGCAGATTAGCAGTACCAGACTACAAAGAAAGGATATACACAAACAAACTTGGAAATCATGTGACAAGAGAACCTATAATCAAATAGATCACATTTTAATTAACAACAGAAATGCATCAAACATACTGCAAGTCAGAAGTTATAGAGGAGCTGAGTGCCACAGTGACCACTTCCTCGTTGGAGCAAAATTTAAAATAAAACTTAAGAGAGCTTTCTATACTAAATTACAAAGATTACACCCAACATATAACAGAGAAAAACTGCAAGACATTACAGTCAAAGAGAAATTTACAGATGAAATAAAATGTAAACTTGAAACTCTGCAAAACCCTTTGGAGGAAAGCGTTGACCAAACTTGGTTGAACATCAAGAATACAATTCAGTCTACCGCAGAAGAATGTCTCGGTGTGTTAACCACGCATAGAAAGAACAGATGGTTCAATCAAAAATGTCAAGAAGCAGTCATTAGGAAGAAGAATGCCAGACATGTATGGTTAAATGACATCAATAACATCCAAAAGGAAGAGCATTATAGAAATGAATGTAAAGAGGCTACAAAAATAGTCAGACAGCAGAAGCGAGAATATATGAGTAATATAATCAAAGATATGGAAACTAATCACCAGAAAAATGAATCCAGAAAATTTTTTAAAGAACTGAAGTCAATGAAACGAGGGCACCAACAAAACACATATGGTTTAAAAGACAAAAATGGGAATATGATAAATACCAATGAGGAAATGTGCAACACATGGAAAGAATATTTTATTGAATTACTAAATTGTGAAGCTCCAAGTCACATTTTCCCACAGGAAGAGGTTCTAACATGCGAACCACAAATTGAAGAACCTACATTTGAAGAAATCCTATATGTAATCACACGACTTAAAAACAATAAGGCAACAGGGACTGATGGAATTGCTGCTGAATTTATAAAGGCAGGTGGCCATGCATTACATCTAAAGCTATACGAACTAATAATAAAAATCTGGAGGACAGAAGAATTACCCCATGACTGGAAAGAGTCATTATTGATACCTATCTTTAAGAAAGGAGACAAGTTCCAATGTGGAAATTATAGAGGAATATCACTACTGTCCACAAGCTATAAGATACTATCCGCAGTATTACTAAATAGACTAAAACCATATTCAGAAGACATATTAGGTGACTACCAGGCGGGTTTTAGACAAAACAGATCAACAATAGATCAGATATTTATCTTACGACAAATAGCCGAGAAACATTGGGAATATAAAAGAGATCTCCATAACATTTTTGTGGATTTTAAAAAGGCTTATGATAGTGTCCATAGGAATAGTCTATGGAATGCTATGCAGGAATTTGGAATACCAAGGAAGTTAATCAACATGACCAGACTATGCATGGAAGATACTTATAATACAGTAACATATAAAGGCAGGAAATCAGACCCCTTCCAAATAACATCTGGCTTGAAACAGGGTGATGCACTATCGCCGCTACTCTTCAATCTGGCTCTAGAGAAAGTTGTAAGGAAGGTAAAGGAGGAATGTGATATTGGAGGAACATCCAAGCTGCTTGGTTATGCAGATGATATAGATATTATAGGGCAAAGTGAACAAAAGACATTGGAAATATTGACTCACTTAAAGGGAAAAGCCCAACAGATGGGGCTGGTTATCAACCAAGATAAGACAGAATATATGGTAATTTCAAGAGACGGAATGGCTAGAAACTCTGGCCACATACAAATAGATAATATGACCATTAAAAGAACGTAAACATACAAATACCTGGGTACAATCTTCAACTGCTCCAACATCATAAGGGAAGAAATACAAACTAGAATCAACTCTGGAAATAAGATATACTATGCACTACAACATCTACTAAAATCAAAGGTGCTATCTCGTAACACCAAAATCACAATATACAAAACACTGATCAGACCAGTTGTGCTGTATGGCTCTGAAACCTGGAGTACAACGAAAGGAGACGAAGCCTTGTTACAAACCTTTGAGAACAAAATTTTAAGACGCATCTTTGGACCCATTAGGGATACACAAAGTGGAGAGTGGAAAAGAAGAAGTAACAAAGACATTTATGATCTGTTTAAGTCCCCGCTAATCACTGGTATCATGAAGGCTAATAGACTACAATGGCTGGGGCATATAGAAAGAATGGAAGATAATAGGGAAACAAAACTCGCTTACACTCAGGAAATAAATGACCGTAGACCCCGAGGTAGACCAAGAAGGCGGTGGAGAGATAATACATGTACAGACCTACAAGCACTTGGAATCAACGACTGGCAAGAGAAGGTCCACCAGAGAGACGAATGGAGACGGATTGTATTTGCAGCAAAGAACCTCAATGTAATACCATAACAACCATGAAAGAAAACATAATAAGAAAGAGATCTGGTGGCGAGACCCCCAGGCCAGGCAGATCAGATAACACTGGGGAAGAGTGTGACGCAGGGACCAGTACTAGTAATCGTGATGACGGAGTTAATCCTGACTGTGTTACCAAGGAAATTCCCTGTGTCAGACTAAGAAACAGAGTGAGAATGGCAACGTGGAATGTGAGAAGTTTGTATGAGGGAAAGCTTAAAGTAGTGTGTGATGAGATTGAGAGGTTAAACATTCACATTTTAGGAATTAGTGAACATCGCTGGAGCGGCCAGGGACATTTTACGACTGAAAATGGAAGTATTTTCATTTATTCTGGTAGAGATGTCGGAGGCCAGAGTGGAGTGGCATTTTGTTTAGATAAGACAACTGCAAAAGCTTTAATGGGATATAATCCAGTTAGTGATAGAATCCTCACTATTAGACTTAAAGGCCGTCCAAAAAACACAACTCTCATACAGATATATGCACCTACTTCAACAGCAGAGGAGGACGAAATTGAAGATTTTTACAACACACTACAAGACACATTAAATAAGATTGGTCATAATGATATAGCAATAATAATGGGAGATTTTAATGCTAAAGTAGGTGCAGGAAGAGCTGAAAATGAGAGACACATTTTAGGAAAATTTGGATTAGGAAATAGAAATGATGCAGGTGACAAATTAATTGAATTTTGCACAGAAAATGAGTTAACGATAGCCAACACACTTTTTAAACAACATCCAAGAAGACTCTTCACATGGAAGTCTCCAGACAGTTTTACCAAAAATCAGATAGATTATATTTTAATACAAAGAAGATGGAGATCAAGCATAACATCTGCAAAAACTCTACGAAGTGCAGACTGTGATACAGATCATCAGTTATTAGAAGCAGATCTGAAATTAAAACTCAAAAAGCTTACCCGAGGACCAAGGCCACTTCGTTTTGATCTCACACAAATACCGGACGCATACAACATAGAAGTTAGGAATCGCTTTGGGGTCTTGATGTCTGTACAAGAAGAAATGACACCTGATGAACTGGCAGTACAAGCTAGAGATATCTTGATAACTGCAGCCAAAGATTTCATTCCGACCAAGAAAACGCAACGTAAGCCATGGATTACATCAAACACGTTAGAATTAATAAAACAACGAAGGGAGCTGAAACAGAAAGGAGATGAATCCGATAGCAGGATGAAGTATAAATCTTTAACTCGAGAAATAAGAAAGAACACAAGAAAGGAAAAAAATCAATATATACAAGATAGCTGTACCAGAATAGAGCAATATCATAAGATTGGAAGAGATTATGAAATGTTCAAGGAAATGAAGTTATTGACAAGAAATGTTCAACCTCAATTGAATGTTATCTGTGACAAGATGGGAAATACCTTAACAGAATCTAGACAAATTCTAGAAAGATGGCAGGAGTACTGCAGTGGAATGTATGATATGAGTGACAGTGAGGATATGAATGAGATACATGAGCCAATGACAGCAGAGACAGAACCTGAACCCTCATTAGATGAAATTGCTTGGGCTATAAGGAACCTGAAGAATGGTAAATCACCTGGATGTGATGAGATACCAGCTGAACTAATTAAAGCAGGAGGAGAAGAAAGCATACACATATATCATGCATTATGTACAAAGATTTGGAAATATGGTATATGGCCAAAAGATTGGAAGAGAACTATCTTCATTCCAATACCAAAAAAGGGCAACCTGAAATTATGCACCAACTATAGAACTGTTGCCCTGATAAGTCATGCAAGTAAAATTCTACTAAAAGTCATAATGCGACGACTTAGTAAGAAAATGGAAGAAGAGATTAACGTAGTTCAAGCTGGATTTAGACAAGGAAGAGGAACAAGAGATCACATATTCAACATGCGTTTAATAATAGAGAAGTGCAGAGAATTTATTGTAAACCTATTGTCATGTTTTGTGGATTATTCAAAGGCATTTGACTGTGTACAGCATCAGAAACTTTGGGAAATCATGAGGAATATGGGCTTTCCTTCACATGTAGTACATCTCATAAAAATGCTATATCTAGACCAACAAGCAGCAGTTAGAATAGATGGCGAGACATCAGATTGGTTTGACATCAAGCAAGGAGTCCGTCAGGGCTGCGTGCTGTCACCCTATTTGTTTAACCTGTATGCCGAAAATATAATGAGAAATGTAAGAGATGATATAAACAGGGAGCCATATGATGCCCTAAATATTGGCGGTCATGACATACCAGAGATTCGATATGCTGATGATACAGTATTACTATCCACAACACAGAATGGCATAGAAAACCTAATAGCCTCAACACAATTGAATAGTGAATATCACAACTTATATCTTAACATAGCAAAAACTAAGATAATGCATACAGATAAAACTACTATGGAGAAAGAAATATACATTAATGGGAGAAAATTGGAGGTGGTGGAAAATTTTGAATATCTTGGGTCATTGATTACGAATAATGGTGACACAATGAAAGAAATAAAACGGCGACTATCCATTGCTCTTCAAAGACTAAAACAGATGAATAAATTATGGTGTGGGACAGACAGAACTACAAAAATTAGATTTTTAAGAGCATGCATCTTTCCCATTGCAACATACGCCTGTGAGACATGGACACTTACTAAACAAGCTGAACAGCGCATACATGCCTTTGAATATAAATGTTATAGACGAGTTCTAAGAATATCTTGGGTAAAGAAAAGAACAAATGCATCCATACTTCAAGAGTTGAATATTGAGGAGGGATGGCTATTAAAGACGATAAAACAAAGAAAATTGAAGTATTTTGGTCACTTGAAACGTCACGACAGTTTGGAGAGAACAATAATGGAAGGGTATATGCCTGGGAAGAGAGGAAGAGGAAGGCCAAAGAGAAGATGGGTGCAGGATGTGGCGGATGATCTCCAGATGGGTGTATCAGACGCGGGACATCTTGCTTGTGATCGAGAAGTTTTCCGGAGGGTTGTTATGGGAGCGAGGTTCTGTAAAGGACATGCTACTGAATGAATGAGACCCCGAGGTAGACCAAGAAGGCGGTGGAGAGATAATACATGTACAGACCTACAAGCACTTGGAATCAACGACTGGCAAGAGAAGGTCCACCAGAGAGACGAATGGAGACGGATTGTATTTGCAGCAAAGAACCTCAATGGCTCGGAACGCTGAAGAAGAAGAAGATCTCCAGACTTCCCATGTCTAGCTCTAGACTTCCCATGTCTATCTCTAGACTTCCCATTTCTCCTCTAGACTTCCCATTTCTACCTCTAGACTTCCCATTTCTACTTCTAGACTTCTCATTTCTACCTCTAGACTTCCCATTTCTACCTCTAGACTTCCCATGTCTACCTCTAGACTTCCCATGTCTACCTCTAGACTTCCCATCTGTACCTCTAGGCTTCCCATGTCTACCTCTAGACTTCCCATGTCTACCTCTAGACTTCCCATGTCTACCTCTAGACTTCCCATGTCTACCTCTAGACTTCCCATGTCTACCTCTATAATAACATCGGCACGATCCATGGGCTGGCCATCTACAGGGGGTGCAGAGCCAGCCAATTTGTCAGCTCGTTCATTTCCCTCGACTCCCTCATGTCCCGGGACGAAGATGAAGGTGACTTTACGGACAACCGACTTCCGCAGCGACTCAGTCCACTGTCTACGTACAGATCCAGCTTCGACCTTCTGAATCATGCTCATTGAGTCACTTAGTACACACACGTTGGTATAATGCTGTGATTCCAGCCATATGAAAGCCTGTGTAACTGCCATCACCTCCATCGTCATGCTGCTCGTGGTCATAGAGTGGGCACCACTGGATTCTTGAACGGTTCGGCCCGCTGAACGGACTGTCACATCTATACGTTGTGAATAAATGCTTTCGATTTGGCGACAACGAAAACGTAACATTTAGATGTGAATAGCGAAAATTTATGCGTTGTGAAGAGAAACCAGAGTGAAATGTTCACATAGCGTAATGGACTTCTCAGACAATCTCGATATATATATCTCAGGCAACTTCAGATTTGAGAAAAAAGACTGAAGCCAGATTACGGCTAATAATTCTATATATGGATAGATTGCCACAATTAATGAACACGTAATAACATATAGATAGTAATTTCTTCTAGAGAAGTTAAAACCAAAGGCTAGACTCAATATTATACATTTAAATGAATTAACATAATCAGTGAAATTTGCAAATTAGTCATTAAAATAATATGTTTTAAATAACTTTATTTATTCCCCTTGCTTATTTTATAAATAGTTGTGTCCCCTTGATACCGAAAACTGCGCTTACTGTAATATTGCAGTGACCGATTAACGCACGATGGTTACATTTTGAATATAGTGGTTTTAAATGACGCTGAATCGCGTGAGCACATCACAAAATGTATAAACAAATAATCTAAGGCACTTTTCTTGGGTGAGTAGATGTACAATAGCGGTTTGGGGCCAAAAAAAATTCATGGTATCACATGGACCTAGATGTATTATAGCGGTTTGGGGCCAAAACAACCGGGGCACCACAGGAGCGCCAAAACAACAGCTCCCTAGGGATCCAACCCCCGGGGCCCCGCCCCCCTAGGCCCCGGGGCGCCCGCCAAGCGGTGAACCGTCCCGGAGCGCATAAGTCGGTCGCCTGTGAGAAAACCGAGCCGCTGATTTAGAGTGTATCATCTGTAGACATACCAGGATGCGCACCGCGAAGAACAAGTGTAAGTGGCTACGGCTATATTCAACCGCCCTCTGCGAGCGCAGTTGCATGCGGGAGTACTGTAAAGTACATGCAGTTCTGGTGCGGAAAGGGACATGTACCAAACCGTGCAAAAGCTGTGGGAGGGGGGTCACAAACTATCTATCAATATGTAAGGAGTGTGGTTATAACGCAGCCAATCGTCGAACATGGTACCATGAAAAGGTAACTATAGCGCAAAAATCCCCCGGGGCGACCCCGAGTGCGAGCAACCATTTCTTTCTTTTTTTTTTGTCGTACATAGGCCTGCAAATATCGTAGGAGCCGACCGCACCGGGGGTCTAGGGGGCCCGTCGCAATGGGAAGTTGTTGCATCTAGGGAGGTTGCATCTGTCGCACTAGGGATTGTCGTCTCTGTACTCTCTATTGTAGTTGCCGCCCCTGTTGCCTCTGTGTACAAGGCTGTGTGCGCCTGGCTATCTGTCTGTGCCTGTCTGTGCGCGTCTGTGTGTCTGTCTGTCTGCCTGTCTAGCTTTCTGGCTGTGTGGGTGTCTGTCTGTCGGTCTGTCCGCCTGTCTGTCTGTCTGTCCGCCTGTCTGTCCGTCTGTCTGTCTGCCTGTCGGTCTGTCCGCATGTCTGTCTGTCTGACCGCCTGTCTGTCTGTCTGCCTGTCTGTCTGTCGGTCCGCCTGTCGGTCTGTCCGCATGTCTGTCTGTCTGTCCGCCTGTCTGTCTGTCTGCCTGTCTGTCTGTCCGCCTGTCTGCCTGCCTGCCTGTCTGTCTGTCCGCCTGTCTGTCTGTCCGCCTGTCTGTCTGTCCGCCTGCCTGTCTGTCTGTCCGCCTGTCTGTCTGCCTGCCTGTCTGTCGGTCTGTCCGCCTGTCCGCACCTGTCCGCCTGGGACGCTATCTGTCCGCCTGTCTGTCTGCCTGTCTGTCTACCTGTCCGCGCCTGTCCGCCTGTGCCTGTCTGTCTGTCTGCGTGTCCGTCTGGGTGTCCGCGCCTGTCTGTCCGCCTGTGTCCGCGCCTGTCTGCCGGTCTGTCCGCCTGCCTGTCCGCGCCAGTGTGGGTGTCTGCGGCTGTCTGTCGGTCTGCCGCTGTCTGTCTGTCCGCCTGTCTGTCGCCGCCTGTCCGTCTGTCTGTGTGGGTGTCCGCGCCTGGGCCGCTGTCTGTCCGCCTGGGACGCTATCTGTCCGCCTGTCTGTCTGCCTGTCTGTCTACCTGTCCGCACCTGTCCGCCTGTGCCTGTCCGCGCCTGTCTGTCTGTCCGTCTGGGTATCCGCGCCTGTCTGTCCGCCTGTGTCCGCGCCTGTCTGTCGGTCTGTCTGCCTATGCCTGCCCGCGCCTGTCTGTCTGTCCGTCTGGGTGTCCGCCCGCCTGTGTCCGCGCCTGTCTGTCGGTCTGTCTGCCTGTGCCTGCCTGCCTGTCTGTCCGCCTGTCTGCGGCTGTCTGTCTGTCCGCCTGTCTGTCTGCCTGTGTCCGCGCCTGCCTGTCGGCCGCTGTCTGCCTGTCCGGGTCGCTGTCTGTTCGCCTGTCTGTCGGTCTGTCCGCCTGTCTGTCTGCCTGTCTGTCTACCTGTCCGCGCCTGTCTGTCCGCCGCTGTCTGTCTGCCTGTGTCGCCGTCTGTCCGCCTGTCTGCGTGTGGGTATGTGTCTGTCCGCCTGTATGTCTGTCTGTCGGTCCGCCTGTCTGTCCACCCGTCTGCGTGTCCGCGCCTGTCTGTCCACCTGTATGTCTGTCTGTTTGCCTGTCTGTGTGCCTGCCTGTCTGTCCACCTGTCTGTCTGTGTGTCTGCGGCTGTCTGTCGGTCTGCCGGTCGCTGTCTGTCCGCCTGTCCGTCTGTGGGTGTCTGTCGGTCCGCGTGTGGGCCGCTATCTGTCCGCGCCTGTGCGACGGTCTGGGTCGCTGTCTGTCCGCCTGTCTGTCTGGGTTGCAGTCTATCCGTGTATGTTTGTCTGTGCTCCTGCGCCTCTGTACGCGTCTGTGCCCAGCTGTCTGCCTTTGTGCGTCCCTATGTGTGTGCACGGGTGTCGAGGCGTCTGTATGTGTGTGGCTGTTTGTGCACGGGTGTCGAGGCGTCTGTGCGTGTTGCCCCCTCTACGGCCGCCTCTGTTGTCTCCTCGATTGTCCCCTCTAGCACCTCCATTGCAACTTCTACACACCTTCTCTCGACCGTCTCCTATTTGGTGGGTTGGACAGCCACACAAGGTACGCATCGCAGGTGTATCGCCCACCTAGGAGGCACCCCAGGCGCCCGCCACTCTTGGAGACACCCTATTAGACATATGTGGTATACAGGTACGAATCGCTAGAACCATAGCACAAGCAACCATGTCTATACAAGCAACTTTCGAGAGTATGGGTCTCCGCGCCGAAAAGGCCGTAGCTCCCCACCTTCTCCTCGAAAACGCCTACGAGAGCAACCTCGTACCCGACATTGCGAAAGTCCACTACTTGGAGGGCAACCTCGGTCGCACCCATCTCCAACCGCTCGATGGACTTCCAGTCTTTGTCGACGACCTCTATGTGTTCGGCTATCTACGGCGCGAAGACTGTGTGTCCAAGGGTGGAAGTATTTGCTGCACCTCGGGGGAGAACGGCAGCGCCAAGCTGGTAGTCGCAGACATCTCCGCCGCCGCCCGCAAAAGCTTGGGTACAGCCCCAGATGGCAACCCCCGCGGGCACATCCACACTGCCATCGCCCACACCGTTGGAACCCACAACACCACCGCTGGTGGAACAATCCGAGCCACCATCGCCAGGATAGAGAGCGATACCAACCGTAGAGCCCTACAGAAGTGGCAAGAGATATACCCCAACACGGTGCCCGTAGCCATATTTGTAGCCAAACTCGATGTGTCCGAAATTCCCATGGTCGAGCTACTGGCCGAATTGCCGAGCTTCGAACGCCAGCTACACATCCACGGCTATGGCCTCTATTGCATCGACTATACCCAGGATTTCTCTGGCGTTCTCGATCGCCAGGTGTTGGTGGAATACCTATGTGCGAACCACGACTTCCGCGAGCAGGGGAGCCTAGCCACAGCTATAGGAGAAGACAAGCCCACAATTCTCGACAATACCAACAGTGTAGGACGGCACGTATGTACCTGGGTCCAGAGCTGCGAGGGTGGGTACACGACCCGCACCAAGATATACAACAAGGTCGTCTCGAACTTCGAGGCTGGCGAAATCCGCGAATCGTTTGGTGGACACCTAGCAGACTATGCCGACTGCCCCAACCAACACCTCCGCCAAACATTCCAACATCCAGACACCCAAGCACGTGGTTGCACCCGTATCGAAGTGTCCCTATATGCCTGTCGCGGGCGCGCTCTGTCGGCAACAACTGCCACCGAAGTCCTGCAAGAAGCGCTAGCCTTGGTCTCGCCACCAACGGATGGATTGTTTGTTGTGCAACCACCAGCCAAACAATGGGAAAAACTTGCTGCATGTCTCGACCGCTGCTTGGTTCTGGCCAACCGACCACAGGGGGAAATCTATGTGGGGTGGTACGCCCACACCACCACCGGACGGCTATCGGGTGTTCGAATCCACCCCACCCAAGAAAAGGTCGACAACGATGCAACCTGGGAGCGGGCGGTACTGTGGGCCGCAGCAGACTTTGGCTTTCGCGCTTGTCCAATCTTTCGGCTCGACATTCTAGAGGCCAAAGCCGAGACGGGTGTGGAGCTCGCGCCTCTCCGCTGCTATGCCAAGGACAAAGATGCAAAAACCATCCTAGCCGCCAGCAAGAGACCAACTGCGCTCCACCCCAACGGCCCGACCCTCCAGACCATATTTCCAGAGACCCCAACCGTTTCCTGGACCTGGAGGAGCAAGAAGTGCCATGCAATTGGTGTGGAGGTATCCTCCTACGATCTGGAGGAGGTACCCCAAATCGCCCAAGAACGTGTTGTCTCGCTCCTTTCGACCAGAGCCCGCGAAGACCGTCTCCTACAAATCCAAGATGCAGCAGCAGCCGAAGCCTGGCGCCATCGCATGTGGGAGGAGCAGGAGGCGGAAGTACAGAGACGAGCCACAGAACTCGAACGACTGCGCCAATATGCAACGGCTAGCAAGATATACAAAGAAAGGAAGCAGCATATATACGAGGAGGTGGTATTGGGACTGCAAGGAGGCACAGAGAAACTATCCGCGATGGTGGGTCGTCTGGAAATCCTCGGATATAGGCGACAGGGACAAACACTCCCCAGAGTAGTTGTGTGCAAAGATGGGGAAACTACACCCAGCGCTGTATGGGCCACCAGAGGGTTGGAGAAACTTCTCGCCGCAACCGAAAATTGTTTCGAGCATCGTATAGACTGCTACAACCGCACAACTTTCTGGCTCCCAGCCGGAGCGAAGGGGATCTCCAAGCTGGAAATCGATGTACTTCCAGCCAGTACCTTCTACAACGAAGAAAGTCGAGAGATACACTGGAACAAAATCCAAGTCGTCCGCACCCCAAAACCCGAACAGCTAGCACTCCTCCAACAGATAGCGAGTGTAGCCGACGAACAGGCACCACGCCTACAAGAGCTCCAGGCCACACTCGCACAGGTCTCCCCACCCAAGGCAAAGGATACATCGAAGACTACAGATCTTCCAGCTGGTGTGTATCTGTGTCGGCGGTATTCCGTAGGGACTTTCCAAGGCACACAACGCATAGTCCTGTTTCTTTCCCCAACCAACGCAGAAGGCGAGCCATCTACAGACGTAGAAACCCCTGTGTATGGGCACTTTCTCGCCGCAGAGGTTGCCAGACTCGGTGGACCCACCGAGCTCGAGAAAATGCAATCCCCCATGTTCTGCCGCCTCGGCAATATTCGAACCACACCACAGAAAAAGAAGGCTCGCCTGGTCGTGCTAGCAGCCATTTGCAAATAGAATACCTCGAGTGGCATGCCTAGGAGGCCACAAACCCTCCAGGGATACAAAACACATAGCCACCACCACAACCCACAACATACAGCTCTGCATACTCTGGAGAGACCCACGCCGCCGCCGTCTCGCGCGAAATATGGCCCAAGATAGTAGCCGGGCCCTTCCACTCGGCAGCCTGCCGTTCGAGCTCCCCAAGATCTACAAACTCGTGCTTCTCTGCCCGGCTATCGTATTCGGCCTGGGCAACACGAAATTGTTCGTACACAAAGTGGGGGGTACACCCTCCTCGTACAAAGTCCATCTCGAAAACAGCTGTAGGGGTTTGCCGTGTGCACGGCTTTCTTTTCCAACTCTACACCTCGAAATGGAAAACTAGTAGGTCTACACAGCACCACAAAGGCTACCAACGAAGATGGAGAGTCCGCAACTGTCGTGCAAATTCCATGTCGCAACCAACCGTAGGGGTTCGCCGCGTGCACTGCTTTCTTTTCCAACTCTGCACATCGAAATGGAAAACTAGTAGGTCTACACAGCGCCACAAATGCCTCCAACGAAGATGGAGAGTCTGCAACAGTCGTAGAACAACAGTATGGGGGTGGGCAGAATTCGTGCAATGGAACGTGCCGTGCAGACTCCATTGTATATCTTGGAAGGCTCGAATCTATATGCTAGCCGCGGTGGTTCGATAGGCTCTACCACATAGGATCTAGATAGCTGCCACATAGCAGCCTAGCACCTAGGCTCGAATCTATATGCTAGCCGAGGTGGTTCGATAGGCGCTACCACATAGGATCTAGATAGCTACCACATAGCTGCCTAGCACCTAGGTTGGTGGTAGACAACTGCTTGGCTTGTTCTAGGCTGGTGCTAGACAACTGCTTGGCTTGTGCTAGGTTGGTGGTAGACAACTGCTAGGTTTGTGCTAGGCTGGTGCTAGACAACTGCTTGGCTTGTGCTAGGCTGGTGCTAGACAACTGCTTGGCTTGTGCTAGGCTGGTGCTAGACAACTGCTTGGCTTGTGCTAGGCTGGTGCTAGACAACTGCTTGCCTTGTGCTAGGCTGGTGGTAGACAACTGCTTGGCTAGTGCTAGACAACTGCTTGGCTTGTGCTAGGCTGTGCTAGACATATGCTAGCAGGTGCTAGGCAGCTATGTGGTAGCTATCTAGATCCTATGTGGTAGCGCCTATCGAACCACCTCGGCTAGCATATAGATTCGAGCCTAGGTGCTAGGCTGCTATGTGGCAGCTATCTAGATCCTATGTGGTAGAGCCTATCGAACCACCGCGGCTAGCATATAGATTCGAGCCTTCCAAGATATACAATGGAGTCTGCACGGCACGTTCCATTGCACGAATTCTGCCCACCCCCATACTGTTGTTCTACGACTGTTGCAGACTCTCCATCTTCGTTGGAGGCATTTGTGGCGCTGTGTAGACCTACTAGTTTTCCATTTCGATGTGCAGAGTTGGAAAAGAAAGCAGTGCACGCGGCGAACCCCTACGGTTGGTTGCGACATGGAATTTGCACGACAGTTGCGGACTCTCCATCTTCGTTGGTAGCCTTTGTGGTGCTGTGTAGACCTACTAGTTTTCCATTTCGAGGTGTAGAGTTGGAAAAGAAAGCCGTGCACACGGCAAACCCCTACAGCTGTTTTCGAGATGGACTTTGTACGAGGAGGGTGTACCCCCCACTTTGTGTACGAACAATTTCGTGTTGCCCAGGCCGAATACGATAGCCGGGCAGAGAAGCACGAGTTTGTAGATCTTGGGGAGCTCGAACGGCAGGCTGCCGAGTGGAAGGGCCCGGCTACTATCTTGGGCCATATTTCGCGCGAGACGGCGGCGGCGTGGGTCTCTCCAGAGTATGCAGAGCTGTATGTTGTGGGTTGTGGTGGTGGCTATGTGTTTTGTATCCCTGGAGGGTTTGTGGCCTCCTAGGCATGCCACTCGAGGTATTCTATTTGCAAATGGCTGCTAGCACGACCAGGCGAGCCTTCTTTTTCTGTGGTGTGGTTCGAATATTGCCGAGGCGGCAGAACATGGGGGATTGCATTTTCTCGAGCTCGGTGGGTCCACCGAGTCTGGCAACCTCTGCGGCGAGAAAGTGCCCATACACAGGGGTTTCTACGTCTGTAGATGGCTCGCCTTCTGCGTTGGTTGGGGAAAGAAACAGGACTATGCGTTGTGTGCCTTGGAAAGTCCCTACGGAATACCGCCGACACAGATACACACCAGCTGGAAGATCTGTAGTCTTCGATGTATCCTTTGCCTTGGGTGGGGAGACCTGTGCGAGTGTGGCCTGGAGCTCTTGTAGGCGTGGTGCCTGTTCGTCGGCTACACTCGCTATCTGTTGGAGGAGTGCTAGCTGTTCGGGTTTTGGGGTGCGGACGACTTGGATTTTGTTCCAGTGTATCTCTCGACTTTCTTCGTTGTAGAAGGTACTGGCTGGAAGTACATCGATTTCCAGCTTGGAGATCCCCTTCGCTCCGGCTGGGAGCCAGAAAGTTGTGCGGTTGTAGCAGTCTATACGATGCTCGAAACAATTTTCGGTTGCGGCGAGAAGTTTCTCCAACCCTCTGGTGGCCCATACAGCGCTGGGTGTAGTTTCCCCATCTTTGCACACAACTACTCTGGGGAGTGTTTGTCCCTGTCGCCTATATCCGAGGATTTCCAGACGACCCACCATCGCGGATAGTTTCTCTGTGCCTCCTTGCAGTCCCAATACCACCTCCTCGTATATATGCTGCTTCCTTTCTTTGTATATCTTGCTAGCCGTTGCATATTGGCGCAGTCGTTCGAGTTCTGTGGCTCGTCTCTGTACTTCCGCCTCCTGCTCCTCCCACATGCGATGGCGCCAGGCTTCGGCTGCTGCTGCATCTTGGATTTGTAGGAGACGGTCTTCGCGGGCTCTGGTCGAAAGGAGCGAGACAACACGTTCTTGGGCGATTTGGGGTACCTCCTCCAGATCGTAGGAGGATACCTCCACACCAATTGCATGGCACTTCTTGCTCCTCCAGGTCCAGGAAACGGTTGGGGTCTCTGGAAATATGGTCTGGAGGGTCGGGCCGTTGGGGTGGAGCGCAGTTGGTCTCTTGCTGGCGGCTAGGATGGTTTTTGCATCTTTGTCCTTGGCATAGCAGCGGAGAGGCGCGAGCTCCACACCCGTCTCGGCTTTGGCCTCTAGAATGTCGAGCCGAAAGATTGGACAAGCGCGAAAGCCAAAGTCTGCTGCGGCCCACAGTACCGCCCGCTCCCAGGTTGCATCGTTGTCGACCTTTTCTTGGGTGGGGTGGATTCGAACACCCGATAGCCGTCCGGTGGTGGTGTGGGCGTACCACCCCACATAGATTTCCCCCTGTGGTCGGTTGGCCAGAACCAAGCAGCGGTCGAGACATGCAGCAAGTTTTTCCCATTGTTTGGCTGGTGGTTGCACAACAAACAATCCATCCGTTGGTGGCGAGACCAAGGCTAGCGCTTCTTGCAGGACTTCGGTGGCAGTTGTTGCCGACAGAGCGCGCCCGCGACAGGCATATAGGGACACTTCGATACGGGTGCAACCACGTGCTTGGGTGTCTGGATGTTGGAATGTTTGGCGGAGGTGTTGGTTGGGGCAGTCGGCATAGTCTGCTAGGTGTCCACCAAACGATTCGCGGATTTCGCCAGCCTCGAAGTTCGAGACGACCTTGTTGTATATCTTGGTGCGGGTCGTGTACCCACCCTCGCAGCTCTGGACCCAGGTACATACGTGCCGTCCTACACTGTTGGTATTGTCGAGAATTGTGGGCTTGTCTTCTCCTATAGCTGTGGCTAGGCTCCCCTGCTCGCGGAAGTCGTGGTTCGCACATAGGTATTCCACCAACACCTGGCGATCGAGAACGCCAGAGAAATCCTGGGTATAGTCGATGCAATAGAGGCCATAGCCGTGGATGTGTAGCTGGCGTTCGAAGCTCGGCAATTCGGCCAGTAGCTCGACCATGGGAATTTCGGACACATCGAGTTTGGCTACAAATATGGCTACGGGCACCGTGTTGGGGTATATCTCTTGCCACTTCTGTAGGGCTCTACGGTTGGTATCGCTCTCTATCCTGGCGATGGTGGCTCGGATTGTTCCACCAGCGGTGGTGTTGTGGGTTCCAACGGTGTGGGCGATGGCAGTGTGGATGTGCCCGCGGGGGTTGCCATCTGGGGCTGTACCCAAGCTTTTGCGGGCGGCGGCGGAGATGTCTGCGACTACCAGCTTGGCGCTGCCGTTCTCCCCCGAGGTGCAGCAAATACTTCCACCCTTGGACACACAGTCTTCGCGCCGTAGATAGCCGAACACATAGAGGTCGTCGACAAAGACTGGAAGTCCATCGAGCGGTTGGAGATGGGTGCGACCGAGGTTGCCCTCCAAGTAGTCGACTTTCGCAATGTCGGGTACGAGGTTGCTCTCGTAGGCGTTTTCGAGGAGAAGGTGGGGAGCTACGGCCTTTTCGGCGCGGAGACCCATACTCTCGAAAGTTGCTTGTATAGACATGGTTGCTTGTGCTATGGTTCTAGCGATTCGTACCTGTATACCACATATGTCTAATAGGGTGTCTCCAAGAGTGGCGGGCGCCTGGGGTGCCTCCTAGGTGGGCGATACACCTGCGATGCGTACCTTGTGTGGCTGTCCAACCCACCAAATAGGAGACGGTCGAGAGAAGGTGTGTAGAAGTTGCAATGGAGGTGCTAGAGGGGACAATCGAGGAGACAACAGAGGCGGCCGTAGAGGGGGCAACACGCACAGACGCCTCGACACCCGTGCACAAACAGCCACACACATACAGACGCCTCGACACCCGTGCACACACATAGGGACGCACAAAGGCAGACAGCTGGGCACAGACGCGTACAGAGGCGCAGGAGCACAGACAAACATACACGGATAGACTGCAACCCAGACAGACAGGCGGACAGACAGCGACCCAGACCGTCGCACAGGCGCGGACAGATAGCGGCCCACACGCGGACCGACAGACACCCACAGACGGACAGGCGGACAGACAGCGACCGGCAGACCGACAGACAGCCGCAGACACACAGACAGACAGGTGGACAGACAGGCAGGCACACAGACAGGCAAACAGACAGACATACAGGTGGACAGACAGGCGCGGACACGCAGACGGGTGGACAGACAGGCGGACCGACAGACAGACATACAGGCGGACAGACACATACCCACACGCAGACAGGCGGACAGACGGCGACACAGGCAGACAGACAGCGGCGGACAGACAGGCGCGGACAGGTAGACAGACAGGCAGACAGACAGGCGGACAGACCGACAGACAGGCGAACAGACAGCGACCCGGACAGGCAGACAGCGGCCGACAGGCAGGCGCGGACACAGGCAGACAGACAGGCGGACAGACAGACAGCCGCAGACAGGCGGACAGACAGGCAGGCAGGCACAGGCAGACAGACCGACAGACAGGCGCGGACACAGGCGGGCGGACACCCAGACGGACAGACAGACAGGCGCGGGCAGGCATAGGCAGACAGACCGACAGACAGGCGCGGACACAGGCGGACAGACAGGCGCGGATACCCAGACGGACAGACAGACAGGCGCGGACAGGCACAGGCGGACAGGTGCGGACAGGTAGACAGACAGGCAGACAGACAGGCGGACAGATAGCGTCCCAGGCGGACAGACAGCGGCCCAGGCGCGGACACCCACACAGACAGACGGACAGGCGGCGACAGACAGGCGGACAGACAGACAGCGGCAGACCGACAGACAGCCGCAGACACCCACACTGGCGCGGACAGGCAGGCGGACAGACCGGCAGACAGGCGCGGACACAGGCGGACAGACAGGCGCGGACACCCAGACGGACACGCAGACAGACAGACAGGCACAGGCGGACAGGCGCGGACAGGTAGACAGACAGGCAGACAGACAGGCGGACAGATAGCGTCCCAGGCGGACAGGTGCGGACAGGCGGACAGACCGACAGACAGGCAGGCAGACAGACAGGCGGACAGACAGACAGGCAGGCGGACAGACAGACAGGCGGACAGACAGACAGGCGGACAGACAGACAGGCAGGCAGGCAGACAGGCGGACAGACAGACAGGCAGACAGACAGACAGGCGGACAGACAGACAGACATGCGGACAGACCGACAGGCGGACCGACAGACAGACAGGCAGACAGACAGACAGGCGGTCAGACAGACAGACATGCGGACAGACCGACAGGCAGACAGACAGACGGACAGACAGGCGGACAGACAGACAGACAGGCGGACAGACCGACAGACAGACACCCACACAGCCAGAAAGCTAGACAGGCAGACAGACAGACACACAGACGCGCACAGACAGGCACAGACAGATAGCCAGGCGCACACAGCCTTGTACACAGAGGCAACAGGGGCGGCAACTACAATAGAGAGTACAGAGACGACAATCCCTAGTGCGACAGATGCAACCTCCCTAGATGCAACAACTTCCCATTGCGACGGGCCCCCTAGACCCCCGGTGCGGTCGGCTCCTACGATATTTGCAGGCCTATGTACGACAAAAAAAAAAGAAAGAAATGGTTGCTCGCACTCGGGGTCGCCCCGGGGGATTTTTGCGCTATAGTTACCCCCCTCTCACAGAATATACACTCTTCTATAGTCACACCCCGCTTCACCTGTGCATTGTGCCTTGAACAGAAAAGACCAACGCAAGACCGGCCGCAGCGCAGCTCTGTGCCGAGTTTGAGCCACTCACAACCATTCATCTTGATATACCCTGGGAGGTTGTAGCTCTAATTCACTTACGATGGTGCATTATAATACGACGACGTCCCCTGCGCGACTCTTCAAATCTTTGGTAGTTGCACCAAACCCCTGGGGGGTGGTAGTGGGTCCACTCTCCTTCAACATTCCTCCAACAGTACATACGCTGTCGTGTTGGATTCGCTTTTAACCACTGATGTGTGTTCATGGTGTGTACCCCATACATACTAAAGCTCTAAGTAGCGCTCCGGGAGGATGGCGCCCCGGGGCCTAGGGGGGCGGGGCCCCGGGGGTTGGATCCCTAGGGAGCTGTTGTTTTGGCGCTCCTGTGGTGCCCCGGTTGTTTTGGCCCCAAACCGCTATAATACATCTAGGTCCATGTGATACCATGAATTTTTTTTGGCCCCAAACCGCTATTGTACATCTACTTGGGTGTCAAAGAAGTAATCACATGAAAATTCTGCGTAAATGGTAACCCAAAACTACAATTTATGTCAGAAATTGTACATATCGAAACGATAGAAAAATAAATCCAAGGAAATCATGGAAATGTGTGAAGCGTGACAAAGCGGCGTTTATTTAGACGTAGTCTCGCTAAAAATGGAAATTAGTGAAGAACAGTATGGATTTATGGAAGGAAAGGGCACAAACAATGCAATATATACATTACGGACACTGATAGAAAGGTCAATAGAGAAGCAGAGGGACATATATTTGTGCTTCATAGATTATTATACTAAGGCATTTGATAAAGTAAAACATGATGAGCTGATTAAAATGTTGGAAGATATCAACATTGATGGGAAAGATTTAAGAATAATAAAGAATGTTTACTGGAACCAAGTAGCAGCAATTAAAATTGGAAAATAAAGTTACGAGCACATAAATCATAAAGCTAGGAGTTAGTTAGTTAGTTAGTTATCAGTTGGGGTATCTTCGTTGCACTCCGGACATGTCCATAGGTGCTCAGATCCTCCCCCCAGCATATGCATCAGCGTCCGGTGGCTAATAGTGCCAGTTCTGTGTTGGTTGACGAGGCGCTTTGTTTTCCCGATGTACCTCTCGCGTCTGGCTGTGCCGATTCTTACTCCCAGGTCTTTCATCCTGGAAAGCGATGTGGAATCACTGGCGTCAAAATCCTCTGTTCTCGCCATATCTTTAAGGGCGTTAATAACATCGGCACGATCCATGGGCTGGCCATCTACAGGGGGTGCAGAGCCAGCCAATTTATCAGCTCGTTCATTTCCCTCGACTCCCGCATGTCCCGGGACGAAGATGAAGGTGACTTTGCGGACAACAGACTTCCGCAGCGACTCAGTCCACTGTCTACGTACAGATCCAGCTTCGACCTTCTGAATCATGCTCATTGAATCACTTAGTACACACACGTTGGTATAATGCTGTGATTCCAGCCATATGAAAGCCTGTGTAACTGCCATCACCTCCATCGTCATGCTGCTCGTGGTCATGGAGTGGGCACCACTGGATTCTTGAACGGTTCGGCCCGCTGAACAGGCTGTAAATGCCCACGCACTTCGCTGCTGCTTTACAACAGATCCATCTGTATAGATGAGCACTTCGGGGCTATCTGAGTGATCATAGATGAGCGCGTTAACCTCTGCATTGACAGCGGCAGGGTTCTGCTCTCTGCACCGTCTGTCGAGTGTGATAATGCAGGAGAAGGTACACTTAAAAGCTGGAGGCACCGGCACCCATTCCTTGCCGGGGTTGATACTGGTAAGACTGCAGACCTGTCCGACGACATCTTCCGCCCGACCCATCCATGATTTGCCCCTCTTTAGCCTGTCACCCTTTTCTTTGAATACAGCGTCATGCAGAGGGTGCTGCTCATCTGCACTTATTTTTAAGTATGCACGAGCTCTCCAGATCTTGATTCTGTGTTCCATTGTCGGGAAGTCAAGGAGGTATCTCATTGCTACACAGCTGGTGTCTTTCGTGCAGCCCAAAATGATGCGCATGGCTTCGTTTTGTACCTTTTCAAGTCTTCCAATCTGTGTAGGGCTGACAGTGAGGATGGCCAGGGCATACTCGATGCGTGAAAGCACAAGTCCTTGGAACAGAAGTAATAGCAGTCTTTGCTCGATATTGGCACTCGCCATGACTCTCATTGCTGCCAAACCTTTTCGAGCCTTCGTTATGACATAATCGACATGATCTCTGAAGGACAGGCTACGATCAAGCCTCACGCCAAGATATGTCATTGACTGGGTTCTACTCAGAATGCTCCCATCCATTCTTACTGCCGGCATGTCTGTTTTCACAATATGGTTGTTTAGTGAGAACCATGTAACCGTTGCCTTTGCAGGGTTGACAAGGGCATCGGCATCAGCACACCATGAGGAAATTCGATCTAGTTCGCCCTGCATATAGTTGGCAACCGCCTGTCTATCTCGACCCTGTCGATACACGAGGATGTCGTCAACGAATGATAGAGTCCTACCCCTCCCATCCAACTGTTGTTCAGTGATCGGCACCGTATACACGTTGAATAGTACTGGTGACAGTGGTGAACCCTGCGGCAATCCTGGACATATCGTTATCGGCTCAGAAGACCAACTCCCGCATCTTAGCACCACCTTCCTTTGGAGTAGAACTGCAGCTATCCATCGTACAAGGTGAGGGTGCACTTTCAGTCTGAGGAGGGTTTGCATCAAGTGCTCGAAAGATACTCTGTTATATGCGTCCTCTAAGTCTATGGCGGCCGCACATGTCTCTTCTCTGACCTGAAATCCTTCGTAAACATCTTGAGCAAAGACCGCCGCATTCAGCCATGACTCTTTGTTGCGTCTGTATCCTCCAAGTGTGGGCGGGAAGCAGCCGAGCTGTTCCAAGTCCCAAGCAAGTCTGTGTGCTACAATTTTCTCCAGTAGCTTGCCAACAGTATTCTGCATCGTAATGATTCTGTAGCCGCTTATCTTGGAGTAGTCTTTGTTCGGTTTTGGCAGCGGCAGCAGGTAGCTGTGTAGCCATTCTTCTTTGACCTGACCCCTCTGGATACTGGTGTTGAATTCTCTGGCCAGTTCTTCCATGTCATCATCTGATATCACCATTAGGTCACCATATCGGATGCCGTCTGGGCCTGGGGCGGTGTTAGGTGATTTCTTGAGCATCGCACGCAATGTGTCAACTGTGATCGTCCATTCTTCGTCTGTCCCGACCCCCTCGCACAACTGAGAGAGTGTTGTTGTGGTCCTCTGTCTGGCGGGCTCGTCTTTCTGGTCAGTCTGTTCTATGTAGCGTGCAAGAAGGGCCTTACCTTTATCCGCATCCGACTTTTTCCATGCGAGGTCTGTGCCTTGAAAGTCTGGAATACCCCTACGTTGTGCAGCACTGTTCATGCTCTTGTGGAGGCGCCAGAATGTCGTAAGAGATTGCTCGGAGCACACCTTCCTGCAGAACTCGTCCCATTTGTCGGCCTTGGCCTGTTTGGCGCAGGATTTGAATAAAGTCGTCGTCCTAACGACCTCAGTCTTCAGGTTCGCCAATTCAACCTGTGGCATGTTAGCTTTTCTGGCCTTTTGCCAGTCTTTGACAGCCTGCCTCTTTCCCAGCCACACCTTCTCGACCTCTCCATTCCACCATGGTGGCTGCAGCCATCTTTCTTGTCTCCTGCGGGAGGAAGTTAGTTTCCTTCTTCTGATCTTGCTTATGGCGTCTTGACCAGTGGTGTCGTACGGGAGGGCATTGGTCTTGTTTCTTTGACTCATGGCCCCGTCTTTCTTGATCAGGATGACACAAGGGTAGTGGTCACTATCGTGGTATAACTCGGAAACACAGCGACTGGTCAGACAGTTCCTATGCAGAACAGGGAAGACCGTATAACCTCCCTACACTGTATATATGTATATGTGTGTTTGTTTGTATTTGTACATGTTTATATATGTTGTTACAAAAAAAAAAATTGATAAAAATATATACCAAAAAAAAAAAAAAAAAAAAAAAAAAAAAAATAAAAAAAAAAAAAAAACAACTGGCGGGATGAATGGCAGGAAGGTGGGTTGGCTCTTCCGGTAGAGCACCTGAACTAGGAAGACAGGGAGACCTGGTCATCTTGTTGCCACGCCACACCCACACGCGATGAAGAAAACCGCCAAAACTCACAAGCGTAAAGGAGTTTGTAACGCTGACCGGGGGGGGGGGGGCGACGGACAACTTGAGACTTGCAATTAAATGCTCTGCCCTTGCCTACATCAAGTCCTTATGAGGACTGGACATGACCGGGACTAGCCCCGATGAGAATAACACAAGAAACGACAAGCAGTTAGCAGAGCTAACAGAGAAAAGAAGCCAAAAAACGAGAGAATGCGGGCCCAGTAGGCCCAACAAAGGACTGGTCTTTACCAGGACCAGCACAAAACAAAACTATCCGACGAACAGAGCGGAACCAATAAAACTAGTAGCAATTAGGACTAACAATCCACACAACTACGGCTCTCAACAATAACCACAGCTGATGAAGCAGGTTAGACGAGGCTGAATTTGGAATTTTTGTTGTTGAAAAATTGGCATTGACATTGGCATTGGAGAGATCAAAGAAATGCCAGGAATACTAGTTGGAGGTTATAATATAAATAATATACGCTATGCAGATGATACAGTATTCGTGGCGGATAAATCAACAGACCTACAACAATTGTTGGACACTGTAGTAACAGAGAGTGCAAGGACAGGACTCTCCTTGAATATCAAGAAAACAGTAACAATGGTGATATCAAGGAAAATGGTGACACCAAAATGTGACATAGAAATAGAAGGAAAAATCCTTAACCAAGTGGATAATTTTAGATACCTAGGGGCATTTATAACATCAGATGGAAGATGTACAACAGAGATTAAGAGCAGAATAGGGCAGGCAAAGGCCGCATTTCAGAAAGTGAAGAGTATCTTATGCAATAAAAAAAGAGTGCTGAAATGCTATGTAGAACCAATTTTGCTGTATGGCAGTGAATCTTGGAATGTAAATGAACAAATTAAGAAGAAATTATAAGCAACAAAGATGTGGTTCCTGAGACGAATGTTGAGAATTCCTTGGACTGCCAGAGTAACTAACAACGACTGCCTGAAACAGGCTAATGAAACTAGAACATTATATACAACAATAAGAAAGAGACAAACAACTTTCTTTGGTCATGTAATGAGAAGAGAGGCATTGGAGAACATCGTGACAACTGGAAAGAACAAGGGCAAGAGAGGCAGAGGCAGACCAAGAGAAATGATGCTGAATGGATTGAGACGGTGGCACGGAGTAATATCAGCAGCAGAGTTGATCCATGGTGTGGGTAGGCACAAAGAAGCAAGATTGTTTGGATATATATATATATATATATATATATATATATATATATATATATATATATATATATAGAGAGAGAGAGAGAGAGAGAGAGAGAGAGGGGGGGGGGTTGTAAAAGTGCCTGCGGCATACCACATGAGGTATGCGGAGTAGGTCGGTCTACAAATACGAGGCTTCTCTCATACCTGTTCCCTATGAAATAGAGCCAGTAAGGTTGATTGTTATACAACGTATTTAAGGATCAAATCACCCGGTGCTTGTATTATTGGGGATTATAAGATCCAACCACTGGTAATACACATGATGTGGGTATGCACAGAGAAATAAGATTGTGGAGAGAGGAGAGAGAGAGAGAGAGAGAGAGAGAGAGAGAGAGAGAGAGAGAGAGATAGAGAGAGAGAGAGAGGGGGAATAGTGCCTGCGACATACCACATGAAGTATACGGAGTAGGTCGGTCTACAAATATGAGGCTTCACTCGTACTGTTCCCTATGAAAAAGAGTCAGTAAGGTTGATTGTTATACAACGTATTTGAGGATCAAATCACCCAGTGCTTGTGTTATTGGGGCTGTATAAGATGCGACCACCAGCAATACACATAGCATAGGTAGGCACAGATAAGAAAGATTGTTGAGAGAGCGAGAGAGGGGGAGAGAGATAGAGAGAGAGGCAGAGAGAGAGAGAGAGTTGGTGTAAGATTATTAAGAGAGGGAGAGAAAGAGGGAGAAAGACATATATATCTGTGCATATACACACATACACATATGTACTAGTGTCTATGCGCATGCACACAACCGCATATACAGTGTAGTTTCTAACTGGTCGGGGGATGATTGGGTCCGGGGGAGTAGTGATATCATTACGGGTGCACACTATATTGCGTACGAGAGGAGTGCCAAGAGTGGTAATACGGGATGCCCCAGGTAACTACTGGTTCGGTCACTCGGAATCGGGCCGTGGAAGACAGGGTAGATGATAATTTTAGTAGAGAAAAGGACTGGTTAGAGACCGGAAGAGGGTGACACCTAGGAGGGTGTGGAAGCAACAGAGTGGGGAGGGGAGGGGAAATGACTACGATTAGATGAAACTATGTTGGGTGTTGAGGCCGTCTGGTGTTAGGCACCCCATAGTGATTATGAACCGGTTTTATTTTAAATAAGCATTTATGCCATCATATGCAAACCATATGATATGAAGTACATTGGAGAGAGTGGCCTCAAGCTAGCTGACAGATTCCGCCAACATTTGATGGACATTCACACCAACGCCCCCAAACCTGTCTCCACCCATTTCACCAGCGCCAACCATCAAGGTGCTTCCGATGTAAGCGCAGATGACATGCCCCATGTTTTTCGGTATCAAGGGGACACACTTATTATGTTAATTCAGTTGAATGTATACTATTGAGTCTGGACTTTAGTGTTAATTTCTCAGAATTAATGACTATCTATATGTTATTACGTGTTTATTAATTGTGGCAATATACCCATACATAGAATTATTGGCCGTAATCTGGCTTCAATCTTTTTCCTAAGGCTGAAGATACCTGAGTTACATATCGACATTGTCTTGGGTGTCCATTACCCCATGTGGACAACATGTGGACAACTTCTCACTAGGTGGTAACAAGCATTGGAGAGCGCGGATAGTACACGCCGCAAATTCTTCCCCAGGGTGCTTTGAATCACAGAACCACCCCTCTCCTCCGCCCAAACAACTTTTAAGAGAGAGGTCTAGGTACACAAAGGCTTTGTGAAAACTGGCTGCATGTAAGCTGTAAGACCCGGCGACCGGCCCTGGTGTGTCTAGTGGCTGGTGGTCACTAGGCAATTTTGCGTTCAGCGGTTTGCCCTTTGCCTAAATTCAACACGATTCCCCAGCACAAATATAAACATTGTTGTAGAATACAAAAGGCTAACACGTATGGTATTTATATAGTTAGTTAGTTAGTTAGTTAGTCGACAGATCATCCTCGTTGCACATCGGACCATTCAGTCCATAAGTGCTCGGATCCCCTCCTCAGCAAATCCCGCAGCGTGTAGCGGCTAACGACGCCAGTTCTGTGTTGGTTTATCAATCTTCTTTGGCTTCCTGCGTAGTGTTCTTGTTTGGCCACCCCTCTTTTAATATGATGCTCTCGCAGTCTGGCCATTGTTGTAGATTCACAGTCATCACTTGGTTCTTGCAAAAGTCTCACTTCTCGTAGAGCATTCAGAATGTCAGCCTGGTCCATGGCGCGTCCGCCCTCAACAGTAGCCTCACCTGCGAGCTTGTCAGCCCGCTCATTTCCTTGTACTCCCGCATGCCCTGGCACGAAGATGAAACTAATCTTTGCCAGCCGAGACCGCTTCAGAGGCAGCAACCATTCTCTTCGGATCGACCCCTCCTCTATCCTCTTGATCATGTTCATTGAGTCGCTAAGGAAACAAGCCCTAGTGAATGTCTGTGTCTCGAGCCATGTTATTGCTTTACTTACTGCCATGACTTCCATGGTCAGGCTACTTGTGGTTTCAGTGAAAGCACCAGAGTATGGTATGGTATTTATGGTATGGTATTTATATATATATATATGTATGGTATTTATATATGGGTAGCCATGTATGGGTGAATTCGTGTGGGTATTTATGTAAATATAATTATGGCTTTGTGTTGATATACAGGTATTTACATGAATATATGCATATGGAAATTCCACCCCACCCCCTCCCCCCTCCAAAAAAATAATTGGAAGCCACAATTTAAATAGAATGATAATGTAAAGGTTATTGCCCAAGATCACGGAAATCGACGTACTATTATCTACAGAAAGCAAGAGATAGATCAAAACAGAATGTGTGTGTGTGTGTGTGTGTGTGTGTGTGTGTGAGAGAGAGAGACAGAGAGAGAGAGAGAGAGAGAGAGAGAGAGAGAGAGAGAGAGACAGAGGTAACATGCATTCCACTTGTGGAGATGGAAATGAAACGAGGAATGTGTGTTTACATGCACTATACCATAAATGCCATATTATCATAACTGTATATGCATGTATTTGTTTTATTATCGCATGTGACACATAACACTAACAAACGACAACGCTCTGTAATATACACAAACAAAGAAACACATTACACCTTGTAAATATACATTGCTTTGTTTGAAATAAACGTTGGAAAAAAAATCACATTCGGATTGATAAGACTGTGAGGGTAAAACCATATTCAGCTGCTTCGGTGGCTGTTTAGTCACAGGACTATCATTCTGAGTCGATGATGGACCCTACTATACCTTCTCCTTGAGGTTGACAGGGGTAGGGGTAATGGTCTACCCTTCATATACCCATGCCTCATGTTTCCTATATCTTTAACACATCTGTTTGCTAATCCTGGTTCAGTGATGTCGTTAACACTCTTTTGAACTGCGTTAACATTGCTATCTGCATATTGTACTGTTACAATGGAGTCTCTGTTTAGTCTGACCTATTTATTAAATCCTGGCCAATATACCTGGCATCCTGCTCTATGCTGCTTCCGCCTTACTCCTATGTTCCCTGCACATGCCCTATCCTGAGCTGTTCTAGTATATCGGTCTCAATATGCTAAGGGTACCACTCCTTGTCCGCATGCCGTTCCGTCATCTGAAAACCGGCAAGTGAGAGTATTGTTCTTCCTTCCGAAGCACCATCTACCCTACTTTGATTGTCTATATCTCACTTTCCTACACCCTTGGAAACATTTGTTGAGAGTAGTATCTTGTCTCTGGGATTCCCTACAGCTATATTTGAGATTCATTCTCACCTGCTCAGCTGTCCTATCGTTGTCCTCTGTGTCTACTTCAAGTGCCACTTTTTCTTCAGCTATACTCTCTAATTTAGGTTTTCTTTTAGTAACTACCCCGTTACTACTTACACTATGTATCTGGTCCCAATAAACTACTTCTTCTTCTGTACAATCTTTAACTCCTGCTACATTTCCTATGATCAAATCCGCCACTGGTGCGTCCAGAACACACGCTGTCACTCTTCCTGTGATATATGGTGTTTTCACTGTTATCACGGCTAATGGGTAGAATTCTACTGTCCCATTAAATGTTATGGATCTAATCTTTTTCCCTGTATAATCCGAGGGGTGCACTACACTCTTTCTAACTCCGATGGACGTACATCCGGAATCCCTAATTGTTAACGCTGGCCTATCATTAACAAATCCATGGTGCATCTTCAGACTTCCTCCTTCATGCACTGCTGATCCTGCTTTAACTGTGTGACCACATATTAAGACTGGTTGACCGTCTTTTTCAAAAAGAGGTTTGCACCCACTACAATCTTCATTGTTGATAGTCTCCATAACTTGTGCTGCATTAGAATGCTCCGTTTCCCTCATCGTACAATGATAGCTGACATGCCCCTTCCTTCCACATTTGAAACAAGTGATCTCCCTTTTACTGTTGTTCGTTGGTCCATCTGATGGTTGTGCATCACACTCTGCCATTTTGTGTCTCCAGCTCCCACAATTCCAACATCCGGCATAACCATTTGGACGTCTCTGGAAATTCCCTCTTTTGTATGGGTACCGTCCTGCTCTACCAAAATCGTTGCCACGGAAACCGTTATCTTGAGACTCTTGTTGTTCATACCTCTGTGCTGAATCCACACTTTTCGATCTTGGTCTTATAACTGGATTCTGGTCCTGTTTAGTGTACGCTGCACATACTATTTCCTCACTCATTAGTCTACCAATAGAACTGTTAGGATGTGCAGTCATGTAATTTTGCCCTAACTGTGACATTGTGTCTATGTCCTTTGGCTTACGTTCCTCAAAGAAAGCTACTAAGTTTGTATTGCATGCAGATACTACCTTGTCTCTTAACATTAAATCCACTAATTTATTAAAATCTTTCCCTACCTCTGCAAGCTCCATCCATTTGTTAAATGTATTCTTTACTGTGTTAACAAAAATCTGTGAAATCTTGATTTGTCTCTGGCCCTAAACTAAAAAAGTCTAAACTTTGTTCTGTATCCATGCTCAGTTAGTTGGAACTTCGTAAGCAGACGTTGACGCAAAATAGTGTAGTTGTTTCTCTCTTCCACAGGTAAATTAAACATTGTATCTAGGGCCTTACCCGTTAAATTTTCGCACAGTCTAATCGCATACTCGCCTTCTGGGATGCCTAACACTTTCACTGATGCTTCGAATCTCGACAAATAAGATTCCAAGTTGTCTCGGTCCGTAAAGTATGGCAATTTGAATCGTTGTGACGACTGCGAAGGTCTTCTGCTTTCCTCACTTTGACCCTTCGAAGATAGTTCTAGTTTTCTGAGTGCAATTTCCGCTTCCATCTTAATCTTCTCTTTCTCGATTTCCACCGCATTTGTTTGTTTTAACTTTTCAAGTTCCAGTTGTCTCATTTCTAGTTTCAATTGTGTCTCTCTCTCTTCCTGTAGACGCTTGTTTTCCATTTCAGCTAACTTTTCTTCCTGTAGACGCTTGGCCTCGAGTTCTGCCTGTCTGTTCTCTTTTGGCTTGTGTCTGGTCTCTTTCAATCTGTTTTTGTTCTTTTGCTTCGGCATACTCCTGTAACTCTTTACCCTTCAGGCCTAATCTTTCACCTGCTTCAATATATTCCATTAAAGTAGGCATCTTGTACTTGTGGACACGTTGCTGTTTGTCAGCCAATTATATATGTAAAGACTCTGCTACTAGTCTTTGTGTGCCCTCCTAAGTACACCAGCACTCCCTGTGTACGTAAATTCGTAGTGCTAAAATATCACTCTGTACTCACCCAGTCACTCTATAAGCACTAGGTAGTGAGGGGGAATATCACCTATACTCCCTCGCATATATCTATAACAAATAGTTGTAAAAAAAACTCTGGAAATATATATATATATATATATATATATATATATATATATATATATATATATATATATATATATATATATATATATATATATATATATATATATACAAAACGAATGAATGATAACAGTAAGTGTTGTCTATAAAACGTTAGACTCACAAGCCAAGTACACGGAGACGGTGATCACAAAGAAATAAACCACAGTAACATTCACAAGCTTGCGTAGAGACACCCACAGTGTGCGTAATATATAAACTGACAAAGACCACTAGACAGCAGAAATGACGAAAGATCACAATAATAACATATATCCAAACACAACCAATATCATATGTAAATATTATGAAAAGAGAAGGAAAGAAGAAGAAAAAAAATATAACGCCAAAATATACACAGATCTGACGTCAGACAACTCGGCTCTAGATATTGAGTAGAACTCCAATGCCACTGCACGACACGCTAACTCATTAGCGTTTTCCTGACAAAAATATCGTAAGCACCAGAAAGAACCACGTTTTGCCACGCCTATCCCGATTTAGATTGAGATTGCAAAAAGTGCCTATCCAACAACTACATGTAATAACACACAAACACACACACACACACACACACACACACACACATATATATATATATATATATATATATATATATATATATATATATATATATATATATATATATATATATATATATAAGTAGACAAACGATAACGACAGTTAAAACGGTGAGAGCAAACAAATGTCCAGATGGTTGGCCGATAAATATGTACTTATTAATCCGTCGCCTGCTCGGGAAGGTTAACCCGGTCAACAAATGCCCGCAGAAGTCGGATGTGTCGGCCTAACGGCGCAAGAACGCAGCTCTGCTGTAAACAGGCACAACACCATCACATCCGAAGAAAAAAAACTCCGGATGAACGAAGAAGAAGAAGAAGAATCCGTCGCCAAAAGTTCGTTTTTAATAATTTTTCACAATATGCTGAAGATGTCTACGACGCTAGTTTCCAAAGCGACTTATTGTTTTGTTGAGTGGTTACTGAATTCACGTGGTGATCACAAGTTCCAACTGTCGACAAAACTGAAGATGATAGTGAGTATCCAAAAGGTTCTGTCTCGACACAGTCCGTAACGTTATTGTACTTTCATCTGGACGTGGTGACAACAAAGTAATAATCCAAACGTCTTTATACCTTCGTTGTGGAGATGGCGTTTTGCTGTATCATAAATGTGATAGATTCGCGTTTAAAGGCAAAGTTCAGCAACAACCAAAAAAAAAATGGCAGCAAATGCCCAGCGCTTTTAAACTCTGTACAGTCAGTTCTTTTTGGCAACTGTATGCGACCTTGTTTGCGGTGATGACACTTCGTTGTAAAAATGTTTGCTCCTAACAGAGTAATAATAACGATAGTAGAACAGTTCAACAAAGACGAAACATAAAGTCTGGTTTTCGTTGAAAAACCCGTTTATCCAGTTCTCCTCTGGAAAATTTTGGTAAATTTCCACCGTATCGGCCTTGACCCTGTAGGTCAACCTCAGTCAGTAACTCCGTACTCTGTATCACAATAATACACACTTAATCTGGCCGCGAACAAAGTAATGTCCGGAAATTTTCCGTTATCCACAAAGACACCTGTCCGTCGAATCAGCGACTGTCAATTTCCTCTGTTTTACAATTTCTCGTACCTCTCCCCTCCCCGAGAGAGTTTATCGTCGCCTTGCGACCACACAGTGCGCTTGCCTTCGCACACACACAAAATGTCCCACCACACACTGGACTTCGCAACGAAATTGCTCACTGTCTTAAATCTTTGGTTCAATCCTGTCCTGTCACACACACACACCTAGGACTGACCTCTTCTTGTCGCAAACAACTCACTGTCCACGCGACATTTCATCTGTGCTGTTTGTGACTAGTGACTAACCCGTCACAGTAGTCCCCTCTCTCAGTTGATCTGTTCCGTGTCTTCTCTAGCGCACTGTCCTTTTTCTGACCTGTGTGCGTTAATTCTCTGACGCCCTCGCTAGCTTCAGCGATACTGTTGGTATCAAATTTACCTGTATTGACCTTCCCGTGAACTGTCTGCTAGCTTGAGTTTTTACTCCCGTCTGTCTGTGTGAATTATCTGGCGCACACACAAAGAGTTCACATTAACCTCTTGAAGCCACAAAATCCAAATTGTCAAGGGTTTGTTAGTTTGATGGAACGAAGTCACCAGATAATAACTCCTCTCTCAGCGAAGAGCCAACAGATATCTCAATATTGCACGGTGTTCCTTGACCGAATGCAGCTGTCAGAAAATCTTTACTAAGCGACGAGCTCCTAGATATCTCAGATTGACACCAATGTCTATCATGCAATGGGTTTTGTTGTTGTTAACCGGAGAGCCACCCAGATATCTCACGATGTTCTTTGATGATAAGTGCGTGAGATGGTCGTTGTCTAGGTAACGATGCTCCTGGTGTGTCAATTGAGCTATCTAACTGTCTCACAATGCAACTCACCCCAGTAATACACGTCCATCAGTCATTAAACAAGATTGAGTTGGCGCACATAATCCTTTAATACAGAAAGAACACGGACAAGCGGAACATCCTTATATATCCAGACACAATATAATCCATAGAATATAAATATCCTATTCACGATTGAACACGTACACATCAATGTCTTCTCACGGCCTGCTTCATCTCAAATCCATAAGACAGGTAATCCAGCTCCTATCCACAGCTGGACCTCACACAATACACCCACACACATGGGTCTAATCTCCCCTAACTATAAACCCACTCTGGGTTCAGGCCTCCATTAACTATCCAACCCCCACTGGGTTTCAAGCCTGTCTTCACAACTGGGAGAACAACACAACCAAAGATCTGACCGCAGTCAGTCTAAACTCCCACGTATTAGCCAACCGATCCGCTCGGCGCTAAAACATCAACTGTCTAGAAGTCCCCTGACTTCACACGAACCGAACCTAAGTCGGTCTCCGCTTCCACTGCCTAGTCAAAGTTTTCCACTGTCCTTTAACCCTGCTGTCTAGCCCCTCCCTGGGCTCCCAACAACATTACACCCCAGCCTAAAACTGTCGTTCTCCCCATCGACCCTGGGGGTCTGCACTCACACCCGCCCCATTATTTCTCAGGGTTGATTGCTTTTCTCGTAGCCAGGTCACTCACCTTACTGTTAATGACCCAGGCATATGTCAATATATATACCTCTGGTTACTCCCTAACTTGCAGTCAGGTCTTAGTCAGATATGACTGAGCTACCGTATAACAGTAGACGGTACTACCTGGTTTCTGTTAGCGCCGAGCGTTGGGCGGCGCTTACCAAACCCGACACCCCACATTGTGCCAACGGCTTCGGGCGGAAGAGCGCAATTGGGAGGGTACAAGCCTTACCCTGGTGCGAGGAAATGCAAGCTAAAGACAAAATTGTCATGGCAGGGCAGACCAGGCCCTAAGCCTTGGTTGGCGACTGGTCTAGGATCGAAGCTCCGACAGGCGGACAGTTAGAGCATTGCTTTGCTGATCCGGCAGCTTCTGCAGCTTGTCTTGTTCCAGATGTAGGGGTGTTACCTTTCCTCTGGAGTGAACTAGGCAGGCCGAGAGAGGGATCATGCTGCATGGGCAACACATGATCTCTATATTTTAGCCCAGGCTTTGTGCTATGGAGAGGCAATAACTCCATCCCTGGTCTTAACTGGTCTCGGAATCAAAGCGAGAGGCAACTGTTACGGGTTATAAGTCCTTGTCAGTTGGCGTAGACATGGGGCGCCACGCGTTGCCTCTGACGGTGGGAGACACCTATAGGTGTCACTGATCAGCTACCGCCCGCCTCAAGCTGGGCAGCCCCCAGCCAATTGGGTGCTGATCCGCCACAGCCTGCCTGCTTCAATGGGTGCTTGGGGCTAGGACAAAATCTGAATCGCAGGCTGTAAAACCAATGCACCAGGTACAAACAAAAATATAAATAGAAACCTCAAGCTACGGCTTGCAACCTGGAACGTGAGAACCATGTGTCCAGGATTTTCCACTGACTTGACCAATATTGACGATGTGAGAAAAACGGCTGTGATTGATGCCGAACTCAATCGTCTTAACATTGATATTGCTGGCCTGCAGGAGACTCGCCTCGCTGAGGAAGGGTCACTCAGGGAAAACAACTACACCTTTTTCTGAAAGGGTAAAGGGCAGGCAGAAAAAAGGCAACACGGTGTGGGCTTTGCAGTAAAGAATTCGCTACTGGGAATGATTGAAATTCCAGCAGGAGGAAATGAAAGACTATTATCCCTGCGCTTGGCAACCTCTTGTGGGTTTGCCACCATTATTACTGCATATGCACCGACACTCGATTCCTCTGATGATGTGAAGGATTTGTTCTATGAGGAGTTAGACTCTGTGATCAAGGCAGTTCCAAAATCCGACTACATTTATATGCTCGGTGATTTCAATGCTCGTGTGGGCAAGGACTCGAGTTCATGGCCAGTGTGCCTTGGAAAATACAACATCGGTCGCATGAATGAAAATGGGCAAAGGCTGCTGGAACATTGCACCAGTAATGACCTATGTATTACAAACTCTTTTTTTAAAACAAAAGAGATGCATAAGGTCACATGGAAACATCCAAGATCCGGCCATTGGCACCAGCTGGACTTCATCATCACACGGAGACAACATCTGAACCATATATCATTGACTCGTAGTTACCACAGTGCTGACTGTGATACGGATCATTCTTTGGTTGTTGCAAGGGTTAGACTGAGACCAAAGAGAATCTACACAGCTAAACACAAATCTAGCCCCAGGATTAATATTATTAACACTCATGATCCTGAAAAGTGCTTTCAGTTTCAACAGCAACTTGAAGACGCTTTCACTGATACACCAGAAAATTTTACAGTAAATGATAAATGGAATAAACTTAAGGAAACTCTTTGTAAAACTGCCGTAAAGGTTTACGGCACTGTGGATCATAAGAGGCAGGACTGGTTTGCGGCCAACAGCGAGACTCTGCAGCCCTTGATTGATAAGAAGAAGAAAGCTCTCTTAAGAAACAAGGAAAGACCAACGCGTAACACTCTGAGTGAGCTAAGGCAAGCTAGGAAGGATGTGCAAAAGGCTGCCAGGCAGTGTGCAAATGATTATTGGATCAAGTTATGTGAGTCCATTCAAATCGCAAGTGATAAGGGAGACATAAGAAGCATGTATGAAGGAATAAAGAAAGCCTGTGGTCCAGTGATCAAAAGAAGTGCACCATTGAAAACCTTGACTGGAGAAGTCATCACTGATAAGAAACAGCAGATGGACAGATGGGTAGAGCACTATTTGGAGCTTTACTCAAGTGAGACCAAACTAGCGGATAATGCCCTCAACGCCATAGAGGCTCTACCAACTCTTGACCACCTGGACACACTTCCCACCATAACAGAAGTTAAGTGTGCTATAAATGAACTTGCATCTGGCAAGGCTCCAGGTAAGGATGGGATTCCAATAGAGGTTATCAGGAGTGGGCAAGACACACTCACTATACAGATCCACCAGCTAATAGAGCTATGCTGGCGTGAAGGACAAGTCCCACAGGATTTCAAAGATTCAAGCATCATAACACTGTACAAGAACAAGGGCGATCGGAGCGACTGCAACAACTATAGGGGTATCTCACTTCTGTGTATTGTTGGAAAAGTATTTGCCAGAATTGTTCTGCGCAGACTTCAAGTCCTAGGAGATCAAGTCTACCCCGAATCACAGTGTGGCTTTCGACAGAACCGGTCTACCACTGATATGATATTCTCATTGCGACAAATGCAAGAAAAATGCCGTGAACAGAATCAACCACTGTTTATTGCCTTCATCGACCTCACAAAGGCATTTGATTTGGTCAGTCGTGAGGGTCTGTTCAAGGCACTAAAGAAGATTGGCTGCCCACCAACTCTTCTGTCTATTGTGGAATCGTTCCACACAGGCATGAAGGGTATAATCAAGTTTGATGGTGCAACTTCTGAAGAATTTGAAATCAAGAGTGGAGTTAAGCAAGGTTGTGTACTAGCTCCCACCCTCTTTGGAATATACTTTTCACTTCTACTGAAATATGCATTTCGTGATCAGGATGGTGGTATATACATTCACTCACGCTCAGATGGCGGCCTCTACAATGCTCAGAGATTGAAGGCTAAGACCAAAATTAGGAGGGTACTGATCAGAGAGTTGCTTTTTGCAGATGATGCTGCAGTTACGACCCACTCTGAGGAAGAATTGCAATGTCTACTATCTGCATTCTCCAATGCTTGTTCTGAATTTGGTTTAACAATTAGCAAAAAGAAGACACAGATTATGTCACAAGGTGCACATGGGGTACCATCAATCTTTATTGACGACGCCGAACTAGAGATAGTAGATCATTTTACATATCTAGGATCGGTGGTAAATAGCAAATTATCCCTAGATCAGGAAATCAACATCCGGATTGGTAAGGCAGCAACAACAATGAACAGGTTAAGAAAAAGAGTCTGGGAGAACAGGAAGCTTACTGCCAAAACAAAAGTCCTTGTCTATCAAGCCTGTGTCCTTAGTACTCTTCTCTATGGCAGTGAAACCTGGACAACTTACTCACACCAAGAGAACAATTTAAACAGCTTTCATATGCGGTGTCTGCGAAGAATTCTTGGTATTAAGTGGCAAGACAAAATCACAAATACTGAAGTATTGGAAAGATCAGGTTGTGTGACAGTTTATTCCATGCTCAGTCTTCGTAGACTTAGATGGATAGGACATCTTAGGCGGATGGATGATGGTAGAATACCAAAGGATATCTTTTTTGGTGAATTACAGATGGGTAAGAGATCTCAGGGTCGGCCTCTACTACGATACAAAGATGTGTGTAAGCGGGACATGATTGATACAGGCATTGATAATGCACATTGGGAGCAAGTCGCCACTGAACGTGTTGCATGGAGGGCAAATATCAGAAATGGAATAAAGTCAAAGGAGAAAATTATTGCAGAAAAGTCACACACCAAGCGTTTGAGACGTAAGATGGTGCATGATGGTGGAAATGACCACGTGTTCACATGCACCCACTGTGAACGGACATTTACAGCGCAAATTGGCCTTATCAGTCACACTCGCTACCGCCATAGTTAAAAGTTATTATGCCTTTTTAAAGCACAAACTATCGTCTGTCAAGACGGCAAGGTGCCAATGTACTCCCTAACAACGAGGGGGCATGCTTAAATAAGCACAACACTTACACTCTAAAAGGTGGAAGGATATAGATGGCCTATAAATTGGGTTTCTTCGATCTGGGACTAAGACTCAGAGTAGAAAGGAACTACGGTGATTATGCGAAGCGGGATCGTCAGGGAAGACGAGCATCCCCCTTCAAATGACCACTAACCCTTATATAGTTGAATCTATTCTAATAGGGTGAATGCAGAGAGTGTGTGAGAGAGAGAGAGAGAGAGAGAGAGAGAGAGAGAGAGAGAGAGAGAGAGAGAGAGAGTTCTGTTTACATAGGTTCCGAATGTTTCTGAGGGCTGCGACGACCAGACCTGTATAAGCTGGAACCCAAAGCATCCCTCCAAAGCCTGACAGAGGATGGTCCAGTTCACTCAAGCCTTCTCTCTATCTCTATCTCTCTCTCGCTCTCTCTCTCTCTCTCTCTCTCTCGCTCTCTCTACGTGGTTGCGGCCTTGTGGTGGCACGTGTACACCTCGGAGGAGTAAATGGATCATCATAGTCTGGTAAGAATGAGGCAGCGAGGTGTGACGAGGGGATCTGGTCGATGCTCGATGCTCAGAGGAAAGGCGAGACGGACATATAATCAGATTGCTACTGGAACTATTAGTGTTGGAACTCTTCGCTGGCTGCTGAGGATGGGGACGGAGCGCTTATGGGAATGTCCCGAATGCTGTGATGTCGGTTCCTAAATCAATAAATCTCTCTCTCTCTCTCTCTCTCTCTCTACCCCCTCTCTCTCTCTACCTCTCTCTCTACCCTCTCTCTCTCTCTCTCTCTCTCTCTCTCTCTCTCTCTCTCTCTCTCGGCAGAATAACGTCAGTTAGAACATGGGTAACGTGTCTACCCAATGCTGAGGGTTTATCGGCCGTTCAAGTGTCATGTATCACTGGGTTCTTGCAGGGTGCTTTCACTAGATATGCTCCTTGCAGACTCGATCTTCTTGTGGGGACTGAAGACGAAACATATGACGAGAATGGGGAGGTGAAACCATACCAGTGACTGAATCAAGTGACGATGAAGTGTCCCCAGTGTTGGACCAGCACACTGGACTCCGGCCGGTAACGTCCCCGTCGCCAGAGAATTCCAGCAGGGCTGAAGTTCCCGCCAACAAACCCTGAACACGAACACACCCTCCGGGTAAGCTCACAGATATTACATTCGTAAACGTGGGCCAAGACTATCTTGCCATACTACAATGCAACCACAAGTGACAAATTTGAGGTGCTACGAGTAAAGACGCTTCAACGAGCAGAGTTATCTGCAAGAGATTTTGAGGCGACACCTAGCACCAGTGGTGGCCCCAGGGTTGAACATTGAGTATTGAAAAGGCTACCATAGTCAGCAGTCTACTGGCTCTACTGTCTAACTTTCTAACATTACTGTGAGGGTGTATCTATCAATTCCAGTTCTTCCACCAGGGCAACAGCTGGAATTTGGAAATTTTCATGAGTCATCTGAAAATTACGTGAGTCCACCATGACTACAACCGGAGCCTGAACTTTTGCTGGAGTGTGGGGTACCGTCTTCTATCAAACTGTCTAGTTAACACGGCCAGTAGGAGGATCATCAGAAATCGGATGAGAGACCTGTGAAGATCCGACGTACTGACCAGAACCACAGACGCCCAAGGATGATATCACTTATCTGCCGCTGCTGATCCTGTGTGTGTGTGTGTATTTTATACCTACATCCTTCATCTTAACCTGTCCTCTACTATACTATTATGTAAATACATTGAATGTTCTTTAAAATGACACTACCAGAGTTGAGTTAGGTCTTCTGGACTGAGCCCTAGAGGGGACAGCCCTTAGGTTGCGTGAGTGAGAGAAAGCAGAGTCTAGGGACCTGTGAGTGGTCAGGGGACGGGTCTTGGACAGAACGTATCCTACGTTGTAAAGTGTACCAATAACCCAACATACCTCAATGGTATTGGTACACCCAGCACTAAATATATGTTATGTTAACAGACAACATTCGGCACTAAATATATGTTATGTTAACAAACAATATTCAGCACTAAATATATGTTATGCTAACAAATAACACTCGCAACTAAATATCTGTTATGTTAACAAACAATGCCCAGCACTAAATATATGTTATATTAACAAACAATGCCCAGCACTAAATATATGTTATATTAACCAACAATGCCGAGCACTAAATATATGTTATATTAACCAACAATATGAAATGGAAACAAATAGGTATTTTAAATTCCTGCGAGAAAAAAACGAACTAAACATTAACAAACGTTGCACATACCTTACAAGGAGATCCACGTGTCGCGAAATACAGGTGAAAAATCCGAAATCAGAAGCACTCAATAAATATAATAAAAATGAATAATAAAATAAGATAAAAAACACACGAACGCATACAATAGACACACACCAACAATGCCCAGCACTAAATATAAGTTATATTAACTGAGACAGTATGGAAAATGCTTTTCACATACCGCCTGAGTTTACTGGAGGGCAATGACTGGAATAATTTTGAGGCAGAGAGTTCACCGACCAGTATAAGTTCAAAATTAGTGAGTGGTCGGGCAATGACTCTGCTGCAGCCCGCTAACCGACAGTTTACCTTTCGTTGTTAGTGAAATAAGAAATTCAGGAAACATGAAGCCGAACTTAGCATAGGAACTGTCAAATGGGCAAGAAATACAACGAATGGGGCTAGATATATGGGAACGGACACGTCCAATGAACCAAAACAGGCAAAGGCGGCAAGGGTAGGTCCTTAACCTCAAGCTATAACCTAGTGGTGTCAAGGGATCTAGAATAAAGCGGATTAAGTTGAATTAATTATGTGGTACAGCTAAAAATCTCATTGGGTAGCCCTTCACGACAAGGAGGAGCGACATCACGTGATGTCAAGAAGAACCGCCAAATTAAGCGGTATATATATACGCGGGACAGAGAAGCAGTTAATAAGATAAGCAGGTTTTAGACAGCCGAGTGCAGATACTCAAAGGGCTGTTGAGACCAAGAAGGCTGTGGAATTTCTGATCGGGCAGATACGCCTAAGGACCAGAGCGAAACACGGACTTGAGTGTTGGAAGAAAGTGCCGCCCAAAATAATATATTGATGGCTACGAAGGACCCACGTCTAACTAGCTAAAGGAACAGCTCTTGGGTCGTAATGGATGGCTAAAAGTCGAACACGACGTACATTAGCCAGAGAAGGGCGAGGTAGTCGGAACCACACAGCAGACTTAAAAGTCAGATAGGACGGAAAGGTCAAGTGGGATCCACGGCAAGCGAGTGATTGGACAGAGACAAAGGAAACCCACTGGACAGGACTCTTACGTTGTCGCTTGATCGATTGTCTGGGTAAACTAGTGGGCGGTCATTTGACGGTGGAAGTTGGGTGTGTGCATCCTTGGTAGATTTATATACTTTCTTGTCAGATTTGCGTACTTTCTTATTATATTCCCCTGATTGATATGTAACTAGTTATTGGTTTAATTGCAATTCCTTAGTTTGATGGTATTCTCTTGATGCTAGTTACCTGACAGCATTCTTCCATAATTGTTTGAATTGTTACCGCACGACACTTTGTATACTTTGTAATGTCTTTTGAGAAGCAAATAAACTTGATTCAGTGTTAGCTTATTCTTATGAGTGCCTGTACTATTGTCGGTTAGGGTAGTGTTGTATTCGTGACCTGCATACCTGTATACTTGTGAGGTTGGTAGATAAAACCAAGGGTAATCACACATCAGTGGTTATCTCTACGACCGGAAGACGGACAATCTTTATCTATCAATTCTTTATTCTCTCCTCCTCTTCTCTCTCTCTAACCTCTCATCTTCGTGCTATCACATAACCAACAATGCCCAGCACTAAATATCTGTTATATTAACCAACAATGCCCAGCACTAAATATCTGCTATATTAACCAACAATGCCCAGCACTAAATATATGTTATATTAACCAACAATGCCCAGCACTAAATATATGTTATATTAACCAACAATGCCCAGCACTAAATTTATGTTATATTAACCAACAATGCCCAGCACTAAATATATGTTATATTAACCAACAATGCCCAGCACTAAATATATGTTATATTAACCAACAATGCCCAGCACTAAATGTATGTTATATTAATCAACACTGCCAAGCACTAAATATATGTTATATTAACCAACAATGCCCAGCACTAAATATATGTTATATTAACCAACAATGCCCAGCACTAAATATCTGCTATGTTAACAAACATTGCCCAGCACTAAATATCTGCTATGTTAGCAAACAATGCCCAGCACTAAATATCTGCTATATTAACCAACAATGCCCAGCACTAAATATATGTTATATTAACCAACAATGCCCAGCACTAAATATATGTTACGTTAACAAACAACACTCAGCACTAAATGTGTTATATTAACCAACAATGCCCAGCATTAAATATCTGCTATGTTAGCAAACAATGTCCAGCACCAAATTATTTTGTTAACAAACAATGCCCAGAACTACCCTGCAGAAAGGCATCATGCAGTTGTTATTACCCCCTTGAGGTAGCGAGATGTCCTACACAATTGCCTAAGAAAGCTAACGAAGGCAGTAACTATTGGAAAGAAGTTATATGTGTGGGTCAAAATGCACACATTTCGCAGGTTAGTTGTAAACAGACACAACGCAATTACCATATAATAATATTGAAAATAAAATACGACAGAGAACAATGCTACACAGTGAGAAGTCTCTACAAAGCATTTTACCAAACAAGAAAATATTTACTTGTTTAACAATTTGAAGAAAGCAACACAAAAAGCGCTACATTGTAAGAAGTCACTAAGAATGATTCTACCACACAAGAAAACCTGTAATTGTTTAAGAACATGTAAAGTGGAACACGAACCTCTTCATGCTTCTGTAGTTCCCCAATCCAAAACCTGGCCCGGTCAAAACTGGATTTGTCTGTCAGATCATAACACACAATAGCAGCGTTGGCACCCCTGTAGTAGCGTCTGGTTGTGTCATCGAATTCCTTACAGCCAGTGGTGTCCTGGGTTCAACACATTCAACCAATGAAGTCATGCAAACACAGTCAAACACTACCAATATATTCAACCAATGAAGTCAAGCAGACACAGCCAAACACATCCTATAGTCAAATACTATCAATATATTCAACCAATGAAGTCAAGCAGACACAGCCAATCACATCCCACAGTCAAACACTACCAATATATTCAACCAATGAAGTCATGCAAACACAGCCAATCACATTCCACAGTCAAATACTACCAATATATTCAACCAATGAAGTCATGCAAACACAGCCAATCACATCCCTGTCAAACACTACCATTATATTCAACCAATGAAGTCATACAAACAGCCAATCATATCCCAGTCAGACACTACCAATATATCAGAGCCAATCACATCCTACAGTCAAACTACCAGTATATTCAACCAATGAAGTCATGCAAACACAGCCAATCACATCTCACAGTCAATCACAATCAATATAATCAACCAATGAAGTCATGCACATATAGCCAGTCATATCCTACAGTCAAACACTAGTGTCACGATTTAGGCCAAATCAGCTGTCTTCGTACGAGGAATCCCCTGAGTAGAGTACTAATGTACGTCATTAGAGATTCCCCAGTTATTTTTAACTCGGGGAAAGTCGGCTGATTTGCATAACTTAGATTGTTCGAAAACTCGAAGTTTCCAAACCAAAAGGTCGAAACGGACACTTGTTTTATCCCGTGCTTGAACTAGACTGGTTCACTAGTCGGGAGAAAGTGTGATTCTCACTTCGAGTGAGTAATTCATGCTTCATGACTTGTCCGGGCTTGGATGGTTTACCTCGCGACCGGAACAAGACATTTGGCCATAATTTTCGATCACAGATTCCACTGAGAGCAGAGCTCTAGAAAAACAGCGCCTATTGTCAAGCAGATGGCTTGTTAGCCACAGACAGTAAATACAAGCTGATGAGTAGTGTCTAGTTAGTTAGTTAGTTAGTCGACAGATCATCCTCGTTGCACATCGGACCATTCAGTCCATAAGTGCTCGGATCCCCTCCTCAGCAAATCCCGCAGCGTGTCTTCTTGGTTCAGGTGTTGTCTGTTATAGAAGACCTGGAATGTTGTTGTAGAAGACCTAGAATGCTGTTGTAGAAGACCTGGAATGCTATTGTAGAAGACCTATAAGGCTGTTGTATATGGTCTGCATTGATGATCTTCGAGACCTAGCCTGTGGGGATCAGAAAGTCTACACTGAACCGCTGTGGTACACGAATTCAACCATGATCCTATGTGGTAGATCAATTCGTCCATGAAGGGTTGGTAATGAAGGCTACAATTAACGTTTGTTGTATATAACTTCCACGCTGAAGCTGAACTTCCAATGGAAGATGTGGTTTAGTTGCTTGATCTAGAGAATAACCCCGGCTGGGGAAACGTCATAGCTCTGGGATCTAGGCTTGAACATCAGTGTTGAATACCAACGATCCTTCCACGAGATGCCACTTGAAAGATTTATGATTTCACAGTGATATGTCTTCTTGAAAGCGTATAGACACTTATCAAGTTATTATAATAGACATTCATAATATTATGATATAATTGTGTTCCGAACCAGACTTAGATGGAGTCCAGAGAATCCTGAGTTCCAGGTATATCTGCAGTTAGTTGTCTTCCAGAGAATAGAAGTCCACACGAGACACCTAGAAGACAGTGCTATGTGTATCCTAAAGGATTTTCTTACATTCCGTGCGTGGAAATCCTACGTCACCCAACCAGGGGTGAAGCATCACTTGACCATAATTAGTGATTGTTACCAGACTTTATTTTCAGCTATTATCGAGGTGCATCAGGGGATACCTCACGTTCGAGGATCTCCCATCCAGACTGTGTAGGCAGAGCAGTCAGAGAGACAATCGATACTGACACTTCTCGCATTTATAGTGGTGTGTTCTTAGTCCAGTCATCGGAGTCCTGGTGGCTAAATCCCATCGTTGAACCACCGGTTGCCAGCGACAGAACAGTCCACAAGTGTTCCAGACGGCAGTGCTGGGAAAGGGCCGGGTGAGTCTTCTGGACCGACGCGACGGAAACACCCGCAGATCTTCTGCTATACCTCATGATGACCCAGAATCATCTCTGACTCTATCTCTAACCTTTTTTTTTATATTGTAAATAGATCATTTCCTATCAGGACGTTCCTTTCAGACCTGTGTCTCTAATGTACAATAAATTGTTGAATTATTGACGTGTCTTCTATAAATTCCAAGGTAGAGAGTAGATGGTAGAGGTTTAGGATCTGGGAGGGGTTTGTAGACGCATGACACTTGTCAGTAGTATACAATGTTGTATTTACACCTTAAATGGGGGTGGGGCATCACGGGGGCCGGAAGTCGTATTTCCTTATATGAAGGGTATAGCTCCGCAACCGCCCCCCGCCCTTAAAAGTGGACCTCATTTTTGAATGTTTGGCGGGTATTTTCATGGGTTACTTCTGGGTGACTACTTCCTGTGTTACATCCGGTACTTCCTGCTGACTACTTCCGGTTGATTTCCGGTGTCTCCCTGGGCACGCGTCCACCGACCGTCAACCCCACAGGTACCTCCACTGGGGAAGCCCGGGACCGTTTGAAGACAGTGAGGCAAGCCCCAGGCATGTGGAATACTTATATAGATAAGTAGACAAACTAGTCGCCGGGCATCTGGGTTCGAGTCCCAGTGTATGTGTGGGTGGGGCTGTAGGGGTAGGCCGCTGTGAGGGGCGTGAGGGAATGGGCCCCTACCCCGGATATTAGCCTTCCCCCCAGAGTAGGGCCACCAACCCATTCCTACTGAGAGGAAATGGAGAGTGGCGAGCCACAAGGTCCTGGCCTGACCCCAGAGGCAGTATAAACTACACTTTGATCTTAGCCAAACGGACCATAGACAATGTTATCATTACCCCTATCCCGGTCAACCTCAAGGAGAAGGTATAGGAAGGTGCATAACCGTCTCAGAATGATAGTCCTGTGACTAAACAGCCACCGAAGCAGCTGAATATGGTTTTACCCTCCACAGTCTTATCAATCCGAATGTGATTTTTTTTCAACGTTTATTTCAAACAAAGCAATGTATATTTACGATTTGTAATGTGTTTCTTTGTGTATATTACAGAGCGTTGCCCTTTGTTAGTGTTGTGTGTCACATGCGTTAATAAAACAAATACATGCATATACAGTTATGATACTATTACATTTATGACATAGTGCATGTAAATACACAATCCTCGTTTCATTTCCATCTCCACAATTGGAATGCATGTTACC